>CM062200.1:16152500-17352500 GCA_031216445.1 Lateolabrax maculatus
GTCCCGCGGGCTGCCCCCATGTCAGCGGCTTCAAGGTGGACAACTGGAAGCAGAACCTGAGGGTTATCTATCAGTGCTTCGTGTGGAGCGGCTCAGCCGAGACCAGAAAACGCAAGGTAACAAGTGACAGAGGGACCGTGTGTGTGTGTGTGTGCGTGTGTGAGAGAGAGACAGAGAGTGGGGTGGGGGCTGGTGCGTTGTGGCGTGCGTGTACGGTTCCCCGCCCTTCTAAAAACAACACAAACATCCGACACACGGACACCATGGATGCCGAGCTGCCACCCGCGTTCAGGGTGTCGGGGTCTCTCCTCCTCGGTGTCCGGCTCGAGCTGGCCTCGGCGACAACACCAACACCGACACCGACACCGGACAGACTGCCAAACTGAGGCGAGCTGCCAGCACGGCGCCCGCCTCGGCCCACGCACCGCCGAACGTCAGCTCACTTCAGAGCGAGACACCGCAGAAGAGATTAGAGGGCTGATGTGCATCTGTTTGCATTGGCGCTGCGCCTGCAGTGCTCCACTTCCTTCCACCAGCAGACCGCAGGCCAGCTTTTCACGGTGGTATTTCCTCGCGTTGAGAGCGGGGCGGGGGGGCATTTATTGATTTTAAAATCAACCAAGCAGTCATGGATCGTCCCACCACAACCAGTTATATCCGTTATCTTTCAAACCCCAAGCCGTAATGACAGTGATGCATCACTGCTGTCTTTGCACTGCACTGGTAAAGCAATTGTGTGTGTGTGTGTGTGTGTGTGTGTGTGTGTGTGTCATCAGTCAGGCTCTCATAGGTACAGCTTGTCTGTTTTATGTGCTGGTAAGAGAAGAAAACATCTTTTATTGAGCCACACTTGTTGTAAAGACACACCTAATGTGGGTCCAGAGCAGATGTGCACAATATTAGTGTGTTGTGCTGCATCTGCAGTGTCCCTGTGTGTGTGTGTTTGTGTGTGTGTGTGTGTGTGTGTGTGTGTGTGTGTGTGTGTGCTTGGCTGCTTGCATCCTGCACTTGAATGTGCTCTGGGACAAGCCCGCGTCCCCCGTCATCTGCTTGGGATCAGTGGGAGCTGGTAGTCCAGGAGGCGTGTTTACTGAAATAAGTGGTGTCAATATTTGCAGGGTCTCCTCCTGCCGTAATTGCCTGGTTCTCCGCCCCCCCGCCCCCCGCTGTACCCCGGAGAGCAGAGGAGGCTGGCAGGAGGGCTCGCATCCCCTGCTGCGCATCGCCTCCCCGTGGCACTTGTGGCGTTTGTATTGATTGCGGCTTAGATACAGACAACCCTTCCGACATTCTCTCTCCACTCCATGCTGACCGTTGTCTCTGGTGTGAGCCTCGGATCAAAATTCAGTCTGCATCAGACAGTTCACTGACCTTCTGACGCAGATTGAATTTTAAGCGTCCGCTCACCTTGAGTGTAATCACATCTGAATGACAGGTGCATTGGATTTTATCTGTCCACCACAAAGCAAACGTATTTTTCCCTGGATGGGATGCACGATGATGTATTCTCATTTTCTATAACATTAAATTATGCCACAGGTAAATTCCTAATTACCCATCTTCATGGGTCATTTACAAATAACCCCACTTCATCAGCCAGTAGGAGCTGCACATGTGGATACATGTGCCCCAAGAAAAAATAAGAGCAAAGAACTGATAAATCCTATTCATTCCGTACCAGAGTCAGCAGTACTTTTCTTCTAAGTCCTTTCAAGGCTCCATATTGTTATCCTGCACCACTGCTGCTGCCTCCACTCTGCTCAGCAACACAAAATGCAATCATTTTGAAAGAGGTCCAATGGCCTATAAAGCTGGTGGTAAAAAGACAGAAGGTCAATAAAATATTTCACATTAGCTCGGTGTACTCCAGGCACTGCCAGCGGTTGCATTAAATGTATCAGTCACAGCTCTGAATTTAATCACCTACATTTACATATTGTAACTTTTCCTTTGATATTCACCAACCTTCAGTATGCATCAAATTTCACTTTTATTTCTGGTGGAAAAACTTGAATGTTTGAGACACAAAAAGTGAACTGAAAGAGTATTCCTCACATCATAAATCTGGAAAAGTTGCAATTGAAGAACCTGAACTAGAACCAGGTTGATGCATAAAATGTTGGTGCTTGTGATTAGAGCTAGACGGATTAATATGCCAGGCCAATGTTAGTTTATCGCAGATATATTGGCATCAGTGTATATGTGGGCCAACAAGCTAACAAGTAATTGCAGTACAGAAATGCCCAAGAAAGTATCAGGTAATTTAGAAACCAGTCCGACTCCTCTTCCTTTTTTCCTTCCCATTCCCCCTACACTTTACCTTATTTTTGTCAGGAATATATATTGTTTGGAATAATGCCCTTCTTTGGAGGGAATAATCCCTTAATTCACAGATCCAGACATCTACTCTGGATGCAGTCCTTTCCCGTCAGCGGACAAGACAGATGTTGTTGCACTTGGCTCACAGTATGATAATGTCCTCACTTACACGCCAAACCAGGATCTCTCCAGCCCATTACCCTCTCCCGCGCTTCTCACACACCGCCCTGCCGGCAGATGGCTCGTCACTGGCATGGCAGCGCTCGGAGAAATATGACATGGACCGAGCCCGGGGTGTTCTTTAGGTGTTAGGCAGGCCACAAGGCCTCAGTGTGCCCGGGCCTCTTAGTGAGTGCATAGCCAGTGTGCTGAAGCAGCACTACTGCATGTCTGTATGTATACTCAGACTCTGGCTGGCACGACAGTAGAGGACGTAAGGATGTGTTGACAGACGACATACACAAACTCTTACATTAAACACAATGTTATCAGGGACTAGAAAAAGAGATTGTTGCATATTGATGCCTTTTCATAATTCATGTGCTGTCTAAGCACTTGTGTGTGTGTGTGTGTGTGTGTGTGTGTGTGTGTGTGTGTGTGTTTGTGACTGACTGGAATAAGAATCAGTGTTTGTTGGTTTTTCTTCTTTTTTCTGTTTTGTATCCATGTCCATGTTTAGGCTGGCATGCCAAGCATTCGCTGAAACAATCAGCAAAGAGGTTGCTTTGTTTCTCAGTAAACATGGAAAGATCAAAGGATTTTCAAGGTGATTTGTTGCCTGGTGTTTACTCGATTCTTTTTAAAGGACTTGTTTTCGCATATCTGCGCATATCTCGCCGAGAGTCAGACAAGAAGATCGATGTCCCCCTCGTGTCTGTCGGTGAATTCTGAAGCTACAGAATAGTTTAGTTAAGCACAAAGACTGGAAACGTGTAAAATAGCCTGGTTTTTATTCTTTGGTCTCAGAAGAACGTGAATAAGTGTATTTCTCCAAATGTCAAACTGTTTCTTTAGACAAAATGCATTTTCGTAAACACATTTCTTGCAGTAATTGTTTTTAAGCAAAACTGCCAAACAAGCCCTTGTTCCAGCTTCTCAATACCGGAGATTTGCTGCTTCATTTGCTTCAGTGTTTGGGTTTTGGATTATTGGTCTTACATAACAAGCAATTTGAATGTTTCACCTTGGCCTCTGGGAAACTGTGATGGGCATTTTCCGCTGTTGTCTGACATTTTAGAGACAAAAGACTGCAGCAATGAAGCATCAGATGCTCCTGTAGCTCCATCTCTTTACTTTCAAACCAGGCTATTAAATGCATATTCTTACATTAGCTTACAGTATGTAAAACATGTTGGAACCGGCATTAAGCAGTGTAGCAGAACAGGGATCACTGAAATGCCTGGCTCAGTTCCTTTTAAAATGTTTCATATGCTCTTTTTACTGTGTAGCACTATTTCTATTTTAGACTTTGATGTAATTTATTTGGGTGTCAGTTTTTTTTACTGTTTGCATGAGTTTGCCAGCCAGTACAAGTTGACTGGGCTTCAGTTCAAGGCATGGTAAAGTCACACACCTTCTTCCATCTTCTTTCTTCCCTCTCCTGTCTTTTTTCATATTCCCTGCTCTCTTCTTCCAGGCGTTGCTCATTTCTTCTCACCTCCTCATGTTCATGCTGGCTCATTGGCATGCCAGCTTCGCATCTGCATGCTTTTGAACTGCTGCTATCTACCCTCCATCCGCAGTCCCCCCCCCCCCCATCTTTCCAGCTCGAATATCAAACAGAATATGTAGGGATATGTTAATCATTATCAATTATATACTGCAATTTAGGTTGACACATTTACACATGTGCACTCACCAGAGGTTGAAAAAAAGTTATGTAGGATGTTTTTTTTTTATTATTATTTTATTTATTTTTTGGTGTGGCCCTAACAATGGATTTAATTATAGAGGTTCAAAAAGGAAACTAAACATTTTGAAATGTCAAAAACAAAATGTGTCCGCCACAACTTTTTGCTTTATCATCTTTCCTCAGGCTCTGAGTCCTTACTGATCCTTACTACTGATGCTGTAAATGTGTGTCTGTTGGTGCAACAATTGTGATAACCATCTCTCTGTTTATGCCTCCCCCCCCCCCCCCTCCAGGCCAAGTCATGTATCTGCCACATGTGCGGCGCCCACCTCAACAGACTCCACTCCTGCCTCTACTGCGTGTTCTTCGCCTGCTTTGCCAAAAAACACATCCACGAACATGCCAAGAGCAAAAGGCATAACCTAGGTATGGCTCTCTCACTCACTCACTCACTCTCACTCTCTCACACACACACTCACTCACTCTCACTCTCTCACACACACACTCACTCACTCTCACTCTCTCTCTCACACACACACTCACTCACTCTCACTCTCTCTCTCACACACACACTCACTCACTCTCACTCTCTCTCTCACACACACACTCACTCACTCTCACTCTCTCTCTCACACACACACACACACACACTCTCTCTCTCTCTCTCTCTCTCTCTCTCTCTCTCTCTCTCTCTCTCTCTCTCTCTCTCTCTCTCTCTCACACACAGACATCCGCAGTGTCCACAGGTGCAGTCGGAGCAGGTGTGTTTTGAGGGCTCTGTTACGCACGTGGTGTAACACCGGGCATCCAGACCTGCAATTAGCCCCTTTTGCTTCCATGAGTTGGTCCCTGCCTCCTAAACAGACACACTCACAGCATATACATCATGCACACAAACACACAAACACACACCCACACACAACGCCGTCAGTAATGCTGCTCCTCTCGAAACAAAGGCTGCTAAAAGGGCTAATTACACAGCCGAGTGGCTAATGAGGATGTAGCCTGGTGTGAGAGCATAAAGTGCAGACTGTTCACAAACACCAGCGCATGTGTGTTTATGTGTCCATGTTTAATATCATAAATTCTACAAGATCTATAAGTTAGGTATATTTGAGTTTTTCACCGGACTCAACACAATTGTGTTTTTGTTTTTTTTTTACTCATTAATTAAGCAAAATAATCGAGAGCAAACAGAGAGAGCTATTACGCAACCTAGTGCAACACAATTGCAACACAGTGTAACAGGCTTGGCCTCATGGGGGATTTACATGTCACCTGTGTATTTGGCCTCATGTAGCCCATTAGAGGGAATATATGCGTTAGTGAACTTACTAATCATTAGGGACTGGGGTCTGTCTTGGTGGCTGATTTAAAATGAAGCACCTAAGAATTAACCTAAGAATCTTCTTGGTGTGTCTGTGTGTTTATGGGGAGAAAACACAAACATGAGATTTGCCCCTGCCTTGTTTTGACAGGATTATTATTCTAGGTCAGACAAGGTAAGGTAAATCATTGCACATCAGTGATTTTAGGGATAAACTGCATTGGATTTGTTCCAATATTCTTCCTTTTTAAAAGCTTCTATTTTCACGCAATAACCACACTGTGTTTCTCTCCATAGTGAGAAATGTGTAAGAAGCACACCCAAAAGCAGGAACCCAACACAGGGCTGCAATTGAACAACAGTTTATTAATACTGGACGGAGCAGGCAGGGAGTGTAGGCTGGCAGGTCACTAGGTGAGATGGAGATAGCCCAGACAGAGGCAGAGAGCGCTTGAGCTGGCAGTTGAAAAACAGGCTGGACTGACACAGATGAGATGGGAAACAATGGAATTGTGTGTGTGTGTGTGTGTGTGTGTGTGTGTGTATGTATGTGTATATATACGTATGTGTGTATATGTGTATGTATGTATGTATGTATGTATGTGCAGGTATGTATGTGCAGGTGTGACAGGAACAAGAGCGTCATGCCCAGACAGACAGGGGAGAGAGAGCAAACACGGGACCAACAGGAAACACAAGGAAGGGGAAAACAGTAGACACACTGGGAATAAAGGCTAGACACAGCCAAACCATGACAGAAAGTCATATTTCACTTCGCTGAATTAAATATTTGCATCAAACAGACACAGTCTGGATGGCTCCAGATTTGAACAAAGACGTGGGTGTTTGCTGAGCACCAGGATCAGTTGGCTGTTTTCCCCGCCCCATGCTACTCCCACAGGGACACACGGCCTGTAATAATCTAATCACTGAATTATTGCAGAGAAGATGGTATGAAAGAAAGTATAGTTGTGAGTAATATAGGCAGTATCAAATTATACTCTGCATAATCATAGAGAGTTTAGTATTGCATAACAAGCATGTATTGCACAGCATCAAACAATGCATATTTATTGAAGTCCTCACACTGGACACCAGCAGTGGAGACACTTCTTACACTCCGGTATTCAGACATGCTGTTGCAGGGGTAAAGAAAAGTCGAGGATAGAGGGGAGTTGCTCGCCAAAGTTTCTTTTTTCCACCTAACTAGATGATGTACTGCAACATCTACGTAGATCTCGGCCCAGCTAATGATTAGCTCTACACTAGGCAGGGGGAGAACGCACAGTGCAGTTCACAGCTTTGGAACATGGCACTTGTTTTCGAGGTTGAAGCTGCATAGAGATCCAGCGGGCCAACGCTTGCGCAGCCATTTGTACAACCTTTTTATTGAACACTGAACTGGAAAAAAAAAAACACTTCAGAGGCAACGTTCAAACAGCATATTATCATCCTGTCAGACTAAAAGCTGCGATACCAGCTCTACACCCAGTAGGTTTCTTCTTCATTCTCCTTATATTCTCTTTATAATAGAATTAAGCTGTTTGAGCTGCAAGCGAAGAACGCTACACTGCAGTGTCTGGAGGAGAGCGGCGCCGCAGCACAGACACTCGGGGGGTCTGTGACAAAGGCTGGGTTTGGCAGATGCTGAGAATCTGCCAGTTTGTTTTTATGAAGCCTCCTTTGCTTGGCGTTATCGCTCAGCTCAGGAAGGACCCCCCTCCTCCCCTCCCCGTGTGTGTGTGTTTCCCGCAAAGTGTAATTGTGAGTTTAATTAGGTTAGCTGCTGAATCAAATGCTGCGAAAAATAAAGCAAGAAACAGTCTAATACATAGGGAGAGAAAAGATAAAGAAAAAAAGAAAAGGAGGACAGATCTCGGCAGACGTGAGGAGGTAATTAAGTCGTCTTTAACAAACCCTGTGGAATTAGCCTCCATTAAACCCCGGCCCCTCCTCCTCCTCCTCCTTCCTGCTTCTCCTCCTCCTCTCTTTTTTGCCGTTCCATCTCTTTCATCTAACCGTTTTATGCATTTTCACTCACAGCTATTTGGTCAATGCTGTTTGCAGCCTTGTATTGGGCTCATCCGTTTCTCTATCTTCTTCTCCTTTTCCCTCCTCCTGTTCCCATGGTTACCTGATGGCCCTTTCGATATTCAGAATTGTAAAAGGATTTTTAACTAATTACTCGTACCATCTTTCTTGCTGTCCTTTTCCTTTTTTTCTCTGTATTTTTCTCTCCTATCAATTCAAGGGAATTCTGTACTTTCCCTACCTTCCTCCCATCTGCTTCCTTTTTTTTTTCTTTTTTTTTTCCTCCATACCTGCAGAGGATGACAGCCGGGAAAAGCTGACAGGCAGGTTGTCATGGCAACAGCAAACAGGTACCTGCAGGGTACAAAGCAGGTGAGGGAAGGACGTTTTTGGTCTTTGGTGTTTGAACATTTAAGTGAGTGTGTGACGGTAAAAGATTGCACAGTGAGATAGGCGCCTCCCTGCTTCCTCCTCCTCCTCCTCCTCCTCACCTTTTGACTCCTCGTTGCTCTCTCCGTCTCTCAGGGTGTCTCTGCGTCGTTCCTGGATGGTGTTAACAGATAGCTGATATGTCAGCAGATAAGCCCCGCTACCTGGCATCGCAAGCACCATGGCAACGTGGCCTGAATAGAAAAAAGATTGAGCGGTGAAGCCGTTAGCAGTTCACACAGCTTGTAGCAGCGCACAGACCTCTTTTACCCCCGGACAAACCGATAAACCGCGTTTCAAAGAAACAGCTTTCTCATGCATTGCTTTTTTACTTTTCTTTCTCTCTTCCTTGTCTGTTTTTCCAGCTATTGACCTGCTGTATGGAGGAATTTACTGTTTTATGTGCCAAGACTACATTTACGACAAAGACATGGAACAGATCGCCAAAGAGGAACAGAGGAAAGCCTGGAAAATGCAAGGTATGACAGCATTAAACACCCATATCCATAACACACACTGTGGCGTACATACCATTCCAAACTATGATGTCTCCCATGAGTGTTACAGCTCTTGGTTAAAGCCTTATTTCACTCAAAACATGGAATTTACATGTTTTGTCACAATAATCTTAGACATTATTATCTAAAACGTCTTTCCCAAAGTTAGAAAGGGGAGAAAAGGAAAGGATGCAGTCCTTTTTGTTTGTGTTTGTGTGTGTGCGTGTTTGTTCCAGGCATAGGGGAGAAGTACTCAACGTGGGAGCCCACCAAGAGGGAGCTGGAGCTGCTCCGCCACAACCCCAAGAGGAGGAGAATCACCTCCAACTGTACTATTGGTTAGTATCTCAGTATCTCTTTATCTCTCATGCACTCAACACACACACACCCACACACATACACCAGTGTTATAGATGATGGCTGTGTAGCTGCAAAGAGCTGGGCCAGTCATTACAGAGAGGGGAAAAAATTGAAAAATGCAGAAAGATGAAGCACCAAACATGCAATGTTTACACTCGCACGATTTTACTTTAAACTTGTCACCACCACCTCTCTCTTCTGTCTGCTGAGCTACAGCCTGTATTTCCTCATTTTTAGTAGGCCACATGTTAGCTCCAGAAGTGATAGAGTAGAGCTGCTATACTGTTGAAACTTAATGTTTCAACACAGTTTTCCTAAGATAGTCATTATTCATTTGTCTCATAACAGTACAGGCAGTACTAAGCTGCACATGTGGGTGGTGGCGTCATGGTGAAGTAGAGTCAGATCTCAAAATACTGATAGTTAAGTTAACTTTATTATTATTACATAACTTTATTGTCCTCACTGTCAGTTGTTAGGAATTTACTTTAGTGAGTGCGATGTACAGGACAACATTTAACATTATAAATGTAATTTATTAAAATACAAAGTACCCTAAATAGAATAGGATTTTAACCTAAACATTGACATTAAAATCCGTAATAAAAATAAACCATAAGCTAGAAACAAAATGTACGTTGTAGTGCAAAAAGTTTACCACTCAAGAGTTGAATTGAAAACTGATTAGATTTAAAACAAAGTGTCCTTGTCATGTGTTTCTTTTCTTTATGTCCTATGTAAAGCACTTTAAATGGCCTTGTTGTTGAAAGGTGTTATACAAATGAACCTGCCTTGCTTTGCCTATTGTAGGACTAATTGAAAACAGTCTGAACTTGCACTGAAAATGTGCATCTTTTGAACTAGTGTGGAAGCAATTTATCAAGACAAAAAAAGGGCAATTTTGATCAGTGGAAAACAAAAAGAAAAAATGAGACTGGCTGGTCCAAAGTGATATTGGGCTCTGGGAACTATTTTCTGCCAAAGATAATAAGATTGCATGAAGGATTAATCAGTAAAGTAAATGGTCAACATTGACATCCCATACAATGGCCTACATATGTCTGCAATCGCTTGTTAATGAAGCCTTTTTAACTGTCTTCAGAGAAACGCAACAGAATATATTTAAAGCAACAGGGAATATTAGAGTGAAGCAGTGTTGGGAGTGAGGAGAGCTGGCATATGTTTAACACCTTGTAGCAGCCTGCAGGGAGCTGCTCTAGCATCATTAACATCCCTGGCACTGTTTTAGGTGAGGGAAATTACAGGCCTGGCTGTTCATACGTGAGAACACTACCTCCATCCTACCTTCCCCCCCCCCATCCTCCTCTATCCTCTTTCCTTCTCCGTTTGTCCTTTCACCATCCCTCCCGCTGTTCTTCTCCTCCCTCTCCCCTCGTGTGTGTGTGGTGTGTGGTCTGCTGTAATCCCACAAAGGTTTCCCTGCATGCAGTCCAACATTGCCTCAGGGCCGTCACAGTATTACTGTGTTTCTTTTATGTGTGTGTGTCTGTGTCTGTGTCTGTGTCTGTGTCTTAGTTGTCTGTCGTAAACAGCATTGCAGCTTCGATGCCCCACTGCAGCAGCAAAGAAAAATGATCTGCCTCTCTTCAGCTTATTCCTCCCTCACCCCTCCACCCATTCGTTCTCTCCGTCTCTTGTTTGTCGCCCTTATGTCTTTTTTTCTCTCTCCTCTAAACACTCTAGGCCTGCGAGGTCTGATAAACCTGGGCAACACCTGCTTCATGAACTGCATTGTCCAGGCGCTGACGCACACCCCGCTGCTGCGCGACTTCTTCCTGTCCGACCGACACAAATGCGAGATGCAGAGCAACTCCTGTTTGGTGTGCGAGATGTCGCAACTCTTCCAGGAGGTAACTGTTAAAGCATGTGCTCCGGTGGGTAGGAGAGGACGTGCAGAAGGGGCCGCTTTCTCACTGACACGCACCTTCCTTCTCCAGTTCTACTCAGGCCATCGGTCGCCACACATCCCCTTCCGTCTCCTTCACCTGGTGTGGACACACGCCCGTCACCTGGCCGGCTACGAGCAGCAGGACGCCCACGAGTTCCTCATCGCAGCGCTGGATGTCCTGCACAGACACTGCAAAGGTTGGGACGCACATGCACACATAGATGAGACAATGAATATGCAAACACGACTGAAGAAAAGCAACACAACACCGAAATTAATGAATTAATTAATTAATGGATGAGTTGAGCTGAGTTTTGCACACACACACACACACTGCAGGATGAGTTGAGTTGAGAGGATGAGAAGAGAAGAAAAAGATTGCCTGAGACATGGATAGACAGAGTCCTGGTCTCTCTTGCATCTCTGTGTTTCTCTCTGCAGTTTAGAAGCAGAGGGGGGTGGCTGTGAAGTTACACAGCATTGCTTTTAGTGACTGTGTGTGTGTGTGTGTGTGTGTGTGTGTGTGTGTGTGTGTGTGTGTGTGTGTGTGTGTGTGTGTGTGTGTGTGTGTGTCTCTTTATATCCTCACAGACGACAACGGGAAGAAGGCCAACAACCCCAACCACTGTAACTGCATTATCGACCAAATCTTCACAGGGGGCCTGCAGTCTGACGTCACTTGTCAAGTCTGCCAGTAAGTGTGAAAGAAAAAAAACACAACACAAAAATCCTTTTAGGCCTCACTAGAGGCAGTATAAAGAGATTAAAGCCTAATAGGACAAAGCCATGACCTTGTGCGCCACGCCATTGTCAGACAGTACAGATCCATTGTGTTACAGTCTGCTCGACTTACACCGTCTCGACCAAACAGCCGCTCAGAAATGACACACTTCACCTGTCTCTCACCATGCTGGCTCAGAACTCTCTAATTCCCTGCCCTGAGGTGACCCTCCTGCCTCCCCTCTCCATCATCATTCCCACAGTGCACCATCAATCTCTCTCACACACACACACACACACACACACACACACACACACACACACACTGAACTGCTACACTGCAGCAACAGGAAAACCCTTTTTATGCCATATACAGTCCGTAGAGTTGATCTTTAGTTCCACCTGGTGGTCAGAGAGAGTGTTGTCTTTATGCTCTGAGCTGCATTTTTCATTTAAGACATTTAGGAATTTACAGTAGCTGACACACTCTAATGGATGTGGATGTATTAGTTTATGCAAAGCAAAATGTGATTCACTTTATAAATCATAACTTTTATAAGCAGTTTGTTGAAGTGGTGCAAGAAGTAGTGTGACCCTTTTCAAGCTCAAGCTGAAGTAACAACAGCACACTGTACAGATACTCCATTACATGTAAAAGTCCTGCATTCAAAACCAAATGTAAAAGTATCTTCAAAAAATGTACTTGCCTATTAAAATGAAAGCATTCATTATGAAGAATGGCCCCTTTGATAGTGTTTTCATACCACACAATATATTATTGGAGGTCTTTTGAACTACTTTGTATAACTAACTAAAAGAAGCAGTGTGCTCTGGCTTAGAGTCTAAAATGGGAGAGTGATTAAATAATTATCAAAAGCACTTTCAAACATACTGTGAAATGATAATTTATCTCACAGCTGAGAACCACAAGAGAAGATGGAAAACTTTCTTACAAATGCAGTGATCCACACATTGGGATTGGGATGCTTTGTGTTTTATCAGAGGAAAGTCCTTTCCTAGACCAGGTTCACTTAACATTTCCCATTTAACATCCTTTGCATCAAATCCAGCAGAAGTTTTCTCTTTTTTTGTGTCATGGAATTAAATCATGCTGTATGTTTTGTGGCAGCCATGGAGCTAACTGATGACTTCTGCTTTTAGCAGCCAGCAGGCCGGCTTCACTCCCTTACTGTCCCCGCTCATGGCTTTCATCTCCGTCACCGTGTTACAACGCAGGCGCTAGTGATGAAGGTCCCGTGTGTCGGAATGCGAAAGAACTGGATTTCAGACATTTATAACAACCATCATATTATTATTGTTCATGTCGGGGCGAATGGCATTCTTCATATGGAGTTGGAGCCACTAAAACAGGATTTCTGTCACTCACTTCACAGTCTTTAAAAGACCAATAAGCTTGTTTTAATTTCGATCCAGTGCCCACAGTAAATAAATACACAGTGAGTGACACTGTCACAAGCAAGAAGGTCACGTGTCCACCAGCAGGATGTGGGTTTTATCTGCTCCAGTTTCCTCCCACAGTTGAAGGATAGATGATTGGGAGACTTCAGATTGCCTGTAGTTGCGAATGTGGGTGCTAATGTTTTTTGTGTGGTAGCCCCGTGACAGATGCACCCCGCCTCTCGCCCAAAGTGAGCTGGAACAGGCTCCAACCCCCTGCAACCCTGCACAAGATAAGCAGTTTAAAGAAACGCTTGGTGGTAGCAAAAGGGAGTTCTATAGAAAAAGACGGTCCCCTCCCAAATTTTCTCAGTTCACGAATGCTATCGGCTGAAATAATTTGTTTTATACCCTTAACTGCCAGCACTAAGCAGCAGTGTGCATGTCTGACACTGTAGAATTATCTTCATAGCCCAGATGAACAAGCTTAGCTGCCAACATTAGAAGTGCAGGGGTCTAAGCCACCGTGCCAACATGTAGTTGATGCCAGAATCTTTACTACTCCCTCTTTTGTCTCCCTTTCACTCATATGTCTGTCTGAATTAAGGAAATCTGCAAAGTGCAGTGTCTTACTGTGCCTCCTATGAAGTGGGTGAATATGGGAGATGTACAAATCAACACACAGCAACTCCTTGAATGTACATTAGACATCTACCGCATTTTCATCCTGTCATGCAGACTCACCATCCTGTGTGTGTGTGTGTGTGTGTGTGTGTGTGTGTGTGTGTGTGTGTGTGTGTGTCTCTCTGTGTCCCTCCTAGTGGCGTTTCGACAACCATAGACCCGTTCTGGGATATCAGCCTGGACCTGCCAGGCTCCTCCACCCCGTTCTGGCCCCTCAGCCCCGGGGGAGACGGATCAGCACTTAACGGAGAGAGTCACACCACTGGAGCCACAACACTCACAGACTGTCTGCGCAGGTAACTGGCATTAAGACAACATGTGTTATGTAGTGATTGATAAGTTCCCACACAGTTCAGAGGTACAGAGGTAACCAGCACAGAAACAGAAATAAACGCCTGCATGCACTGACAAACTCAGAGACACAACCAATGTAAAACCATTTCCCCGAATCATCACACCGAAGCCCTTTAGAGAGCAAGTAACAAACACACAAACACACACACACACACACACACACACACACACACACACACACACACACACACGGTTCCCTGAAAACTGATTCCTGTTCTTCCTGAATTCAATGCATCAGAGGCCTCAGGTAGCAGCAGAAGCAGCAGCGATAAAGCGTGCACACTAAATCTCATTCTCTCCCGTCCAGGTTCACCAGACCAGAGCACCTCGGCAGCAGCGCTAAGATCAAGTGCAGCGGTTGCCATAGTTACCAGGAGTCCACCAAACAGCTGACCATGAAGAAGCTGCCCATCGTGGCCTGCTTCCACCTCAAAGTAAGAGCGCGTGCGTTTGGTGGTTTGCCTGCTAATTTGGGAGCGGTGTTCTAACACAAGTTCCTTTGTTTGTTTTCAGAGGTTTGAACATTCAGCCAAACTACGGCGGAAGATCACAACTTATGTCTCCTTCCCGTTGGAGCTGGACATGACCCCCTTCATGGCCTCCAGGTGAGCACAATCAAGAATAAGACTGGAAGCAGTCAGCTAAAAACAGAGAAGAAATAAGCTGTACAAAAACTAAAATGACTGCCTCTGCTGTGGCCTCCACAAACACGTTTGAGCTTTTCAGCCATGTCGTAGCACTGTGCATCCTGGCCGGGCTCTAGTTCTCTCTAGTGTGGGAGACTGGCTGAACACTAGCTGCTGTCACACAAAGCTACTATCTGTATCTGTATCTGTATGTATTTGTAATTATAACACACTGGTATCCCAATTAAAATACAGGAATTTAAAAAGAGATGAAGAGCATAGAAGAGTCACATTGCAGTAAATTCTTACTTTGTTTTTTTTAGATTTGTAGAGCAAACAGGCCTCTTTTTTTTTTTTTTAAACAATACTTTGACTACTGACTCATGCAAGAACAGTTGGTGTTGTTGGGACTACGTTTGTTCTGCTTTGCGTTTCAGTAAGGAGAGCAGGATGAATGGGCAGTACCAGCAGACCGTGGACCCCTTCAACAATGACAACAAGTAAGGCAAACACATGTAATACACCAGTATGTGAACCAGCACATGTTCTTAATGTTCCAAAAGTATCCACTTGATCATCACTCTGACAGAATGCATTTGTTTGACTTGTGCAGCAAATGCATATAGAAATCTGTTGATCTTTACTGTCAGTATTGTAAAATGATACAATTCTTTTATTCCAAGTAGTTTGTGGCTGCAGCATCAACGCAGTATGGGTGACGCCTCGTTGCAGCATTAATCCTCTTCTTCCCTCTCCCTTCCTCTGCTTCAGGTACAGTCTATTTGCAGTGGTGAACCACCAGGGGACACTAGAGAGCGGCCACTACACCACCTTCATCCGCCAGCACAAGGACCAGTGGTTCAAATGCGACGATGCCATCATCACCAAGGCCAGCATTAAGGACGTCCTGGATAGTGAAGGGTGAGCACCCCATGCTCAAACTGTATTTAGTTAGATGTTTTAAATGAAACTGAAGACAGTTTAGTTTTGTGTTTCCAGCAGCTGTTTGACAGTGACTGCTCCTTTTTAATAATGATGCTGGAATCTGACCTCTTGGTACTTTTATCTCCCCAGGTACCTTTTGTTTTACCACAAGCAGTTCCTGGAGTACGAATAGTCCCCTCTACCGGCACAGCCTGCAGGAGGAGATGAGGGATGATTCAAGCATTAGTTGCACGGGAAAAGGTAACAAAGTGACAAAAGAGGCATGGAAACACAAACACAAGCCTACCTGAATCACTCCAAGTCGCGACTCTCACGCTAACACGGAACCGCCGCCACTACATACTTATCTAGTTCCACTGTACGACATTCAAGAAAGAACTGTCTGCCGCTGTGCGGGATAGCGCAATAGTGCAAGAACCAAACAAATTGCAAGAAATTTGGAGGGGGAGATTTGTACGGGCCCTGAAGGAACATTGCACACTTGCAAGAGTTTTTCACTTGAATTCAGGAGATGAAGAATGCAACTGTGATAATCTTCTATAAGAAAGAAATGACTGCAGAATCAGTCTTCACTTGTTTTCAGAAAATGGAGTAATAGTGTCGTATCCCTACTTTTTCTCTTTTTCAATCACAGACAGAAGGGCAAGTTTTTTCTTTTAAACCTTAGTTTATCTGGGGAAGGTTTACCTGATCACAAATGCTGTTCCTCACATTATCCAGTTTCATGCTCGCACAGCTGCATTGAGTAACACCCGAAGGCGCCAAGAAGTGAGTGGCGCGGCCTTCCAACGGGGGCTTTCGAGGCTCTGCTTTGGCGCAGAAAGTGGCTTTTGTCATTCGCTTTACCTAAACTGGCAACTTTCTGGACCCAAGCACACTTGTCCAACACACCCACACTCCTCCAAATGACCAAATATTTAAAGGACGGAAGTTGTCTTATTATGCATTTTTGCTCAGAATGCAAGGAGTGGAAAGATCACCTGACAAAAGGTATTATAAACACTGTATAGAGAGTCAGTTAATGCCCTTCATTACTCGTGAGTTTGTAGTCGTCAGATTCTTTTCGGAAACATTTTCTTTAACAAGGTGTATGCAAAACATCTGTTGTTTTCTGCCTCTCATGCTGCTTCCAACAGTCACGGGGGGAAATAAATTACACAATGAATATTATATTTTTATACATACTGTAATTAAAACATTTGTTTACAGTTTTTCATCCTCCCTAAACGCTCACATTGTTCGTCTGTGTTACACTGTGCTGTCAATCATGTTGTTTGTACACACAAAAGCAAAATAGTGCTGTTAAAGTTCATGTAACTGCTGCTATGGCGGCTTCATTTTGTATTTTAATTTTTTCTGTTTTAAAAGCTAAGTTTTGCCCCTTTTTTTTTTTTGGCGTTACAGCCCCATGTTTAAGATACGTTGTTGTGACGCTGTTTCAGGTAAATGGCAAAAAAGAAATGAAACAAAAGAGGAGAATGTGATTCTCAGTACAGCACGTACAACGAGCCAGTAGCTCGATCCTGCAGTGTTAACCGTCGGCCGCATGTCGCTCTAATTCGGTGTGTTTGTATGCGTGTTTGTATGCGTGTGTGTGCGTGTGTGCACGTGTATGTGCCCGGGAAAGGGGGAGGTATAAAAAGCTCAGTGTAGGTGTGTTTGTATAAAAATGTGTTATCGCGTGTAAAGAAAAAAGGAAAAAAAAAAGAAACGCGTGTATGTGTTCCTGTCTGTATGCACGTGTGTCGTGCGCGTGCGTATGTACTGTATGTTCGTGTACTGAATCAGTACTTGCATTCAGCATGCCGTCTGAGCTGGGTATCACAGTTTGATAGGATTTTTTCCACATGTTGACGATGTATGTAAAAGTATATATGTACAGTTTGTATGTAAGAGACAAATGGTGAAACCTCAAAGTCGATTTGTTCTTATATATTGCTGGATCCGGCCACGGGGTCGTAATCAGAAGAAACCTGTCTCGACCCGGTCAGTCATTCCTCGCACACACATGTAACTGCTGCAACAACTGGACACAGTGATTGAAAGACACTCAAATAAAGAAAAAATCTATATCTGTAAACACTGTTGTGCCTGTTATTTATTGTCCTTGATTATATAATGAGATGTATTATTGTTGAATTCATTTGTGACTAATTCATTTACTAACATTTATTTTAATATTACTTATTGAAGAATGGTAATATGTATGTATTAGTTTGAAGGTTATCAAACATGCAGGTAACCATGACAACAGTAATTTAAGCTATGTTATCAGTCAAATGACTACAGACACACTTTAAAAATGGATGATGATTTGAACAGCTTCTTTCGGTGTGCTTATATTTTTGATATCAAGTTTTTATTTTTCCTTTTTATTAAGGGCAAAGCAAGCACAAGGAGTCTCCCAGCAAATATATACATAACAATGTACACACAATAGCTATACATACACTGTACATATTGCAGATAGTAAATACCCCGAACGAGCTCAGGTCTCTGCCCCTCCATTTACATTCAGTGGTTATTTCACTTGAAGCCCCAACACAGGGATGAGTAGAACTGGAGCGTTTCTAACTTTGGTGACTAATCCAAATATATTTTTATGTGTGGAGTTTCACTTGTTTTGATGGAAAAGCAATAAACACACGTCTAGAGAGCAGAAGTCATAAACTCCGACACACAAGTAGTGTCTTCCTGTGACTACAGCTTTCTGAAATCATGTCATGTAGAAATGTGATCTGACACACCAAGATGGCAGTCGGCGGTCGGATGCTGTTGGGCCATTATTGAGCATGTGTGGGTGACCGTACTGTACGTGCATGCCAGTGGTCGGCCAATAGTCGGCCGTAGTCTTTGTGATGTGTTCAGCTGAAACTTTTAAACAAGTCATGAGGCAGTGTGAAGCCAAGCGTCAGCCAATCTTTAGCTCTTTGCTGTCCGGTTGGTGTGTCAGGGCCCTTCTGCCTTTTAAAGCCCAAAACACCTTGTAAAAGGCCCCTGGACACACGTGTTGCCAATCTTAACAAGTCAACTCATTGCCAACTCATTGCAAGTATTGATTTTACTGCCTTGTGGCACAAACTTCCATGTGTCGTCAGCATGCCTTCATCAGAGAGTCATTTTTAATATGACTCAACCAACAGCTTTTGAAATATATAGCATATCTAAAGGAAACGTTCTTTTTTGCTTTTGTAGCTTTTTTAACAATTTAACAATTTGATGATACATTCCCTCTGTTGCTGCTTGTTGAGAGGTTGATCGGGGTCGCAGATGAGCATGTTCCCCTTTTTTTTTTTCTTCTTTTTTCAGTTTCACAATTTAAAAAAACTTAACAGCCTTTGCCGCACGTCGTGACAGTAAACACAGTCTGATTGAAAAATCACATACACCGACAATCTTTTCCTGTGAGCTGGGGACACCGTTCACGTTCCCCGTCGACCTGTGAGACAGCGCGTGGACCTCACCCCACTGCAGCCTCCTCCTGCACCTCCCAACCAGAGGTGTATAAGTTCTCCCCACTCCAGAGAGGCCCTCCGTTTTGGACCTGGGCTCTATGGGGGACAGCCATAGGTGCCCTCAGCGCCCCGTCGTTGCCCTGGCCCGCTGGTTTCAGATCAGGGAAACAGTGGACACACACGCAGGTCTCAGTAGGGCTGGAGTCGTCTGATGGCTCACGCTCAGCGGGACGGCTGGAGTTTGTGACAAAATCTGGAAAAAGACAGAGGGAACCTTGAGACATCTGTCTGAAGAGGGACTGCTGTGCATAATTCCACTACCTGACTAAGTGATGTCTTATTCCAGCTAAACAATTCAGTGATTTGCACTGATTGAGGCCTTTGGTTTGTATCCACACCACACTAACCTTTGTAGCTCTGCACCGGCTGGCAACCTGGCTGGCCAACCTCCTGGCCCAGCTGGACCCCACACATCTGGTCGTGGTTGGCCTCCTTGGGTCCTGGGGTGGAGGTTCTGGCCCTGGTTCTCCTCAGAAAGACTACCAAGGCTAGAAACAAGCTAGTAAACAGCAGCATCATGCACAGGGCCAGCAGGGAGTACAGCAGGACAGTGGAGTGTGCCAGGGCTGCCGGCATTAAGAGCCCTCCGGAGTGTGAGGTGACCAGGGGCGTTTCAGTGGTCACGGGAGGTGGCGAAGCTGTGGGGATGGATGGGATAGAACATCTCTGCATTGTGGTCTAGTAAGGCTTGTTACCTAGCTGCTGAACTTCCACCAAAAAAAAAAAAACACTCCTTGACATGAGTCACTCCATTGCCGTTCAACTTTTCTAGTCCGCCAACTCATGCTTTGGAAACTTTGTCCGCTGAGGTCTAACTCAACAGAACTTTTGGGCCCAAAGAAAAAGAGGAGAAGTCGCTAAATAATTAAAGCAGTGATTCATGCCAGCGGGGTCAGTACTCACTCTGACAGTGCTTGGAGCATTCTGCTGGATGTCTGCCACAAACCCCAGCGCACCTCACGCATTTCTTCAGCAGCATATCATAGTAGTGGCCAGGCTGTGCCTTACACATTGCAGACTCTAAGGCATGGGGAAAGGAAAAGTGGAGTTGTGATCAACTGAATTCCCTTCTGTCCTGTCTATTTAGCATAGAACGTATTGTTTTATTTCATTTATATTTCTGTGTGTGTGTGTGTGTGTGTGTGTGTACTCACCACAGTAACCCATGCATCTGGGGATGATATGTGGTGGCTTGCATATCTTAGGACAGTCCATACATTTTTTGATTAAGATATCCCAGTACTGACCCTCATTGCAGCTTCCACCCATCAGCGCTGATAACCCTCACACTGACAAACACACACACGACAGCACGGAGATGCATGGAAAGATAAGTGTGGAGGAAACAGCAGTGGCATGTTAGTAACTATAAATATGTGAAAGATACCTTTTCTATTCACATGTAGTGTGTAGGTTGTTGAAATGACAATAAAAACATAATGAGCTAAACCGGTTAAGAAAACACAAGTCCACTTTGGAGCCCCAAAGTGTTCAATGTTTACTGAATACTGTAAATAAATAGATAAGACATTATTAATTTGTTTGTTTGTGTAACAGAGACCATACAGATAAGCAATGCTATACTATACTGCACTATACTATACAAAGTAGGATTTATTGACATTCTCTGCATATACACTTTTCATTATATCATACAGGGGAATTAAATTGTTTTTGTATATTAGAAAAAATATATAACAAGGACATTAAGGAAGTTAAGTGCAAGTAGTATTAAGTTGAGTAAAGTGCAATGAATGAACAGTACCATCACACATGTTAAAATGTGTCTCCTTTCATTAAATTTAATTTCATTAGTCCCCTCAACAGAAGCTCGGAAGTCATTTTAAACCTGGTGTCCAGTCAATGTTACGAGTTTGGAAGTGTAGATTAGAGCTACTTTGACATATAAAAACCACAAAAACTTTTTGAGTTTGCTATTCACAAGATGCCTCCGCTGATGTGAACCGAGCCTCAAAAGAGCGACCTCTCAGAACGTTGTAGATCAATAACAATTGATTAATATAGCAGTGCTCAGGGTTACAGAGGAAACTCCAAGACATTAGATTTTCATCATATTTTTCGAACCTGTATCCAGTAGATGCAAGCCTTCATATCAATGAAAGAATTTCACCGAACGATATTGTGGATTTTATTTTTCTGGACCAAGGTCGATTTTTCCGAGGTTTCGCTTCCGACATAGCCTGGCATCTGGAACCTCTCAGTTCATTTTCGATTTGCAAGGGGCATTATTAACGGGCGGAGACAAGCAGTCCAGCGTCGCTGCCGCTGTAGCCGGCCGGGGAACGCGCCACATCAGTGGCAGCCATCTTGGTTATTTACGTAGATGCCTGAACGGCGCTCCTCTCTGTCAGGCATCGTATTAAACTTGTCTCATACTAGATAAACGCTTGTGATTGGCTCGGCCAGATACCTGTAAGTACGAAATCTGTCAGAATGGGAGAAGGGACAGACTTATCTGCCAGAGTAAATATAACATGAAGGGCAGATTGGTCTGGTTCCATCTTTGTTTATAGGAACTGGAGGGATAGGAATAGTTGGTGTGTAATGGACTTATTAGATGCAAATGGGATGTATTACTTTACAGTGATTTTTATCGTAAATATGACTTTGATTGCAACCACAAAGAATTTAAATCTCTCAATAAAGCCACACAGAACACAGTCCTTATCCTAGCCAAATATATATTATTGTACTCTCTGTCCCCATCCCATCTCCCCACACTCCTTATAAATGTAATTCATTTTCTTGATACAAGGTGTTCAAACAAATTGACATGGTCTATTCTAACAAATCATTTATACCCTGAACAAAATAAATACCCAGTTCCACCAAAAACAAAAGAAATTAATTATAAAGCGATAAATGATTTCTACCCTTAGAGAGAATTTTTAAGATTAAGATTTGGCTTGAAAGCAAGAAATGTATTTTCTGTAAAGGGGATACTGAAAAAACAGAGCACCTCTTTGGTCAATCGCCCAGTCAATCTTTGTATTTATTATTTATTTTAGGTGTCTATTCTATCTTGTATTATGTTTGATCCCCTTTTATTTTTTTTTATTATTATTTCTTTAATTTATCCTTTTGTATTATCTTTGTAGCTGTTCTGCTCATGTGGTGTCTGTTCATTCTACATGACGAAATCTTTTGAAATTAAAAAAAAAAAGAAGATTTGTCTGGTTCCCTGGCTACCTTAATCATGTACACATCTGACCAATCATAATGCATGTTGTTGACAAAGTCATATTCAAGACATTCAACATGGCAGATCACTTTGATTGGCTTTGTTTCACAGAACTCCGTTTTCTTATGATAAAGAACTACAAAGACAATGGTTTCAAAGAAAGCGGATGGAGAGGAATGGCAAATGAGCTTCAATTTGACGATAATGTTTGTATATTAAGCTTCAACAGTTTACGTTAAATAGTTATTCTTGAAACTTCCAACTATTCTAAAGTCAAGTCAGTTTGTTTGCTGTTACAAAACGACAAGTAGGCCTAGGCTGTATGTTTATGATGTTGATTCCTTTCTTTTTCTGTAGCGTTTTTTTTTTTTTTTTTTTCTTTAGAACCGTAATGATTGATTTGCAATATTGTGACTTGATATGAAGAATCAGTCCAGACTTCTTCTCCAACAGTTAATAATGGTCAAAAACTCAGTGCTATTGTAGTCATCAAAGTGATTCAGAAATCACAGGAGATGGACAGACATAACTTCACTTCTTTTTGGGCTATCTGGGTATAGTGTCCTTGGGTCCTTTCATTGCCCTATATACACCATTATATCTCAGTTCCTCCTGACTGCTTTTTTTTTTTTAAACTTATGATATTGGTGACTTTGTGTTTAATTCAAACTGAATAATGTGGGTTACAAATTATAAGTTGAATGAGTTAAATCAAACCACTTTTCTTCCCCTCCTGATTATTCCAAGCTTTCACACAATAACTGATTACATATGGTGTCCGTTCTTTGATTAATAAATGCACATGAACTTGATACATTCTACACTACACTGTCTTGACTCGAGAGGTTTTGAGTGACCAGCTTAGGTTACTATCATTGATGGGAAGTGGAAAATGATCAGTATTGTTCTTTCTGAAGTCAATGATTATCGCTTTCGTCCTTTCACTGTGAAGAGACAAATTATTGTCCACACACCAAAATGTCAGCTGCCTCACCTTACCTCCGATTACAGACTCCCCACTATTGGTAGTATAGACCACAACTGTCAGTCCCGGGTCATCAGAGTGAAAAGCTATTGGACTACACCGGGGGCCCCGTTTGCTAGAGGTCTTATTGCCAGTCTTATGGTATCGTAGGAATATAATAGTGTGCTTTAGTATAGTATGCTGCACTGTACTATACTGACCTGTACTGTACCATGGGACACTATAATACAAGCCCCATGTCTTTATAGCATGTTTGCTAAATGTTGCTCCTTTATTTCACCCGACAGGAGGAACTGCTTAGAAAAGATCTGATTTTGCTTAGATGATCTGGTAATAATTACATTATCGGTTTAACTGTGTAAGGTGTAGAAAGCATAGCCGTAGACAAAAGACTGCCAGGTCTGCATTTGCACCAGTTAAACACTGTTGTTTGGTGTATACTGGATGAGTAGGGAAGAGTTCGGGATTTTGTACTGTCAAAGGTCTTTTCTGCCTTTATGCCAAAAGCGAAGCGGACACATTTCCTTTGGAGTTTTCAAACTTTTTCTTTATTTTTATTAAAGCCAACCTTGCAAAACATCAGCACATATCAGTTGCTGTTGCTGCAACACGTAAGCTTCCATCCTTCAGAAGTCCTGTCTTTGTTCTCAAACACAGTGCCTTACGCTCTAGTGAGTAGTCAGCGGGCTGTGAAAGACAGATCTAAACTTCCTCAACCCTCCACTGCTCTCACACGCAGAACTGTAAGCCTGATTTATTCTTGAGTATATTGACACACCCTGATAATCAGCACTCAGTGTCTTACTCACGCCCCCTTTCAGATTTCATGTAAATGTACACTGTAGTACACTGTGTAATTGTCACAAACATGTATGTATGTATGTATATCTTTGTTAATATCCAAAACAAAAGTTCTTATCTCCAAACAAACTTAAATCATAACATAGAGTTACCTATCTTCTTTTCCATTTATTTTACTATTTTTGCGCCTCCTTATTGAGTTTTGTTGTTGCACTTTCTACTGTTTTTTCTATTTTAAGAGACTTTATAAGCTCCTCATGTTTAGTCTCACCTGCACTGTTTGTGTGTGTGTGTGTGTGTGTGTGTGTGTGTGTGTGCGTGCGTGCGTGAGTGTGTAAATGTAACTGGAGACTGCGTCACAGCAAAGTAAAGACTTGTGTTCACTATCACTATCGTAGTTAAACAACGCTGGCTGAGGCTTAGGCTTCGATTCCCACCTGCACCACAAACAGTGAGCACAAATACTGAAAACACAACATTCAGTTTGCGGACGGGACCCGCTGTGGGTTGAAAACGATGTGTAGATGTATCACTCACCTGGCGAGATGAAGAAGCGGTGGGAGAATCCTTGGTTTGAAGATGAGAGTGAGACAGGCCTGTATTTCAGCTTGGGAGCTCATTTGGGTATGAACTCACCGCCTGATCTGGGACTTCCCCCTGAGGGTGTGGAGGATCCTCCCACCTTAACACTGAATCACAGCACATGTACAGTAATGACGAAAATTTGAAAATGACAAATTACATTCAATTACACAAGTGATCAATAGAAAAAAAAAACATACATTACATTTCTACAAGTGGACCTTACTTCTTTTAGAAAAGTTATGTCTAGTTTCATGGGCCCCTTGAGTTAAATTGCCATCTTCAAGTCCTGCCACAAATTTGGAATCTAGGTCAGCACCACCAGACCAATAACATTGTTGAGCTGGTTTCATTTTTGACATGGAAACAGCAGTTTGACACTTACCTCAAGAGCTTACTTTGCTCAGTTGTCATGGAGATGATTTAGCTGTTATCACACAGCTGATAACAATAAAAAAAAAAGTCACATTAACTTCTCCCAATATAATGTAAATATATATTTAAGCTGTAAGTATTTAAAGAATAACATTTATAGAATAGAAATCTCCTGAGTGGCAGTTTTCTTACAGACTGCAACCAGTTTTCCAGGATTTCTCTGAAATTTGCTGCATTCTTGCCACCTTCTATCGTCACAAGCCTTCCAGGTTCTTGAGCCAGATAAAGTGTATGTACATTTATTTATATATAAAAAAAAGGTATAACAGTATGTAACGGTATAATAGTATAACAAAACTATCAGTGTTTGTATCAGTCTTGCTGGTAGTGCCCTAACTTACAGTGATGCAGTGTGGTATTAATGTGCTGCTGAGTGTCAAAAAGTTTTCTATTTTATTCGGAGGATGTGACTAAACCCACTTTCTCAACATCAGTGCGAAACTATCAATTTCACGCCATGTGTTTTACTCTCCACTGAGCACAGGAAGAGATTTCAGTGTTTCACCCCTGATTCTCATATGAACCTGGATCTTTCTGGCCATGTGCAGCTCAGTTTTAGACTGAGAGTGAATACACAGAATTTTTTTTAAAACGGCACGAACACCTGAAGATACTAAAAATGTGAACCAAAAATAACCAGAGGGTTATTTTGGACAGACAGTAATGGTAGATCACAACAAATCAGGTGATCAAGAATCGAGAGAACTTGAATAAAAAGCTTTAGGTTTCAAACAATGCACTGACTGAGATTTGCTGGGAGGCTTTGCTGTGCAGCTGTCAGAAGATACCGGAAATTCTGGGTGACAAGTCATTAAAAGGTGTTAGTTTTGCTTTACAACAGACTAATATGGTTCTGCTTTGTGAAATATAAAACAGTAAGGTGGAGGCAGCAGGTGAGAACCCACAGTGCCCACAGAGAACAACAAGGGGTACTGATAAACGTATATGTGTGAGTATTTCAAAAGAGATAAATGAGTGTTAAGGACATTAATGACAGATCATGCCCTAAAATGAATTGTTCACTACTTTGATAGTTACCGTTGGGTACACATGGCTGGTTTATGGTGACAAATGCAGTCATAGTTCTGCTGAAAGTTTGCCGCATGAGTCATCAATATATGTCAGTATGTAAAAAGTAGTCCCTTCTTTAGCTGTTTCGTTCAACCGCATTGACTAAGGGAAACATCCCTCACTGGCTTCCCACCCCCAAACAAGTTAGAGACAAAGCTCCTGAAAACTGACCCCGGGTATCTGCAGTAGACCAGTCCAGTAAAAACAGATTGAAAGCTAAGTATTCAAACATAAGACTATTCAGTAACGCCTACCCTCTGAAGTTGAGTGGATACGAACAAATAATTAATAGTTGGAATTAAAATCGCAGGACTGTACCTCATCAAGTAAGTGAGACTTCCTCTTCGGGTAAATCTGTATGTAAATCGGAATGCAATCTTGTGTGAAACAAACAAAATCCAGAGGAAAACCCAGAAGTTGAATTTGAGGAAGCACAGATAACTATGACTTGGCTCTATGTTGAGTCACATTGAAACTAATGTTTCTTCACGTTTTACATTTACTGTAACCTGGGCTGAATTATTGTAGATTTTCTTAGATGAAACTTCAATAGTAAAAAATATATAAAAGTAACATTTATTCATACCGTGATTCAAATAATTCATGTTTTTGTTAATAGGTATAGGAAAGGTAATGAAGAGAAAAGAAGTTAGATATACACACAACCATTTTGTGTAGTATCATTTTATATTTTGCTATATTTCATTCATTATACTGTGTCTCCTCATCCTTTCAATGCACCCATGAACATATTTGATATGAGTATCACAGCATATTAGGTTAGAATGAATAGGTGGGAAATGTAGCAGCTATAAATGTTTCAAAAGTTACATTATATAAATTTTAAACATACTACAGGCATGTAAGACCTCTTTCAGGTCAAATTGGAAAAAATGCCTGGTAGACGGTCTGTTTAAGTTCCTGAGGGGGAAAAAAACCGAACGAAAGAAATATGAGAAAATGCAGGAAAAACTGTTTTTTTTTTTAAATGTTACTGCATTTATGTGTAAAAACTTGTAAATATGTGTAAAAGCATACAGTAGATGCTTAAACTAAGTACTGAGTTAAGGTATGTAACCCTGTTTAACAAATTTGCAACATAAAAAGTGAAGGGCTCTGAATACTTTGAATGCTGAAACATGCCACAATATTCATATCTGCAACACTGCTTACCTAATCAAAAACTCCAGACAGATTAACAAACAGATCAGAAACAAATGACTGATTATTAACATCAGAATGTGTTAGAAGATGCAGAAAAGGCATCATACAATCTATAGACCTGCGTTTATGTAAATATTTTTTTATTTAATAGAAAATACTAAAAGAAAAAGCACATAAATATTATAAAAGCAAAGAATTCAAGAATCAGGTTAAGGAAAGTCAAAAACAATAATAAAAATATCAAAGTCAGCTTTTTTTTTCTTGTATTTTGTATTGTAGTGAAAAATAGAAATGGCAAGTGATGAGTGTGAATCTAGAGACGGGTAAAGAAGCTGTTTGTGTAGCCTGGATCACACCTCTAACCAAACAGCCACCTTCAGAAACCTGAACACCCAGAATAGACTCACTGCAGATGGGTAGTCAAATTTAGAAAAGGAAAAAGGGAAGCCTGTTCACATGAGTAAAAAACAGAACAACATAAAATGACCAAATCATGACTTAATCAGTCATTTGCAACCTACACAAAATGTTGGGTGAGTTAAAGAAATACATTTTTCATAGGCATTTCATGCACAACATCAACAAGGAGCAGTGTTCATGCTTTGTACACCAAATGGTAAATTAATGAGGAATAATAATTTACTTTTTTCGGTTTTGGAAACGTTTTTGGAAAGTTGAAGAGTTCTCAACCCACACAGGTGCGTGTAACACCTGATAACAAAGTTAGTTTTGGGTCAGTGAGCTCTTTTTCAGGCCTCCTTTTATAAACTGAACATAATCTGGATCTAATCTAACAGCACATTTGCTCCAACAGTACCGGAGTCACACCAGTAGATGGAGACAGCCTTCAATATTTAAAGAGACAATCTGTTCAGTGCAGGATCAACAATAATTTCCAACCTATTCTCTGTGTACTTGTCACAGGTTGACAGAAGTTTACATGCACCATTTTCACTTCTGAATATTCTCTCTCTTAGAAACACTTTTCATCACTCCTAATCCTACACGTAATTATGCAGGGAGGCAGACCAATGGCAGGGAGAATACAAAATGACTCCCTTCTAACTTTGGTGAGAAGATGAGGTGTGAAATGTAAAGGTGTCAGGGAAACTAGTCACAGGTAAAGGATTTGGAGCGGATGAAAGGAGCCTTACTATGAGATATAGAGAGTATTGGCAAGTGTATGAACATGTATGATCAAAGGATAAGAGCACACATGCTGTGCAGCACTCCCCTGAAATTTCCACTCGATGTTTCCACCCACAAGGGTGTTTGTTAGATCAAACAGTGTTACACTTCCACATTTGCTTTCTTCAAGGTCAGTGTTACAATATTGACAGAATATCTGTTTTCCCTTCACTCGCATTAAGGAAACCTTGGTTCATTATAGAAGGGTGGAAAACCCAAACACACACTTTCATTTGTGCAGGTGGAGGTTGTGAAATAGAAAGACATCTGATGTACTGAATCTGGCTTTTTTTGTTACTTTGAAAGGATCAGACTGCTTTCATGAGAACCAGTTGGTCAATAGGCGTCTTTTCGTTCCTTTTCATGCATTTCTTTGTGATTCTTCCTGCAAATATTCAGCAGTAGTATCTCCATACCGACTTGTCGCTGCATCTCTGCCTGTAGTTTTCAATATGTTCCTGCAACAGTTTCACCACATCAAACCGTTTTTATTGCTCTGAGTAAATAAATTACTCTGATTCTCTAATTAGAAATTCAAAACCACATAAAAAGTCAATGGTTTTACCTTGTCAATTAAAAAAAAAGTAATTAAAGCAGCTATAATCCATTTTTTTGATTAACAATGGATCACATAACTACTCGTAAATGAAAGTGGTCTCTCATAGTGATGAAGCGACAGAGAATTATTGCCAAATTTTGCACTTTCACTAAACTCTACAGAGAGTTTTAGCATCTTTTGGCTTACTGTTTGGGTTTTCGGGCCTGCAACTTTACTGTTTTGGTTCACTTCACGGCTGTGACGACATTGTTTTGGTCCGCATCAAGCAAATATTTACGGTGAAAAAGCTCTTAAAAAAACGACTGCACACTACCTGCCCAGCACCAAACAGCAGACAGACACAGTTAGCGACTAGCTGGCAAACATAGAGGAGCGTTTAGCAGATAAAGAGCCACATATATATGCTTCCAGAGTTGGTGGAGACCAAAAACAGAGCTAATATTGGATTTTCACCCAGTAGCCAGAAACACGACTCCAAATGCAAACTAATGTTGCTCTGCATCTGCTGGCTGTGTAGATTGGCAACGGTAGCTATATCAAACTAAAAGGAGATAATTTGTCGGTGTTGTGTCCACAGCTTGTTTCCACTATTGCAGGTTTAACAAAGAGAATTAACATGCATCATATCAAAAATAGACGCCTACACTGATGTATGGACAAATATCTATTGTAGTCACGAAAACTGAGCCGTGGTGGTGTTTGGCTGAAGGAACACATACCTTTGAGAGTAAGAAGACCTTTCAGATCAGATTGAAAAAATGTGAAAGTCGAGCTGAAAACAAAATTTCTTTGTGGCTTGGAGGGATTTCACATGAACCTTTTATTTAGCCTCAGGAACTTTGCCTCTTCACCTTCAGAATATCTTTTCTGCTTTTCCGTCTTGTTCAGTACCAATACCTCATGCTGTACACGTCATGCGAGCTGTGCTCCATGAAGTTATTCATACACTGATTCTAGTTTGGCCTACTTTCTTAACTTTGTCCTACTTTGAACTTATATTATGCAACATAACTTTCAAAAGAGTTTTAGTGTAGTGTTTAGGAGTAGCTTGACAAGTCATCTTTTTTTTCCGAAAAGGTCATACATACAGAGGCTTTGGCACAGCGCTTACCCGTTATAAAAAAAACTTTTGTTGACTGCACTGAGGGAGTAAGGGCTGCGTTCGCTGACATTTTTTACATTGACATTCAAACTCTCACAAAACTCGTATTTAGCTGGATGTGGATGTGAAAATTAACTTTCTACTTTGTGTATTTAATCCTCATCTCCATCCTCTCACCTGCCACCACCACAATAAAAACACCCCCAAGCACGACGTTTATTACAGAATACATTACTTGTTTTCACAGTAAAACTGAATCCTCAGCAGTGCAGATTGGCACGGCGTTCATAGTCGTGAGTCATATGGAGGCGACTTAGGCAGGAGAAAAAAAATGAGAGGTGATAAGAGGGACTGTTGTTGCAAGTATGCTCACTCATATGTGGAAGGTATTAAATTGAGCCTTACCTATGTCTATATGTCAGGGGATGTTGAAATAAATCCACATTAAACCAAATAAAACATGCATTTCATATTTATTTGTCGCAAGGAACCTCATATTAGATTGTCAATTGATACAAAATGAAACAACTGTCTTACTGCAAATGCCTTGTAAGCATCAAATTGGTGATTTGGAGATTCAAATACACCAAGACATCTAAGTTAGAGGAAAATTCTGGTATTTTTCAACCAGGGACTCATTCTCATAGTTGGCCAAACTTGATTAGAGGGCTAAGCCTCCCAAGTCTCCCAAATGAAATCAGATTTTATATTAATCTCTTTGAACTTTTGCCCCTGATTGTGACAGAAAATAAACACAGGAAGTAGCTCTCTGGATTAGCTATCAGACCTAACTGCATTGGGTACTACTACCATATCTGCACAACCCAGTTTGTTTACATGTGTGGGGCTGCGGGTGGATGTAGCTTGTGTTTAAAGTGGAAAGTTACATACAGTCACTGAAATGCTCCAAACAATGTTATATGTTACTCAGACCTCTAAAATACTTCACTGTTGGTTCACTTTTCAACCAAATTTAGCATCCATGGTCTGAACAGGACTCCTTCAGCTGGCCCTGCAGAAGTCAGGGAGGCCCCGCTCACCACAGCTGACACATAGCTCCTCTCTCCCCTTCCTCTTAACCTTTTGTGTTTTCTTTAGTTGGATAGCCACATCAATTTTGTCTAATTTCTCTTTGGGTTAGGTTAAAAAAAAAAAAATCTTATGTGTGTGCTCTCTACCTTGAGCCGTGTTGTGACAGGATGAATGATGAGCTGTAACTCTTCTGTGTTTGTGAGTTCCTTCACAGTCTCATGAGAGATTGAATTATGATTATGTATGATGTGTTCAGGGATCGAGATAAAACTTGGAGTTCCTCCAGGTTCCTGGTTCCTCCTTCAAGTTGCAGTTCTAGGAACTTTCTCAGATACACAGTAGCCATCATCCATAGTGCTTTCAGCCAGTTGAGTTCATATCAACACATACCCACACACAGGATAAATATGCACATCCACTGACAAACAAATACACAGGTTTGACCATGGGAGCAGAAACTGGCCTGCATTTTAATTGCAGAGACAAGGACATTGGCCTGTCCATTACAATCAATGATCACATTATATTCTATGCAACAGTAAAGAGTCACAAATAAACATCTGACATTATATCACACAAACATAAGCTATGTAAGCTGGGGAAATAGTACTAAAAATGATATACAACAGGTCTCTGTTATCTTTTGGTTACCAACATGTCTGTACAGTACAAAGGCCTTTGGTTGTTTGGCTTCAGGGAGAAACAGGTTACAATGTTGTTTTGCTGTACATTGACGTCATCACATGATTTTATATTAAGTTCCAAGGCACATAGATCAAAGTAACTGCACAGAAAAGTACATATCCATGGCTGTACACTTTCAGAAACAAGCATGTAAGCTACAACCAGTTCGGCTAAAATATGTCAGGATTATAATATCTCATCTGTAGTGCCAAAAACCCACATATAATTTTATTTCTTTGACCAAAAGAATGACTCATATTTGCTGATCAACTTAAAAAGCCACAACGTTGTTGTTGCCAAAGCTGAACCCAAACTCAGTACCTTTTTTTTCTGAGAGCGTATTCTAACAAAAAAAGACAGCCGGTTTGTGCGCAACACTGGTTTTGGTTAGTGAGGGTACACAGAAGGTGGGATATGCAATCCTCCCCATGCAAGAACAAGCAGAGGATACCACAAATACATAGAGTTAATATTGAACGGTGCATCCTCAGGAGTGCACGTTCTAGCCCTTCGCAAATCAACTTGTGTTTCGAGAAAAGAAACTGAGCGCAAGAAGGCAGAGGTCTCCCATTCCTCCGCTTCTGCCTCTCATCTGTACACTATACAGAGGCAGGAACCAGCCAGATATATGGACAAATGCCCTTTTCACATTTGGCGCTGAACTGTACCCAGCGAACAAAGGCCCAAGACCCGTGTCAACCCAGAGAAGCAAGACTTTGTCAGAAAGATATTTAGGTCTTGATTTCACAAAATTACAAAGGAAGCAGCTACTACGGGCACCATCTCAGTGCCTCAGCTGTCCTTTTAACGCTACATTTACACTAGTTTTGGCACAAACCATCTTATCAACATCTATTAAACATCAGAAATATCTATTAAATCCATTAAGTACGTCAAATAGCCGGTGGCGATGACAGGCATTAATTTGTTTCCTCCGGTATGATCCGGTTCATTTCCGCTAAGTTGAGTTTGGGTGGGTGTAAAATGTGTGTCAGCTCATATTATTCTGCACGCGAAAGAAAGAGAGTGAGAGGAAAGACAGAGAGACAGCAAAAGTAATTAACTATGGATGATGAGAGAACAGTTCTTGCACTTCAGGCTTGAAGGCGCTAAATACCTTAACTGTTATGGGTGAGATTGTGCAATAAGTTTCTCACGGTGACACACACACACGCACATTTGGCGAGTTGTGAGTATTTACAAATGCAAAAAAAATACAGATGTAACAAAAGATAAGTGCATGTTTTAGAATCATTCACGATTTCTCAACACATGATAATCATGTTTGTGGTTGTTGGTATCACTCACATAAAGCCTTCGGCCTTGTGCTGTCTCCCCATATAACACACACACACACACACGCACACACACAGTCCACTGGGCCAGTATGATGCAGAATTGGTCACCCATATCTCCTTCTGCATTACTCAGATGAGGGCGCAAAGAGCTTACGTCTGTGTCACACACTGTGAGCTAAAGAGTGTGGTTTTTGTCTATATCTGTACCCGAACGCGTTCAAAAGTCTATGAAAATAAGCGCGCGTTCCCATTTTGACCTGGGAGTGATGATGAGACTGACCCTGCAACAATACCACCCCGAGCAGTGACAGCACAGGCAGAATGTCATGACAAATTGTAGGCCGCATGGCCCACTACCAACTGTGGCACAGCTATACTACTGTGTGTGTGTGTGTGTGTGTGTGTGTGTGTGTGTGTGGCCACACACAATTATTTTCCGCAGTAATCTCCCAGGACAAGCCCTTTCTAATTCCTCATCTCTTTTGAATGCACTGATTGATGGCTTCTGACACTGCAGCATATGGTGGGAGACCTTTTTACTGTAGAGGATTTGCAGTTGTTTGACAAATCTCCCGGCAACCAGCAGTAGCTCCCTCATGGAGGTCCGATGAAAAAGACGCTGTGCACAAACAGCCTGATAGCCGAAATGGAAATAAATGTCTGCGGTGGATGCGCTGGCTCATTCAGTCAGCATTAATGGAGTGATAAGGTTTCCAAATTCAGGTTATAAAAAAGTAGCCTGGTCAACTAAGAAAAACTGGTATTGTTTTAGAAAGCTAATTAACCAGCAAACTAATTTGTAAAAGCTGATAATGACGACCAAATCTCATTGCAATCCATCCAATAGCTGTTAATATTATTTCAATATGGACCAAAGCGGTGAACCGTCAGGCTGGCATTGCCGCCCCATGAACCAGGCCACCAGCATAGTTTAAAAAGAACATTAGAACTTCCATGATCTTCCACCGATTGATTGATTATTCCATTAATCAATCGGGCATCCCGACATTCCTGTGTCTCACAAGAAGCCACTAAATATACAGAGTACCAGGATATACTGGAGTTAAAATACAACACAGAAAAGAACTGAATGTTTGATCTATATTAGTTAAGTTATACAGTCTGCCCTTCTGAGCCATTGTTGCCCAAGAGCTGGGGACTTCCAAAATAGCTATTAGAAGACTTATAACAACGTCTGAAAGTCTTCTTCGGTTTGAAATAAACATTTCTGAAGTATGTGGTTTCAAGTTGTCTTCATGTGTTGTGTTCTCAGTTACAAAACATGCACAAGCTGCTGCACACGCTCCTTCTCTCTGTAGCTCCTTATCCCCCTCTCTCCCTCCCTCTTTGACTGCATGACACATTTTCCTGCCTTCTGTGAAATTTAAGCATTTTCTGCGAACACACGCTGGCTGAACCAAATGTGAAGCTGAGGGCTGCGACCAGATTTCAACGTGAACTCGGGAGGAAACATAGTCAAAACACAGCACTTCACAAGTAGTAATGGGCTCTTTACAATGGCACATACGATGGGTTTCACAAACATAGTTTGAGAGCTGTCCTTGACGCGTCACGACGGCAGGGATTGCCTTTCAAATTCATTTCGGTTAGGACACGGAGTCAGCCATGTGCGGAACTTTCCCCCCCGAGGTTGACAGAAAACCAATTCATATATACAAAGTCAAGCTGTTTTAAAGGGAGCCAGGTCAGAGAGTCTGCCAAGATGTTTCCCATCTTTCCCCTTAATCAATAATCCAGGATGTTAAATGAGTTTATGGATCAATGCAGCCCTTACCGCGGAGATGCCAGCTAGAGGGGGAAAAGAGCGTTGTCTGTTTGTCAGTAACTAAGATGTTGTGTTAGGAGGGCTTTGGCATTTCGATGCCCCGTTAGATCATGTAAGACATCTTTGTGTTTTCGTATCAGATTTTTGTCTCTATAGAATTGCAGTTTTCCCCTGACATGTTTGGCCGACCTCTTCCGCAGTATTTCCACATTCAGAGAAATCAATGTCAAACCTTCTTAGTCCTCCAAATCCTGCATCAAGGAGCGCATGGATGGTGCTCAAATAGCCTCAGATCTCTCTCTACCATGGGTGACCTAGCCCCAATTTTTCTCCAGAACATCCACAGCAGTCCGCTGTCCGATCCGGCGTCTAGTTTCGATTTTTGGTCTTCGAGACTGACAACTCGATAGACACCTCAAGCTGGCAAGCATGAGCAGCACTCTTATTTATGTTTGATTTCAACATCCCTTGTCTCTTCAGTGTTGAAAATCACTTCAGTGGAGACGCTTTTTCGCTTCGCCTCAGGGCGAACCAGCTCAAGTTGCCTCATTAACCCAAAATCAACAGTTTTGAGCTGGAGTCAGTGAACTTTCCCTGACCTCTGAAAACCCTCAAGAAAATTGTTTATTTCTCACTTACTTTGTTCATGCCAATGTCCATGAGCAGCAGCTATTACATCACCCCCCCTGCCCCCTCGTCTTTGAACAGGGGTCACAAGCAGTGCACTGGCAGACCATTAGTCTGGAAGCCCCAAGCACCACTTCTCAGTCTCTCGTGCCTCCCTGGATGTCACTGCCGCCCCTTTGCCCTCATATGCTGGTCTGCAGCTCGCCATTGAGCAGGGCAGCGTTGTGAGCCTCGAGGTTGGCGTTGATGATTGCAGTGTCGTTGACCATCCTGCTCCTGTCTGCCCTGCTGTCACTGCGCTCTATCTCGTCCAGGCCCGCCACCTTTTTCAGGCACAAAACGTTCTGAAAGCTCTTCTTGAAGTTGTCCGACAGGAAGGCGTACAGGATCGGGTTGGCGCAGCTGTTGGCGTAGCCGAGCACCACGACAAAGTCGAAGGTGCTCTTCACAGCCGAGGTGGGGTTGATGGAGCTGGTGACGGAGGTGACGTTGAAAATGTAGAAAGGCAGCCAGCAGAGGACGAAGACCGCCACCACGATGGACACCATCCGTGTCACCTTGCGCTCAGAGCGCTTGCGCTTGGTGGAACCCACTCGCATGCCAGACGACTTTACCTGGCAAAGGAATGGACAGTGGCTTAAAACTTCCCAAATTTAAAAGCACAGTGTTCATGCTGTGAGACATAGAAAAATTGTAAAGTTAAGCCTCTGTACTCCCTTACAAGCCTTGTAGTGCAAATGGGATTCACATCCTGTACAGCTCATACAGTTCAGCACTGCACAGCAACTCAAGAGATCCAAATGTTCCAGTTTTTGAATTTAACTATTTTGGGCCATTCATCTGTTTCCCACTTTAAATTAAGGAATGTATTTTATCCAGTTTATTGATCCTATTGATGTATTTTTTTTATTAGTTTGCATATATTACAGTATGTTATATTCAACAATATTCCTCATTTACTCAGCAATCAATTGGTTTTATGTTTGTATCTTAATATAATAGTTTAATTGTCCAATACCAGGAGGGGAAGATAAACTCAGTGTGTTGATAGTCTCTGAATATACAACTCTCAACATTTGAGGACAATATATTATCTTGCATGGATTTGATGGATGGTTCTGACAGTTTAACTCTATTGACATCTTAACAGCCAACGGGCTAGACAGGCTGTTGTCTAATGAATGCATTATGCTGCAATAGTGCAGCATGTATTGGTATTTATCCTAGTTCTTTTTTAACAGCACCATTAGTTAATAGCTTCATTCAGCTGCCAAGGTGTCAGAAGATCAATTGCCTTTATAGTCTTATCAGTAAATGCGTAAAAGCACATCTGACATAATCAATAAGAAAAATATGACAAATCCAAACAAAAAATAACTCTTTCCCTCTTTTCTGTTTCTAGGCCGGCTTTCTAATCTAATAAAATCTAGTTTGTTTTTTTTCTGGACAAAATGATCCTGCGGGATCTACTGTCTTTGATCAATGTGTTTTTCTCCATTATTTACTTTCATATAATGTTCCTGTTTGTAGATGGAGCTACTTGTCAACCCTCCAGATTCTCCTGAGAGTCCCATTTTTCAATGCTCCCTTTCTAACTTAAATAAATTCACTGGAATGGAGGAAAACTGTCTCTGAAATGAACAATTTTCTGGGGGAAGATCCCCTGATACCGTGGTTAGATTTGTTCTCCACATTTAGGCTATGATGTCTGGAGGCTGGCAAATATGCTGATCAACCATACTTATTCACCACTGACCATGATTACTGACTTGGCTTTTCATCTATAAATGCTTCAAAAATGTTAATCTGGCTGCTGAACTTTTCAAACAAAATTCCTAGGGGTGGGTAATGTCACATAAAGCGTGCACTTAAAAGGACCTCACCAATACCGAAAACTTGGCAGCCCTGCTTAAAACATGCACCCACTTTGGCTTCTTTCATGACGTAGTTCACTGTGCTGTGGACAAAAATGAGTGAACATGCTACACACTTATGCAACAGTGACATTTTAAGTTGAATCTAAATATATTCATGACTCAAGTGGCCAAAATACTTTCACAATCTTGGTAGCAGATGGATGTTCAACATTCTAGTCCTGTAGCCAGTAATACAAATATCATAATATTGAACTTAGAAGACAATGGAGATGCAAAAACATGCATTCATGTCATGCATGTAGAGGCAGGCTCTCACCTTGACTATGATGAGCAGGTAGCACAGGCATATGACTGCCAGCGGCATGAAGAATCCAATGAAGAAGGTGTAGATTATGAAGGCTGTGTAATAGACATCTTGTGGCTCCGGCCACACGATCCCACACACAGGCACCTTGTCCAGGCCACTGAAGATCATAGTAGGTAGGATGACTAGCAGCGACACAACCCATACTGTCAGGTTAATTAGCTTGGCTACGCGGGGCTTCCGCCATTTTGTGGACTTAATGGGGTGGACCACAGCCAAGTATCGATCGATGCTCATTACCATCAGACAGAAGATGCTGGTGAACTGGTTGAGAGAGTCTGGGAGAGGTGGTGAATGAGCAGAGAAAAAAAGGTGAGGTGAGGATACGTATCAAGTGACAGTATTAATAGCTGCTAATGCTTGTTCTTTTGCACATCTGGTCAAATCTGCACAGCTGTTTTCATTTCATATTTTACATATTATTATTCTTATTTTACTCTGTTTATAATTATGATGACATACGTTGATATGTTGACTTGCAGTACTTGCCTATCTTTCTTGAATTTCTATTTTTATGTATTTCTATATTTTATACTTTAGGTATATACTTTTAGGTCTATTGTTTAAAAAAATGCACCAATATTCCTTGTAAGTGAAAACCTTCTAGGCAATCAATCTTATTCTGATTCTGATTCTGATTAACTGGAGGTGAATAGTGTGATAAAGACAGCTAGGATGACCCACATGGTTTGAATTGCAACTTAAGTATTTATGATCCACACTTAAAGCAATAGTTCAACATTTATTTGACTTATTTGCCACCACCACTCTTTCATCTGTTAAAGATGACGCTAAAGCCAGGAGACGGTTAGCAGGACTGGAAATAGTCTGGCCCCGTCCAAAGTTTAACAAATCCAGCCCCTATAAATGTCACTAATTAACAAATTATACTGTATGTTATGAGTTTAATCCGTACAAAAAGAAGTGTAAAAACAAGTTGTGGGGGCGACAAAACTCAAGGAAGTTACTGAGCCAACAAGAGTGTTCCCCAAAATGTCAAACTATTCCTTTTAAACACCTAAGTGTCCAAAAACTTTCATTTACAACTGAAGTCTTAACATTTTAAAAGGTAAAGACATTTATCTAGGTTTTTCTCTCAGTTGCAGCCACAGCACACCATGACTTCAGGATAATTTCCCTGGTGAGAAGTGTTTCTTTGCCCAGTAAACTGCAGCTGCTGTCTAAAGGGCACCGTCAGCCTTGGTCTCTACACCTACCTACAGTCATGATCACCCTGCACAGCACCTCTCCAAAGGGCCAGTGCACTAGCGTCAGCTGCAGGGCGATGAACGGCAGGCTCATCATGCACAGAACATCTGCCACCGCCAGGTTCAGGATGTAGATGTTGGTCACCGTCTTCATTTTGGCGTAGCGCAGGATGACATATATGACCAAGGTGTTGCCGCAGAGCCCCACGCCGCATACCATGAAGTAGATCAAGGTGATGACCACGGAGCTGGTCTTGTCCTGGTGAGGCTCCCTGGCCACAGAGATGTTAAGGTCCAGGTCGGACTCATTCCCCGGGATGAAGCTGTCATACAGGAGGGGCTCCGGGATGGAGATGTTGGGGGTAGACGGGAGAAAGGACCACTGATCTAGTGCCATGATGACTGAGAGGGGTTTAGGGTATCAAAGGGCTCCAAGTTTGTAAAGATGGGCAGGGGTAAGGGGTAAAGGTATGATTAAAAGAGAGTTTGTTGTTTAGATACTATTGGGTTTGAGGTTAGACTTTCACATGCTTAAAAGCATTGATTTTACCACACAAGGTTGTAGAAATAGGGGTAAAGGGACTTTAAGTGGTAAATTCTAAGATAAGTTTGGGGTACTGAGAATCTGAGACTTTAAGGTGTAAGGGTTTTGGGCTCTGGGGATTGGGATGATTTGGAGATTTTCATTAACGTGGAACCACAGGTATCATATCCCAGATGTAGAGAAACCGTAAAAATGAGCAAGATAAATCTATGGGGAGAGATACAACAGAGTGAAAAAACATTAAGTATGGTTGAGAAACAGAATATTTCCTTTGACAAATAATAATAGTCCTTCAAGATCCATGGCAACAGTTGCAATGGTTACTTTACATCACTGCTTTCACAAGTTCAATCAGAGCAACATGTAAAATATAAAGTTCTTCCTCTCCTAGATTATCCTTAACACTACTTATTCTCCACACAGCAAGCACAGCATTTGGCAGACAGAGACATGGAGGTGTTGGCCAAATCCAGCCAAGTCCACATTTGGCATGATCTTTCGAAAAAGAACATCTGGTCTCTTAATTTGAGACACACAGCGGAGAAGGGCAGAAAAACTGGGACGATCACAGGTGAGACGCAAACCCAAAATTCAGGAGCTTATTGGCTTATTACTGAGCCAAAATCCACCAGGACATTACATTACTCAACCCAAACACACACAACTTTTTTGTCATATCATTGATTTGCACATTGTTGCACTAAGGAATCATCTAGTTTACAATTTCACGAAAATGTGAGGCATAGGTGACTGCAAAACTCACCAAGACTTCTACTTTAGAGCCATATTTGTATCTGTACTTGTCTTCAATGTCAAAATTGGATGGCAGATTCTGGATCTGATCTGGTTTTGTGCTCTTTTCTCACTTTCTATCTCAGTCCAGTCCATAAATCCACCAATTGCTACACGGAGCCCGATAATCCCGGTCGTGTTCCTGTGTGTTTGAGTGTGTGTGTGCCAACGCCATGTATGCATACATGCAAAGAGGTACGCCTGAGCGAGAGAACGACGAGGGCACTGCGCTGCCGAAGACAAATGTTTATTCAATTGATCCTGGGGACAAACAGCTCCGACACTGTGGCATGATAACTCACTCTTCCCCTGCAGTGACAGCGGCTGGCTCAACAAGGTCATTAGTCCAGTTCTTGCTTTCATAACTTACCTGAATTACATGTGATTGACACGCATGGGCCCCCTTTGGACAGTCCACTCTGGGCTAATGAGGGGTATTGTGAGAAAAGGTTGAGTGCAATTACTTATTATCACTGAGGGTGGAAACAATATACTTGTATCTATGTGTGTGAATGTGTATGCATGCAAAAAATAGTTAAATTACTGAGGATTGCTGTCATTTTAATGAATCTACAAAGTGTTTTTATTCTTCTACTTTATAAAATTATAAAAACTAACCACAAAACCCCATCAGTAATTATTCTTCTGTGTCACCTCTGAAACAATGGAGGTGCATCCTTTTTTAACATGGCTGCACAGTCATCACTTTGATTTATTTGACTCAAACAGCTGCAAGGGTCTGTAAAATCTGCAATGGAATCAATCTTGACCTGATTTGATGAGGCATTAACCAACCAGAGCAGATTAAGATTCAGTGCATAATTTTAGAGGACGAAATGATATACAAATGTTTTACTTCCTTCCGAGAGCAATCATATGGCAGAGACATTGTATTCTCATAAGGGGATTTTACTGGCCGCAAATACAGTCATATTTCAGTGCTGGTTGATTTGGCGACACCTGTGGTAACAGCTAGGCAGGATTGGCGGACCCCGCCACTAACAGTGAAAACTACAATATAGACTGAATGTAATTACCTTGAATGGTTATTACCGAAAACATGCTGACCATAAAAATAGGGTCTGATTTCATGAACATTTTTAAAGATTTTTACTTCAAGGGCAAAATCCTGAATCCGCAAAAACAATCTCTATCTGCCTTTACAAAGCGATATCTCAGTGGAAATATCTATGGAGCTCCATTATAGGGATATGTGCTTGTGTGCTTGTGTGTGTGTGTGAGTGTGTGTGAGTCAATGAATGAGAGAGCTACAGGGAACCTGCGCAGAAAAAGCAATCTGCACTAATAATTCATCCACTAATGAGAGGATTTAGTGTTATTTGCTACCAGGAGGCCTGGGCTAATCACTTATTCATTTTTATTATGATTATTTGTTAACATATTTTAGTTTAACTATGTAATCAAGGGTGATTATGTTATTAGAAGTTAAGGGGGATGTAGTGGCCTGTCTGAGTGAAGAGATGAAGCAGGACCGGGGGAGCAGCTCCCCACTGACCTGCCAGCTGTGTGGGATCCCTGTCTGGCTCAGCGGGGGGGGGTTCTCTCAATCCCAGTGTTTCAAGTGGAAGCTCTCGTCCAATAGTAAGCAGATTGATTTGACATAAAATGGCTGCTGCGGGCATCAAACCTTTGACCCTTAGATTGGAAGTCGAGACCTCCTGCTCTGCCTGACATGTTTCTCTCCCCCGGGCACTCGCGTAATTGCGCGTTTCATCCATCGGAGTTGCCGTGCCGCCGCGAAGGAGCGCTCATCCTCCCTCCCCTCACACCCGCAGGCAGAAACAGACGTTAGGACGCAAAGCACAGGTTGTGGGGATGCAGTCGGAGTTTCATTCCGTTTATTGTTGAACCTCATTTGCGTGCCAAAACAAAAAACAAACAAAAAAAAAAAAACACTAAATAACCGCTGCATCACGAATTTGGCACCGGTGTGCCTCATGATAAAAAAGTGCAACTTTTAACAGACATAGCAGAGCTGGCTGTGGGAAGGATTGCGCGCAAAAAAAAGCGAGTGCGCACAGAAAACGCCTGTGGATGAAGCCAAATCTAACGAGCACAGAATGTCCCTTTTCTCACTCTTTCCCCCCCAAAAGGCGTCACTCACTTTTAGACAGAAAACTTCCGCCTCGTGTCAAGTCCACCGGGGGCGAGGCGTCGCTCAGAGGAGAAGGCGCAGTCCGGCCGCTCCGCAGCGGCGCCGACCTGCCGCGAAGCCGCATCCCGCCTGCCTCTCCATCCACCTGCTCTCCACCCGCTGTTACGCGCGGCGCCGGTCGCTTCGGCCGCTCACTCCGCCGCCCTTCGCCCGGAGCCCGTGCTCACGCTACGCCCCTCGGGTCATGCCGGCTCCCGGAGACAACCCCGCGTTGGTCCGCCAACCTTGAAGCCGCCGTGGTTGCGCTCGCAGGGCTCCCGCGTCCGACCGGAGGAGACAACCTGCGATCACGACTGCACGGATGGAGAGGGAGAGAGATAGAGAGAGAGAGAGAGAGAGAGAGAGAGACCTAGGCGCGTCACCCTGTGTGCGTCGGTGTCCTGCCGATTGCTGATTTTGAGTCGTGATTATGAGCTCTCTTTCTGGTGCCTCCCATCACTAACATTTCTACAATCTCTACAGCACTGGCTTTGCTGCAAAAATGTGCAATCATACACCAGGTTGTCCCAAATGTATCAAGATGAACCCAATTAGAAGTGGGCTGTTTGTTGTACATACCTGAACTGTAGCAGCAGCTCTGGTGACAAATAGTCCTTTTAATTGGACCTCTGGATGCTTCAGAAAAAGGTTGTTTTTGTGGATTCTCCCGGAGCACGGTGCAGGAAAAAAGGGAGACGTCAACCCCAAGCTGCAGCACTGTATGAAGCCTCAGTCTCTTTCCAAATTTATCAGCTTCCACTTTAATTATTTCAAGTGTTATCCAGGCCTTCCGCATGGAGCAGTGGTACACATCCTTGTCCTCCGACCGTGATGACACTCAGGTCTGGAGGATGGAGCCAATCTAACAGTCCCCTCTCCCGTCTTTTATAAAGGAGGAGCTCTCAAGCAAGTGCAGATGGAGGGCATCTTCCACGACCTCTCTCAGCGGAGAGCTCCATGAGAAAATGTCCTGCCGCTTCTCTCAACATAGCACGCGAAAGTGCTGCTATTATTACTACCAGCTGTTGTCCTATCAAAGATTAATAGTTCTATTTGTGTCCAAAAAAACGACAGGAGGGACCGAAGCTGCCTAATAAGATAATGGTTTGTGCAGAAATCCCCATCTACGTATATCAGTGGTCAGTCGGGGAGATCATTGGTTCCGGTGTGTGTTTGCTGTGCTTTGGTTTGAGGTCAACAGGTTCTCAGAGCGAGTTCACTGTTCTGTGCATGTCACCGAGGACCACAACCGGCCTGCGAGCTGAACTCAATCTACCAGGAGCTCAGGTTCTTCACTGTTATTTCCCCTCCGCTCTGTGCCATTCTTCATCTTGCATCCGTACGTCAGGATGAGCGCCAATATTTCACTCCAGCTGAAGCACTCTCATGTCTTTGCGTGAATTTGAACTCCGTTGACTTTGTATGCAATCGCACCGCTTCTAAAATTCACCCTGTTTTTCCGTCTGAACGGTGAGGTTGTCAGACAAGCAGCTCGAGGAAGTTACTGCCAAGAAACAGATTAGAATCCCCGTAACACTGCACCTTGTTACTGTTACACTTTGGTTTTTGTGGAGATTAAACAAGATATAACTGTGCTGGTAGGTGGCTTCTATTACTTATGAGCAGCGACAGACTAGATGTTTCTTTATGCTAAGCTAAGATAACAGCCTGTTGAATGTGGCCTTACAATGAACAGTTTCCCAAAATGTCAAACCATTATACCTTTACTTACTTGATTCTATTGTTCAACATCCCCACCCACTGACACAGAGAATAATGAATCTCAAACTTTCTCTTTGCTTTCCACTCAACACAAACACATATATAGCCTTGACTGTCACTGGTCAACAACTTTCCACTTGGCCTTCAACTCTGACACACGTCAACATGAAGCCTAGTTTGAAGGGTAAAGGTCCATTTCAGATAAGGCTTACAGATCAAAAACTTAGATTTAACATTTCCGGCATTACTCCTCGTCTCTGCAGAAAAAGCAACATATCAGCAGCACAAAGCAACAGAAACGCTTCCGTTTTAACCGGTGCTGTTATCTACAGCATTGTACAGCTAAGAACAACATAGACTAGAAGCTTTCCTTCTCCTTTTAGGTGCTTATGTCCATGATTATGTACTTTGAGGCTGTGAAGTCTGCAAATCCGTTGGAACAGATCCAGGACAGAAACTGACAGAGGACTGCAGCTACTGATGTTGTGCCACTGACATATTGTTTTTTCAATTTGTAGACAAGGTGTTACTGGAAAGAGTGAAGCAGCTAGAGAAAAGTGTCAAGCCAAATGTGCCTCGTTTTCCTTCTGCAGCCCAACGCCTCTTTCCTGTTATCCTGTCATGAGCTACTCTTCTGCCTTCTTCACATACATTTCATGGCCCCCGGCATACAAAGCACACAAATACAACTCCAAGGTCTGACTGATTCAGATCTGCCGCAAAACCTGACATGGTGCTCGTCATGAAACTCTGCGAGGGAGAATGTAAGCATTCATTGTGACATGATTTATCTGCTGTTTATCACCTTGACTCCCGGTGACAGCGCAGTGCTGCAGCACATAATATCGTACGTGACACGCGATGCCCCGAGTGCCAAGACGAGCAAGTGTGAAGGTTCTGCCCATCAACTGGATCAAACAGCATGGACGAGGAAAGAACACGACTGGTCCTCAAGGTCATCGAGCTTTGAAAATATCTTGGAATATTTTTCTACACGAGTTACTTTCAATCCACTCTCTTTCTCTCACTTTCTGGCCATTAAATTACTTAATTTTAGTGCACAATAGGACGAGACCGGCCAGGCCCCAGGGCAGCTGAGTCATTTGCAGCCGTATTTAACTCTATGTTGTTGTTTTGCATCTCCTTAAAGTCATTTTACATCCCTTGGTAGTTGCTCTGCCTCTCGTTGTAGTCATTGTAGGTCTCTCAGTAATTGTTTTGCGTTTTTTGTAGTTCAAAATCTTTTTTCTAGTGTTGTGTGGAAAATTAGTATAAAAGGCCGTTGTATCTTTTGCTAACTTTATTAGCTCAACATTGATTGACTGATTGTATTCCTATGCCAGGTGCAGACTACACACTATACATGCCCCGGCTGACATCACACCCTTGATTACTCCGCTCTGCACTTCAGTAAAATAGTACCGTTACATTACATTTATGTCATTGTTTTGTGTCTCTTTGTTGTCATTTTGTGTCTAGTTTTGTGTGTAGTCATTTCATAATCATCATAGGACTACATGTCCCTGTACTCGTTGCAGACCTCCCAGATGCAGCAGTTGGTTCCAATGGTGCCCCTGAACTTATGTAGTTCATACTGGAATTAAAGCGAGGGTGTCTGACTCCTGCCACAGCAGAGCCACACTGACATCCCTCCGCACAGATAAACAAAAAAACTACATCACACTAAATATTAAAGGAAACCATCAGCCTAAGATGTAGGTTCTATTTTCTTAAAGCATAGTCTTTATCAGGATGCGAAAAAACAGGACATCCTTAATTTTACTCCGTAACTTTCCAGCAAGATATATTAAGTCATTTAAAACAGATCCTCAGAACCATTCAGTCATCCATCCATGGCCAGGTTTCTAAAGCCGGTTTCTTAGTTCTTGAAAACTCAATCTAAACCTTGAACCTCAAGCGAATGTACGTGAACCTAGCGTATTATTTTTTACCAGAAATGTTCTTCAACTTAACATATATAACATACTCAATTTTGAATTCCATCATCTTGCCTCTACCATCTCAGGAATATTGTTATTATCTATTAAATTTTGTTTTAGAAAGATATTGAATCCAACCATACAAGCTCTCATTTCCACATGATTGGACTAGTGTTGTAATTGTCTTTTAACTGACATAAATCTGAGAACAATTCACAGACTATAAATTGTATGCAGAAGCTATACTGTAGACCAAATAGACATAAAACCACATGTCAGTCTCATTTTAAGGTCCTTAGAATTGATTTCAAGATTTTTCTCATTACCTTTATGGCTGACACCAGAATGTATCTCTTATCAACTCTCTTCTCAACAACCCGCACACGGTCTGAGGTCTTCAGGCAGGAACCTATTGGCTGTTCTGTTAGCTAGATTTAAGACCTATGGGGACAGAACTCATGGGCACCGCAACTGTGGAATGACTCTTATCTTCTAGTATCATTTTTTAATTTCTTTGGAAAAACCCAATTTTATCTAATTTAGCTAATTAAATATTAACTTTCCAACCACTGTTAATTTAGTCAGTGAAAGCTATGACGAAAAATATTAGTTGATGACCAGTTTTTCACGACAAAAATTAGAAAAAAGAAAAATTTGTCACACTCGTATTACATGAAACACTGTATCCTAGTTCCTGGTTAGTAAAACAGTATCATGTACCATCCACTGAGAATTACACAAGAAGCAGCAACAAAGCAGATGGGACAAACTACGAAAACATGCAGGGCCGATATTTATTAAAACGTAAGCTAATGTAACATTATCGAGTGCTGTGATGTGTTGGTAAATGGACTGCATTTATATAGCGCTTTTCTAGTCTACTGACCACTCAAAGCGCTTTACAACACATGCCAACATTCACCCATTCATGCACACATTCACACACTGATGGCAGAGGCTGCCATGCAAGGTGCCAACTGCTCATCAGGAGCGGTCAGGGGTTCAGTGTCTTGCTGAAGGACATTTCGATTACTAGACGACCGCTCTACCTCCAGAGCCAGGCCGAAGTAGATGTAAGGTTAACGTTACGTCCAGTCGGCTGCCTTTCATGTTGAAGGAATGAGTAAATTCCAGAGGTCAACCATCTAAATCTTCCTGTAGATGACACGTGTAGAAATATCACCGCATTAGCGGACTCCTCTCAAGCTGAACCAAGAGAGTGATCAATATTTTAGTGAACAAGTGAGCGAATCCAGCTCCCGAATGAGTCACTGCTCTGCATGTGGATGTGATAATGCTAGGTGAGCAGGAACAACTGAGACAGAGCTGGTCTGTTCAAACAGCAGAGTTTGGAAATGAAAACTGGAAAAACTTTTCCACTGATCTCTCATTAGACAGGAATGACACCTAATACCATGATTACTGTACACAAAGATTAAAGATGAAAAATTCCTATAAAAAATGCCTAAAACTAACAAAATTCAAATTACTAAAATTTGACTCAAACTAAAATACATTTTTGTCAAAAGCCTAAGACTAAAACTTAAGGTGCCAACACTGTCACTAGCATGTGTGTATATGTATATGTTTGTCTATGTGTATTTGTGTATATAGAGGTTTTTTATTCAACATTTTTCAATGTTTACTTGATTTTTCTTGTTTCTTCTTTCGTTTTAGGTTTATATAAATAAACTAAATTATTATTTCTGAAAAACATTCTTTGCCCTAGCATGGTATGTTGGTGTGTCTGGAAATGTGGGTTTTTCTGTCACGTTTTGAGTGGCAAGTTCATTCCTGCCTGAACAGAGAAGTGTTCAAAGTCATGGACCACAGGGGCTGTGGGGTGACGGGGCGGTCCGTCACCTGGAGGCGGAGGAGTGTGACGGTCGCACTGCAGTGAGGGAGTTCGACCAGGGCTTGGAGCAGTTCTCTTATAATAACAGTAAAGAAAAAAGAAAAAAAGTGAAATCAAGTCTTTGAACGTGTCACCTGAGAAGACACCGTTAGACGATGAAATTCATCTGTGCGTCCTCGTAAAATTGGTTGCGTTAGAGGCTTGGCGACATTAAAGTGACCTAAAATCGACCTGACTTGATGCATGGTGCTGCTTTTTCAGGATTGTACAGCATTCCATCCATTGAAGAGTTAGTGAAGAGGAGAACAGAGCTGGCACACTTTCAGATAGCAAGCTTGTAAGTTCGCTCGATAATGGGACAATAGGTTCACACAGTTTATTAACTGTCTCAAAAAACCCTTTACTCTTGTGAAGCAGTTCATGAACATTTTAGTTTGCCCCCAGTGAGCAAATCCAGTGATCACAGCTATTCCAGTGGCATTCATTGATTCTGCCACATTATTTCACATTTTAAGTGACTGGGCCTTTAGTCCTAAATCTGATCCTTTGGAGCACCAGAAGAGCCTTACCTGAGAAACTGTAGGAATATATTTATGGAATATTTAAGCCAGTGTGGAATTTTGGTAGTGCGGCTGCAGCATTTTGTACAATCTTAAGTCAAGACGGGCAAGTCTAGAATAAACTGGAGTCGTCAAAAAGAGACGTGACAAATGCATTTATTGCAGTTTACATCTGGCTGGATGAGACACAGTTGTTAATATCACTATTAATACCCTATTTACACTTAGTCACTTCATGCGTCTGTGGCAGCTTGAATAGCTGTCCGAGCTCAAAAGGCAGAAGAAAAAGTGTAAATGCATCCAAGAAGCATTCAAGATGGATTTCAATCCCCTATAGTCTAACCATGTCAGTAGCAGTGGAAATAGCCACTAACAGTCTGATTTTTCTCTGTCCTTGTGATAACAGCAGCTAAAGTTGAATTAGCCATCGTTCTCTCAAGGAAAACTGGCTCCAGCAACACCAAGCTGCTGTTGCATTTATCTGATCCCTGATCAGTTCAACCACCGAGGAACCTTTGTGGGTGAGAGAGCATTGCTCTGTGTGGGTGGGTGTGGGGGGTGGGGGGATTCATTCATGTGTTTGTTAGGTTATGGATAGTTGTTAGCCAACACCAGATAAGCTGTAAGTAAACTGACGGACTGTAATCAGATTTGTGATGTGGCCAACAGAGATGCATATAGAGCATGAGGCTCATTGTAAATGAAAGTGTCTTGAATCTCATCTGGATTTATCCAGTTACTGTGCCAGCTGCCTGAATTAAACTTTACACTTTCTCTCTCTTTCTCTGTAAGAAAGTTGCGAGCTTATATAAGAAATCTCCACTCACCCAGACAACACATGATGATATCTTGACCGCTGAAATATGTTTCAGGCACAAACCTCAGAGGCTCTGCAGAAACATTTCCCAAGAATGTGAATCATCCTGAGATGACAAGTGTATTACATGCTACTGTGTTATTGCTGTAGTCATACTGTGAGCCGAATGTGTCAGCGGACAAATGTTTTGAGGGACTGCATAGTCACATGCTCGAGCGTTGATGTGAAGCACCACTTAGCCGAATGATAAGCATATGCCATCACTCCGGTGGAGCACCTTTATGATTTGAAACCGCCAACCATGGAAGGTTGTTATAAAGCACAACATTAATCAGCCGTATTGACAGTGAATAGAAGATGGAACCGTTAAAGCCTTTTAAGCTTCATTTTGACAGTAAAAGTGCCAATCTGTGTGAAAAATATAGTCATATTTTGCGTGTTATGGAGTGTTATTATAATTGCTTTTTCTTTTGTTTTGTTTTTTACTTCAGATCATTCTCGTCAGAGGAGTACATCAATGTGGCACTGCAGACTAAGGGCACAGTGGCAAGACAAACAATTTCCCTGTTCTGGCTGTAAGAAATACTCATTAATATGAAGTGAACTGTTAAAGTGTTGAAGGCAGTGGCTCTTATACCTTGTGATCTCTGAAAACAAAAGGCTGTCTTCTTATGTTGCCAATGTGAAAACGTGACTTCACAAAAACAATATTCCTGCCCTAATGGACTCAAATCATGTTCCCCCGCAGGGTTGCAGCTTCAAATCAGATACAGTTTATTTGAGATGGAATTACTTTGAATGACTGATTCAAATTGATTATTTTGCGGTTGATTAAATAATGAGAGAAGATAAGGCAGTACAAATATGAATTGTTTCACATGGGAAAAAAATTGAAAAATCTTTCTACACAGAAGAAAAAAAAAATATTGATCACTATATTTAATTTCACCACGTGATAAATTGGTTGCTATTCCAACCTCTTTAGTGGCCTACAGCTGTATCCTTTTCATTTTGTTTTATCATTTTATATATTATTATTCCAATTGGTTTATTGAGTGCAGCCCATACTGAAGAAATATAACATGTCCTACAGCTTCCAAGCTGGGTCTCAAACCTGACTCTTCACTGACAGCTGTAACTTATTTTTTGCATTAGACTATGTATAGCCACAACTCCAATGGGAAGCAAGACTTCACAGCATTAAGAATTCTGGCTGCCCCTATTTTACTTCATTTGGTACTTTGGTGATGAAATTTTGTGTGTAATTTTGTTTTTTCAGTAATGTGTATATACCTACTGTACCAAGACAGTTCTTATTCAATACAAAATACTGAGAAAAAGAGAAAAGAAGAACAAAGCAGCACATTGTATTCAAACTTGCACACACTGATGTTGGGAAAAGATTTGATTCTCTATGTTGGCCCAAACACAATTTTCATCAAATTCAATTATTTGGAAGCATGCCGCCCCACAAGAATATTTCTTATAACAATAGGGGAAAAAAAGCAAAAAAAAGCTATCAAACCAGAATGTTTTTCTCTTTGCAGTGTAAACTTCACTCTCAACTTAATTAGGAACACCTCTGGTTTAACAAAACCATCTGGCTACTCTAGACAGGCAGTCAAGAGGTTTACTGTTGAGTATATATGTTTATTCTCCACTTTTGAAACAGTAGTTTTACATAAACAAATCTCAAGGTAGTCGTCATAGATGACTAAAGATTGAAAGTTGTCAACAGTTGTCAATAGGCCAATAGTTAATAGCTTTTAATAGATGTTGTCATCCATCACCTTTTAACTATCCATCCCAAATCTCGCGCTCTTTCTCAGCTGACCCATATAATGAATCTGATGACTTTAGACTTGACAAAATCAAAAAAGACTTGTGACTTGCTATGACTTGTTCACCTTTTTATTTGATAATATTGTGGAGGGTGTACAATGACCTGTTTGGGATTCAGGACTTGACATGCGACTTGTTGGTGTTGACTTGGGACATGCTGATCTCGACTTGAGACTTGACTTAGGAGTTGTTTTTGTTTTTACTTGACTTGTTTGTTTTGACTTGGAACTTAACATGGGTCTTGTTGGTCTTGACTTGGATCTGACTTGAACTACATCATTGAAATAAGGCTGCAGACATTGCAGCTGACCAGGCGACCATCTCTCTGTGGCTGCAGCTGACCTTTTTCAGGAGGATCAACATACTAATACGTGTAAAGTCTCAGGAAAGTTTCAGGAACATGACAGCGTCTTTATTTCGGCCCCTAGGTCCCAGAGACCTTTTGGATGAGAACAGAAAATAACTGCAGTAACTGAGTGACATTATGTAGACCATCATGGACCCTGTAAGATGTTAATGGCACCTTGTTGTATTCAAGTCTCAAAGAAGTTTGGCAGCTCTGTGGAATTAAGGTCAAACCCAGTACTCACTGTACCTATAAAGAGGATAAAGCAAGGGGAACAGAGAAAATGACAGTAACAGAGAGAAATAGACAAAAGAATAAAAGTGTCCAACTGGTAATACAAAGCAGGCAAAAGACTAGTTTTTGCCAAAATGATGTTAATCGTTCTCCGGCAAAGGATTGTTTGTTAAGCTGAACTTGGGCATTCACCTGCAGTTTTATTAGAAAAATGAAATTACTAAGAGTAAATTTGACCAATCAGACACAAATGTCACTTTTTCCAATTCCAAATAATTTGCACTAGAAAATACAGTTATTAAGTGCATGTACAAATTCGGTATTGATTATCGTCCTCACATAATATTCTGTCAAGACTGTGAAAGAAGTGAGAAAAGGCAAGACTGGTGCAATAACATCAGTAGAGAAAAGTCCAGTTCATATTATGACTGGAATCAAAAAATCTAATTTAGTCATGCATATCCTTGTATTAAATAATTATGGATTTACCAAGGAACATTTTTTGAAGTTCAAAAATCATCCGCTACAAGGACAGGATACGGAGCACTGAAAAATTATGCATAGAGGCCCACAGAACAGCCAGGAATCATACAATTTCCATTTATTTAGGCTCAGAGATGAGTCATCAGACATACCTAAACCTCTTCAATCCACTGGACCCAAGTCTTATCAATACAAAGCCTTGAATCACAGAGAACTGAAGAGACAAGATGTACTGGCTGGTTCTGAAAGTCCAGCTAAACACTTGGACAGAAGGTAAAGTAAGAAAGAAAGTGCATCTCCAAAGAAATCTAAATTTTAACAACCTATTTGAAAGAAACTTTGGTTAAAAAAATAAATAAATAAAAAAAGCAAATGGGCCCAAGTATCAGGAATGAAGCACAAACAAAACAAACTGAAGGAATAGTGGAAAGAAACAAGCACGGTTCAATGCATACTGGACTCCTGTTTGACCTCAGAGTTCACCAGACAGTAGTGACTTCAAAAACGGAGAAATCATTGACAATGTATTGATTTAGTGGAGAGGACGAGGTTGGCACAGACAGCACAGGGAGGTCAGACTGTCCGTTTGTAGAAATATTCCCTCTGACCGCACTGTTACAAATACAAAGAAAAATGTCCCCTGAGATAACATCTTAAGTTTGAGATCTGTCAAATAGCGATTGACAAATAACGCTCCAGATAACCAGTCTGTCCTATTTTGAGTGGAAAACATTAAAGTCTTTGTCACACTGCTGCGGTAACGTAGGTGTAACTGTGACGTCAGCCGAGTTGGACCGAGATGACAGGGAAGGACAAGTGGGAGTTTTGGTCGACGTCAGATCCAACCCAAACATGGCAGTGTCTTGTTATTGCTATAATTTTTAACAGTTTAATCAATATTTGACATCTTTCCCATGCCCTCTAAAAGGACCCAGCAAATATTTAGATGTTGAAATGAGGGCCTGAACTAACATGCAATACACGTGAAGATACCATGCCAAAATCAAAGCTATGATTATTGGCAGCCTGTAGCTCATGGCTCTCTCTCTCTCTCCCTCTCTCTCTCTCTCTCTGTATATCCCTCTCAGATTTTTTAAACTTTGTCCCTGTTTGAAAATTGATCCCCTCGTGTCTGAAAAGAGGCAATCAGAGAAGATTTAAACCGGCTCACAAAGTTTTGGTTTTTGGTGCATTTTAGTCATCTCTGAAGCTGGAAAGACGCTGTGCGGTTTTATTGATCTTGTACATTGTGTTATCTCATACTACACATTTTAATCGGCCTTTCTGCACAGCCAGACTTGTATGCCAAGAATCAATTGAACGGCCGCGATGTGGAGCTCACACTGAGCGTAAGCACCAAACCCAATGTCCATCGACAATCCCCATTTAAGTTTTTTTTTTTCAAAAAAGATGGCTTTGTCCTCCATGTTGACAAAAAGAGAGAAAGGCAGCACTTTGTGCAATTCTATAATGAACATGAAGGGAGAAGAAAAAAGGAAAACATGGAGCTGAAGATGTCTGCATGTGAGCCGTGCTCGGACGAAGCTGGACAGGTGGAACAACAGTAACTAAGCGGGGTGGGGCTTAGTTAGCGGTCTATTTTGACGCCAGTGTTTGGTAGCTTTGTTTGTGGGAAATAAACAGGAAGTGACGAGTTAAGTTTCCTGTGCCCTTTGACTAAACAGAGCAGTGTCAGTCGACCAGAACTCTTAAATCAAATATAATCAATGGAAAGGCATCACAGTGCGGCCTAAACTTATTGAGAAATGATCTCTGGGATGTGTAGTGCAAAAACTGCACAGAAATGACATCAGAGGAAAAAAGAGGATCTCACAGAGTTTTTTTCTTAATATCTGGATTCTCTCTGTACCACCGTGACAGCTGAAATGGAGAGGGTGCAGCAGCAGGTCATCTGCAGCAAAATAGATATGTTCTGAAGCTATTTCTGTATAAAGCACAGACTGAAGAGCCTATGGAGTCATAAAGGGCAAAATTAGACAAAACTCTCTACCTTATCACTGTGAGAGTCAGTTCATCTTTGGCTCCCAATGGCAACTGCGGCTCATTGATAAACCTCATTTGGTCTTATGCGCTGCCCTTCACGTGATCCTGGGACCATTTCCAGTGGGAATGTAGATTATTTTGTTTCCCTCCTGAGAAGCGCATTCATTGAGATGGATGGTTTATGGCGCAGAATGAAGTGGAAAGATATGTTTTTAGATGATATTTTAAACACACCCTAAGAGGCACGCTCACGCTCTGACAGAGACACTCCTTGAAAAGAAAATTCTCTCGACCTGGATTTCCTTGTTGAAACATTGATTTAGTGTATGTGATAAAAATTTCTATGCAGCAGCGGTGGCATTGTCTGGGTCCACTTTTGAATTCGCTAAAAAAGCACAGCAGTCATTTCTGCAATTCAAAGGAGTGCAGACATTACTCCCTCTGCCACCCAGTCTGAAAATTACCTTAGCAAGCAGTAGGTCCGGATTAATGAAGTCTTTGTAAAAAAAAAGATCTGATTTTTTGCTCAGATCTGGCTAAAATCATGTATTAATAACATGTATAGTCCAAAAATCTAATTGTTTTCACATTGAGTTGTGAAAACATGTCTGAAAAGAGCCAACGTGTGCCAACACAGTTTCATTTGAATGGACAACTCCATTTTCAGGTTGTTGAAATTTGCCTGCAGAAAAGGAAAAATGCTTGATGTAAATCACAGCACAGCTCTGCACTGAATCACTATGTCTGGCTTGTCTGTGGCTTAAAGTGTATAAGACCTCAGAAGTTTGTTAATGTATACATACATGTTTTATATGGAAAAAATGCAGTTGAAGTGAAGACCCAGGATTGCTTTGAAATGGTAATCAGAGTCCAATGATGAGTGTGAGATTCGTGTTATTTAATAAAAATATAATTATTATTCATTGAGAAATTCAACTTCAGGCACAAAAATGGCTTTGAAAAAAGACGTGTGTAATCAAACATCCCCTTCATTGCCAATTTCAGTTCAAATTATGAACTTCAGCTTTACGGTCGATCCCCTAGTTCTGTTTTCATTTTTTTCTGTTCCTTTATCTCTCTATGCTCTAAAGCCCTTTTTGTTCTCTTTGATGCTCATCTTGTGTCCGTATTAAACTCAAGGTTATTCATCTGATATGATGGGGAAAAAGAATTCAATGTACATACATGAACGTGTGATGCACAGAATAACTTTACCGCGCTGTCAGGCAGCTATCTGCATATATAGTAAGATAAGTGACAAATAATAAAAAAAAAAACTGTGGAGTCGGGTGATAATTCTCTCTAGGTTCATCACAACAAGCAACGCTTATGACAAAACAAATTGTCATTTGATATTTTGTATATATATATATATAGATTGGCCACTTTAAGATTTTCATGAAATCAGACCCCATTTTAACGTGATTTATGGTCAGATTTTTTTCTGCAATAGCCATTTAATGTATTTACATTCAGTAATCACTCCTGTGTATATTAGTTTTCATTGCTTGTGGCATAGTCCACCATTCGCGGACTGGATTCAAATTGCCTTAATACTCACAAGGGATTCACAGGAAACGATGCCTGCATGTTGTCCAGCATAAATGTATTTAAATGAGAACAGACTCACTGTTCACTCTCTTTATACGGTATTAGTATAAGTTACTGCTAATGCAAACCAAAAAAACATTCAACTGACGAAACACTGTGAGGGAACACATTGTATTTGTTACAGAGATCAACTGCAAATTCAGCAAATATGCACCTTCAAAACAAAACAAAAGGTATCGCCAATTTAACAAGGACTGAAATCTTCAGAATTATACATTTTAAAAATGATGTTTTTAATACACAAAGCCCACAAGGGATGCACCTGAAAATGGGCAATAAATATGTAATGTCACATTAAAAATGAGACATTGTAAAAAAACAATACGTACTAAGGAAACTTTACATATCATGTCAAAAACAAAGAAATATCTCAAGAAATAAGCAATTGTCACATGTCACATGAATAAAAAAGCAATGGGAGTTTTTATATAGACAATGTTCTTCACTTGACTGAATCTGGGCCTGAGTCTCAGAAGCAGGCAGCCTCTGCTGATGAATATCATCATGCTCTCAGTCGCCTTCAGTGGCATTAGTACTGCAGATACTAGATAATCAGATTACTAAAAATGTACATTAATGAATCTTAACAAATGAGCATACCATAAAACAGTTACCAGATTCACAAGACTTCCTCTTTCCTAATGCTGTGTCTTGGAAAGTGGAATTGGTGACATGGGGCAGGTGTAGCTCTGCAAGTGCACTAAAAGAAAGCTGCGTCTGTACATTTGCTGAACTCTTTCCACTGGGTTCAGAAAAAAACATTTTATGGTAGAAAAACATTAACTCCGTTTATATTTCAAATTGTTGTGCTTTCCAAGAGCACAGCAAAGTGAGAATAATTCCTGTCTGGCTGTGTTTGCTCTCTGTCCCCATAATACTACAATCCTGGCTCAGCAGTGTCTTGTTTTTGTCATTAACATGTAAATTCTGGCCGATTGTCACTCCTGTTGCACAATCAGGATGAAAGTAGAGATTTAAAAAGATAAATCCGGTGTTGGACAATGAGGTGAGGGAATGACAGGAATGGAGGGGAAGGAGGAGAAGGAGGAGAAGGAGGAGAAGGAGGAGAAGGGAAACAGAAAAAGGAGGAGGAAATTGAATAAGGGATGTTAAGGAAGAAATGCCTGACAGCTAGTGGACTTTGTAAACTGCATAATTGACCTTTATTGATTTGTTCCTTTAATCATGTCATGGACACACACCCACACGCACACACACAGCCATGATTCCATCACTTTCAGGGACATTACATTGACTTACATTAATTTCCTGGAGACTTACCCTACCCCTATTACTATCCAAACCCTAAACCGTTAACATTAAATGTTAACCGAAACCTAACCTTACCCTAACCTTAAACCAAGTCTTCATCCTAAAATGTAATCATAAATGTTATGGGGACATGCATTTTGTCCCCATAAGTAAGACGCGTCCCCACAATGTGTTACACAACATTAGTAATATCCTTCCACACACATACACACTCACACACACAAACACACGCACACACACTCTCAGGGGTCCCATCAATATTCTTTACTGAGAAACCTTTCAGGCAGTTTGCATCTGGTCTTAATTACACGTAGAGGGTGAAGGTTGGATCAGTCTGAGTAAAGGAGACCAATGAAAATAACTGCTGTCTGCCGGTGCTTTAATTAGGAACAACACACACATACAGTACACACACAAACACACACTTGAGGCCTTTTGATTAGTGTGACCTTTTGGATTGTGGCGTAACAATACATCATAAACATGGTCTCACTCAGCATATTTGATTGAATGGTGGTTAATTAAACACTTCAGCACAGGTTTTGTGAATCAGTTAAGCAGTTTGGTGCTGTGGGTTTTGCCAGGTAATTCCTGCTTTTTGCCAGCACAGCTGGTTGTTTTTTAATAATGTTAAAAAGCTCTTTTTGTTTTGTATCATACTGTATGTGTTAAAAAAAACAAAACTAAATAAGTCAAGAAAAAGCAAACTGTTTAATTTTTAGGTCTCAAATCTGTCCGATTACTTTAAACTATTACTTTGGTTTAAAGCAGTCAGATTGATATCACTCTTGTATGTGTCTTTTTCATATATTTCTACAGCCACCTACTGCTGGTTTTCTTAGGCTGGCATAAATACTGGAAAAAGGGGAAACAGTTGCCCTGACTTTATCCAAAGGTAAAAATCTGCCCACCAGCACTTCCAAACCTCAACAGTTACCACTTTATATCCAGTTTGTCTAATCCGTACAATGGTTTTTGGTTGGTAGAGCACATTCTGATCTGTGATAATTTGTCGAAACATTAGTTGTTCTTACAGTAACTCGACTTGATTAAACTAATTCTAGCACTCATTTGAAGTATGTTACGCCCCAAAGAAGTCCCCAAGTTGCACTACTGTTTTCAGAACCAGACCCTTTTAGGTGGCTCCCTTTCAAAAAGTTAGCAGCAATAACTCTTGGCATGTGGCCTGCTTATAGTGAAGTTTTTATTTATTTAGTTGAAGACAGCTTACTGAATAGGATTATGTAAATGAAAAGAACATTTACTTTGGTAGGGCCTCATAATTTAAAAAACGTTTTTTTTTTTTTTCTGTTAATTCCCAAAAAGCCTATGAAATGCCAAAAACTAAAATTAAAAAGTAGGAGCATCGAAGGTTAAGTACTGACATCTTCCTGATGGAAATAATAATAAAGACCAAGACACACATTAGACCAAAAGCCAGCATCTTGTGGCTGCCAAAAGAATTGCATCTCAAGGCCCTTTTTTGGGTTCAAACTTCAGCTGTGGGGCAACCAACCAGGTTATGACACACACCATAGCACACATGCCCCAAACTCTCCCCTTCCTGAGCTCCACCACCCCCCACTGCCCCCACCTCAGTGTTCAAACAGATAACATCAGCAAGGACTTAATGACGCCCTCATACCCTCAGTTCAACCTGAACGGCCCTTTACTCGGTCCTTAAAACATAGCTGTATCCCTTTTTGAGCCGGTAACTACAGGCTGGAACAGAAACAAAAACCACACAAATTGTGGGTAATTGTGAATTTTGTTTAGGGCTATTTAATACTTTATTTGATGTTTAATAATGAAAACAGACAACTCCTGGGACAGGATTCCATGGTTCATATTTCAGGCAAATTAAATGATGTACATTCTCATAGCAATTTTATATGAATATATATTTTTTTAAAGCAGAGCAAGTAGTAACAGTGTAATAAGGTTCCAAGGTGAAATTAGAGACAAATGCTATTTATTTATTGATCAATACCAGCAAACACTTTGATGCTAGATAAATGTTGCAAACTCATGTAAGGATTTTAAAAGTTGAGATGACACCATACTTTGTCCACGACAAAATATCTTAATATGATATGTATTTTAGCTGTGCAATAAAATCATTTTGTGAGTGTTTTGTGCTATTGGGGTGACATTGAATTTGTCTCATACTGTCTGTCAAATTCTTCTTTGCCATTGGCAGTGGAGTGTCTTTCAAAGTGGATGTGGCAGGGCTTTATTAGCTCCTTTAAAAACATGCCGGCAGACGCAAGTGGGTCTCAGCTAGCAGGCTTGACATTTGCAGAGTCTTTTAGTTCACAGAATGCACCCCCTCCTCGGGGAAAGTATCGAAGCAGACGGTCAAGAAGTCACTCATTTTGCTTGTCCATCTCACAGAAGGGGATGATGATGTTTTGGAAATGTCAAAATTTGCCAGAGAATTGTCAGTATTTGACCAACCTGCTGCTTCTGAAATACAACCCTTATATAGTGGCTGGCTACTGCAGTGGTGGAAGATGTAATACTTGAGTGAATGTACCAATACAACAATGTAAAAATACTCTGTCACAGGTAAAGGTCCTGCATTCTGAATTTTACTTTACTTTACTTTTAGAAACCCTGTGACAAATTATCATATATGACATTTTAAGATTGTAGTTTTATTGTTGGAGCTGGTTAAGGTGGAGCTAGTTTTAACTGCAGTTAGTTTAGTCCCGTGGTTCTCAAACAAGAGGTCGGCCCCCCTCAAAAGGGTCACAAGATAAGATAGATAGATTAACCTTTTGGAAGGAAGAAAAAAAAGTTTTACTACACAAATCCCTCTTTGAACCTCCAACTGTTATTTTAATGGAACCATTGTATATGTTCAGAGAGGGTAAATCACTCTTTGGTTGAACTACTGACAACTCATAGAATTCTGAAAAGTGACAAGGGACCTGAAGTGCATTAAGTAAATGTACTCAGTTTAAGTTTGCTGGTAAGTCTCATATGATGAAAAACAATTCTTAGCATCCATACAAGAAAACAGAGTGTGACGTGGTTGTGGTTCATTCCTTTTCATCGAAATATGGTAACAGAAATAAGAATTAAACACAAGAAACATTTATTTACAGTTATTATAGCAATAGCATCTTTAAAAAGCTCATGTATAGAGTGACTATATGATCAATATACGTGAAGGCCCAGTCCCATGTCTTGATTAACAGCTTCAATAAAACTCATGACACAACTGGGTTTTTCGTGTTAAGATTGGGTGTAATTGGATTACATTGACAACAAATTTCAAAATAAGGCACATCAGATGTATGTTTCTCATAAACAAAATATAGATTGTCACAAACATCATTTTCTCATTTATATACATTTTTACATCACTGATAATTGGCAGCCAAAATCTGTTCTGACAACCCCTTTTTGACAAGGGTGTTTTTGCTTCCTTTTGTTTGCATGTTCTGCTTATGTATCTCCTGTTTGTTGAATGGCCAAATGCTTGACTGGATCTATGGTGTGTTTATACCTGGTTTTTAATGTGTTTTTTTCCCACTGTTATTTAAATCCAATCACCCAGGATGCATCTTAAAGCCAAAGCCACAATACTGGGAAGCATGTAACTTCTATTACATGAAAGTCCTTATTTAAATTCCGTTGATTTTCAAGTTTTCACTGAAATTGATGGATTACATGCCTGCCTGTGTGTGACTTTATGAAAACCTTTCAGTCACAACGTCAAAATGCATTTTCCTCAATCTAAACCCAAGGCTGTTTTTTTTTTTTCTTAACTGGTGACATTTACGAGATACAAGGTTTTCAGTTAAGAGCAGAAAACCTGGGAGTGGCAGTATCATTTTAGAGCAATTTAGAAAGAGATTCACTCACTATAACACAAGATCAGTATGTATATATTTTTTTACTCATTTTGTAGGAATAACCTCAAAATAAATAAAGTGAATAAATGTGTTCACCGTTTATCCTTAAGTTAATTTCTTCACAAATATCTTTTGGAGATCCCGTTCAGTGAGTCGGCATCGAGCAGAATAGCTCAGTAAGCCCGTGGCACATAAAGTTGTGTGTACAGGTGCATGCACATGGCCACCCAGGCACAAACACGCACATCTGATGCCCTCCTACACTCAAAGCCACGAGGACATAATCCAGCTGTGGGAGTCAAGGAGCTGTCTGTGTGTGTCTTTCTGCTGGTGTTTGGCCGCAGGCATGTGACCCATGTTATTCTGTTTACGCTCCGTCTGTCCACACTTCATCCCTCTTGTGCCTCATTTCATTAGTTCTGGTGAGATGCAGTATAACAGGGGAAGCAGTAGAGCAGGTCGTCTCAGCGGTCTGAGCTAATAGAAGACAAATTATACAACACTGTCAGACAGAGCAGGAGGTGGGCCTGTACTCTATCAAGACGGGAGATTTTTCCAGATAAGGAGAGCGTTGTGGAAAGTCAAATTAAATTACATTGTTTGATGAGCATTTTTCTTCCCTTTTGACCTTTGTTATTCTGTGAAAGAAGCTCTTCCCGAGAAAGTATAAAGACGATTTTTCATTTCCACACGGAGAAAAGATTCACGGCCGGTACTCAAACAGTGAACTGTGTGATCAACACAAGTGGGTTGGAAAGCCCAAAGGCACCTGATCAAACACCTGCTATTGAGACAGCGATGAACACAATTCACGCCTTGTAAACACACAACTCAACATACAGTCAGAGAGACAGCAAATGTGATCACCTAGGATAAGAAAATCAAGAAAATATGTACAACTTATTTCTTGGAGGCAAACAATGTGCCAGGTTAAATGAATAAAATAAAATAAAACACAAATATGAATTTATCACATATCTACAAACCATCAGATGAGTAAATACGTTTAAGGAAGTTGAAAAGTATCATGCAGTGCATTGTGACAGGAAATGTAGTAAAAAGGTCAGTTTCTCATCTTCTCTCTATGCCAGAATGGTTACATCCCGCACACCTGTGTCATTTAAGTCATACCGTTCAGTGTTGCACTGCATGCTGGGGGATGACTTGGCGGCGGGGCAGAGGAGGGTGCGGAAGTGCCTCCTAAAGGTGTCGGAGAGACAGGCGTAGAGGATGGGGTTAGCGCAGCTCCACGAATACGACAGCAGGACCGCAAACTCAAAAGCTCTGGCGAAGGTCAGGACCAGGCCAGTTTGATACAAGGAGCAGAAGTTGAAGGCGTAAAACGGCAGCCAGCACATCCCGAACACCACCACCACCGCAACCACCATTTTGGTGACCTGGCGCTCCAGCCGGTGGCTCTCGTGGCTCGGCGCCGTCGCTCTGAGCCGCTGGGACCTCAGGGTGAGCAGCAGCGCCACGTAGGAGGCCGTCATGGCCGTGAACGGCAAAGCAAACCCCATGACAAAGGTGTAGGACAAGACGCCGAGCCACCACGCGTCCGAGGCGAGGTCCGGGATGCAGAGGCCTCGGGCGGCTGAGAAGTGAAGCGCCATGGGGAGGATGGTGAGGAGCGAGAAGAGCCACAGGAACGCCGAAACAATCTTGGCACAGCGCGGCGTTCTCCAGCGGGCGAACCGGAGCGGGCCGGCCAGCGCCATGTAGCGGTCGAGGCTCATCACTGTCAGGCAGAAGACGCTGGTGAACTGGTTGATGCCGTCCAGCACCATGACCACTTTGCACGCCGTGTCGCCAAACATCCACTGATTCTGGAAGTTCTGGCTCGCGATGAAGGGGAGGCCGACCATGAAGAGCCCGTCGGCCAGTGCCAGGTTGAAAATGTACACGGTCGTGGATGATGACATTTTGTCCAATTTCAAAATGGCAACGATGACGAGGGAGTTCCCAGCTAGTCCTAGGATGCAAACCACCAAGTAGAGAATAGCCATGGTGATGCCAAAGCCATTAATATTGTCCTCTAAGTAAAAATTCTCATCCACTTTAGTCTGATTGTAGTTTGTATCTGATAAAAACGAGGCGTCCATTCTGCCTCAGTGCATCAAACGATTGATCAAAAAAGGGAATAAAACTACAAAATGACACCCAGAACAGTGGTAGCTCAGAGGGAGAAAATCTCTGCTTCTGTTTAAATCCCTCTGCAAGCGGTTCAAGAGTCACCCGTTGACACCCTGTGTTGGAAGTAAAGAAAGTACTCAGAGGGAGAGGAGTAAACAACTCAGCCCAAATACCTGAAAATCAAACAGCGTTTTCAGGTTCAAGAACAGCCAGGCTTCAGCAGCTCTTCAACTCCCCCCATTCAGTCAATCGTTACTTCCTTTTATCCTTTGAAGAAAAAAAAAAAAAAAGAAAAGAAAAAACTATCAAAGTTTATTCCTTTGTGGTGGAGGCAGCAGGCTGACAGCACGTGCACGCGCACACACACACACACACACACTCACGTAAACACACTCAGTGACGCACAGCGGTGGGAATGAGCAGGACGGACGCTCGGACGCTTGCCTGACCGCTCTTTCTCCCTGGGAGCCCTTTTATATCTCTTCCCCCCACAGTGTGCGAGGAGTCGGCCTGCTGCTGTGTGTGCGCGTGTGGACACCCCCCCCCCCACACACACACACCGCCTTGTTCATCACTCTCCAGAGATTGTGATAAACTCCAGCTCAGCTCACGCCCCTCCTCGCACCCCCCCCGGTTCCTCTGCAGTAATGCTGTTTCCAAGGTAAAGCCCGGCCCCATCTGCTACAATACTTTTGTTTTCATAACTTTTTCTCCCCACCCTTTCTTCTCTCCCCTCTGCCTCTGTTTACTTCGCACCCCCCTCCCCACCATGCATTTCGGCTCATCACACTCCACCCCTGTGCTCCTCTCCTTCTCTGCCTTCTGTGCTCCATCACAGTTCAGTGGGGGGTCATACAACTTAACCTAAACATACACACACACACACACACACACACACACACAGATAATAACACTATCTCGTCATTCGGGCCACCCACCTTTAAAAAGCAGACAGAGTAAATCTGTCGCCAGGAAGGACAAGTCCACTGTGTGTTTTTTCAGGGCTTTTGCTTTTTGACATCTGACATTTGGGATGCTGTTTTTTGTTTCCTCGACTCCTTCCATCCATCTCCAACCCTTCCACCTTGTTTTTCTTTTTCCTCTCCATCTATCACAAAAGAAGGAAGAGCTAAAAGTGAAAAGGAGACGAGAGAGCGGAGAAAAAGAGGTGAAAGAAGAGGGGGGCGGGAGGGGGGGTGAAGATTAAAGACCCTGGATGAGGGATGACCTTCGTCCTGTTGCCGTTCTGACACGCATAGCTGGAATACCCCGGGAACATCCCCCAGAAAACTTCCAGTGAGTCCTGCCACCCACCGTCAGCAACGCAAGCAAACCTCAAATCAAAACTAGTCAGTTCGTCCCATCGTGATTTTATCTCAGTTCAAAGACATTTAACAGCTTATCTGAGAGCTCATTCATCAGATGCCACGGAGAGATTTCTCGAGACATAGGTGGTTTTCAACTGGTTCCAATTAACTGGAAAAAAAAATGCCTTTGTAGTCTAAACTCCTGATTAGGTGGTGGCTTAACTTCCCCCTGGAGACTAGCCCTTCATACGACGCAGCCCACCTCTCCACCCCAACCCCAGCCCCCTGTAAAAAACATCACTGGAAACACTTTGTTTCAAGGTGCTAAATTTGGAGACGTCTGACAGCTTCGTATTTCACAGGCAGTATTTCATTTCACTGCGTGACATGCTGGCATCCATGTCCACGTGCTGCAGAGCTGTCTGCAGCGAAGAAGGAACGAGCCATGTGGAATCAAACAGAAGATCTTTCACATTGTCAAACTCAAGGCTAAGGGCTACTTCACTGTTTATCAGTAAAGAAGTTTTAAAGGAGTATCTCAGGTCTTATTCCTCTCCAGTGACGTTCCTTTCTCTTCATTATCTCAGATGACAACAAGGTCACAAGAAAAGATTTCACTTCCACAGCTGTGGCTTTGAACTCTGTACTCCTTTCTAGTGTTCACTCGTTATGTTGATACATTAGAAATAGAAACTTATTCTTGTCTCGTACAGGTCAGATGAGCATGAGATGATGAAACTAAAAGTCAAAATGTAAATGTAAAACATTAGACACTGTGAAGCTGTGTTCAGACACAGTGGTGCTTTCAGCTAAGCGCTAACATCAGCCTGTGAACATGTACACGGTGACGATGCTCACATGCTGATGTTTAGTGGGTATGATGTTTACCATGTTCACCAACCTAGTTTTGGATTTTTGCAGGTAAGTGGGCTTAAACCAAAGTATTGGACAAATTGAAATTTTAACCTGTTGATGGCTACATAAAAAAATCTGGAAATTTTATAGGAAATCACCCACTAATTAGAGAAATATGTCAGTCAAAATCAAAAATGTGAACCTCGTGGTGGCGCTGGATGAACCCAGCCACTGGGGGATGCACAGGCCAGTGCATTCTTAGTGCCTGATGAACGGGGAGGGTTGCTTCAGGAAGGGCATCTGGCGGAAAACCTTTGCCAGATCAAAAATGCGGATCTTAAAATCAGATACCTGCCGTGACGACCCCTAACATGAGCAGTTCGAAAGAAGAAGAAGAAGACGTGGTGGCGTGATGAAAAGTCAAGGGATCACCACAGTCATTAGGATCCATCCCATGATAACCATAAATGTCTACACACAATGTTGTGTGCAACCATCTGGTAGATATTTCACTGAATATATGGACATTTTGATCTGCTAGCGTAAACGTCAGTGGATAACCAAACTCCTCGGGATTCATCCTCGAGGGGACCCTGGATATCTATAGCAAATTTCATGGCAATGCATCCCACAGTTTACAAGACATTTTGCTGAAATATCATCCCCAAAGTCCGTAGGACCTTTCAGGGGGCCATGAATGACTATACAAAATGATGTGCTAGTCCATCTGGTAGCTGTCAAGCATTTTCACTGAATAACTAAAAATGTTGATCTGCAGGTGGCTCCAGAAGAAGTCAGAGGATCATCAAATAAATGTCCAATAGTTTTTGAGCTATTTCAGTCTGGACCAAAGTGGCTGAGTAACTGACATTGCCGTCCATACAGTCATGCCGCAAGCATGAATTTAAAAAGCCCCAAATTAAACACAGAGAACATCTGCAGCTTGTAAGCAATAATACAATTATTCCGGCAAAATGTGAACGAGCATGTGTTCTCGTAACTTTAAAATTGTTTCGTTAGAGGCCATTTTCAGTAAACGTTGTTGGAATGGCATGATGCACCAAATGCTTTCAGCATACTTGCAAGTTAGAGGAAGCCATTGAAGGAATCTGGAAACTCTGCATGTCTTATTATCTTGTTTACTGTTTTCGTTGTGGCCATCATCTTATTATCATCTTCATTTTGTTTCCCAGCAACACTGACTACAATCCCAGGGTCACTCATGAGTAATACAAATCTACCTTCCTGCGATTGCAACACAAATGTAAACTATTTTGAGCTGGCAGAACAATAATCCCAAGTGTACCGTAGCACCTGTGTTTCAATAATAAATTGTATAAAGCTGTTCTAGCATTATCTAAATGCATCAGTGGAGGGATTGTTTTGTATCCAGGCTCGCATATTAACTGTTGTGCTCCCTAGTGGTTCGGGATTTCAGCAATTATTTTCTAAGCAGGGCACCTAATGGAAAATAGAATACTCAAAAACATATGAACACTGTAAAAAGATAAAGGCTAGAGGCACCGTGCCACTGTTGGTGAATTTCTCTTTGGTTATAATGCAACACTGCCCAAAGATATGCAGCGAGATTTCACGTTGGGATATTTTCCAGTGCAGCCGTTTTGAAGTTGTATTAGCATAAAACACCAGGGGTCTAACACATCAGAGGTAAACATCAGCAGTAACCTCAGTTCCTCAGAATCAAAGAGAGAGGGCTTATTTTTCTTGAACCCCCTCAATAACAGAAGGACAGAAATCTATTGAAGAAAAGGCAGAAATCATACTGCAATGGATACATAAGTATGGGACTAAAACAGTCTCCTTAGTACCTAATGAGAATAATAAAGAGACAGTTTTAATCCCATACATAAGACATGTTGCACTTTGAGTCGTGAACATTATTTAATTGTCTACAACACAAAAACCTTTTCAGAAAGACATTTTAGGGATTTTTCTTATGGCTTCAGGTGGACAAGCAGCACCGGTTACCCTCAAGGCTGCGTTCTTTCACCAGTCTGTCAAGCCTCTGAAGTTCACGGATGACACCACCCCCATCATCTCTGGTGGGGGTAGGTCCGCCTACAGCTGGGAGATGGAGACCTGGTGCGGGCAAAACTACATAAAGCTCAACACTCTCAAGACAGTGGTCGTGGATTTCAGCCACACGCGCCCCCATCACCCCGTGTGAATCCACAGTCGACACTGTGGAGTCCTCTTCCCGGGCACCATCATTACCCAGTAGAGAGTCGAACATCTGCTCCGTCACCAAGAAAGCACAGCAGAGGACGTACGTCCTGCGGCAGCTGAAGAAATTCAACCTGCCCAAGTCAGTGATGGCGCACCGTCATCCTCACTTCCTCCATCACCATCTGGTGCATTGCTGCCACTGCCAAGCATGAGGGCAGACTGCAGCATGTCGTAGGTCATCCCTCCAGGAAAGATTGTGACTTCTTGAAACACTCCTTTCCAGCAACAGTTCTGTGGTCCATCAGGACCAAAACATCACACCACAAGAACAGTTTTCTTCCTGACGGCAGCTGGCCTCATCAACAAGACCCATGACCTCCACTGACATTTTGATTACTATTTATTTATTATTATCTATTTATGATTCTTGACTTTAACAGTACTTGGTCCTCTCTTTTTCTATTCTTTTATTATGCCCATTGCACCATAAATACCAAAGCAAATTCCTTGTATGTGAAAACCTACTTCGCAAAAATCCTGATTCTGACGGGAATAGTGAAACTGAACTTCTGTAATTCTTATTTTAAATCCTCTATTTTGTTTGTTGTTCCTGTGGATTGAAGGACAAACAGAGCATTGTGCCTTCCGTACATGAGTAACTGCAAAAAACTGACAAACAGATATCAGGGTCAGAAATACTCTGAGAGGACACTGGTGTGAATCTGTGTGATTATGAAAAGGAGAATTACTTGAACAAAAACAGCACTGGTCAACTTTCATTGAAACAAATTATTTAAAATTAAATAGTATCTTCTTACTTCTTATCCATGGCTGGTGTGACACAAAAAGCATACTTACAAATACAACTAAATTTGTATCAGTGTTTTGAAGGTGAATTGTGATGATACTGTTATTATAAAAGATATTTCTCTTGTGTTTTACAGGAAACGTTAAGTTGTGAGTTTTGCAAACTCTGAGTAGAAAGTGTTGGAAACAGGAAATTTAGTGGAAGAGCTGAAATCAGTTACTGATGACCGGTCTTTGGGTCAAAGGTCAACATGCCCAGGAATCACCGTTAAGAATGAGATCAGCAATCCTGGAAACTTCCACTGGGAAGAGAACATTCCCCAGAAAAACTCCCCAGAATCTGTTACTTGTCAAAACCGTGCAATAAGTCCACACACACACACATACACACACACACACACCTGAAAAAAAAAAAAAAAAAAAACAGTTGTGGAGAAATAAAGTAAAACTAGTACTGTCATAGTGTACACATACTCAATTACAAGTAACAGTCCAGGATTGAAAAAGTGAAAGCACTTGCAACATATTTGATAAACTGATCATGTTTTGTATGGAGAATTTGTAGCGTGACTAGTACAGCGCTCGGATAAATGTAGGAGTAAAAGGTGCAATCTTTTCCTCTGAATTACAGTGGCATCAAATGGAAACACTGGTAATAAAGTACAAGTATTTCAAATTAGTACTTAAGCACATTACTTGTAAATGTACCTGGTTACAATCCACCACTGCCAGAGACACACATGCACCACTCCCCTCAGAGACCTGTGGGAGAGTGGTGCATAAACATATAGAACTGCATGTAGCACACTGCTGCTTTTGTTCGCCATCTTTCTTCTGTATATTCTTATTAGAGCCTCACAGATTTCAGATGAGACTGTTTTTAACTGCTTCATTCAGCCTTGTATCCCTGATGTTACAGTGAAATGTTCTTGCACTTTAATATTGTCCGATGTGCTGCTGTCAAAGCGGTTGACCAATAGGCTGCGAGGGGAGGCGGGGCCTTCACTGTCATAGCCACGTGTACCGGGAAGTAGGAAGTAAATACAGAGGAGTCGAGCTGCTGCTGGACACAAGTGAGTAAACCTGAAACTAATGCCACAAATGACCGAAAATATAAACTTAGGGCTGAATTAAACTTTGCCAAATGAATGTGCGCTGTTTCATAGTAGCGTAAAAAGAGTTTGATTTAAATAAAACAGTGTTGTCTTATAAAATAAGGCGAGTAAAAGTTAGCCGGTCTCATTCACAGGTTGCCTGTGTACATTATGTATCATTTATGTGTCTCTGTTTGTGCTTTTTAACCCAGTTACACGAAGACCATTTCCACCACACACTGCACTGTTGACGGATACACATTACAGCGGTTTACGCAGCGTACTTTGACAGCAATAAATAAAATAAAAAAACATACATTTTTGCTGTTTTTGTAAACATGTCAGTTGTTAGCTGAAGCTAATTGCAGCCCAGGGTCCACACATAACTCAGTCTGTTTATCTCTGGGAACACATGCACACAAAAAAGCCTTAAACTTCACATTCCAAATTGATTCTGCTTTTATGAGATGAATATCAATACTTGTAAGTTAAATGAAGTTGTCAGCCGCATTATAAAAGCAGCTTTCAGAGCTCCTGAGGGGTAAATATTCCCATTGCATGTTTTTTTTATTCCTGTGCTCATGAGAATGTCATTTGATGAGTACATGAAAGCAGTTCCTGGTAAATAATTCCAGTCCTGAAAACACACACATTTATATATTGCATATGTATGTATGTGGAAAGAAAGTTGCCAGTCAAGGCTACTTTAAAGTAAGACCATGTAACTTTTGACAGAAGGACTAACACATGTAAGCAAACTTCAGGTAGATACTGCTGTACAGCGGACATGACTCAGTCACTTTGTTGACTTTATGACTCGTCTCTTCTTCTTGTTGACTGCTGCTGCACTGTGTCTTAGCATTTAATATTATCCTGCAGTGGTTGATTGTGATCACAGTGTCTGCTGTTTAGCAAGTTGCACAGGCTTGCCTTGAAGCAAACCTATCTGTGTGATCACCCCCTAATAAAGTGACAATGTTCATTTACATGAATGTAAACCAACAAATGAAAAGGTCCAGGATATTACTGTGACATCCTGAGCAAACAGGATCTGACTCTCATTTGTTCTGTGTGCTGAAACAAACAGTGTGGGTGTGTGTCTGACTAGTAATGTGAGGGCTTAAAGGCACACTAATTGATTTAAGAAAAGTTAGCCTGAGTACATTTACCCCTGTGTTTGGATCTGTTCTCTTGTAATTCTTGCCTCTCAAGGATATAAGCTTCCTAAAAGTGTTCCAGGTGTGTTGCTTCCACATGTCAGATTTATTATAAGTGATAATACTGGGGACAATATTTACTTTAGTCTTGTAGGACATTTTAAAAGGATGGGAGTTACTGGAAGATTTTAATCTGCCCATTTTGTTTTCCTAAAGTCCTCAAAGTCTTTCCAGAACGATAAGAACAAGATATCATCTGCCGCATCTTCCACATGAATGTGCCATGAGATAAGTTTGAGTGTATGTGTGTTTTCCAGGTCTGGCACCATGCTGGAAGGCTACAGCCCTATGACCCAGGCCCTGCTGGGGACTCTGTTCACCTGGGGTCTGACTGCCGCCGGAGCAGCCCTGGTGTTTGTCTTCTCCAGCCGACAGGTATTGTGTGAAACCAGAACCCACAGACAGGCGGAGCTTGAGTAAACACTTTACACATTGTGTAAGGAATAGTTGGTGTTTTGGCAATTATGCTTAGATGCTGTCTTGGCAAGAGTGTGATGAGAAGATACCACTCCCGCATCTGTAAGGTAAATATGTAGCTGAGTCTGCAGCAGTAAGCGGGAAGCCTGGCTCTCTCCAAGATTAAAGCAATCCGCCTACTGTTCCAGCACCTCTAAATCTCACCAATTAGTACGCTGTAACTTGTTTGTTTAATCCGCAAAAACAAAAAACAGTTTACAGGGTTTTTTACACTGTGGTTTTTGTAAGGATTAAACAAGTAAGGTCTAACATGTTATCAGTGAGCTCTAGAGGTGTTAGTAGGTAGATTTTGTTACCTTTGGACAGAGCCAGGCTAGGGAATTCCCCCTACAGCCAATCTGCATGCTAAGCTAAGATAACGTCTCACTCTCATGTTTAACGGATAGAAATGAGTGTGATACCGATCTTCTCTTCTCACTCTTGGCAGGAGACCCAACAAACATGTTTCCCAAAATGTCAAGCTATTTCTTTAAATGTGGATGTTCTTCACGTTACATGATGTCTACACAGCCGTTGTAGTGAAAGCAGAACCTTAACAAAGCATCTGCAGCTCCACACAGAATACATTCAGCCACAGTATTGAGTGTAGGTCACCTGGGCTTTGCAGAGCACATAGACACAATCACTGTAGTTAAGTGCATAAAACAGAAAAAAATGGACTTGAAGCGTAAAAACACACTTTTGGTTGTGGTTAGGTGCAGGGTGAGCCTTTGCACGGCCTGTATATACAGCTGGATTGTTTCTGAAGCTGTGCTGTAACACGCCAGGCGCCTGTTACAGCACAGCTGTTCAACAAGTGAAACATCTAAACACAAAAATGATTTATCAGTGAAAAAAGAATCTATTTCTAGATGAAAACAGCACTGAAACAAACCATATGTTATGTATGTTATGACAACATGTTTCTAAATGTTCCATTCAGCTGCTGTTGCCAAGAGCTGAGGATTTCCAACATAACTGCTAGAGAGTGTGTTACAGTACATCACATGAAACCCATCTATTGACAGAATGCTTTTGTTTGTTGTTTGTGCTTTTTTGTCATCTTTGAACCTCTGACTCTCATGTTGCATTTTTGCTGGTTAAGTCAATGTCTCTTCTCTTCTCCCCTTTTCAGAAGCGCATCTTGGATGGAAGTTTAGGCTTTGCAGCTGGGGTGAGTTAGATTCCTTTTAAATTAAACCTCACTCACACACACACACAGTACAGGTAAGGGGAATGCTGCAGTGTGATGGGTTTCGGCACGTTTCACTGTGGCAGGCTGAGTCGCTTTCAGAGACAGGCAAAGTCTGACACTTCCAGATGCCACATTAATTTATAAAAGTCCAAGATAAGTGTTTCCCTGAAGGAATTCTTGGCCTTATCATGTCTGAAGTGGTATTATGCTGCAACAGAAGAACCCCTAAACCCCACTATCTCTTACAATTACATTTTTTCATTTCCCAAGGAGGAAGCAGTTCACAATATTTATCAGGAGTTTCAGAGTAGGCAATCGGTAGCAAATCTAAACTGGCACAGAAGTATTAAACCTATGAAAGTTATCTTGAACTGTATCTTTTCTTAGGATTTAGGAGAATTGCATAGCTGTTTTAACTTATTACAGGTTCATAGAAGAGGTAAACGTCTACCACATTGTGTTCAGTGAGAATACATAGTGTTGAACATTTATTAAATTTTAAATAACAATGAGCTTCTTTAAACCTGGATTAATAGATTTTTTTTACCCCTTGGCGTCAGCACAATAAACTGTAAACAAAACATTGACTTATTATCACCTTCTATAGTTGACCTACCTATTGATTTGTATAGCAGACACAAAGCAACATTAGCATTCGTATGGAGTTGTGTTTCTGGCCATACTCGTGAGAAAAATATCTCTAAACCTACTGAGTGTTTCATTCTGTTCACCAGCAGGTCGCCGACTTTGTCTGTTTGTTGTTCGGTGCTTTACAAGTAGTGTACAACGGCTCTATCAAAGCTTTTTGTGTGTAAAGATTTATAAGAACAGTAGGAGGGAACCAAACAGCAAAGTTGTGGGTCGTAAATAAAGCAAAACAATTAGCTAAAAGACGCTAAATGGTCTGCAGAGCTGAGGTCAACTGCAGTCAGGTGATGATTTTTTGTGGGTTTGTCACTACAGGTAACACCTTTCACATTAAACGTAGTGATCTGATCCATTGTTACTAAAAAAAATATTGTGATTAAAGATAAAGCCCGTACTATCTACGGTGGCCCAATGTGAAAGAAAACATGATAAAGGGCCCTCCAGGGTGCCCTTCCATTGGAGAAAACATGACAAAAGTGCCATATAGGCTGCCCTACATTCTAGAAAAAGGTTTGGAACTGTTTCACCATAAATGCATCATGACGTTCTGCGTGCTGGTGCCCTATCACATGCAGCTGGTTTGCCTCTCAGACAGCCTGAGTCCGCCACTGTTGATGACATTCATTTTTCGAAGAACTTCTACCTTTTGCATGTAGGCAGTACTGTACCTGTGTGAAATGGTTGTTCTTTTTAATCCTGCTGAAACTTTAATTGCGATTTCTCATAGTGATTATGAGATTGTTGATAATTACAGGCCCAGATAAGTGAGTTGATAAGACTAATGCCACATGATGAGAGATTGATCATGCTTCTTTGAGAAAGAAAATGGCAGAAAGATAGAGGTAATCTCAATCAGCCCTGATCTCCGTTATCTCAATTTTGGTCTTAACAGTTTTTCAATTATGTCCCAGGCTATCCTGATCCCTTATACATTGAAATGAAATAAGATACAGACAGAGAAAAGCTAAGGGGTGTTTCTATCAAACATTTGCTTAACTCCTTTCAAATTCTGCGAGGAGCCTATCTTTTCTGACATATACAGTATTTTTGATGAATTTAGCCAGTCTGCATGAACACAATGAATTATTGATACAAATTGGAAGTCTTTCCAATTTTACAGCCTCTTGTTTGCATAATATTCTTTTGCAGTAATGTTTTTTAATAAGAAACTTAATTTTTCATACTGTTCCCTGCATATTAAATGTTAGGGCCCTGATAATCCTGTAGATAGTCAAAGTTATTAGTAGCTGGTGACATAGCAGAATGCACTAATGTAGGACTGATGATAGTACTTTTTCCTTCTTGTGTTGAATTATTGCTCTGCCTTGGCTCCAGTTTTGTTTGTATTACTGTAAGTGTGTGTATATACCTATTTGTGAGAGAGAGACTAAGTGCTGCTTCTAAAAGTAGCCAATTCATGGAAATGTGTGCTTCTTGAAGGCAGACTGTGGTCCTCCGTACTCACTGATGTACCTCTGAGATCGGGCTGTGACAAGTGGCACAATTGCTGCTCAATTTGGCTTTTATATTGGACATATTCAACTACTCATCCATATAGGTTTTTGAGGAAAAAAAATACATGAGGGATTGAATGGAGATGGAAAGAGGAGGGGAGCAGATCGGTTTTCCCTTCATGCAATTTTCAAAGAATGTCCTGACCAGCTGTGGGAGTGCTTTCAGAGAGTTGCAGAGACTGCAGACAGAGTTAAAGAAGGTCTAACAGATAGTACGAGCCAGTTTAAAGAATGGAAGCAGATTCTGAGGGAGTGAATATTACATAGCAGCAAGTGATGCCGGGGTCCTGGATAATGGCCAACAGAAGCAGAAATACTCTATCATTCTTTAAACCCTCTCTTCCTGTCATTTCACTCCATAATTTACATTTTTCATTGTGCAAAGCATAGTGATCACACACACACACACACACACACACACACACACACACACACACACACACACACACACACACACACACGCAATACCACAATTCACAACCTGACAAGCTTTTACATTGGTCTCAAATCTCCTAACAAGGAGTCTTACCTGAGGAGGGATTTAGAAAACTTCAGAGGGACTCTTTAATGATGAGGTGTAGTTGACCCCACTCTGCTGTTCTCTGGAAGTGTTGTAGAGGTTTGAAGCTGGAGTAGCAGCTGAGTCCATGAGTATTTTTCCCAACTGTAAATTCACATTTCAAAGGTTTCTTTAATTGTGATTGTCAGTGATCCGCAACATAAAAAGACTAGAGTCTCCTGGTTAATTTAACAATACAATTTATGCACTGCACATCAATTTTAGTTATTTTAACTTTGTCTTTAAGAACTCTTTTTATTTTTTAGCTCTAAATTCTACAGTACCAATGAATCTCAGTGGCCTTTGCTTTGGAGAAGAAGCCAGTCATGCGCGAAATAGCTAATTTAATTCAGCTTTGTTGTGGCAATCTTGCAACAAAAAGACTGCTATTGTTGCTGAAGTCAGAAAAAAATTAAGTTAGTAAAACTTTGGAATGTAGTTTCAGGTTTCTGCAAAAATTTGCATACACACCAGAATTTTGAGCTCTTTGACTGGATGTTTCTTAGCAAAATACACCTTGGGAGACGTAGTTTACTCTTCCATTTTATGTACTGTACACATGCTTTTACTTTTTTTTTTTTGGAAATTATTTTTAATTATCAAATACCTAGACATTTTGTTGGCACTTTATTAAAAACCAAATTATTCGGTCACAGCCACATCTTATACAGTACAGGAGCCACAATATGCAATAACCAATCAAAAAAGAGTAAAATCACAAACAATCAATGATTAATTTTAAAAAAAATGTATATATTGCAACAGGACTTTTATTTCTGGAACGCTGGATGCCTTAAATACGTCCTCCCACTTCACAAGGTTACAGGGCTATTAAAACAGAAAGACAGTTCAGCACACAGCACCTTATAGTCAATCAGAATTCGTCAAAACAAGATTTATCTTTTAAAATAAGTGCTAACAATAAAATAATCTTACTACATTTCAACAACAATTTGAAAATCAGAAGTGGTATAACTGGATCAACACTAACTTGCCAGAACAAACTGAACATGTTATATTCAAGTTCATTTGCACACATTTACACAACTGTATTACGGCATTGGTTCTTTTACTGATTTTTATTTACTTATAATTGATTTTTTTGATGATATCTGTTGCTATATCTATGTACTAGCAATATACTAAGTTCACTGAGTCTGTTGAAATGGCATAATAAAGAGAGAGAGAGAGATTCATCAGTGAAATGTTACTGCAGGCTGCAGGTAAAAAAAAACCTTGAGGTGACTCATGAAGACATTTTCTGCTCAGACAGTCTATAATGTGCAGAATACTTGTTAGTAAGACAGCCAAGAGCTAATGGTCTCTACTGTCGTATATATGCAGATTTGATGAAGCCTACACAGGGAAATAGTTTGATACAATGTAGTAGACTTTGTCACAGCTCATTTCAGAGACTGGGTTGGTGTGATGCACTTGATACACTCTTTTCTGAATATTGATTGCACATGTTTTTGTATGTATTTGTACAGTCATGACATTATCTTTCACACATTATGCATTCACATAGTAGCAGAGTGTGCACTCAAGTTAAACATCTGCCACAAATTACATATGTCCCTGCAGGACAGTCATGCTCAGGTTCTGCACCATATTTTTAAGTCTAACGTGAAAAATATGTGGAAGGCTCTGGACATTATTGGGCTGTCTTTGCTGACACGCCTCTTTAGTGGATGTTTGACTCCACCAAGGTTGTCCCTTGTCACCTATTCTGCTTTTGGTATTCATGGAGAGGATCTTGAGGCGCAGGTGAGGTGAGGAGAGTGTCCAGTTTGGGGACCTCAGAATTGCATCTTTGCTTTTTGCAGATGATGTGGTTCTGTTGGCCTCATCAGAGTGTGATCTCAAGCACGCACTGGGGTGGTTTGCAGCCAAGTGTGAATTGGTCAGGATTAGAGTCAGGACCTCCAAGTCTAAGGCCATGATCCTCTTCCAGAAAAACGGTGGATTGCTCCCTTCGGGTTGGGAGTGAATTGCTGCCCCAAGCAATGGTGTTCAAGTATCTTGCGTTCTTGTTCACAAATGAGGGTGAAATGGAGCGTCAGATGGAAAGGCTGATTGGTGTGGTATTAGCTGTAATGCGGGTGTTGTACTAGACCATTTTGGTGAAGAGGGAGCTGAGCTGTAAGGCAAAGTTTTTGATTTACCAGTCGATCTACGTACCAACCCTCAGCTATGACCATTAGCTCTGGGTAGTGACCGAAAGACAGAGATTGTGGATAAAAGTGGGCCAAAATGAGTTTCCTCCTTGGTGTGGCTGGGCTCAGGCTTTGAGATATGGTGAGGAGCTTGGAAATCTGGAGGGAGCTTAGAGCCGGTGGTTTGGGCATCTTATTAGGATGCCTCCTGTGCGTCTTCCTTTTGGGTAGACCCAGAACATGCTGGAGGGTGCTGCTTAGCCTGCTGCCACCGTGACCTGGCCCAGGATAAGTGGAAGAAAATGGATGGATGGATGAACAATCTGTGGTATGCATGTGTGTTTGTGTGTTTGTGAGGCTCGGTGGGTGTTTCATGACCTGCATGTGTCATGCTTTTTGCATCTCATGTGATTCAGATGTCATCCTGTTCCCATGCTTTACATCTGCTGTCCCCCTAACTCACACGCTCTGGATCCAACACATGCAAACGCGCACAGATTCAGATACAGATGGACACACACAGACATGCCATACAGGCGTTGTCACAGCAGAAATTAACGTCACGCTGTCCCAGAACACAGCGTCTCTCAGCTGTGATTCTTGGCAAAAAATAAAAACAACTTACGATCATTTATTTTTTATATATGTCTCTATGTATCTCTTCTTCCTATCCTTTCACTCCCACCTCTCTTGTCATGTTTTAGGTAACGGCGCTGTTTATTCTTGGACAGAAGCAGTTTCTGCGAATGACGTTAATGGGCAACATGTAAGCCCAATCCTCTGTTTTTTTAAGTTTTTATCCAGGAACATTTTACATTGAGGTTTTCTATTCAGGGCTCAGTTGATATAACACAACAGTAATTCCTCCACAGACAGTTTATGAAGGCGGCTCCAGCTGTCTTTTACGAATTACAATCAAGTACAAACAATTTTCATTGGCTAATAGGTCTTCACTGCTGTTTAATAACGTCACACTACCTGCTGCATTTGCACAAGCTGTTGCCAGTGCACGTAATCCGGGCGATATTATGTTTCCTTCCAGAAGTATTAGCCAATATAAATGAATTGTATTACTGTAGGTGTTTTATGTCCTGGTGATCTGAAGAAATAGCAGTACACTGTATGTTATATAGATAGAGATCAGTAATAATTTTTATTTCTGAATAGACCAGAAACACACCTCCAGAAATATAATCTCCACTATTCTTATTTATTTTAACTGTACCTGAGTATTAAATGGTTAGTAATTGGCCCAAAATTTCTGGGAAAAATGCAGATTTGATCCATTTAGACATATTGCTAATTTATGTTTAAAGCGATATTTTGCTGGCTTTGTTTCATTACAGTGGTGGTAGTATATGCTAATGAACAATATCTACCTTTCCTCCATGTTGCCTGCACCAGAGTAAGTACGCCGGTGTGCCAGCAAAGCAAAGTTACACTGGCAGGTTACACCAGCGACTTCTGCCGGTGCCGGCAACCTGGAGGAAAGGTAAACATTGTTCATTTGCATATACTACCAACATTGTTATAATACTAAGCCGGTTGAAAATCAGCAAAGTATCCCTTTTAATATGCATGAAGGACAAATATGTCTAAGACAGTGGGATGTTACAATTGTGTGCATATTGCCCATCATAGCTGTAATGGCACACATATTCAGTAATATCCCTGCCATGATTAAAAAACATTAGTGGTTTCCTTATCAGTGTCATGAACAGTTAGACAAATAAAATGATTGGTCTGAGCATAAATGAGGACACTAAATTAATGAATACCACAGTCTCAACACATTAGTGGCTATGCATGCATGATTCTTGAGGCTATAGCTATATCGCCTGTGTCATATCGCCATGATTTACACATGTGCCTAGACTATGAGAAGAGACCAACAGCAGTGCCAAAGCATCACACAAATGCACATTGATAAAGACCTCTAAAACATACAAATATACAGTCATACTGGCAAAACAATAAGAGATGCTGCACTAGATAGAACTAGTGGGAATTACCCTTGTAGCAGTTTGATAAAAAAAAATTCTAATCACAAGGTGTGGTTACTTTTATTTGCGCTTTCAGCCATATCTTTTGCCTTTTATTGGTTGGTTAGTCGTTGTAACTTGACTAAGTATGTAGTTTCACTCACATGATAACAAGTAGACCTAGAAATAGATGCCTGTAAGAAGCTTCATAGTGTACATAAGTATCTGCTCTGAGGAAATCTTCTCAAACGTTCAGCACAATGTCTATGGAGATCATTTGCAGGGGATTAATAAATACGGACCTTGGGGGTACTACCACTGGAAACAATTTTCATATTTTCCTCATTTCATAAGATAATACTTGTAATTTACTATTTTAATCATAGGTTACACATTGTAATCCCACAGATGCATTATAGACTGCTGTGAAAACAAATCAATCTAAAATCTTTCATCTAAAAATAAAACAGCAGGTGATCGAAAGCTTTGTCAGCCAGAAACAAATCAATGACTTTCACAGTTGAGACTGAAGCAGCGTGGAGTGGCTCTGTTGCACTAAAAATACTTTGGTCTGGCCAATTGATGCGCTGAAGAATGGATGAGGAATCTGTACATGGCAGCCCATTTACCCCAATAAAAGATATTGAGTCAAAAAAAAAAGAAAACATGTTCTCTATTGCATGCCATTCTCTATCTGGTTGACCCACATGAATGACACTGAGATTTTTATAAATGTAATTGCGCAAAGGCTTGCAAGCCAGTGCGAAGGAGAGGGATTTGCCAATAAACAGCATTTTATGTAATTATACCATGTGGGATTTTCGTGGGGTGTTATATTTCACATAATTCAGCCCACACCATCTCCGAAAGGCTTGTCAGTGCATTCCATGCACAGAGGTTGAAAACAAGCCTGAAGAGGCTGTTGCAGAGGCTTAGGCGTCAGTCCATATGGACATTAGTTCTGTTGCCATGCTGCTGCCAGATGCATGTTGTGTGTGAGGTGAATGAACGTCCTGAGGGGTAGACAGTAGCTATCAGAAATACTTAACAAGAGTCCTGTGTGGTTTTTCTGTCTGTTCTAAAAACTTGGATGCACATTTAATATAACTATTTGGATGTATTGGGAATGTAATAATGAATAGCTGCTTTCTTTGAATTGCATTTCATTGAGTTATTTCCATTTCAGGAAATTAGCCATTACAGTAAGATTTACAGTATTTCTCTGTACATTCACAGAACCATGGACACCACAGGTACTCCTATTATAAATATTTATGTTCTATAGCCTACAAAATATTAACATTTTCATGTTAATTGGAAGAGTTAGTTTAATTCAGAATCCTCAAGAAGAATTGGAATTAATTCTGTTTTGCAAGGCCTTACTTAATTAGCATGGTTGTGCTCATCCTCTCTGGGTGCATACATAGAATTTCAAGTTAAATTTTATTTTTACAAGTGTCTCTCTCTCTCTCTCTCTCTCTCTCTCTCACTGCATTGAAATGATAGAATTCTCCAGTCAGTGCCAGATCGCAGTGTTGAGAGGCTTGGAGCACATGTGAGTGGAGAAGCTGTGATTGAATGAGATGTGAAGGTGAAGAAGGAATGCAGGAAGCAGAAAGGGGCCACTTTTTTAATATGCACAAAGTTGTTCAAGAAAAATCTGTTGTTTTCATACTGTAGGGGCAATGTGCTTTGCATGAAGGGTTGGATGGTGAGGAATATAAGTCGTGGGGCTAGATATGCTCATTATTCTCTACTTATTATCCTTACTTTTGCTCTTTGCTTTTCTTTCCTGTATTTCTTGGGTAAAGTAGATTCTCTACAAGATCAAGGACTGACTCTCTGATTTATTATCTGTCCACTATTAGATTAATTTGGTTTAATCTGAGTCATTTTAATAGAGGGAATCTGGCTACTGTCTCTCTCACAGACAAACAGTGCAGTATTACTTCACCGAGCATGAAGTAAAACTGTGGTATTTCTACATTTGTGCATAAAATATTCTTATTATTCCTGTGGGAATAAACAGGATATTTGTATTTCTTTGCATGGTTGGTGGTGCAAATCAAACTAACTGAATCATGACCATCCCTTGTAGGATCCTTTGTCTGCAGAAGGAAAAAGGCAACCAACAAAAGTGACAGAATTTATGTAAAGATTGTCCCTGTCATCACGCTCAGATATTGTTTTCCTCACAGCTTTAAGTCAGTTATGAGACATTACTTTATTCTCGGATGATGGCGAGCTGCAGGCTGCATCCTCTTACAGCATACTTAACCAGCCCTGCGGCCTTACATGCTGCAACTGGAAAATTGGCTGAATGTCACTGATCGAATTAGTATTCACAGATACGTCATGTTTAACTTTGATTTATATCCCCGCTAGCAAGAGCAGTGTATGGCTCCTAGAGACTGCTGTCTTGGCTGTTGGACTTTTACTCCTCTTCCCACGACATTTGCTCTGTAATCTCTGTTGCATCTTTTTCCTTTGACTAGGCTAGGTGGCAACTGGCAGCCTAAAGGTTTGAGAAGTGGTTTTGTAGGTGAAGATCCTTGAACCAACCTCTAATACTCCTCTGGACAGGCCTTTTTTAAAGGCATATAATCCCTAGCTGCACTAGGGGAGTAGTTTGGATGCCAGCAGAGTTGTATTTGAGAACTTTTAGGTGTAAATATGTGTAAATTGCCAAACCTCTGACTTTTCCTCTGATGCAACCAACAGTTCAAAGTTTTCGCTTATCCAGTGAAACGTCTCAACATCTACTTGGTGGATTGGCGTGTATGTTGTTCATGGTTGCCAGATGAATATGAGTATTGGAGGTGGTTGGTGCTGGCAGGAAGCAAGGTGTAATTCATGCTGAAAGACTTTTACGTTAAGGACCCTGGGGGTGAAAGCCATGAGAACCCTGATCTATTGATAGCACATTGTGACCTTCTAATTCTCAATTAAATTAAAAGCTTTTCTACTGTTGGGCTCAAACAGTATTCAGCAGTGATGCATGTTGTTTTTCAGCTTAATAACCTACTTAGAATGCAAATTTTGTGACCTACACTACTTTTTTTGTGACCTTTCCAGGAAAATATATTTTGTGTGCTCATTGGGCAGTCTAACTATGGAAGCACATTGTTTTTTTCACTGGTGGCATGTAATGGCATACAATTATCTTTCTTCTGTACTTAAATATTCGTTTTTGAACTGCAAGTCTGGAACTTGTGGTGCTGCAGCATTTAGACGATATTGTCAGAGCCTAGTCTTGGACGCTTTGATGACACTGTTAATGAAGCACCAATTATTTCTGAAATATTGCAGAATTCTTCAGTGATGTTGGGAGTGATTTGTGAAAGATATTTTACTGTTGGCTTTGGTGACTCTGTTTTATGGCACTGTAGAATTACAATGTCAAGCTTTCTCATGAATGTGGATTAGCGGCAGCCTTTTCAACAGAGTGGCCAGCGCTTCCTGTTTTCCCAAAGGTCACCCCAGGGACACACACTATTTGATCCGTACCTCAACAGGTGATAGCGTCCTCCGCAGGTTTATAGTGTCAGAGGACAGTTTGTTAATGTTTCTCAGATTGTGTAATGCTTTTGTTCCTTCAAATGTTTTTGCTCTATTTTGTATTGTAGCAGCAGACAAAGTTTTGATGTCTGCATAATTTGATTGGTTTTGAGCAGAATTTGATTTCAAATATTGCAAGTCTCCCAAGGCTCATTTGACACTGGCTGCTACAGTGCTGTCTGCCATGCTGCTGTGCTTGGTAGAAGCCACTGTGTGTTATGATAATGAATGTCTTATTGCTTATTTCAAAGTACATTATGTCTCTGATTTTCTGTATTACTTGAATGAAATGTCATAGTTTGCACTGTAGCTGCACAAAAGGGTATTTCCTTTACTATAAAAATACTGTAGTATTGTAAATCTTGTCAGACCAGTTGTTATGTTAAATGGTCAAAGCAATGAATAATATGGGATGTTTGCTAAGCCTGACACAAAAGACTATCAATTGCGCAAAATTTGGTGTCGTCGCAGCTTTTCAATTTACAGTAGCAGGGTATTTACTTCTACAGTGAATTTCATCTGATTTCCATAAGCTGCTGATAAATAAGATCTAATGCCAGGTTATGTTGCACATGTCTGGAAAGTTTTTTCTGCTGCTTAGCTTGTAGTTTTGGTTAAAGAGAAGAACTTGCATTTGCAATGATGTGTGATCATCAGGCAAGAGGAAGGCAATATGTGAAGCAAAATTATAAATAGAATATATAAAAATTTGGCAAACTCATGACAAATAAACTTATCGGCTCAACAAAAAATCTGTGAAAAACAATGTGGGAGACTTTTGATAAAACTTCACAACTCCTTTGACTAGATCATGTTTACTTTACTTAAGTTAGATTTTTACAAAGATGTCACAGCAACGGACTAACAATAGACATGGCAGACACAGCAATACAGGTGATGGAACAGCTAAGCGGTTCCTCTCAGTTTGGGACAACCATGCGGCTTACAGTGATTTCATTATATATGAAGCTATTGAATACTTTATACCATTATTTCTGGTACAACTGAAACAAATAATGAACCTTAAAAAAGCAAAGCACAATCTAAATTTACCAAAACCCAAATGAAATCACCCCTTTCCTCAGTTAAACTTGCAGAAGTATGTGGCAGCATTCTCACGTGACCCCTTCCATGACAAAACTTTGGACAGTGAAAATATTAACAACAGAACCCAAATAATTTAAACAACCTACAAGAAAAATGCATTACTAATAACAATATTATGATTATGGGATTGGCTACAGCCATTTCCATTTTGAACTGATTTAACTGTTGTAGCATAAGTGTAGCATGTAAGGTTTAAAAAATGATGCAGAGAGAAATTTTGTTGTCTTGCATTTTGAATCCAAACCCTTTATATTTCAGATTTGTATTGTACTTTCTGGAAGGAAGAAACTACTTTAAACACAAGGCATAGTAAGGTGTTATGTTTGTGATTCATCCAGTTGCAGGTCTGTAAAATATAACCCATTCCAGGATAAGACGAAATTAATTGCTCAGTCTGTCTGGCAGCAAAACGCTGAAAGAGCTATTTCTGGTATTTTTACTTGCATTTATTTCTAGTCAATGCTGTTGAACATGAATACATTGAATCAGAGATTAAAAGTCTCAGTCTTATGTGCCACAAGCCTTAGGTTCACCAAAGGGCAGATATGTGTGACCCCGTTTTAGGCTATTCTCCATCGACATTTCATGCCTGTCCATGTTCTCTTGTCTTTCCATCTTCAAACAAAGAGCTTTGGACTGATCTCTCTCCGTATCCCTGCACATTGTCCCTTATGCAATCATAATGCAGAAGCAGGAAGGGGAACAAGGTTGCCTATCCTCTAAGGTATAGACGAGTGAGTAGGATGTAAGCCTTCAATTTAAGAATGAATCAATGAGGCAAATGGATGCTGATCTCCAGGGATGGACACACAGCATGTTGAGCTGTCAAAAGCTACACATATAATGATAGAAAGATTTGCATATCCTCATAGCTGTGAACCTACCATTCAGTCACCCTTGATCACCATGTGTCAGTGTAGTTCACTTTTAACATAGGTTAGTTGTTCGAATGTGGATGAACCTTCTGAAATGATAATGATTTTGTTGATCCACTGACTTTTCATCTAGCACCACCAGCATTGGCACAACATTGTGTGCTGACATTGGTCCACAGAAGATGAATTTTAATAACTTAAAGGATCCCCTAACTTGACATCTAGTGCCATCATTAGGTAAAAATTGCCTATTGTAAACCCACAAAATGGGTTATTTCGCAGTAAATTGTACTATTCAATGGGTGTATAGGCAGGACCTCAGTTCCCAGCAGCTCCACTGCCTGATCACTACTGCGCAGACACTGGTTGCAAATGATGTCACCAGCGCAAGATGGCGGCGATCGTATCCAGGATATTTTAGGTTAATTTTTGTCCCACTGGAGGACGTGGAGATGCGTCATCCATCTTTATATACAGTCTGTGGTACAGCCACACAGAGCTGGTAGCATGGCTGTAGACTCTTAGTCCTGTTGTTATAATAATAATAATAATAATAATAATAATAATAATAATAATAATGATCTCTTTCTGCTGTCTTATTAAACTGTACAAATGGTCAGATTCCTTCAGCCAAATATATAAAAGCAACCAGCACTGTGTAATATTCCCATGATGCCTGAAGGGGATTTACAGGGAAATAAGAAGCTGAGGAGTATTGAGAGACTACACTTCAGTCAAGTGATGGTTGAAGTGCAGAATGAGAAAGATTAGGTGAGAGATGGCGACAGATACAGAGATAGAGGAACTAAGGAATAAGATTGATTAAGCTTGGAAGAGGTAGGTGAAGTGGGAGAATGTGGACCGATATGGCCCTAAAATAATATCAGTATATTTCAGGGTATTTTTATCATAACGATATTCCTGACGATATGACAAAGTACAGAAAAATTATTTAATTTCAAGAACTTACAATTGCAAAAAAATAAGTGTTATAGTTTTATGTCAGCATAAATGTTAGTTTGCCTTCAAGTATCAGTAAAACCTAAACAAAAGTGATCTTTCAGTTATATACCTACCGTGAAAAGAAACAAAAAAGAAACCATTTTTAACTATTTAGCCTACTGGTAGAAGCACAACAACAAGGAAAAATGACCAAATCAATGAAATATGAGCATGTCAACAAAACTGGGCAGGCAAAACGCTCCGCTGTTGAAACCTTGGATATGATGGTGGACATGACGTTTATAGAGCCGTGCCCGGTGGAATTAAAGCATTAATTAAGTAAATAATGACCACAAGTTTGAGGAAAGTACGATAACTTTTGCTAGCAATTCAGCCATGCTTGTTGTTGCTGTGCGTAACGGTATGTCATGTCAACAAGTCGTAATATAAATAAATAAAAATAAAAATCGTATTAAAAATGATACCGGTTTAATTGTGAATGATACAAAATGGCACACCCCTAGTGGACAGCTTTGAAAGTTATAAGCTGCTAGACAGACAGAGGCATAATGGATGAAACTGAAGAGTTGTCAGGAAGCTAGATGACTTAACTTGATCTGAGAGGGAAAATACATGGGAGCATCATTTCCTTAGTGGGAGATTTATCACTGACAACGGAATACAGGCCATTAGAAAGTTACAATGAAATAAGCAGAACCCCCTTGAGGCTCAATATAGTCTAATTTTTATCTGGAAAGCTAGCGGGTATGGACAGAAAAACGGTGTAGATAGTGAGATTAAGGCATGCGTGACATAGTCTGCCTTGCTCCTATAATGAAGGGCATATTTACCTCACCTGCCAAGTACTTCACAGAGCCAGTTAATGCTCAGAAGGAGGATTTCTGTGTACGGCAGTAATCAAGATGTGTTATGCCTGTCTTTATCTTGGCAATCAATCAAACTATCTTATCCAGCTTATTTCTCCATTTGCCACAGGCTGTGATTAGATGATAGAGCTACTAACCACCGCTGGTGAAGAAATACTGCAGTTATTTTAGAAACCGGGGCAACTCAAGCATTCAAAAGGCAATTGAATCCCCCTTAGGAAACACTATGGCTCACTGTTTATTTTTTCTTTACACAGCAAATGGACAGAACTCATCAGCACCATCCTCCAGCTCATTTTCAATTGGTGCACTTCCTGTAAATCAATCATTTAATTTACATTATGTCAGACTGTGGGTCCAAGATAACAATTCAAATCATCACAAACATATACCAGTTGCCATATCTCCAAAGCATAACTTTTGATGGGATGAGTTATTCTGTTCTCTGCTCTATATAATCTACAAATACAGTGCAACAAATAAGTATTTGGAAAATTTAGTTTTGGCTCTATACTGCAGCACATTTTTTCATTTGAAATGAATCAATAACTACAAAGTTTAAGTATGGAATTTCAGCTTAAATATTAGTGTGTTTATCTACATCTGATGGACCTGCCCATTAGAATTATGTCAGTCACCTTTTAAAGGTGTGTGTGTGTGTGTGTGTGTGTGTGTGTGTGTGTATATATATATATATATATTAATGTATATATACTAACAGGATTACAACAAGTATATAGTCTGTCGTAGCCATCTTATAATACGACCACTGTATGTAAAGCGATATAGTTACGAAACCATGAAATGACTCACTGTTGGTTTCTAATATTGATGTTCATTGGTCAAGTGGAACCTCCAAACTCAGCGGGGTAATTACTGATTACAGGATTTATTATGCTGTGACATGCATCTACATGATTACGCTCAAGTATTGTAAGACCAGAGCACCCATGGTGTCTAGAAGACAGTCCTTAATGATGAGAGCATTTTGAGATACTGAATAGAATAGTTTAATTGAGCTACAACTTGTCTTCCTGTTTATCTTACACGAGGATAATTAAAATGGAAAAATGATTAATTCTTTCTGTTGCAAAGAGGAAAAGACCATATATTAGGAAAGGTCCTGACAAAATGATGATGTTACTGCTCACAAATTGTGCCAAGCAGCCACTCACAGCCATTTGCCAACAAAGCAGGGACTATGAACCCAGTGCCATACAAACCCTACTAAAAGCTTGCTGTTTTATGGTTAGGATGGATCAGATGAAACAGTTGGAGTTGAAGCAAGCGTTTATTCATATACCATTTCTGTGGTCACACTTACAGTAATGTGTATTGCAGTTATTGCAGTTATTGCAATTTGATGCTCACAGTCTTAGTTTATCATGTCATTCTAACATTTGCTAATTAGCACTAACACAAAGTCCTGCTGTAGCTGGTTAAAATGTCAATAGTTTTGCAGGTATTTGGTCATAAACTAAAATATTGGACAAATTGAAATTTAAACCTGATTATGGCGCTAGATGAAAAGTCAGAGGATCACCAAAGTTATTAAAATAAAAAATCATGCTGTTAGGAACATGAATGTCTGCACCAAATTTCATAACATATACTCAAAGCCACGAATGTCCACCTCTTGGTTTTGCTGGACGAAAAGTCACCAAAGACTCATTTATAGTCTGGGAAACATGCAGTTTTTTCATGATCCTCCCCTGAATATATGCTGCTGTATGCATATGCAGATGAATTCCAGCTGGGTTCACATGTTCATATTATTATATTTCATATATACATTCAAAACTGTGGTTTTCTAAAGGCTTAGTGTCTGGACATAAGTGAGCCAACAGAACACTAATTGGATGCTGGCATCAGTGTTGGACAGGTGTTTCGATAGCCTTGAGGCCGTGTTGAATTCAGACTTAATGAGTGAGACTTGAGATTGTAGAATGGTCTTGGGGGTTTGGCTGCTGGAAACGCAAATCAGAGAGAAGAACCATAAAGGAAGAAAGAACAAAAGGCCTTTGCTGATAGTGGAACAGAATAAGAAGACCAAAAAATAATATTGGTAATCAAGTTTTTTGGAAAAATAGAGCGACAGAAACAAAAGTAGAGTACATTTCCACTATTGCGTCTCAGGTGATTTAAGTCATATATACTTATTGACCTTCAAATCCTCAGATAGTCTGATATCAGCATCTATACCCAATGCTACAAAGTTGTCTTTAGAATAGCAGCCAGCAAGGGCTATGTTCAGAGAAAGTTGGGCTTAGCAAAATAAGATTCCTTGCCTCTCTTTGGCTTGTGGTATCAGAGATCAACCAAGTTAATACGACTGTTCTCTGTGGGGTTAAGTGATGCCATGTTATTACACGATTCTAGGTATTGAAGTTCAAATATTTCAAACTATTTTCCCTTACTGCCATTTGCCGCATGTGAAATTGCCTATTGGTTCTATGAACCCCATATATTGCAGAGTAATACACAACATTTTGTGATGAAACATAAAACTCTTCAACTTTTAAATTTTTTTGTCTTCTTTTCCTTGTATCTCTCAGTGACTAAACAACAGTTCACAAAGCAGTAGATCTGACAGCGTGCTCAACAATTTTGGACTGTTTAATCATTTATAGTGAGGCTACAGAATTTATATCCTAAATATAGGATACTGGATACGGTGGCAACAGTGGTGTCACACTTCTAGTAAACAATATTAAAAAAAACCTAATGCACTGCAGACATTCCTCTATTTTATTTGTCCTTTTTGTTAGAAGCTTCATTGAGAGGCTTCTGAGCTGATTTTTCTTGTCACAATCAATAAAAAACTGTATTTAAAGAGCATAAATAAGCAAAATTAATAATCTCTCATTATTGTAATCAGTGTTTTCTTGTAAAAAGGTTAATTGTATTTCCTTGGCTGATTACAAAAGTAAGGCCAATTAGTGCAGTAAATGAAAAAATGACTGTGTTGTGAGTTGGATTTGCTGGGCTTTAGGCCAGCAAAGGAATAGTTTGACATTTTTGGAAAAGAAACATATTGTTTTACTTGCTGAGAGTTACATGAGAAGACTGATACTACTTTCATATTTGTCCAGTAAATATGAATCTACAGCCAGTAGCCACAACTAGTCTGACAATAACTCTGTCTGAAGGAAATAAAATATGTCTGCCGGCACATCTAAAGCTCACCCTTTAACACATTATAGCATATCTTGTTTCTTTAATCTGTCAAAATATCTCCCCTAGCTAACTGGCTGGATGTAGGTTCATATCAACCGTACATGACAATGGTGTTTCCATGATATCAATCATCCAAACAAATAAGTTACATTTGTCCCATTTCCTAATAATAGTAATCCTGGAAGTTAATTGATCCTGTAAAACACTGAATGCATTTAAATCAGTCTTTTTGGGCACCTTTTGAGGCGTGGCAGCTGTAACGGCAGTGTGTAACTGCTAATCTTTTGCTGGATTGTCGATAATTAACATGCAGAAAGCTCCCCACCTTGACTCAATTGGCCCAGAAGTACATGATGTTTCCAGATTGCATAATTGCACCCTTGATTGGTAGACGACAGAAAGCGAATATGAAGAGAACTGGTGTGGAAGATAAAAATAATCCCTCCAAAAGTTTTTTTTTTTTCTGTGATTATGGGTTTTGCTGCCGGTGCAGCTAGGTATGAGGCAAAGTGTAGAAAATTATCAAAGTCTCAAACAAGTTTGCAAGCTAACACAGAAGCATGTATAACAACAAAAATAACTATTTTATGGGAATTTTCGGTGTGGTAGGATCCAATATTGCTTGGATGAAACAGCCTGCAATAATTCCAAACTAAGAGAAACAGCATGAAGTGGAACCTTTTATGAAGTTTATACTGTAATGGTCTTTGTTAAAACTTTCTAAGAGAGGTGTCTTGTAAAGGTAGAATTTATGGCTCAGTTGTATTAGTTTGTGTTTGGTTTAACAGGTGTACCTAATATGTGAGTGTATCACAATTTTAACAATATTACAATGTGTTGACATAGTTGCGTGAAGCAGCCGCGCTGATGTAAAGCTGCTGCTGGCTCCACTGGGAGGGATTTCATTTTAAAAAAGGAGTGACTTACATGAAACTTTAGAGAAAAAGAGCAGAGGTGCTACATCACACAACAAAGACCATATGTGCTATCTTCCATCAACTACGTACAGTAGTTGTAATGTGAATGTGAAAATTATTGTGCGTTCGCTTTGCAAGTTTTTACAAGTTTTAAAAAGTAGAGGGAAAAGGGGCTTTCATTCACAATAAAGTGGGATGTGTGGGGGGTGAAAGTCATTGTACAGGCAGAGCAGTCAAATACCAGGGTGAAGATAGATAGATAAACCAGCTGGACACATGTTTTACCTCATGTGGTCAGCATTGAGTTAAAGTTAGTTTAAAGTTGGGTATTGATCACTTGAACTGAGCTGACTAACATCAGTACAGCAGGTCTGTTTGTGACCAGAGAGTTATTTTAAAGATAATGAGTACAGATCAGCTCTGCTTCTGTCTGCTCCTCCAACACATCCTTTGAATGCACCCTGTATCACAGCGGCAGAATACAATGGCTGGATATATAAATCAGAACGTTTTGTACAGTTTTATTGTAATATTTCTATCGTGCTGTAGTTCCCAACAATACATATATATCTTTGTAAAGATTGTTACCACAAAAATACCTTGTGATATTATTTACCGTAGGCCATATCGCCCACCCTTAGTTTTTTGAGGTAAATGCAGTTTGGAGTTTAGTTTTCTTTTTGCCTTCTCTTTGATCTCTCTGCCCTACTTCTGCTGCCAGTGGAGAGATGAAGATGCCAAATAAATACAAAGAAATAAAGTCTATATTCCACATATTTTGTCTTCTGAATACAGTTTTCTGCTACTATCTGTATAACCCTGTTCCTTCTCCTTACTTATTGCCTTAGCCAGCCAATAGGGGGATTAAGTTGGAAATATGTAATATTCACATCATGTAAACTGTAAAATTAAGTGTAGATATTTTTTGATTACTAACATGAAAGAGTCCTCACTGGGGCAAATTACAAATTCTTTTTGGGAGTGTCAAGTCAGGTTATTCTGTAGATTGGAAACAGGACAGGATCATTTTGGAAAGTAAGGAAAGGATCATTTGTCCTCTGCAATCATGGTTCAGCACGAATAAGCTGTCAAGTTCACCATAATTCCAGTTTGAACCAAACCAAACGAGTTGCAATCAACTTTGACGGTGTTACTCTCTGTCTGATTGACAAAGCCGACTAGGCTTGATGCTAGTGGTACGTTGCTTGTGCTGGAGCCGACTGCAGCCTAACCATATGCCAAACCCATTACTTTTGATTGGCAGGGCTGAACACAGACTCGTGTTTCGCATTTCCAGTGCTGATACTGTGTACGGAGGCAGCTATGAGAGGAGCTGCGAGAACCCAAACAGAATAAAAATTGGCGTATGGCAACTTTCAGCGATGAACAGCGGAAGCTGCGGACACTTTGTGCAAATACGTGAAGCCTGAAATGACACACTGGTGCGTTCAGACACACAGAACCCTCCCCTGTCTATTTGGACTTTGACAGCTGATACAAATAGACTAGGCTTTGGAGTGAAAGATGTTTCAGGGTGAATTACCTGTAAGGATGCTAAATACACCTGACGCACACACACACACACACTCATGCAACCCTTAGAGAGTTTTAAGAGATTTGAAACTCTAGTTTTGAGGCTTCAAACTTGCTGTAATATTTATATATATTATTTATCAGGTAACAATTAATATTTTCTTGTGTGTAATGATATATATAAGTGATGACATATTAGATTGTGGTGTTTTTGTGTTTGAAAGCACATAAGATGAAGCTGCTATGATACAGCAGGTCTGCGTGTGAAATGTAATTTTGCTCACCAGTTGAAACTTTTAACCTCGTCAGCCTATTCTTTCTTATTTGGGCTCCGCAATAATTCAGCATTAAGTATCTTGGTTTGATCTCTTTTTTTCTTTTCCTTCCTTCTCCCTTTTCTTGCCTCCCTCAGGTAATGTTGGCTGCTTCCTATTGGTCGTTGCTGGCCCCAGCGATCGACATGGCGGAGGATTCTGGGAAGTACGGCTCATTTGCCTTCCTGCCTGTGGCTGTGGGGTTCACACTCGGGGCGGCCTTTGTTTACTTTGCTGACCTGGCCATGCCCCTGCTGGTAAGAGACTCTCACACACACAATATGTTCTGTACTGAAGATTGTAAATATAGTGTTCATAGTGCGTTGTTAGAACTGAATGTTGCAGGAGCACATGTTGAAGAACCGTTTCCGATCATCCAGTTCAACGGTAACATCAGTTCAAGGTCAGTTCTTCCAATACGTACTACTATCTTTCACTGGAGAAAACAGTTGACGATTGATTTGGTGGAAAGGAGGTTTTAAAACGAAAAAGAGGACATTCACACAGACACCCGAGTTTAACAGAACAGGAAAAAGTAGAGACAGAAATGTGATGCACCCACTGCAGCCGGAGCAGCAGAGAACAGCTGTTGCCTTAAGCTCCCGCAGTCACACCGGGACAGCAGCAGTGACACGAATTACATATGAAGGAGTGGCTGACACATCACTGTCATGCATACTCATACAAGATGACATGCACTCCTATAAACACAACGCACACAGTCTGCTGAGGGCAATGGAGAGTGAAGGAAGAACATACTGTGCATCCTATCTATACGTACATGAACAAGCTGGCACACATACTTGGATTTAGCATTAAGTTTGCGTTTTTATGTATGGTTTCAGTCCTTTGGTAAACCACAGCTTCAGGTTTAATAAGGGGTTTATGTTGGGTGCTGATGATTCCTTCTGGTCAGGGTGTAGGTTAGTTTTCTGCTCTAACTTTATGGGGCCCTATCTTACACCCAGCAGAAAGAGCAGGTGTCACTGCTGGTTTCCGACCCCCGCAGCTGACATTTTTCCGCCGAGCACCTACGTTGTTTAAATAGCAAATCTCATTGATATATGAGTTGATTCCACTAAATTCCTGTATGATGTTATACACTGTACAATTATAAGAACAGTGGTGGCAGGATCTTCGATGTCCATCAAAGATAAATGTCCTTATATCAGTTTAGAAATCATAAGAAAAGTCCTCTATATAACTTTAGATCTTGGCTCAAAGTGATCACATTCCCACTATTTCTTCAGCATCAACAGTAATCCATGTGATTTTCATCTGTACAGTACAAACAGGAACTGCTTAAAGCCAAACCAGCATTGCTTTTCATGATTTAGATTTGCCAAATGGCTAAAAATGTGGACGTGTAGATAGTTTTCAGTTCAATATTCAGACATTCAGCAAGGTTCACAGTAACTTTTCATCAGATTTGTTGTGCAGTCCAAGGTGAAGCTTGACTGATGTTGCATAGTGTTTTATTTTTCCATTATGTTCTGATATTGAAGCCTGGCACAACAGCAGACAGAAACTGAGCTGCAGTTAGAGTTTGGTCTTTTTTTTTTCATGGACACTTGAAACCAACTTTATTGTCATATTTAACTTTTCTTTCTTTGAAGGTGGGTTCAAATACAAATCATGAGTTATTATTTGATTCATTTAGGTCCATGGATAAAATATTAACTTACTGCATGTACACTATAAGGAGTATAAATGGCAGTAGAAAACACTTACTCAATCAAAATTAAAACACGTCTCACAGCAAGTCTCCTCTACACCATGCTTTATTCACCAAATCTTTCCTTCATCAGGGGTGTGTCTGAGGCTGTTTCTGATTTCCTTATAGATGAATACAACTCACTGATCTGTCATGTGATCCGTAGAACACCAGAACATACCATGTATACAACATTTACAGTCATCTTTTTTCTAAAATACTTGTTACAAAATATCATTGTCTCTAGTTTATACAAAAAATGTACAAAAATATCTATAACCACAAATACAGAATAATATTACAATCAACTCTTCACATAATTAACCCATCAATGGGAAACATTTGGAGTAAATAAATTCTGTATTCTTTCAATTTAATTATTCAGATTACTTTTCAAAAGACGTACTACTAGCTACACTTAATGGCTACCTTACAGGTAGCCATTAACATCTAAGCCAGTCATTTCCCGCCTCTCCACTCAACTCAGCTGGGGCTAAAAGATTTTCCTCACCCATGCAGCAGTTCAGTAACTGCTCTCTGTTGGCAGTCTGAGGCAGAGGGGATGCTCTGAAAAGAGATCTGTATTAGCAGTGATGGGGAAAAAAAGCCATTCCTGAAGCATTTAGGCTATCCAGCCAATTGTGTGAAATGGGTTTCATTTCTCAAGGCTTAAAGCCTTCACTAGGGGCATTGCTCAAAAGAATTTATAGCAGACAATCAGTTTGTTGCAGTTTGGGTCTTTTCAAAATGAAATTTGGTGATATAATGAATCAATACATATACTTAAAAAATCATTTTTATGCCTAAACAATGACATAAGTGACCTAAAACACCATGGCATATGTCAAAAATATCTCTTCTGACTTGCAGCTGACACTATGTATGGCAATGGAGCCTCAACGCCTGATGGTACTGAAATGAAGATGAAATGAAGAGTTGAAATGTCTGATACAATGTAGCATTACGTTATTGCCTAGTAACCCACTAAGGTTTACATGACTGCCAGATGTGGCTATACCCCGTGTTTTGGTTGGTACAGTAAATTTGAAGCGTGCACAGTATGTCTTGTGCTTTGATTGTAAACATGCTTGTGTAACTGCTGACAGGGGATGGGCCTCATGCAAAAACATTTTCATATTCTTATCCTAAATCTCTTACTTATTTTTATTCATATGAGGGATCCGAGTTGGATTCACCTCTTAGACTGCTCAAACTTTTCATATATGGCTGGTTTCAGCCAGACTCTGAGGCTGCCTGAGTGACACAACTTCCCAACAACCACTGAACTGTAAAGGTTGTTGGGCTAAAAATATGGCAATAAGTAAACTGGCAATCTGTGATTCATCTCTGTGACATGTATATAAAGTGGCACAATCCATGCAGTAAAGAAGTGATCTTATTTTTGTTGTTATCTTGGTTTATGATGAATAGATAAATAAATAAAATATACTATTTTTTAAAAGACAATAGTGACATTAAGCCTTTACTCTTCATTGGATGCAGCATACCTTGATCCAAAATATCTTGGTGTACTTTACATTAATTTGCCATGACTGGATGCCTTTTTTTTTTTGGGCACTTATAGAAAAAAATAGAAGCTCATCTCCCGGCAGTGTTAGTTGAGCTGTACAGAGTCTGTGCCGTTCAGCAACAAGTGTGAAAAAGTGTGGGGATATTCCACCTTTTCTTATTTTTCACCACCAAGGATCTTTGCACTATTTGGTTTCAAGCTAGCTGACATTACATATCCTCCTTGACTCCTGTTTTTTTTCCTTCCTTCATACCCCTCATTTTTTCCATATAATGTCTTTTCTTTCTTTCCCTCTACATCACTCCACTTTCATCTCTGCTTTAGTCCTTCATTTTCTAGTTCCTCTCCAGCTGCTTGCAGCCCCTCCTTCCTTTTCATTTCTCCACATATTCCACCTTTCCTCTGTCTTTCTTCTTCTGCCCTTTCTTTCCTTGGTGCCATGGTGACAGTGGTGGAAACGCCAGGCTGTGATAATAACTACTGCAAAATCAACTGGGGACATGGGGGGGTCTTCCACACACACACACACAGCGGGGGGCCATCAGTGTTTGGACAGCTGCTGGTGCTACTTTTACTGGCTCCTCAGCAAACACTAGAACTGAATGAGAAGCAGGATTGAGGAGCGGCGAGATGGACAGGGAGGGAGAGCTGGTTGTGACAGGGAGAGAAGAATGGGAACGATAAGGTGACGGACACAGGGGAAGATGGAGGGAGGTTTGGCAGAGAGCAGGAAGGAGCTAACAGAGCTTGGTGAGGAAACCGGTAACCAAGACACTGTGTGATGGCTCGAGTAAGACACTTTATCACCACACTTTCTGTCTTTCTTCCCACACATCTCTGTCTTTCTACCCCTCACACTAAGGGAATCTAAAGGGCAATTAACATCATAAAATGTCTTAAATACAGTAAATTGAGTTTTTGTTTGGGAACCATGTAATGCAGATTAAGTTCTTATCTTGAAACTCCAGTGGTTGGATGGTTTTTGTTCCAAAACAAAAGTATGAGCTGGTGTATTGAAATCTTTACACCTCGCAAAGTAAATGTTGAGTAATTGGTTTTAGTATTAGATAAGATACATGGAGTTAGTACAATGCACCAAACTATTGGTTGGACTGATTTGGTGGATTTTGGACATTTTGCCTTAAAACAGCAAATGTGCTGGTGCTTTTTCTCTGCTATGAATGTCCCATTTATAGTGTCAGAAATGACAGTATTTTAACATAACAATCCTAGCGACTAGCATAATGCACCAGGTTAATTCTGCTTCGACATTGAGGGCCAACCAAAGCGCACCAGTTATATTTGTTTAATATATACAGTGGAGTTTGCAGGGAAAGAGTGGGTCCTGACTGGTGCAGAGTAGTAAGAGACAAATACAAATACACAAATACTGTATGATTTATATCGTTTCCATTCATAGTGATGCATAGTGATCTGACATGCTTCCACCAGTTGTTGCACCACCACAATAATAAGACCCTAGCTATGATCACATGGAAAAAGCCTGTTTTTGAAATTCTTTTGTTTTTTGTGTAGTTGAATTAGAACAGATAGAAAGACAGAAATAAAAAGCTAAATGAAGACGTCCTAAACTATGCTTAAAATGTTCGGCTTTCATTTGTCCCTCGGTTGAATTGACAGAGCGTACGGGTAATAAGGGGCCAGGCTGTTGCATGATTGAATGGTGAAAGGGAGGGAGACAAGTGAAGACTGTTTCATTTTCTCTTATTCTTTCAAATTCTCACTTGTGTTCCTCAGATAATATATGTGAAGATACAGTGTTTGCTTGTATTTGCTGAGAGTCTGATGTGCCTGCTCTCACTCGAATGAAATACAGTGCTACTTTTTCACCTTATTGTCTTCTCTCTCCCACCCTACTAGCATCACCATAACAACAAATAGTGATCGGGGGCAAAGGAAGTCTGGGGTGGTAGCACTGTGTCTTGGTATACAGTATATCACCAGATCTGGGTTGCCTCTCCACAGTGTACAGGAGGCACTTAGCCATATGGACAGCAGTAACAATGAGCAGAGCACAGCAAACACATGACATCTTTACTGTTTACCGTTTCTGGGGAATGGCTGTCTCACTGGAGTGACTGACTGGGATGTTTAGTCATGGTTACCCAGGGTGAAAGTCTCAACCGTTGGGACTCTCTATCTGTAAAATAACACCAAGCTTGTTTTGAGCTGTTTCTTTAAACTCTGCAAACTTAACTCCATCGGTTTGCTTTGACTGCACAGGTGAAGACAGAGAAGTTCATACCTAGAAGTCTCTAAACAAACAACAAGAAAATATGCATATCTTTAAAGTGATCTTTAAAGTGAACTGTGGTGCGTTTTATTAAGGGTCAGGACTAGGGCTGTGTATCCAGTCTTAACACTTTTGGTGCTGGCCAAAATGTGTCCATGGCACCAAATATTAAAATCTTTAAAGCACAGAAAGATTTATAATATCTGGTCAGATTTCTAATCTTGTTTACTTTCTCTTTGATTAGACTATTCCAGGTAGATATGTTGATATGGGACCCCTTTATTTAAGAATTAACCATGAAAGAAAATGAAAAAACCCTGTAAGCTTTCACAAATATGAGCTGGGGCACAGGAAGCCGTCAGCAGGACTCGACCACTGCCCTTGCTGAGTTGGGTGGATTTGTAGTCCAAACCTTAGCGGCCACCAACAGGCCCCGAGAATTACTCTGGTGGTGATGTTCTGCTGGTCAAAAGTGGAATTCAGAGAGAGAATTCAAAGTTATATCCTTGTTTATCTACCAGGTTCATACCCTGTTCATAACAAGTAAGGGAGTGTGTAGTTGTGTTGCGTCTGATGGACTATTCTTTTCTTCTTTCATCTTGTAGCAAGAGCGTGTTTGTGATTCCACAGCAGATCATCTGTAAAACGCCCTTTTTCATACAATTCAGTCTGATTTCATAACTGGTTAGCATCTTGAAAGTTCTTAGTTGAGGCCCGCTGGAGCCGTACACACAAGTCTTAGCTCTCCGGAAGAAGTGTTATTGCATAAATCCATCTGGGGAGCCTGGCTTAATGAACACACACAAACCTTTTGTCTGTTTGCGTCGTTGTCTCTCAGACACAAATTGGAAGAGCGCGGAGCAGACATGGCCTCGTTACCTTTTCCTCCCACATCTGCTGTCGAACAGGTTCCCTGTGTCTCAGAGGGTCCCGGTCCTATTCTTGTTCTGAAAGTACACTGCGCCTTATTACACCTGCACACAAAAGAGCTTATCTGACTTTATTACATTATTTTGCATACATAATGAGATAAAATGGAAATCAGCCTTCTGCTTGTTCACTGTGCACTTGTGTCACTGCATAATGAACAAAATATGGTTGTTGGGAGATTTAAAATGTCGGTTCTCTTGTGTTTTTAAAACTCTTCCACTATACCCTTGAACAATAGGATGTCAAATACAAAATACAAATTTGTGTTAAAGAGCAGTGGAGACGGCTTTTCTTTTTGCGGCTAAATCTGCACAAATAATCGCTTTATTCTCTCTCACTCACTCTTTCCTTTACTGTCTCTTTCTGCTCTCTTCGTACATTCTACTCTACTCTACTGACTCTGTTGAGAAAACAGTTTTAGGGATATTGTGTGTTTCAGTGGACCAATGACTTAAATATGCTCCTATGGATGAGTTTGTCTGAATCGGAGCACAACTCTGGAATGTAGACTGAAAAGATTGCTGGAAAAAACTTTAGTCAGAGTAGCGTCAAGTAAAGCTTATAAGGCAATGTTTAACTCAAGTTAATCCAAACACATCTGACAACCCTGTAACCTGAAGGGAGTGATGTACTATCACTGCCTGGATTTTTAGAATACAGTTACAGACTGCATTGAGCTCTTCTGTCTCCTGTCCTGTCGTTAGACTGTCAAAACACTCGGAGTTGTTGCGCCATGATAAGGAAATAAGGGGCACTAAGAGACACTGTGAGTAGCTGATGTGTCTGGCTCACTATTAAACCAAACTGTGCTTTGATAATGTGGCATATGCAATTTGATGAGCTCTGTTTTTCCTACAGCCTTATTGAGTTATGAAGGTTTGCACATGTACAGTAGTGGTTTCTGTACCCTTTCCTATAGGTAGCGCTCTGTGTTAATAAACTTAATTCCCTATTTTAATTTAGTTAAACCCTTATTCCTGTTTTTTGAGAGTGTGTATTTTAGTATCAATCATCAGTAACCTATTTCCTCCCTGATTTTTGTGGCTCCAAAAAACACAGAACAAGAGAAAAATGATGATACAAGCAAAAAAAAAAAGTTTGCCCAGTAAACAGTAAATCAAGAAAACAGTAGTCCACCTACTTTTCACAAAATTAACAAATTTGTAAAAAAAATGTACAGAAGGTACTCTAATTTTAAGTCAGGAAGGATGAACTCACATTTCACGTGTTTATTGGCTCACATCACAATATAAAAATGCTTACGTGTTTCGTCACAAAGCTTTCGTCAGAGCTTTTGAAGTATACAGGTTCAGTTCAGTGTTACACACAAGGACAGAGTTAACACACAGCTTAGATTTGGACCCAATTATTTAAGAGCCAATTACTTTTATTATCTCATGGTTTTAGGTACAAGGACCGATCTCAAGTATAGTAAAATTTGAAACAAATTTGTATTTGCACAAATGAATCTTATCTACGTCCCTTTAACCTTCTTGTGTTAGTATATTTTACCTTTTATTGTAAGCCTACTTTTTGTTTAGCTATACATACCATAGAAAAATGCCAAATAATACAAATTCCTATTGTACCTATAACTGACACTTAATAACCTGTTGGGCCTACACACACTCACTAGAGCAAACAAACCCCTCTCACAAGCTTGGTCGATGCTGGGGAACATGGTGGCCAAAAACAATTTAAGATGTTTTGCTCTAACTGAGCAAAAGATGAAAGTTGAGCACACAAATAGCAGAGACACAGACTCTGTGTTTCTGCTATAAAGTGGCAGAATATATGCACCTGCATTGTCCTATATTTAGCTGTTTTGATTGGCTTGGCCCAGGTCTGGCTTTTGTCTTTTCAACGATGAATGAAGTTGATTCAGCTCGACACAGAATAAAAGGGACTTGACTTAATAATTCATTGCAGTGGTGTCTTGTTTGCTTGCATTTTTCTCTTTGTTTGGCTCTTCAAGATACAAATGAAGCCTGGATGCACAGTGGGACATGTGAGAATATCCTCCCAAGAAAAACAAAAGCATCAGTAGATTCAGCAAATGCCCAAAAACGACATATGTTGATGTTCAAGTGACAAAGCCCTTAAGAGGCCTGTAGGAATTATGACTCTTGTGTGTTTGGACAAAAAAATATTTGTTATATAGCCACAAAGTCTGTAGGGGTGTCTGGATGGGTCAGTTTAAGACGTATTTTTGAGGACATGTTTCTCTTTCAGTGGATATTAAAATGCCTTTTCTACTTAAACAAAAAGATCCCTGTCTGTGTTTATCACTAATGCTTACACACACTCAAGCACAGGTGCACACACGTACACGTTTGTGTAATTCCATTAGTCAAATTAATTCATGTGGACAGTTTCTAACGAAGAAGAATGGCACCAATAGAAAAGCTCTGAGTGCTCCTGTCACAAATCTGTTACCATATGTATTCCTATTAATCAATCTTGTTCAAGGCTTTTAGAAATGCAGCATGCATACACACCAGTATCGAAACCACCTTGAAAACCCCTGTACTTTTAACTATTATTTTATTTGTATGGTTTTGTAGACCATACATCTGTTCATCTTTTTGATTGGCCGTGGAGGCTTTCATCTTTTATCTGTGTGTATGCTGTTCCATTCAGCAAAGTCCTCTCTGCCTCTTGCTCTTTGACTCACTCTTCCACCTGCCTTTTTGAAGTGAAGCCAGCATAATTGCATCTCTGAACTATCATTACTCTCCTCTGCCCCTTAATACGTCATTGGCGTCCCAGCTTCCACAGTGGAGCCCGGTGACCATTTAATGAGCACACGTCGCCTCTCTCCGCTCCGTCTAGTTCGTTTGTTATCTCCCCGGTGTTATGGAGATTTATGTTGGCTTGTGAATAAGTGATGTCTTCCTTATCTGCGGCGTCTGGCCGGGCTGTGGAGCTCTTTGGTGTGTGTGTGTATGTTTAATGAATGATGCTGGTGAAACACTGATACGCTATCTCGTCCACGTTTAGAGTAAAAGGGAGACACTCTGAATGTTCCTCAGAGGCATTTTATAACATCAGAAAACACAGACGAAGGTTTGAAAGAGTATCATTTTGGCTACATGTCCATCAGGAGGATTGTTTTTTTCATTTCTCAATAGAAAGAATGTGTTGTTGCCCGTCCTCACAGTCCTGAGGGCAGAATGTGTTTTTGCTCCTATGGATGAAATGCAAAAATTTCAAAACAACCCAAGGAGCCCTGCCTCAACGTTTTCCAATATCCTGTTTAGAGCCGGTGGCTTCAAACGGATGCAGAAAAATACACAAACTACACAGCTCACGATGAGGGGAAAAAAGAAAATAAACGCAAACTGTAGGCAAACAAAAAATTGTTTCATAATATTCCACCAAGGACTTCTGCTCATTCCTGTGCTTAGTGAACCTCCTTCGCAGCTTTTTTTTGCATTGAGTTTTTGCATTGGGTACTTTTTCCAAGACTAGCTGCCTAACATTGCTAACCACAGGATTGAGCAGCAATGGAGCTATTGTAGCCTATCATAGGTGCTTAAGTGTTTCCTTGCCTGCTTCCACTTTCTCATTTTCCCTATTTGCTGCAAAGTGAATAACTTAGGTAAATACATCTGGCATGGTGTGAACAGCGTGAACTCACACTGGGGTGATTCCGGTAAATAGAAGGTTGCTATGGGGGCTATCGGACCGCATCCCCTGGAGAATGGGAGTAATAGTAGCAGAATAAAGGGAATCAGACATTTTGTTATTTTTATCATCTCAATATGATATTTGTGTGGCACCGTGTAGTTCCTAGAGTAATACTAATTTTAAGTTTACAAACAAAATTACAATACAAAACCTATTATTTTGTTTCCTACCTATTTTTTAAAGTTAAAGCTACTTAATTTAGGATTTAAAGGTTAAACCTGTCTTGAAGATTATACATTTCAATGCTGTGCTGCCGGAGTCTGGGGTATTCACATTTGGCTGCAATCTGCAAAACTAGGGACTGATGAGAGACTGCCTGATTAAAATGGCACCTAGGGCATTGTACAGTCACGCATTGACTACCTGCCTAGTCATGTTGAGCTAATCCATTTATTATGTGTGTGTGCGCGCGTCTGTCGACTGAGTGCATGTGTGTCCTGCCGTTATTCCCTGTTGCTGGGTCTTTATTGATCAGGTATAGGCCACCTCCTGCACTTCCTCGCCGATGTTTCTATTCTAGTCCTGTTCTTTCCTCACATCCACCTCTCCTTATCTGTTTTCCTCCACAGTCTGAACAAAAAGGTATTTGCATTTGTGGCGGAGACTGGTGGTATAAAACCAAACGTTTCTACTTTTTCCCTTAGTTGCAAGCAGTGTTTTGCCAAAGCTGCAGCACATAATTTGTATTCAAGTACAACTACTTGAAAATGTACAGCAACGTATAATTGGATAGCCCATCAAGGCCATGGAAACTACCAGAGAATCTCTGCTGCCCAAACACACACAACATTATCTCAATCATGAAATAGAAAATGTGTTTTTACTTTGTCTGGTACTGTACAGCCCTAGTTAGAGGCGTGAAGTTGAAATTGGGAAAGGTGTCATTCATAATCTCTGTGCAAGGTATGAAAAACATGGACAAAAAGTGTTTCTTTTTTTGTTTACAAGCACAAGAACCTTTTAACACCTTTTAACAGGCATTTTGGCAGAGGTTACAACTGAGTAAACGACCGGATGCTCATTACATGTGCAACTGTGAAGGAAAATTGGTTGCAGTTATGTGTCAAAATCGCGAGGTGATATGCGACTGTTGCATCGGTTAAAATGGAAGCACGTATGTTTCATCGTCCTCGTCAAAACCTGCACCTACATTACCCGCGATGCAACTCAAACTTGGCCAACAGCTCAGCCTTTCTGGTTTCAAAATGCTACATGTTTGAACTTTTTTTCGGAAGTGCATTTCCGAGAGGCCTCCACATTACTGTGTGTGTGTGTGTGTGTGTGTGTGTGTGTGTGCAGGTGTGGGTTTGAGTACATGACCATCTGTTACTGTAGTCAAGTTTTAGGTACGAGAAGAAATGAAGCTGCTTTCATTCCGCTTGCTCTCATCCTGCATGTTATTAGCGTCTGATTTTCTATGGCAGCAGCTAATTATGCAATCAGCGGCTGGGACTGCCTGTACCGTGGACTGAGCCCTAAAGACGCAGCATCCACAGCTGTCAGCCTGTTCAGAAGAACTTTGATTAGTTCATTGATTTTTGGCAAGACAACGTTCAGGCTGTCACATTGTGGCTGCTAAGATCACCTAGCCACAATGACTATGTCAAGGGCTCATTTTATGTTAGTACCCTTTATTACTGTAGCTCTTAGTTAGCTTTAAGTGGTTCTCCACGATATGAAAAACTCAGCTGTAATCAACTTGAATTTATGTACGTTACAATGGATTCCAGTTTTCACGGCAACAAAAAGGACTCAAATGTCCATAGAGTGTTCTTAAACCAATTCTGCATCATAGTCCACTTCTTCAGTCACTGTCTACCTGTATGCTCAGTATGTAAAAACACACTATCATATTTTAACTATAGTCAAGTGAAGCTAAATTCAAACAAAACTGCAAATAAATTTCCTCTATTGGGCTCGACGAGTCAAGTCAATTCAATTCAAATGAAGTCATTAATCATTGGTATTGAAGTCAAAATCTCTTGGTTTTGTTTTTGTAATGTTGAGTTTAAAGTACATCTCAAATGATCAGCCGGCTAATCGATTTTATTTATAACACATTTTTCACTATTTTTTGACATTTTATTGACAACAAAATTAATCAATAAAATAATCTACACATTAATAGATAATGATAAAATCATCAGATTGATGAATTGAGTCTGACTCAAGTCCACACTATTGAGGTTAGATGTCTTGTTATCTTACTCAGTTTAATGTTTTGTGGTGTGTTCACTCTTTGTCTGAAAAATACTAGGAAATGTTTTTTAAACACCTTTCAGTACACCTGCGCCAGTTGCACCTTCAATGGAGACAGACATTTTCATGCAAATATGAGCCTCACAAATTGTGTGAGCCTCAATTATCTCCCCCCATTATTTCCTTCCTTGGATGCATAATAACATAATGACAAAAGACAGGTGAGTCGCGCTTCCAGGTGCGTACGCCTGAGATGGCAGAGAATACACTTGTGTCTGAAACAAGGCGCAGTGAGCTTAGTGAAATGTGTCCTGTTGCTGTCAGGGTGAAAGGGTGCGTCAGCAGAGGATGATGCTAGTCAATGCATTAGTAATGGCCCTTTGCCTCAAATCAAGACCGCCTCTCAGTGTGCTCACCTGCTGTGTGTGTGTGTGTGTGTGTGTGTGTGTGTGTGTGTGTGTGTGTGTGTGTGTGTGTGTGTGTGCGAGACAGAGCGATATGGAGTGACCGAGACAAAGAAGAGTGAGAGAAAAAAGAGATGGTGATTAATGGGAGATAAAAATAAATTTGTCTATATGCAATTGCAATTACTTTTCACTCTTCAGTTTCATTGGCCATACTGAAGAAAACAGTATAGACAACAAGTTATCATAACAAGTTATACTTATTAAGATCAGTTTTCAGTTTTTGTTGCAACTCGATCATCTTAAGATTGGCATATGTTGTATTAACTGGTTGAAAAGTAATTAAAAAACCTCCACCTTATAAGGAGACTATATATGTGGCTCACATATGCAATAAAAACTGTCAATATAATAAATTGCTGAACCACCTACTCAGAATTATATAGAAATCATTAAGAAACATTGCACCATTTAAATACAATCATGCTTGTTAATGTGATAATTTATCATCATGAACAAATAGAAACTACTGAAGCTTATTGAATGATGATGTGCTGTTTCATTGCTGGTGCAACAGGAGGCTGCCGCCTGTAATGTTAATTTATTATGTGAAACTTTATTTCATTCCAGTATTTGATATATGACGTAAGAATCTCTCAGCTTGACTTGTGATGGCCATGATTTTTTCTGGTGTCAAACGGAGGCTGTTGAATGCATCCTGTACTTGTGTATTGGGAAAGTGATTACTTGTACGTGTGTGGGTGTGTGGGAGCGAGATGTGTAATTATACGGGACTGATTGGCTTGTTCCAGAGATCTCGCTACAGATGAAGTCAAACCGGTAATGAGGTGCTTCAGCCCAACCTACAACGTACAAACTGTGTATAAACATTAATAACATAATTCTGTTTGAAAGAAAGAAAAGTTATTTCTACAACTACTTCAAAGTAGACCAGATGTAGCAGTATGGTTAAGAAATCACTAGAGCGTTCATCATTATTTCCAGTGTGTTAGTAACCTGCTGTTGCTCAGGCCAAGAGGCACATGGTTAGCCTGGCATTGCCAGACTAAGACTCAAATTCTTATTAGTCTGGAACCTCTCACTCAATTTTCGATTTATTAATTTTTCTTTTCAGTTTCATGGTGGTTGGCAAACAAATAATTAGTATGTTACAGCTACCAGAAATGTATTTGGGAAGTTTCGCTAAACGTGACGAGATGCTGGGCTTGGTCCCCAGGGTGAAGGTTGGGCAATTAACTTCTGTGTTCTTTTTAATTGTTTTCAAATCCTCTATACGCTGACATGTAAATTCAACCATTGAACAAATACTGAAAATATATTGTGTGTTTGCATCAGACCTGTGTTGCGTTTCTGGGTATAATGAAAGACAAAAGAAGCAGTTACAAAGATAATTTGATGGGACTGGAGGGTCCAAACCATTTTATTGGTTTTAACTTGTTCGGCAACACGTGGTTGTGACTGCTCCACAGTGAGTTTGGAGCTTGTTCATCAGTAGGTACATTGAACACGATGAACTTCATATTACTTCAGAGTACATGCAGATGAGCGGACGTGTCAGCTATCGAGAGCGTTCTTCAACCTTGCAACAAAAGCAACCTTCACTGGTTATACAGGATGGGGATGATTTGCTCCCAATGGGTGATGCTGGTGATGCCTGATGGCTGCAGTGAGTGTGTGTTATGTGTGTGTGTACCGAAGCAGCAGTGTTTTCCCAGCGGTTAGGTCCTGACAGGCTTCACAGGTAGCAGAGGTCCGGCGGAGCCCCATGATTCATGCAGCCAACAGCGGTTCTCCAACTCATTTATTCACCACATGGACACAGAGCTCACGCGCCATGCTGAATATCACATGACAAAAGGCAAAAAGGCACGTTAGCCATTGTGTGTGGGTGGGGGTGGATGTGTGTGTGTGTGTGTGTGTGTGTTTTTTTCCTACTGCGCTGGCTGCCGTCCGGCTTACCTATGAATAATCATTCCCCTTTGAAATGTCACCTTCCAAACTCAGTGGCCCCAAGCGGATCACTGTGGAGGGGCTGTGGTGACTGTGACTGTGTGTGTGTGTGTGTGTGTGTGTGTGTGTGTGTGTGTGTGTGTGTGTGTGTGTGTGTGTGTGCGCGCGCGTGCGTGTGTGTGTGTGTGTGTGTGCGCGCGCGTGCGTGTGAGTGTGCGCGCGCGTGTGAGTGTGCGCGAGAGAAAGAGACCTTGTAGAAATTGTAAAAAAGCGAGAGAAAGCTAGGCTTTGAGCTGAAAACACTTGATAGAAAAATGGGACAGGCTTCTTAAGGGTCTGTGTGTGTTTGTGGAAGCAAGGTGATAGCATCTCCATAACCCTTGTTACAATCTCTGTATTCTCACTCACGTCTCTGAGGGGACCGTGTCGCCATGGAAACGTCATTTGAAAACCATAGTCCATCTCTGATTTTGGTCTATTTCCCGTTAATTCATCCAACCAGTAACACATCCAATAAAGTATACACTGCTGTTAGGTAGTTAGTGCTCCAAATTGCTTCAGTACTCCAGGGGTGTCCAGAACTCTGGTGTCATGTCATAATTGCCTATTCAGAACATAAACACTTCTTTATAATTAAACATGTTGTGATATTGCCCGACTCAGACTCAATTAGCTTAAAATGAGTTTACAGTATTTTGTGCAGTAAAAGTAATTGTTGAAACTGTTTCAGTGGAAGTTGCAGTACCTTTCCCTTCCGCTATTTGTTTTCCACCAAGTTTGATCAAGTTACAAACTGTAAATCCTGAGACTGACTGAGCACTCTGCTACCCATATAGAGGGTTGTGTCCACCTCCCTGCCTCTCTCAATTTTATTTAATCCCTTACTCACTCCACCTTTATGAAACAGATATTTTTCACTCAGCTTTAACTGCACACAACAAGCCTTTTTGAAAAAGCATTTTTTTAAAAATTAGTCCTGGACAGAAATTTACACTCTTCAAAATATATAGTATATGTAAATCTAGGGGTTGCAGCTATTATTTTCATTATCGTTTAATCTGCTGATTATTTTCTAGATTAATTCATCAATCATCATACAGTACAATGTCATAAAATAGGGGAAATAAGCCCAGTTTTGTAGGACTTTTTGATTCCACAACAGACATAGAATCAACATATACACAAAACATGAAACATGTTTACCTCCCTTTCCAGCCCCAACACAGCACCACCATCTACAACAGCTAATTCCCAATAGCACATCAAATGAATACAAATGTCAATTCCATGCAGGGCAAAAAAATATTTTGGAACAATATAAAACACAGAGATGAGAGTGAATAAATAAAAGACATTAAAAATACATACTAAAGAAAAATCTCCCCCTCCATTTCTGCCACCCCTTGCACCTTTCTCCTACATATAATTGAAAAGTACTCATATATTATAATTTGGTAGAAACATGTCTTTTATATGCCCTTTATTTTCAATCCCCTGTGGTGCATAATTTCAAATTAAATATATATTTAAATGCACTTCTTTCAAAGCCACTCAGGACTGCAGACATCTTTTAATATTTCATTATATTACCTATTACTGTAACTGCAGGGGGCATCAACTCAGCCCATTTCAATAATATACATTTCCTTGCAAGCCACGTGTTTCAAGATTCAGATCCATTTTCATCTAAGGTTACTTTATGAATATTGAGGCAGAAAATGGAGGGATGGAAATGTATAGAATGGAGGGAATTTGAATACATGTCTGCAGAAGTATCCTCTCAACACCATTCATTTTAGTGACAAGACAAAGAAGAGGCAGTGTACAACTTGACCTGGGAATCAAATTGATTAATATTTCGGCTGTAACATGGCGTCCATGAGAAGGCTTAAACTGTGTTTCAGGTAGTAAATTATTATAAATAATTCACATACACTGATATATAGAAGATAGAAACAAAATCTCTTAGTGTTCTGTGTATTAATGTAAAGGACAACATTACATGTTTTTTTTTTGCTGTTCTGGTGACCCTTGAAGTCAAACCGTTGACAGCCATTTTGCCTGTGGTTATGACTGAGCGCCATTAAATGCTTCATTAGTTTCGAGGTGTTGGCAGTCTTGACAGTTACTTTCCTGTCGCAAATATTGCACTCAGCACTGTTGCTGTCAATTAGATACACTGTTTATGCAAAACTGTTTACTTCCAGACAGCCGGGAGATTAAGGCATAGTGGCGTCCGGACAGGATTGTTTTTCTCGCCCGTAGCAAGCAGCTACTTTGCTTAAGATGTACCGTTCGTGTATCAAAATGTAGCACACAGTGCTATGTCTTTGCATAGTGAAGCAGTTGGCAGTATTGGTGTGACTCAACAGTTCTGTAAATCAGTTTGCATGCTTTTGAGACTACTCCACACGCCACCGCAGGACAGAGGTTCCCTGTGGTATAAAGAGATCTGTCTGGCCAGGAAGGGTGCCTTTTAGCCCACACAGACACACACACACACACACACACACACAGATGCTCTGAGTGGATGCTCTTGGCACTGCTTTGATGGTAAGGTATTATCAGATCAAAGCTGTCCTCAAGGCCTCCTCGCACAAGGAATACTTGCCCTATGCCCTTTTCTGGAACTTGTTATCTTTGATCAGACAGAATGGCCTGCAGGGTGCTGAGTGGCTCAGTCAAGTCACCAAAGAGACTCACTGAGGGCTTAGTGCAGGGACCATAGACGCCACATGCGAGGGGAATTTACAAGGCAGCGTGGTAGTCCTGATAAGCTCTCAGACACTCGCACACATGGTGTACTATGAAGGATTGAATGCATACGCAGCCTCACACACAGGAGCTTGTGTATATTTATATTCATGCACTTCTCTAGGTGTGAATTGTGATTTCTAATTCCTCTGCTCTCAAAGTTCTTACTAAGCCTACTGCAATACCATCAAGGATTGTAACATTTTTCAATTTAACAGAGTATTTACTAACACTGCGAATTTAAATAAGCTACTGTTGAGTTCTTTTGATTGAACTGTTGCTAAACAGGACCTGATGCTGAGCTATTTAAGACATGCCATGCACCATTCAGGAAAGCGGTGCATGCAAAAGATGGTTTGCACACGCAATTGTGGACTCTTTTCACAAGATGGAAGGCTATATCTGTGCAAACATTACTTAAAGAGCCTAATCATGTCAGCTCAAAAAACAACAACAAATGATTGACATGAGAAGGTTTTCCTTATTTATGAATAATCAGTGTTAAAAAGTTTTGGCTGTTCCTACAGTGTGGAATACTGGTATTTCTTGGAAAACAGTGAATCTTCAGTGGTGACTTCATGCTGCAATTGGTTGTAAATGAAAACTCCAACCAATAAAGTCATCACACATTTTTCAACAATCCAATCTTTCTGCCTGTCCTGTCCAATCAAATTAAACGGCCTTTCTCTCCATAACTAATAGCCCATTAATTTAGCCTTCAGATTAATGCCACAATCATATCATACCAGAATTATTTGATGACCAGTTCACGTCGTACTGTAATTACAACTGAGAAACTCAGGCTTTTCAAAAAGCTCTGATATATCAGTCTTGGTACTTAATGTTATAATCCTTAAGATTTCAGCTCTGGTTAATGTGGCAAAACCTGTGGTAACCGTGGTAACTGCTCGTGCTAAAGGTTCCTGCAGGTCCCAGAATTTCAGGGTCAGCAAACACTCCTTAGGCTGTGACTTTGTCAGAAATACAACAGAGGAGCAACTGTTGCTTCTGTTTACAGTGCAGCCAAACAAACTCAATAAGTCAGTCAATAATTGGCCTTTTTTCCCATCACGCCATGATCAACCAAGAGCTGACTTCATGCTGCACATGGTGCAAGTAGTTTTCCACACAATAGCAAGGCACAGTAAAATATGTTTGTTACCTTGCTGAGGTCTAACAGTTCACTGAGGCTGATTCTTCCTGTTCTATTTCTCCCTGCAATATTTAACACTAATCCGTTGTCAAAAAAATCCAAAAATTACTCTTGTTTTGTAGACTTATTCAAGATAGATGATCCCTGTCTATGCTAATCTTGGTGCCAAATATATTTATTTCCCAATTCAAACAACAGTAGGTAGGTGGTAGGTGAAGGCCATCTACTTAGGACTGTAAATGATCCACCCTTCCATCACAGTGAGGAACCTTGCGTTCTTCAGTGATATTATGAAACATGCAGGGGAGAATTATGTTTCATGCTCCCTCCCTGGCATGCAAATCACTATTTCAACAACCCATTTGAGCGTTCAATTGTGCTCCTTGATCTTCCATAAGCGCAGGAGCATTATTGCATTGCATTGCATTATTGTTTAAAGGTGTCATTATATTTGGTAAGAGCTGTCACCCAATTTGATGCAATCTGGGGGATTTTGTTGGATGTTTCTAAAAATATGGTTCTGCCTCAAGAGCTTTGCGTCATGGACTGATGCTGGCCATTTCATAACACAGTTGGTGATAATGAGCTGTGCATTTACCACAAGTTGCACATTGATGCTGTGCTGCCCTTTCCTGCTCACAAACAAGATAATTGAATTGAATTATAATATATTGTTTTGGCATGGTCTGTGTTACTTTAATATGCAAGAATCTAACTAAATAATGATTAAATATGTGCCATGTGTCTTGTCTGTACAGTACATCCATCTTGAATCCATGCTGGATCCACCATCCCAGTTGGATCAGGATCATCCTGATTATTAGCATCAAAACCTAATTTCCGCCTTTTAGAGTTACCCAAGTTACCAACATTTATAAGATTTGATTACCAAATCCATTTCCCGATTTAATAGTTTCAGGGTTCACATCTCCTGGTTTTGAAATACCAAATTTTTGGATTGAATCCTATCCTATGAAATACTGGGCCAATGAGATGAAATTATCAATACATGCATCAATTACCTGTGATACCCTCCTCTGTAAGTCAATTTGAATCCCATTTGGGAATGACGGACGGAATACTGTATAGAGGGGTAGTTAGTGACTACAATTACATTGAAAGGTTTTAACAGAAACAGTACAGACCATAATAGTGTATTTTAATTTCGTGAAAATCTTAAGGATTATGTTCTTCATCAGTAATATAGAAACCACACATCAGAGGTCCATCGTTCCATGTTATTATATCCAAATTTAATGGACATAGCGTTATGTCAGCATTTGTAAACCCCACACCAACTCTGTACTCATACAACCATCTTGAGTTGTCTAATGACATGAGTGCTCACAAGTCGCGAAAAAGGCATCTTTCCCATCTTTACCCTCCATACCATATAAAGTGAATGCAGTAAATCCCTTACTGTCCTGTAGATCACATTATGGAAGTGATGATACCAAGGCATGTGACTTTTACAGTCCTATGACAAAAAGGCAGGCCTATAAACGTTTAATACACTGCTTCAAAAGGACACTAAGAAAGATGGTAAGGTAAAATTGTGGGAAAAATAAAAGGAATAGGGAGGATATGAATCATGTATCCCATAATTTGTCCATACTAAACATGGACAAACAAAATTTGACTGTTTATTGCCTATAGAAGGGTCGGAGATCCTAAATAAATATCCTTTTTTTTTTGGTCTTTGGTCTTTCTTCGTAACACACAGTGTTCCACTTCATACATGACAATCATTCCTGAGAAGACATGACAAGAGTTTAATTTCTGTTTATCGATCTACTGTATGTATTGAATTATTTAATGACTGGTTTATCATATAAATGGATAAAATGAGATTCATAAAAAACAGAGAAGTGGGACAGACTCGTAGCAAAGATAGGTGTCAGCATTTGTCTAAGTTAAGAGATGAAGAAGATGAAAAGGGCAAACATCAACATGTGTTATAGATGGTTAGTGTTAGGTGGTAGTCTTTAAAGCTTATGATAGTGACTTGAAGAGACCAGCTGACGGTTCTGAAGTTACTGCTCCAGTTACGCCTACTTATTTTTTAGTGCAGTAATAGCTTGTTTTCTCATTATAATTTTTTCCACAATACAGTTGTTTTTGCTGACTTTTATAATATATTTTAGATTTCCTACTTTATCAGGCAATTCAGGGAGAACAACCCTTTTAAGATCTAAAAAGGTAGAAACCGAACAAATGATGCAACATTGTAAAATACAAGTAAACAAGATGTAGAACTTGATAAACATGTTATGGTCAACTGGTACATTTTGCATATATGATATGTTATCTTTTCTAAAGGCTAGTGAAAGTAAGTTAAGTGTAGATGAACAGTAACACACCATCTGTTACATTTATTATAAGGATTTTTAGGCTCTTCTGGCCTAAATTCAGTTAGCGCTCATATTTTTTTTCTTTTGTAAATATTATTCTGTCTAATTAATAGGAAAAAATTTGAGCTATTGACAAAGACAGGAGAGGAAATAAAGTTAGGGCTCTGACAGAATGAGATCACCTTAGAAAATAATGATCTGGCAGAGTCGAGAACCGTTGTGTATTTGTCTCTTCCCGTGGCAAGATAAACATCCATTTTACTCAGTGTGTGGCTGGTAGCAAGTGCCAATTATACTCAAATATCTAGGAAAGTCACGATAATTTAACGTATACCAAGTATATAAACATATAAAAATCAACAAGCCTCTTAAATTTTCTTCTTAACTGTACTTTCCAGGTGCTAATTAGCCATATTAAAAAGAAATTTGCAAGTGTACTATACAGTATTGTGTATATAACTGCATGTTTGTTTATTCCTGCACTGGTGAAATTATCTTTGTTTACATTTTCTAATGGAGATTTAAATTGCTTGGTGCTCTTCTCAGATTTGAATGCAAATACTGCTGTCAATGTGCTAGCTGTATCATTGTGAGAGCAAGGACTGCCATTTGTTGGCTGCATATGAATGCATAACAACCTAATTGTACCTAATGTACTACGTGTGATGAGTTGCTATGTATAAGAGAGGACAGAAAACGTCAACAAAAGACAAAGAAAATGGGATTGTGGTTGAATAATAATAGTTATTTGAGCATTAAATGTGCATTATTGGAGATATACAAAGCCACTATATTATGTTTACTACTCAAACCTCTCAACAAGATGAGATGTCTCTTTTTACAAGGAGGAGAGTGTGAAGTATTGTTAGTGCGCTCAAGGATGTTTTTCCATGTGTACCTTCAAATCAAAAGATGTAAAAGCAGCAGACATGCATCACGACTGTCTAATAGGCTGGTGTAAAAATAGAAACAGGAAAGAAAAGTCAAGAAAGAAAAAAGTTATTTTGCAGAAATCGTTTGCTACATGTCACAGTTAAAGAATTGTCGGGCTAAAACACATGAGAAGGCTTTCACTTGTGAATCATCTGAAAACCTGTCTCCCTGATCGGAGGTAGTTCAAAAATAAGCTGATTGTTTTTTTTTATATTTATTTTTATACGTATTAAAGTATTTTGCCTGCACAAATTATATTTTATTACTGTTTGCATTTTTGGTAAGTGCTCTTTCTGTTGTCTGAGTGAAGTGATGTTGATCTTACTGTAAATTTGTCCAGACATGGAGATTCTGTGAACAGTCTATTTGCTTCTTAGAATAGTGTTTGGATTTGTGATAGAGACATGGCCTATGTATTGGAGTCATGCATAAACATGTCAAGTTGCTCTGTTTTATTGTCATCCAGGCATTTGGCTATCATAGACTATGTTTGTTATTACTCACCACTGACGTGATTCTGTCTGTTCAAATATCAGTGGCATGTTGTTATCTTTCCATCACAAGAAGAGGGAAACGTTGTCGTGACAAATTGACTTTGGGTTGGCGGGGTTGGTCAAAGAAAAAAGGGTTCCTACAAAAAATTCCTACACAAGAAAGGAAGCGCCTCAATAGTAACGCTGAGAGTGTGGAATTCAACCCTTTTTTCACATGATATAATTTTCTTACACACCTCTCCTCCAGGTATGCATTAAACACTAGTTTGGTTTCTTCACAAAAAAATGAAATGCAGTTACTTGGAAATGTAGTTAAACAACAGTTTGGTACTTCAAAAGGAAAAAATCATCAACATTACAGTGCATTAACACATACAATTTTTCATCCTTTTTTCCCATCTGGTACAACAAATTTGCTAAATGGGTCTTGCATGTTTCCAGGTTTACAAATCTGTCCTGCACCTGCACAGCTCGGCACCGGAACGGACCCGCTACTTGAAATGACCATTACATTAATTCTGATCCAAGCTGCCGCTGGGAAGCACAGGCAAAAACTGTGTAGGGGTGCACAACAGGGAACTAAATAGATGTTGAAAAATAATTAGATTAAACCAACTGGTCTGATAGGCTCCCAGTTCAGATCATTTGTAGAATACAAACTACCAAATCTCAAAACCTCCTTTTTTTTTAGAGAGAGAGAGAGAGAGAGATTTAAGGAATGTTTGAGAACCGTTTTGTAAAAAGCATAAACCCCTATGTGTTCTTGACTCTACTACGCCACACTTCTCATTTATTTTAGTCTTTCTTTTCCTCTAGGACCTTTTTCATCCTAAAGAGACTCACTGTGTGTTTTTATCTGTGTCTGTGTGAAAATACTCCTCTGGGGCTGCAATGCAGACACATCGCTACTGAAATCCTGTCTTTTCTTAACTACAATTATATGGGTGAGGACCTGATGGTGTACAGGGATTTAAGAAGAATATTCTAGGTAGTTCCTTGAAGATTAGTTGGTAACTATTTAAAATTTTACTTTCATTTATGATCAGATGTTTTAGTAATACAACCGATGTCTCTGTCTTGTATCAACTTAAGGCTGCATCCTCAGGTGTATTTATGGCTCAGTGGCCAGATGGACAGTATGTCGCTCTTTCGGAGGAAAGGCAAACTCACAGTATTGTAGGAAATAGTTTCTGAACCTGTTTCTACAGCTGACACCTTTTCTACCTTTGATACCTTTTAAGTTGGAGCAGGAGGAAACTATTGCACTTTTGAAAGGATCTGTGAGGATAGTAAACTTTGCACTCCTCAACATAAAGTTTTGCAGCTAGTTGAAATAAAACTTTATCTTCAGTAGGTTATGTCTTCATCAGTAAATCCAGAGTTTTCCGGATTGGCAAACTTACTGATGTTCAGTAAAACCCTATGTATTTCTAGGTTAGCACTACATAGGTTAATAATAATTATTGCCAATTATTGACTGTATCAGCCCCTTATTTAATTTGGTGAACTTGTCCACTGCCTTTACACACATGAGGGCTTCATAGGAAATGATGCACAATGTTATTTATCAGATTGTGGCTGGTCATTGTATGATTGATAAAGGCCAACTGACTGCCTTCTCTATTAAAACAGAGTAAGTTTGTTTGGCTGCACGGTAAACTGATACACCATGGTGTATTTCTGATGATAGACTCAAGAAGTTTTTGCCGTAGTATTAAGCCACACTTGCTGTTACCGCAAGTAACCATGGGTGTCATTAAATCACAGAGGACTGAAAACTAAAGGACTGTAACTTTAAATTATAAAGAGTATAGTATATTTTACATTAAAATTCAACTTTAAAAGAATACTATATTAATAATTGTTTTGGGACATAATATTTGTGTTTATAAGGAAAAGACACACTTAGGTGGGTTGGGTATTGGACCACTAAGATTTGTTGCCATATACAAACACACTCTCATTAAACTCATTAATTATTCCAGCCGGCATTGCACAAATTACCCATGTCAAACTGGTTCCTGGTGTTTGTTTGGTTCATTTAATTTGTGTGTGTCTGTTAAAAGGCTGTACTTCCCTTTGATTCTATCTTTTCATGTTTTCTCAAGCTTTTTCTTCATATCACCCTCCAGCTTTCTCTATGCAAAAAGTAGAAAGGCTTTAAGTGGTAGATCAAAGAGATGTAACTCCTTGACAGCAGATTTAAAGAAAATGTCTCAAGCTTCAACCTTTGCTTTTCATTTCTACAGTACATTGTTTTCCTTTTCATATATTTTCTGTATCACTTCATAAGTTCAGGGTTGTCTTCTGAGCCCTTATTTTCTTGAATTGTCCCTGTCAAAATGTTCAACATTGTGTTTAACACCATCTTTATATGTATAAAACCTGGCATCAAACCTATCTGAGTCATTAAACATGCATGGCTTGGTTGACTGCGATGCTGGGAAGTTTTTTCTCCTTTTGGGTCTATTCTTTGTTCACATATATTTGAATTGACCAAAGTTGGATTCAAAATCAAACACAAAGATAATTGATTAGATGGATGGTGACTTTACCAAAAGGGTTGAATGAGAAGCCCAATGATTCTTTGGAAGAACAGTGCATCACATAAAACAGTGCAATAGTCAATTATAATGAGAGCCTGAACTGTGATTTTTATTTTTTTTTCTTTATTTTTGGCTAAGAAAATACGATTTCCCACCATCTGCAATCAACCTGCTTTGAGTCTGAAACATCTTGAACATTCTTATTCCCATAGCTGTTGATGTGAAGTCTGATGCAAGTATTGTGCACAAGGACGCAGCTGTGGACTAGCATACCGTGTCTCATTCCAGCAAACGAGTCCTGTTAGCAGGTCATAAGCAGCCTTCAGTTTTAGCAACTCCTTTGTACCTGGGTACATTGTTGTTTGACTTGTACCTGTAGGGGGTGGATGATGAAGAATAACCAAAAGACCATTTTCGGATACCAATAGGTGTAGTTTAATACCTGGAAGACTACATAAAAAGTATGTCTAGGTAATGATCATCACATTGGATTGCATGGTAACTGTAACCTTCATTTTCAGCTGCTATTCTAAAGTTTTAGAAATTTGGGAGAACTCTGACTGTAACTTCTATATCGTGTAAAGTGATATAACATGAGCAAGGTATGCTTAATACAAAGTGCTTCCACTCAATACCGGAACACCCAATACGCAAAAAACTCAAATACTCAAACTTCCCAGCTATTCCCAACTATTTCCAGTGCTGGAATTCTGGGGGCTGCATTCCACAATTTTTGTAACACACTGACAACTCAAACAAACTTTGTCACTTTGTTTTTTCAATTCCTGTTGTTATTCTGGTGTGTACAAATGAGTTCTACACCATGCCTTCAAGGAGAGAGCACCATTGTCTCCATTCAAACAATTATTGCACCTCGCCCATCTCTAGGCTTTTTTCATAGTAAGTATTTGAGAGTGGACATTGATAGTAGCTACAAACACTTTACCACGGTTGGGCATGGTTGGGTTTCAATAATACCCTGGCTTTAAAGGGATAGTTCGGATTTTTCGAAGTGGGGTTGTATGACGTACTTATCCATAGTCAGTGTATTACCTACAGTAGATGACAGTTAGCACGCCCCCAGTTTGCAGAAGCTGGTACTACTGTGGACAGGGTCAGCAGCAAAACTTATTTTAACCACCTTAAAAAAAATACAGGGGTCCCAATAGCCGAGTGGTTAGGGCGTATACCATATGGGAGCAGATGCCATTAGCAGTGAGTCCCTGGTTAAATTCCCAGCCGGCCGGCCCATTTGCTGCATGGTATTCCCCTCCTCTCTTTCTCCACATTTCCTGTCTCTCCCCATGGTCCCTGTCCAATAAAAGCAAAAATGCCTCCCGAAAAAAGCTTTAAAACAAAAAAAAAGGCCCACCTAAAAATATATATATATATATATATATAAATTCAAAAATATAAATATCAATATCAGTCTAAGTGTACACTGTATTTAGAATATTTTCACCACTTGACCTTGCTGTCAGATGGCCCTTTCTGATGGGAAACCGAAGCCGTTATGGCGATCTATGCTCTTGTCAGAGCCACCAGACTCCATTAACAAAAACAGGGATTTAATCTCGCAGAACACAGGAGTTTGGTTAGTCTGTTTGTGTTATCGTGTGACTTTGGTGTTTTAGCATGTTAGTTTGGTTCCGAAATAATGTGTTACAACGTGTGACGAGGCAGCGACAGACCAGCAACTCCCAGATTCTGCAAGTTAAAATTATTGTTTTTGTTGAAGGAGCCTGGTGGCTGTGAAGACAGCGATATAGATGCTTCAGTTACCCGTCAGAAAAGGCTGTCTGACCACAAAGTAAAGTGGTGAAAATATTTAAGCATACACTTGATTGTTTTAGGTGGGCCTTTTTTTAGGTGGCTAAAATACGTTTTGCTGCTGACCCCGTCTACAACAGCACATTGTTGAGTGTCCATGCAGGGACAGCTGCCAGCTTCTCCAAAATTGGGATGTGCTGGCCATCATCTACTGTAGGTAATACACTGACAGTGGAAAAGTACGTCATACAACCCCACTTCAAAAAATCTGAAACTATCCCTTTAATTCTGTTTACCTGGTTATTGTCGTGTCAGAGATACAATTGATTACAACTATGATAACTTTCATGACTTGAAACATCCTGTCTTATAGTACAATAAACTGCTGTGCAGTACCAGTGTTTTGGCATCTGACAAGCCTTCAAACTCATATATCTGTGACTTAAACTAGCATTCCTGGATTGTGTTTTATCCTATTGATACCTGAAACAACATATCCTAGTTTCGGCCAGATTCCTTAGTTAAGAATCTGTAGTCTCAAACATGAAACTGGCATGAGATATAAGCTGTGGGAGGATAAATAATCAATAAAGTAACAGGTGTGAAAGGGAGTTTTATTACAGGAAAGGATTTGAGTGCTCACAAAGTTCTTTATTTCTGCCGCATGGTTCAGAAAGTTTAGCTGGAAGTGAAATGATGAAATTCTTCTTTTCTTTTGACTTCTGTCACAAAAACTTGAAGAAGAAGAAGTAGGTTTCAACAAGAAAGTAAATTTGATGATTGGTGCAGGTGCCCACAGCCACCAGGATTGATTAGAGCACAATCATCAAGTGCTCCTGTTTACAAAAGCGATGGTTTGAAACATCACTTAACATGAGTGCCTTTGCTTTGGTGCTGGTCCTGATGTGAGGACTGAATGATTTGAAGCCCAGGCACTGCTGCCACTGTAGATTGCTGCGATTGTTTTCTTCACAGCAGGAAATCAATCACTTACACAGAAGCAGCTGTACTGACACAAGTAGGCGTGCCCCCATGTATACAAAAGTATTCACACATTTACTTTTTATGACATCTTGATTTACAGTTGGTGGTTACACTGGTGAAAACAAATGGAAATGTCTTCAAAATAACACTCACTGGAAGTGAACAAGACGTGTGCAGGAGCTTTGAGCTTATATATCACTGAAACATTTTCAGGTACCAGACTGTATACTGGAGATACAGTATCTGCACTGTATCTGCACTATATCTACCTTGTTGTCTTTCATTCAAAAAAATATATTAAAAAAAATAATGTTTGTTCACAAATTAGATTACTAAGTGTTTAGTCAGAAAGGGCATCACTGGAGGCTGCAAAGCAACAGGAATAAGAACATTGAACAGACAATAATAATCATACTCTTGTTGGATATAATTTTTCCACAGAAAAATTCAATTACTTCATTAAAAATGATTAAAATTACATTTATTCCTCCCCAATTGAAAGATTATGAATTGAATATATTAATATGTAAATATTGTTGATTTTTTTAAATGTAACTGCTGTACACAAGATGACATATGTGCACTGGAGGTTTCATATTTTCACATCACTCTTATGTATAGCTTGACTTTTCGAATTACACATGAGAAGATTGATACCACCCTTGTGTCTGTACGCTAAATATGAAGCTAGAGCCAGCAGCCTATTACTTTAACCTGGCCCAAAGACTGAATGCAATGGTAATGGCAGATGTTTTTTTGTTTTTTTACTATTTGACAGAGCCAGGGTCCCTGTGTCCAGTCTTTATGCTAAGCTAAGCATGAAAGTATGGATCTTCTTATCTAAATTTATGCTGGCAAGCAAATAGGCATGTTTCCCAAAATGTAAAACTATTCCTCTAATAAATCTAAGAACCTCTCCAAAAATCTTGAAGGAATACTATTGTGATGAGAATTCCTTTTTCAGTATGTACACACAGCCTTTAAGGTTTGCATTTGCAGCAGTTACAATAGATCCCAGTGTTTGGTGGGGTATCTCTTTAATTCTGTCTAATCATGTTTCCAGGCCAGTTGCTTTACAGGATGTCAGTTTGACATCATCATCATAATTATCACCATCCCCACTCAGATGTCAACAGGACCCACACCTTATTACACACACGCGCCGATGTGTGCGCTTGTAAGTGTGTGTGTTGGGTGTTGTTAATGTCAAAATGATACTTTAGACTCCACCAGTCTAATAACTCATTAATTAAGAGCTGGGTGCCAGACCAGGGGACATCATTTTATCTGGCAGGATGTCAGCCCGCATGCACACACTCATACACACGCGCACACGGTATACACACACTTTCATGTCATCACCGGTTAGGGGGGATGATCAATAATGACATGTCTGCTTTTTCAGAGAAGTCACTTCAGTGTGTGTGTGTGTGTGTGTGTGTGTATGCGCGCGCACGCTTGAGTGCGTGGTCTTTTGAAGGTCACATAAGGTCACAGTAATCGTAGAAACAGACAAAACAAATGTTGCATCAGAAGTTGATATTCTGCTGTCATATAAACAGTAACAACTAAAGTATGTGTACATGCATGAGTGATGTAAATCCATGTGGGCTGTGGACTGAGAGCCGATAACACTGTTGTGGTGTGTGTGTGTGTGTGTGTGTGTGTGTGTGTGTGTGTGCATGTGCATGTTAAGTTGATGAGGCTTTCATGCGACAGTAATTAATCATGTTGTTAATGAATGCAGATTTGCTATGAGTTGCCTCATATCCTGTCATTCAATGCTGTACAAGTTCTGTCCCTCAAACCTGTTTGATTAATAAACAATCATCACACATTCACACACAACAACACACATGCGTTTTTTTGGATCAAATTGACATGGCTGCAAATATGACTTCATTGTGCTGTTCTGCTGTAGTTGAAGCACTGTGCCGAAATGATTCAGCCACTGTAGGTGAATTTTGCTGTTTTAAAATGCACTTAGGTTAAAGAGTTACGAGTTACCTTAAATCAGTAATATACCAACATACTAAATCAAAAGCTTCAAAGTGATGAGCATGAAAACAACATTGTTGTGTTTTTATCATGTATATGTAATGGTGGCTGAATTTAGTTTATTTGTGAAAAATGTGGAATTTGTCACACTAAAGCATTCTGTTTGAAGTAATAGAGTTTCTCACTGACAATATGTCACCACCAAGAGATGATGCCTGATTCACCGTCTTGTTAGGTAGAAAACTCTGGTGCCTGTGTGCATGTACGACAACTTTCACACTTTCATGCTCTCATTTTTTGATTTGTGCCGTCTGTGCAGGCTAAGGCTTGCACAGTTATACATTTTGTTATTTACAAGCTAGCAAGCAGTACATAAACTCGTCTCTCCTTTTCTTTCCATGACATGTTTTAGCCTCCCTTTGCAGGGTGCAGTCAGTAGTATTTACTTTTTCCTCCATAATGAATGGATTTAGCTACTCTCTCAATTATGTTGGTTAACTAAGTTACCAAGATGTCGGTTCATCAAAAGTGGTATTTAAGACAACAGCTAGGGGAAAAAGTTAATGAATTTATCTTCAGCTAAGTCTTGCTTTAGCTGTGGTTGAGTGCTTCTCTGTGCAAAGACAGTTTCAGGAGCATAACAACAGTTTTCTTATGAATTGCGTAAACATTTTTCCAGTGTGTTTGTTCCCAGCACGAACCTGTGGGTTTTTATTCCATGCTGGAACCCCGTTGCCTTTCCAAAACTGTTGCTGATGGCGAAGGTCAATTTCTGCTGTAGCCGACTGTCTGATACAGATTGCGTTTTTTTTTTTTTTTTTTTTTTAGTCGTTTCTAAAGTAACAAAATTACAAAAAAAAAAATAAGTGGTGATGTTTGATAATGTTCAGTTTTATTCCAGCAGCACGGATAGCAGGTCAAACATGCTGTGCGACTTCCATGGGTTGTTCTGTACCTCTGGCGTGTGTATCTTTACTGACTGAACACACACAGTGCTTGAAAGGGTGCGTTTCATTTATTGTTCCCATACTTTTGATTTTTATATTGTAAGCGACATTTTGACATTTTATTCTTCATCTCTTCTTTTATTTATGTGCCCAGTGTTCTGAAAATTCAAAGACAGAGATGTAGAAACTGTTGACCTGATGAATTTAGTTGTAATTTTTCCTCCAATTATAAACAAAATCAACAATTTACTACATGCAATGGCAATTTTCACTTTTTCCAAAAGGTTGTTTAGTGTTGATACCAGTGGAGCACTTGCGATGCCTTTTATGTTGAATGACTAAGGCTTTTTTCAAACTTTGGAAACTTCAGCGTATTAGAACTCGTTAGTACATGCGATGATTGCATGCGGGTGTGTACACCACTGATGTACATAAATAGATGCAGATGAAATAACTGTTGATCAGCAGAAGGCCTGACTTGTGTTAGGCCACTTTCTCAGCATTCCTGTGATCTATCAAGAGAGACACACTGAGTCATTCGAGCATTGAGCTGCAGAAGAAGGTCATTTATCCTCTTTGCCTGGTCGCTAACTGCTCTGTCTTTATCGCAATGGTGGTTTAAGCCACCCCGAAAGGGCTCACTTCTCAATTTTAAGCTTTACTGAACAATCATTGCCGTCAGGGGTGATCATTTTAGGAGTGAAGCTGAATGTGGCAACACATAACTGACCACAGATATGTGTTGGAGTTGAATTTGTTGCAGTTTCCTGAAACAGTCCAAAATGAGCATTATGTCTACTCCGGCCAGGGTTACGTATTTGCATATTAATGTGCTTACCCAGTGTATGATAAGGATGTTATGGAAAAAGGCCTGCTGTCTCATTGTATCCTTCTCTCGAATATTTTTAAATGTCAGATGTTTAGTCAGAGTAGAAAAGGCCATTGAACTGTCGTGCCTCTATGGCCAACATCATTGGCTAAAATGGCCATCAGTGAAAAGGGTGACAGAGTGACTGTTAATTTGCTGGGAGAATCGAAACATGTTTTAAATGTATTTGGATGCAAATGAATTCATCAAAACGGCAAATGAAAGAGGGGAATGCATTACAGCTCTCTACTCTTAATACATGTGTGATACGGGTGCATTTATTTTAATAGCTTTGTGAATGACGAGTTGAATTTCTGTGGTGATTATAGTTTCGCTGGCTCCTCTAATAACAGTCCTGGTGACCTCTCTGTCAGCTGAAAGGTTGGAATTTGGATCGGATGTGCTTTCAGATTCAGTACAAAAATTGGTTTGAAAAGGGCAATGGCACACTGAGCTGTAAGTAGTTAAAACAAATAAAATGACTGTAGAAATTTAATAGAACACTAACCCAGAGGTTCCATTTTCAAAGGTGGGAATTACCAAACTCACAGCTAATCAAATTGCTACATTCAGGTTTCCAAAATTCTCACAACCCCCGATCCTTTTGACAGCACTTTATGTAGAACTTTGTAAGCTTGTCAAATGAGAAGTCTGGCCACGTGAGGTTGCAGATCCTCGGTGGCTATATTGGCTGAAATATCTGTTGAAAACAAGTGATTACATTGCTAAACATACAACTTGGCAAATTATACATCATTAGATGTAGTGCTGGGCTGTGAGCACCTGCAAAGTACCTATAAAGGGTTTTCAAAAATAGCATCATTATAGGGAAGGCAGCCGTGACATTTGTAGTCGCCAGATTACACAACTACTTTGTTAACAGATCACAACTGAACGTATGGGTGAATATGACGCCAGTGTGATGCCAGAACAAATTATCTACACCAATCTTCATGGGTGACGTTCCTCAAATACAGGTGGCGGGTTGATTTGTCATAATTGTATGTGATTTTCGTGTGCAATCGTATAAACATGATCAACAATGTTTGAATGGCACTTAACTATGGCTGAGAATGAGTTAAATGATAAGGCTGGTGATATTCTGTTTTGTTACTGTGCAACGACGTGGCTTACTGATGTTTTTTTTTCAGGCTTTGGCTGCGCAGGCAGTACTTGAGCTGGAATTATGCTTGCATGCAAATCTGTTTTCCTGACTTTTAAAGTTTTTTGGTCAATGTGTGAGCACCAGATTAAGATCTGCTTGGGACATTTGGTGTCCATGATCTAATAGACCGAGCCCAGGCAATAGTCTGAAGTGGAGATTGCAGCTTTGTATAAATCAGAGCGCTGAAGTGTCAGTGTGGGTGTGCTCCTCGCGCGTGTGTGCGTATGTACACTGGGTGCCGGAGTGTGTGGAAATGTGCGACGGTGTGAGTGTGTTTTCGGTGAAAGCGGGGCAGTTGCCACTTTTTTTCTTTCTTTCTCAGCTCATGCCTTCCTCATCAAACTGTGACAAGTCCTCTGAGACATGTCTCCTGCTGCGGCTTTCACAGAGAATGAATCACATAAACTTCAGATAGCTGGAGTACTTTCATATATGGTCCTGCTACAGAACATGAAGGTCGCACTATAGACACCAGCGGATTCTTCCTTTAAGAAGGACCGAGTGGCTACATGGAGCAGTTGGCGGGTGATATAGTGAACCACATTTAAATTCTATGAAATATTCATGATTTATTTCCTCAGTTTCACCTCAAAACCCCTTATTTTTATCATTTTTATCAGCCAGCCAAAATATTATATTGTCTCTTCAGCAGGAATGCCAACTTATCTCACTTGAGGCAAGATAAAATCAACACAATTTATGCAGTTTGTTTTTGTTAAGAGAGCTGCCAATGAAAATGCATTGATTTTGAGCCAGTAAGCCTCCACTACCAACACCTCCAGCTGGGACAGTGTCCAGAACTCTGATCTAGTAAAATAAAGAGTTTGTGGTTACTTTCAGTGAGCTGAAATATTATATAGTATATTATATTGTTCATATAAGTTGTGTCCTATTTAATTTGTTGCTAAAACAAATAATGCAGGGGTTGAGATGACTGGTAACCTGCATCTGATCACCAATGATACTAACCACAAATTGCATATTTACATTTTTATTTGACATTCTAAGCATACAAGTGTGAAGTTTTCATGGTAATTTGATTTAATATTTCAAAGTAAACACTGTGAAACATTCTCATTTTTATTATGAAAAAATGTCACAGAAAATGTTTCATGTATTTTTTTAAATGTTTTAATACCCATCACATAAGTACAATATTTTCTAACCACATACATTTAAGACTTAATATATTAATATTGCCGCAGTGACTTTGACACCATTAAACATCTAAGAAAGCAGATTATCTACTTTGGAGACAGACGCTCTTGTGTCCTCATGCGAAAACTGCAAATGGCATTGTCGTTTTTGAATTTATCATTGGTTTAGTTTGCCTGGTCCTCACGTTCTTCAGATGCAGTGGAAATGCATCAATAAGACTTTTTTGCTCCCTGTTGTTTTCCTCAGTTTTTTTTCTGTGGTTCCATAGTTTATCCAATTGTTTTGAAAAAAGAGGGGTAAAATAAGGCTGGCAAATGGGTCACTGTTGGATCACCAATCTCAAGCTAGTTTCAAGTTTCCGCGGTTTAGTTTAATTGGAAATGGAAATCAGTGGGATGCAATTATTTCCTGGAATTGGAGAACCTAAAAGACATTTAAGAATAAGCATAATTGCAAAATATGGTTCATTGTGAATTGACTCCCTTTCCTTCTTCCCTTCTGTGGTGTTTACCTTTTTTTATTTTCTTCTTCTTCACTGGGAATTATTTGGAGTGAGTCAAGAGCAGCTTTTCTCTTGGTAATATTCATAAACAGCCGCGTCGCTTTCTGTCATGTTAAGTGGTCTCATCAAACATATTTGCATGGTAGCCTGCCAGCTGCACCTGCATGTTTTGAAGTAAGGCTATCAAACGGTTCCGATCTGAAAGTACTGCTAAAGACGCTAGAGAGAGAGAGAGAGAGAGAGACAGAGAGAGAGAGAGGGGTGATTTTCAGTGATCAACAGAGCCAGACTGCTGCTGGAAGTGTGATGGTGAGTTTGGACCAGCTGATGAGATTGTGTCACGGGTCGTCACCAAAGGCTACCACAGGTTAATAATGACCCCTCGAGATGGTAGATGATCTGTCCTATCATTACACACACACACACACACACACACACACACACACACACATTCAGCTGAATACACATTTACTCAGACATGCCCACACACACACACACACACATCGACACACAGTACAAGCTGACATTTACCCATAAAGAATAAACATACTGGAAATGGTATACTTTGCTCACAATAATAGATGCATAAAAATAGTGGTTAAAAAACTCCTCAAAGATAGAAAATAATTAATTATTTAAGTATTTCAATGATGAGATCTCTTCCGCTCTATCAACAACTTGTAAAATGCATGTAATATTCAAACCTGTCTGCACATTTATTCATAAGAAATGTGTTTTGATAGTTGAAATGGTGGACGCACGCTCACAGCAGCCACATGTGCCTGTTGGTCAGGCTGCGTTCAGCGTTTTCAGCCTCGCAGTGACACCACAACATCCCCAAATGTCATGCACGACCTCACTCATTAGTTTATGCCTGAGCAAACTTCCTCCTCTTTCGTTTTTTTGTTCTGGGTTGCATCCTTCTCATATGCCTCATTGCCGCTGGCGTAAATAATAACCAAAGAGCAAGAATGACAAATACAGATTGAAATGAATTCATGGCTCAGGGAAAATGTTTCCACCACAATATTTTCTTTTGTTTCAAGCGTTATTCCTCATGCTTATTAAAAAACATTTATTTTATTTTTTCAACAATATTGTGTTACTTTTTATATTTTTTATTTTATAGCCAGTGCAAAAAATGTTGCACATACAGTGCTTGTAGTATTGGTGTGGAGAGACTCAAGTCAGCTGGAAGAAGCGTCTATGAAATGAAGAGACCAAAATTGTCATTTTTGACCATCAGACTAAACACCATGTTACACTGCACATTATCATAAATAATAATAATAATAACTTTATTTATAAAGCACCTTTTAAAAACAGGGTTTACAAAGTGCTTTGACAGACAAAGCTAAATCAGGATTCTCCGAAGGCTGTTAAACAACAGAAGGCAAAACATTAAGGCCAAACAAAAGCAAAACTAAATGAAGGTAAAATTAAGAACGGATTAAAACAGGCAAAAGACGTAAAAACATCGTAGAGAAAAGACAGAAATATGAAGGCTAAAAAGAGATAAAAGACAATAAAAAATAAATAACTAAATAAAATCAATAAATAAGAAATAATACCATCCACAGTGTGAAGTATGGTGGTGGTACTGTATCATCATGGGTAGAAGGTAACATGAAAATACAGAGAAGCAAAGCTCATAGGCCTTTCCACACAGACCCAAAGCTGTAATTGTTGCCAAAGGTGCATCTACAGAACTACTACTGACTTGGAGGGTTTAATATACTCATGCAAACAACATTTTGTATTTTATTTTTGGAATCAATTTAAATCACTTTGTAGAAATCTGTTTTCATTTTGACGTGAGGGTCCTTTTACATTGATCAGTGTAAAAAAAAAAAAGTCACAAAATTTTGTTTTCCATCAAATGAATTCAGTGCACATAAAAGACCCTGAATTGAAACACCAGAAATTCAAATACATTTTTAAACTTGGCTGAGGTGGAAAAGTTGGTGTATTGATATAAACAAAGTGCAATGGAAAGAGACTCAAATTTGGATGGAAACCTGGCTGATGGTGTAAGACAAATTCAAATTATTCTACCAGTGTTACTTTTCTTGTGCTCAGTGCGCTCAGATCCACTGTGGCTTGTTTAAGAGAGAGGCTGCACCACACACTCAGATATTAAAAATATTCAATCTAATTGTATTACAAAGCCCTTGTCCAGTAATTTTTGCAAATACCCAAAATATGTCACTCTAAAGTTAATTAAAGATGGTTTATTCCATTTCACAAAGAACAGATATTGTCAATATTTTCCTTGAATAATTTTAGCATGTTTGGCTAATTGAAAAATGAATGAACATGTACATAATATGTATAATGAAACTAACGTTAATTAGTTTCCACTTAAGTTTGATGCATCTCATGATTGCAATTAAAAACACGGAAGTACATTCTGTGCACGCACCCGCTCTCCTACTGCTTAACTGCTTTTTAGGGAGGAGGAATGGAGATGTTGGAGAGATGAAAGGGAGGACGTATGGATGCAAATGTGTCCTTTTAGCCCTTACTTTAAGACATTACTCATCTAATGGTTTGCTGTTGGTGACGCTGATTCATTGTTCAGTCGTGTGTATTTGTTGGCCTCAGATGGTATCTGACATTAAATCATCTGATATGATTTTTTTTATTTTTAATGGATTTTCTGTTAAAGTTTGATCTTTTTTCTGAAATAAGTGGAATTTAATGGCATTACGCAGTGTGCTGTAACTGATCATCAAAAAGAGTTTTTATTCTACCATGAAATAAAACAAACATAAAAGCACCTCAATTTACAAAGAAAAACAAAAGCCGGTAGTGATGATTCACTTTGAACAAGGTTACTTTAGTGACCAGGCTTTGCACGTCAATATCCTTTTTTTCTTTTTTTTAATATTCTGTCCGTGCAGACTGTTGCTGGAATAAACACGGCAGATGGGACCATCACCGTTCCTCTCAATTTCTTAGATCAGTGAAAGAGAAAGAGGCTGGGTGGCAGGTCGGACTGGGTGAAAGGATGAATGCGTGTTAAAAATAGTCTTAATCCATCAGTTTCCTTTTTTTTTGTTTTTTGGCAGGGGTGTGTTTACAGTCGCTTATGTTCACACAAGTGTGTGTCAGGTTGCCAGTAACAAAGCAGTGTAGTGCATTACCAGCTTCATAATCAGACACCGAGCCATGCGTATCTGACTGGGCTGAATTCTTTACTGAATGTTTTCCAAACTTCTATCTCATAGCAACATCTGAGCTGACAACACTTCCTTTTGCAGGTCACTTCATTTCCTGCCAATTTCTAGTTACATTTTGGAGTCATTTGTTAGTATGTTTGTTTGTATTAGTAGTTAAATTTCACAGATGTAGATGTTTTATAGATAAAACTACCCAAAAGTAGAATAGAAAGCAGTTAAGATTAGTTTTATTATCGCCATTTATAGTATTCAAACGTTGCTTGCATATTAATGAATCAGTAATAATACAGTAATATATTATAGCATTTTGTTGCTAATGTTTCTACACTTTTACTTAAGTCAAATTATGAAAGCAGGACTTTGACTTTATCGAGTATTCTTACACTATGATATTGCTATTTTTACTTAAAATATCTCAATACTTATTCAAATCCATATCACTAAGAAATATCAACTGTTACATACCAGCTTTGTCAGAAAATAATTAGGAAAATTCCCATTAAATCAGTAGGAAAGTATGAGAATGAAATAAAATAGAGAGAAATGGACTTGAACCCCTTCTGTGCCATTTTTTTTCATCCACAGGGTATTGGCGCTGACCCCCACATTGCCTTGGCTCTGCCCCCCGAATCCAAGCTGGTCAAAGAGAAAGCAGAGGATCCCTCGTTCCAGCACTTGAACACTGATGAGATGACCATCAGGATAGGTAGAGCTGGACCTCTCTCAGGCAAGCCTCCCTTCATATACCCACATCAACTGTTCCAATTTGTGCTGGATGTCCCCGAAAAAAGGGGGAATATTACATGTCATCAAAAAACCATACAAATATCTGCAGTTGTTTCAGGCACCAGAAAGCTAAAAGAAATGGTGTCAAACTGATGCAGAAAACAATGCAGGAAGAGAGTCTGCATTGGCTACCACTGCAAAATCTCACCTGGAGCTTCTCTGTTGGCTTCTTTTCACTGTCCTGATTTTTCCGTTTTCCCTTTTCTCCATCTACCTCATCTGTCCATCCGTAATACCTATTGGGTGTTCTCCGAACTTTAAATGCTGTTTCAATCTTTATCGCTCTTAAGAAATGATCATCAGTGTATTTTCTTGGGTTTGGGGACACTAACCTTTCTACATGCAATCATTTCACACATTACACACGCTAAGTCAGGTACCTACCGTACTGTGGTACACATTAATGTTGTTACACTCGTCCAGACTGTTTCATAGCTGGTTTAAATTGATATGAATTCAAACAAGACTCATTTTGTGCCTTTGGCACAGTGACTCTGATGAGCTAATAAACACATCTCATCTTCCAACAAAGAACGATTGTAGCATGATGGGCAATTATACGCAAACTACATAATCATCTATGTGACAAAAGAGTGCAACATGGTGGAAAATTAAAGAACAGATAAATGCAAAAAAAAAAACAAAAAAACAAGTAAAATTAAGTGACAAAATCAACTTTAAAAGAGTAAAGGAAACCGGTGTGTGCGCGCGCGCTCACACAGCTGCTCTCTCTGTGTGAGCACATTAAATCCCAGCACAACAGTGGCTCCGTATCATACACACTCATCTACCCAGTGTTTACGCAGTCTGGGAGCCTGGCACTGTGTGCTACTGAGGATGTTAGATGGAAAAATTCCATGGCCAAGAACGTATCTCACCTAATAACAGTTTTACCTAAAAAGAAGAGATACAAGGAAAAGCTTAAAATCAGCTTAACTTAATTTTAGCTTGCAGTACAAGTTATTTTTACTGGTAAAAATGAAAGAACGCTGGATTTCCTTTTTGTTAGTCCAAAACAAATTGATTCACCCTTCTGGGATATTCTCGGCGTAGCTCAAACTTAAGACCTCATGTGGCTCGCATGCCAGCAACACTCGCAAGCCCTGTCATTCAGCATCTCCAGAGGTGTGTTGTCAGTGGCTAATCAACAATCAGAGTGCCCCCCCCCCCCCCACGAGGATGTCAGCTCTGACCCTGCACTCTTTACCTTCACTTAACAAACGTATCTTAACACTACCGCTTGTTGTATGACGCCATTATTTATGTTATTAAATACACTCTACTTTTCCTGCTGACATGCAGAACTGGCTTTTTGCAATGTTCATTCAGGCAAACATAAGTGACAGTTACATAGCAACCAGAGAATTGCTAATTAATCCAAATAGCTGAAAGACTGATTTATTTTTTGGTTGTTATTCATTTGGGATTGTGTATGCTGTCTGTCATTTTATTTGAGTCACCCTTCCTCTTCGTTTTCATTATTGTCACAGCTACCTCACATTTATCTGGAGATTATAATGAGGTTAATTACACTTTCCCATCGTTTTAAATCTTTTGGCTGACCACTGATGTAAGGACTGTTGTCAGGTGGAGCTGCTAGAATAACATTCTGTGAAAAGTCTTGAGTAGCCTTGATGTCATTGTCAGGGACATATCACAGTTAGCAGCTGGAGGTGCTCAAATGAAAAAAAGACAAAGGGAGAAAGAACCCTTGAAAACTTGTTAAAATTAAAAGAACTTCAAGTAGGCACTCAGACAAAAGGAATAAGAAGCATATTCATGAGCAGATAGAATGACATTGTTCTTATAAGCTGCAACTCAAATGATAATTCTAAACCCTTAAAATTAACTTTTTCAGACTGCTGTCATTTCAGCATTGTCAAACATCGTCTACTCCTTGTTTACAGTGATGGCACATGTCCTGCAGCTCTGAAGTCCACAGAATGGATATTTCAGACGTCCTCAGACGGATCAGTTACACATTCACTGCATCCCTGTGGTTTGCCTGAGGGCACCCTAAGGGAGTGGGCCAACACAGTAAACAGAAAAGAGCAATTATAGTATATACTGTATATATAAATAAGATCAGTTTGATTCCCAGGGGCCCCTCGGGGGTCGCATTTTATCCAATCTGTTGTATGCAGAGAGAAATTGGATTCTAGGGAGTCGTAATCCAAGTGTCTGTCTAGTCTGGTCTATTATGCAGTTTTACACATCAAGAAGAGTGAATAATTAATCTTAAAAAGGCCCAACTGCCATGTTGTGAAGGAGTCTTGCAATAAATGGCTCCAATAGAACAACTGGGCGTTACTGTAATTGACTGTTTTCTAAGCCCTGCCCCCTTAGTTACCTGTCTTTTTGGACTTTTTTTAGTTTTTCAACGTTGCCATCAAGGAGATATATGGACATAGCTAAAAACAAATAAAAGACAGAAATAAAGTGAGGGGACAGCAACGTCTGTCTGGCAAATACAATAAAGAAGAAAATGACAAGTGAATAATCAATAATAATACCGACAAGCAAGTATGGATTACTTTAAGGTAGCAATCTTTTTTTTAACAAACTTAACTTTTGCTTAGCTTGGGTAATTATCTTTCAAATATAACAGTGCTTGGATTAATCCTGTTGTATTGTTGAACTTTACTGTTTCTCTCATCCTCAAAAACCAGGACCAACTAATGTTTGAGCTTTCTTGCATGGCACATATGCAGCTGACAATAACAGTTGCAGATTTACCACTCCAAATACTAGTTACGGTTGCTAAGCTATGATTGAACAATGGCTGTTTGGGGCATCTGTTTATCAAATGGCCAACTGCGTCTCACTGAGAGGGTGCGCCGTCAACAACAACTATAAGCTCGAAACCGACTTCCATCCGGACATATGCTCGTGCAACAAATGCTGACTCATGTTTCCCAGAAAAGAAAAAGACAGATCAAAAACAGTAAACGTGTTTCAGTGACGGCTCATCAGCATCAGTGTCAGAGTCCCTGTCTTGTAGCGCGACAACGGCCACAGAGGAAGAAGCTGATTATAAACCTGAAGGTCGAAAATCTGTAATTAATTTCCTATAGCATTAGTATTACACACTGACACAGACTATTTTTTCTCTATCCCTCATTGTCCTTACGGATCTATATTTCTTACTTTAAATTATTCAAGGTTGTTGGTCTCTCTTTTCAATCTAAAGATACTTGATTAATTTTGGGGGGTGTTTCCTCTTTTCTGCCACTTCATCTGAATAGAAATCTGGTGTCCTCTTGGTTTTAAAGGCCTCTCTGTGATACAGCTCTCACTGCTGTTTCAGCCATCACAGAAGATAAACAAACCAAAAATCCCATCCTTTTGGTCCTTCAGATGTGTGGTATGTGAATGTGGACGGTATGTATTGCCATTTTCTTTTGATCTACGAAGCAGGATGTAAACCTCTTAAAACCAAACTTCAATTGCATTTTCACTGCCAAGACAGACATAGTTCAAAGTTTGAATTGATTTTCTGTTCTTAGAGCTCTTAGCTCTAAAACAGAAAATCAAAAGCCCTCCTCTGCACAATCAATGAAACACAAGCACTGGAAAACAAGATTTTAATTTGCATTGAAAAAAGAAATATGTTCATTCCTGAAGCGCTGCAAAAATAAATATGCCCACTGTTTCATTGAATTATTATTTTTTTTAAGTTTATAACCCCAAAAGGGATTGAATGTATTCATTGATGTTTACATTTAATGGGACATGTTTATCCTTGATTTATGGATTGAGATGTCAAATTTTTCAAATATTTCCTAAATCAAACAGGTGATACATCCATTACTGGAGCATTGCCTTGTCCCATTGAGATTTAGCTTTTCCATAAACCATGCATACTTCATACACATGTTTTCTGGCCCTAGTCACAGGTGATATGATAAGGTGGAGAAGAAAAATAAGGTGAAAGATAGAATTGAAATAATCAAACATTGTTTGTTTAGGTTGATTTTGCCCTCTATGCAGCAGTTTGTAAAATGACAATGAAAAGCGCATTTTAAAAAACTCTTCATGTTCTTTTCATTTGATCCTTTATGGTGAAGGACTTTGCAAAGTCTGCAACAGCGGTATAGATTGAATCATTGATTATCTTTCTGATGTATCGATGCCAATGCTTTACAGGTACATAATGATATGTGTGCTGGAGCCCAGCCCCAAATACAGTAGACACTGGCAACAGATGCAACACCCATTAATAAGCATCCATGGTTGTTAAGAGTAGCAATCCCTGTTTCCTTTCCTGCACTTCCCAGTTCACATTCTCCATCTCACCTCAAAAAAACCTATTTTCCACTGCGATGATTAGGACACAGCATTAGAGCTTATACCAAATCTGCTCACATTCACTTGGGTATTAGACCCGAGACCCACAGAATTGCCCGACCTGACTAGACAGAATATGGATTGGGACCCACACCCGACTCAGGTCCCGTTTGATTAATGTGAAGACCTCCGTATGATCATTGCCATCAGCCAGGAGTGGGATTTGGAGAAAGTTATTATTTCAGGCTTGATATCTATATGTGACGGTGTTAAGTAAAATATTCACAATCACATAGTAAATTTAAACATACTGTCATCTTATTGAATCAATCACTATTTAGTGTTTCATTGGAACGAAATACATAGTTTTCACAAAAAGATAGAAATATAAGATTTAGAACTACAGTATCATTCATTCAGACGTGAACTGTGATCCACGATACCATAAGACAGCATATGAATTTTGTCCCAGTTGGTTTTTACAGTGGGAGAATGAACAATGATATTAAATTACTGTGCAACCCTACTGTCAGCTAGTGAAGTGAACATTCAGTCTGCCAACTTTAGTACAGTAGATGCAGACTGTTTCACTGGCTCTACAAGTCACAAAGCATGTTTAATAGACCAGTGCTTTGCCGCCTGCTGCTCTCCAGGTATTTGAAGTGGCAAGAAACCCCTTGTCAGCATGTACCCACTCAAAGATGCATGCATCCCCACATACACACGTGCACGCACAAAACTCCTCCAGTTCCTTCTAATGCTTAATGCATGGCGCCCTAAATAATTCAGTCAGTATTAGGAGGAATCAAAGTGTTCCTCATAGCGTTCTGTTTATTAAGTCTTCAGATTGAATTTTGGAGTGTACTATGAAATGAGGAATGGGATTGGATCTGAATTTCTCAGTACATACTAAGCAGCAAATACCATGCAGAATATGTATATTTCTGTGTGCCACCGAACTTCATTAAATAATTTATGTTTTTTACTTTTTTTATCCAAATTTTTTTTTCAGACCTTAGGGCAAAAGCTGCAGCCAACTACGTGACCTATCTTTTATAATGAGGAGGTGCTGATGCCATAGTTGTGATCAGAGAGAAGTCTTAATGCATTTTACCAACCGCATCATAGATCAGTGTTAGGTTTTGAAGTGAAATATGCTCCTGTTAGATCTTAACTATACCCTAAAAGGACTTAAAGGAATGGTTTCCTGCTAAATTTGTATTTTTTATTGTTTTAATTTAAGTGTAAGAGTATCAAAAATTCCCATGGATTTGTTTGTAAAGTTCTGAAAAAAGCAAACCAATTACCATAAAATGATTGCAGCAGCAGAATCCCGGTGTTTAGAAGCCAAATAATTGCACTTGCAAAGCTGCTTGCATACACATTTTGGCTTTGTTTAGACTGACCTGAGGGAGTGAAGATAATGACCATTTTCATTTTGGGTTTAACAATTCCTTTAATGGAAAGTGTACGGGTGAATGTGGTACATGTGATTGATAATGCTGACACAGTCCAAAGGACAATGTTGTATTTGTGGCTGGGAAAGTTCTGTGTTACACACTGATTAGCTGAAATGTTGGTAACACAAAGTTAGGGTTACAGTAAATGTTTGCTCGCAAGAGGTTTTATTGAGGCTAATGGCCAATAACGAAAGGGATGCACCAATCAGCAGGATCAGTATCTGCACTGTGACTGATAATGGATACTGATAGTGGGTGGGGTATCAGCCAAATCCTGATTAAGCGGTTGTGAAGCATTTTTTCCTGTTCTCTGTGGAGCTTTGGTATGATCAGAAAACTTTTGCAGAGCATATTTTTGGAAGAATTTGAAACCTTTTTGTTTAGATCCATGCTTGTTTACTTGCGGTCCTCTCCCTTCCCTTTGTTGGCACATTGCTGCATTTAGTTATGGCATTAGTTCCGGATGAACTGAGGATAATTGCATGAAGGGGGAGTCCTTGTGTTTATGGTGATGGTCAGCCGTAATTGTTCACAACTACTTCCTTTTTTCTTTACATGTTCACTGTGTCAAATGCATTTGTCATGTCAGTGCAGAATGACGTAGTGTTGTGTCTAATGAAGTAGGGATTGTATGTTCTCTCAATACTAAACCCTGCAGGGTTCTCAGATTCCTTCACGTTTACTGTACTATTATTATTGATTATACTATTACTTATTATTTATTATACTATAACTATTGTCAGCAGTCTCTTGAGAGTTGTTATCAAAGAGCTCTGATTTTTCCAGTTGATCAGAAATTTAAACAACCTACCAACTGTCCAAAAGGCTGCTCCTGATATCTCTGTGCTGCTGTTGAATTTCCTGTCGGTTCGTTTCACCGCAGTTCATTGCTTTTTGATGAAGGACACTGTTGCTGCCTCGTCTTCTATTAAGCCTCAGAGGACAGAGAGGGAGGAAAGTTTGATGCTAGAGAAATGGATGTTCCCTGTTGAGTGAGACCAAAGGGGTAAACACTCAAAACTCTCAGTGACTGGGCTTAGTGTTTCACCAAATGTGCATCTCTCCTCCTGTATTATTTATGTCGCTTATCTTTCTTTATTTCACTCTCTCTCAGGCTGTCAAACACCGATTTCCACAGAGACAGAGAACATAGCCTGAACCTGTTTTCATTCTTGTACTCCTGTTCATTTGGAGGTTGTCACTCTCGAGAAGTTTGGTAGGAATGGAAACTGCAAACGTTAATTAGTTGAAGAAATCTTTGTTAAATCTCTCCATGTCTTTATAGTTCCCCAGCTCAGCAGGTTCCTCAGCAGCCATTGAATCAGCAAGTTGTACAACATGAAAAAGCTTGTGGGCCCACTTTTTTTTCACTGAGAAGCTAATTGATCTAATCTTTCCTCTATTGGTTCCTCATATAGTTGTACAAATCAAATGGTCACTGTAAAACATCAATTTCAGATTATAATTAGCCTCTTTGAGAGAACCTGAGGCATTTTCAGTAATGGTGATTGTTTGTACAGCCGGATGGAAAGTAATCAACAGATGATATCACAAATCATTTTTTTTCGTGAGCCAGGCCATTTCAGTAAATATATTTGTAACTAACAGATTTTTTATTAAGATTAAATGGTAAAAAGGTACACAGAGCAATATGTATTCGTAACATGTACAGAGTATAGATATCTATCTATCATCAATATGTGTGCTTTTATATTTTTCATTATCTATGTATTCTTATCAGCTAAAATGTGATGAATATCAACTTGATATTCCTTGCAGGAACCTTTAATTATATGAGACTCTGTTTATTGGTAACTCCTGTTTACTTGATTTGATTGGCAATTACCACAGCAGGAAAACACAGTGCGAGTGTTGACATTTAAGGAAGCTCATATTGGTTAGTTTGAACAACGCAACATGAGTCAGCATTGATATAGAAAAAAGTGGGGTGAATTAATTACAGAGCCACTCCACAGATCTTACTCGTTAAGAGCAGTTTTCATCAGTAGTGGGGTGTAGTATCCAGTGTAGTATCCAACCTAGTATCCAGCCTGTGAAAACAGCTGCACAGTATAATGTCTTCTGTGGCTCTGGAGGAGCTTGGTCAAGTCTGAAGAAACCCCTTATGATGTCATCAGAGTTTTCCTCGGTTAGGCTTGGAGGTTGTTTATTTTTTGTTTTTGTTTTTTACCTGTGTCTCGCAAATCCCCAACTCCCAGTATAATACCATGCAGTACACATAAAGGAAAAAAACACCTTTACAAAATGCCAGTTTCTACCTTGCATGTTTTGGTGCATTTCATTTTACTTTTTAGACCTCCCACCATACACTGAAAAATTAAACCCACAATGTTGTTTTTTCAGCACTGGCAGCCAACATCTACGTGGCTGAGGCAGTAAAACCTTTTTATTTGGTGTTTCTTGAAAGGTACATTGTGGAATGTTGGAAATTGCAAACTCAAGACACAGGCATGGTGGGTGCACTAAACATCACAAGTGAAACTATCTGCAGAACTGATTATATAGTAAGTTATATATTTCTTTTTATGTAACCTTTGTGTTAGCAGTGTAAGGATCAACAGCATGAGTGTTACTGTTGCTTAGATTATAATTTCAATCCATGTTGTAGGCTGATGTTTATAACTTGAAAAACATGACTAAGTGAGAACATAGACAGAAGTCATATTATTGACAGGTGTATGTGTAATAAAGCAGTCATAGTGTTTGTTTACTCGGAAGACAGTGTGGAAGGCTACAGGTTGGCAACTTTAAGTAAAGCAGAAATTAAAAAGGAACGAGCTAAGCAGCTTTATATGAGGGCCGTATGTTTGCCATTATTTAGTAGGGAGCGGGAAAAGTTACACTCAAAAAGGGACCAAAAGACACCAAGAGGGAGTTAGACGTTTTTCTTAGAAAAGCTGCATACTGATGAAGATAGGGACAGGGAGTTAGGTTTACCTCTAGATATGCCCCCCATTTGTGCAATAGACCACCCAATAGACGTTAAAGCCCCCACTGTTAGACGAGCAGGGTCCCATCAGTTCGGGCCAAATGGTGTGTCCTATAGGCTGTATAAAAATGCTCCAGATGTGTTGTGGTTTATGTAGAGGTTTATTAGGGTAGCATAGAGAAAGCAGCTTATTCCTAGGTCTTGGCGAAAGGCGGGGGGATCTTTATTTCGTAGAAACATTCTGTTAATATAGGTTAAGTTCTGTCTATTTTCTAATTTTAGAAGGTAAGAAACAGTCAGCAGAGTCTTGTATGTAGTATTCTTAGATATAGCAAATGCCTTTGGTAAGATGGGAAATTAGATTTCAGACACAAAATAACAATTTACTATCTAGTGGCAGTGGCTGGCACATTTTAAAAAGTTAATTTCCCACCGTGGTGTGTTCCACAGTCTAATGGGGGTAGCATTAGCGCCCTTCAAAGTACCAGACATAGTCAAAGTGGTAGTGAGGGAATATTTTCAGGACATTCAGATATGTTTCACAACTGCAGAGTTAACTACAGCATGGCAGCAGTTGGAGATCATGACAGGTTGCACAATTTCACCGTTTTTGGCAATGGAGGTTATTGTTAGGGCATATAAGTGGGTCGTTGAAAAAGAGAGGCTTCCGGGAAGGCAGCACTTATCACCCATAAGGGCGTACATGAATGAAATGACAACCATCACTACCACAGCACCGTGTACCAAAAGGTTGCTGGATAAGTTGAATGCCAATTGAAAGTGGGCTATGATGAAGGTTAAGCCAGACAGCATTTCAATTGTTAAGGGTCCAGTAACAGGTTTTCTAAAGATGATGAGGTAATTCCATCAGTGCTAAAGTTAAAGTTTAGTTAGGTGGTATAATGCAGCTCTTAGAAAGCAGGGAGTGGAGGGCATTAAGAGTATAGAGACATCAGGCCTTACATGCAAATTCAAACCATGGTGCCTGCAGTTTGGTCTGCTGCTCCGATTGTCGTGGCCCTGAACAGTGTATAATTCACCTATTTTAAAGGTAGAGAAGCTAGAGAGTATGATTAGCTCAGCTTACATTAAAAAATTGTCTGGGAGCTCCATGCTGCCTCAGCAGTATCCCTTTATGGAAAAGGGATTTGGAGCTCCCTATAACCAGTTTAACATCCACCCATTAGCTAATATCGCTTATTGTTTAGGGGGTCACAAGGGGCTGGAGCCGGTCCCAGCTGTGAGCTGGGCAAGAGATGGGTTACACCCTTGACAGGTCGCCAAATCGATCACAGGGCTGACACATAGAGACTAGGTCTTTTGTTGTGGTCAGAAACACAGCGTGTTGTGTATTTTGTGGAGCTGACAGTACCATGGGAGGAGGCAGTAGAAATGGCCTATGAGAGGAAAAAGTTTAGATATATAGAGTTGTGAGCAGAGTTGGAAACCAAAGGTACGTCCAGTGGAGGTTTGCCACCGGGTTATTTTCAGCAATTCAGTTTCGTCCTTGTTAACTAAAGTGTGTATAAAAGAGCAGAGCCTAAAGCCCAGCGGTGACAAACATGGCAGAAACTGCAGCCAGATCCAGTGAAAGGCTGTGGGTTAGAAGAAAGGTGACAGACTGGGATGTTAGAACACTCCGTTGAGCCTTCTCTGTGGGCCCAACTCAACCAAACATCAGTTATCGAGAGGGTGCCCACCTGATGACACTGCAGACTCGCCTGCACTCTTACACTCACACAAATTAATTTTGATGGCATGTTCCTTTATTTGGTAAGACAGGTCAAGGGACATTATTCAAGAAAAGCTTCTCCTACCAGGGGGTTTAACCTAAGCTGACAAAATGTCAGTATAAGGCCGAGTCAAGCCGCAGAGCATCTGCTCTTTCCTTGGGTGAGAGTAGAAGTTAAAGGCAGCTTAAAGGTAATTTCGGTCAGGGCTGGAGAATGGTGTTGCCTGTCATGGGGCCCAGTTGATTTATGTCAGCACAGCTAGAGGCCAAAACATCATTTAAAATGAGCACTGGGCTTCCATAGGAATACTCACCCAACTTTTGGCACACTATGTTTCTTAATAACTGTAATCTGTTTGCTCCAGTTTTGCCTTTTGTCACAGAAAATATTTTGACATGTCACAGTAGGAAAAGCACAAATCTAAATGATAAAAATTAATGATGAGTGAATCCCATTTAACAGCTTCAGTTTCAAAGTCCTAGTAATGTGCAAGCTGGCTCACTGTCGCACTGCCATGGCTTACTAGGAAACTTGAAATAAAGGGAATACTCGTTAATGTTATTAGTAACACCCGTTCCTTGTATACTATGACAAGTCAAAATGTCTGCTGTGAAAAGGGCCGACCTGTTTGCCCTCAATGAGAGTCCACTGCTTTGTGTCCAACTTTTTTAAGTGCCAGTGAAATAAAATACTTAGATGCTTGTTTTTGTTTTGGTCTGTAAACAGCATGATAATACCCAGCATGAACGGACACAGAAAAAAAACTACACGTTGCCCCACAGTAATTCCTGTGAGAGTCTTTTACTTTCTTTTCTGTGTGTTTCTGTGCTCCCTAATTAGCATTTTCTGTTTGGTGCCTTATTCTGAAACTGGATGAAGCAGTTAGAGTAAGAGATGAGGAGGAAAACAGAAATCGAGACAGATGGGCGGGCAGGCAGGCAGGCAGGCAGGATTATAGTGCAGAAGAACATTTCTGAAGCACCGTCGGAAAATAGTTCTCCTAATGACAAAATTAAATGCTTTGGCCGACTCTGGTGTTCGTGTTTACTACAGCGTCCAAGATCCATGGGCCATTAAACCAGATGATGTGATGCATACTTTTGTGCTTGATCTCTTTTTCCCCTTTAGTTATTAGTGCATTTGTGTTTGTCTTCAAGCACAGATTTTTTTCATGATATACAATAAAGTTAGGTGAAGAAGCAGTCATTGACAAGCCGATGGATACAAAATATATAGGTACTTCTGATAGTAGGGTTGATACTACACTGATATAAAGATTAGAAATATTTAAATGTTGTAGTCTCCCTCTTGTTTCTTTTGCACAAAAATTCAGAAATTCCTAACAAATTCCAGTTACTACAAAATTGCGACCATACTACACTATTACAGCCATCAAAAGTCTTAACTATCACCTTGCCACAGACTAGCTATGGTGTTTACAAGAAGGCTGTTTTCTACAGAGAATCCACACTGCAATCACGTCAGCTGCTTCTGCGACAGGCTGCACTCCTGCTTTGTTATGAGTCAAAGTTCTCAGAGCAATGTTTTGGCAGTGGAATCACCTATTGCAAACACTTGTATCACTCCATCTTGGATCGATTTTTGGTATCACCTAAGTCTGCATGCTCACATGCTCACAGTGGCAATGCTTACATGCTGTTGTTTAGCAGGTGTAATGTTTACCATTTTAGTTTCTTGTGTTATCATCCTAGCAGTTATTAATTAGTGCTAAAAACAAAGCACAGCTGAGGCTGATGGGAATAGGTTTTAACAAGAGAAGCTTGTTTTCCTCATTGGAGGTGTAAATGTTCTTATAATCATGGTGCAGTTAATTTTTTTTTTTTTAGTTTGTGTGTGTGTGTGTGTGTGTGTGTGTATGTACACTGCCATGATATCCCCATTAGGGGCAGACAGTTGCCTGGCAACAATGGCCAATGGACGCATGAACATGTAGCTGTTTAGTCTGTTCCTCTCTCTCTCTGTCTCTCTCTCTCTCTCTCCCCATCATGTTCTCTTGCTGTGGCTTGCTGTCACCTCGTCTCGCATTTTCCCTGTTATAGTTCTCGTTCACATACTGTCACTGTCATGTCTCTCACACGCTGCTAGTTTGTCACGTGTCTGCTCTGTTCCTGTTTGGTTTGGAATCAGTGGGTGTTATTGGCATTAAGTCGAAATAACAACTGGTATTTCTATATTTTAAGTTTATAGGTAGTCTTTAACCAACTATATGGCATATACATAGTGTGATGTGAGAGGCATTTGAAAAATATTTAATAATCATCTGAAAGGGGTTGCATGTAGTGAGAAAACACTGCAGGTGCAGGTGTATGGAGCTTTTTAGCCTTCGTCTGCTGCATTGCAGCAGTAGCAGGCAGCTGTACAGATTTGACCAGATGTGCAAAGGTTTCAGTATAAAGCGTAGAAATATTGCAGCGTGTAAGATATTAATCAAGAGATGCATTAATATAACGTAATAATGTTGCAAAAAGGGGAAAGGGACATGGAATTAAAATTGCCTTTTATCTGTTGACAGTCTTGTCAGGAGAAAGGGTAAAGGTTTCCTCTGTCCTCCTTCATGCCTCACAGGGGTTTTTACAAATGTTGTCATGCTGTTTTGTTCTCCTGGCAGAGAGGAATCGCCAAATCCTTTTCAAGGTGATTCAGCATTATTATTTTGGAAGCATACTACCTTACAAGACTGTACCTCCTTGATGTTTTTTTCCCTTCCTCAGCTTTTGTGTGCCTTTTGATAATGATGTATGCTACTGATGGGCTTGAAGATTGTTTTAAATCATATCAAAACATATTTAAAACACTAAAAACATTACACAGGAGCACTTATTCACTTTTCACAAATGTTTTTTAGATTCAGAAGTGAAACTTTAGGAGCAAGGTTCACTATTCCCAAAACTATAAACTTTGATGGGCTTTCTGCTGTTTCAAATGTCATAATTACCAAACCTGCAATAATTCCACTGATTGGCAACTTTGCGGGTGCTGTATGGATTTAGAAATTAACCTTGAGCAGAACATTTGTGCAATAAAGTGTTTAAACTCACATATTCTGGCCAGTCACCCTTGTTAAAGACATTCGTTACCTACTGAACTCTATTGATGACCAATGGCAGCTGCAAAACCATAGAAACACAAGTAAACATAGGCAAGTTATCATGGAAAGTTTTTGAATGTTTCTGTCAAGGATGCTGCTAATAGCAGTTGTTTTATCTTTGTTGAAATGTTGAGTTGCTAAATTTTTTTTCCAGCAACAACAGTAGAGTAGTAGATAAAAGTTATCTCAGAATATGGACAGAAAACCTAAGTACCATGTTTTAGCTTTCAATAAGACCAAACACATACATTGTGGAATGAAAGTGGAACAAAATGTTCAGCTCTCTATTGATCAGGACCCCAACCAACCTTCAGAGAACTCCATGTTACATCTTACAAATTTACAGCCAAATCACAAAAGGCTGCATTGTTCCATTAAGGTAATGTTTCAAAGTTTGGATTTCCTGAGTCAGCCCAATTAAGTACACCTTGTATTTCAGTATAAAGGGCAAAGTTGCAATGCTTATGATGTTTTTATATATTTGGATTTGTGATTGTCTGTATCCATCATCCATTATCACAGCGGGAACACACACTTCACACTCGCTCCTTTGGTGTCACCATCTGTTTATCTTTCTTTTTGTTTTGACTATCTTCTCTTATTATTCCCCTGTCTTCCTCTCTTGATCTCTGCACTGCTGACTTAAGAGAATAACACATTATTTTATGCTAAAATGTGACTTTCTTTTTGTTTATTATGCTGTAATTCTCTATAGTTCTAATGGTGCTATCCATACTTTTCATATTTGAATTCTTATTTCTTATTTCTATGTAATATCCTAGTGCAGAATTATCAAATGTGGTTATTTGCATTATCAATTTGTTATTATTATTATATATGTTATTATTATTATTGTTATTTTATCCATCTACCATCTATCCATGTATCATCTTTCTATCTATCTATCTATCTATCTATCTATCTATCCATCCATCCATCCATCCATCCATCTATCTCCAAACATCCAAACAAAACTAACCATAAACCTACAAAATGAAGCAAACAATCAAATATAACTCTAAGCTTAAACCCACCCACCAAAACTAACATACAAAAACGGCAAAAATAAAACTTTAACCCCAAACAAAACTAAACCAACAAAACTCTTACCCAAATCCAACCGTAGGATTAAAAACGGATCCAAATGATGGCTGAAAAAGCACAGATGTAGCCAATTTCACACACAAATTGTGCACAGTTGTGGCACAAGCTCCACTGGCACACCTGAATGGAATGCAGCCATGATTAACGTCATTAGCTACACCTGTGTTTGCCAAGAGAACATGTACATCGTCTAATTAGCCTCGTGTGGAGGAGCAGACAAGCACAATGCTCTCCCTATGAAGGATTTCCCACATTTATTACTCATGAGGTGTCTTGCTTCATAAGGTACTAAATGAGATTAGCGCCGGCAGGTATTGTGTGTTGTTATTGCAATAATCTGCATAAAGCAGCTCCATGCATCAGGTATGCAGCAATAAAGCAGGTATTGTGTTTTGATTGCAGCAATCTGACTCGGTCATGCCCGTATTGAGCAGTGACTTTATTGGCTTGAAATGTCAACGTGATTATTATCGAATTTGGTGTTTTCAGAGTTGCACACTAACAGCTGGGTTTAAACAGTACCATAAACGAATGCCAGATTAGGAATTTAAGACAGTAGTTAAGAAGAGTATAAATTCACAAGCCTCCATTATGTCAGTGTGTTTACTTTGGACACTGAGATGGGGGAAATGGAAGACAAAAGACAAGAAAAGTGTTTGAGTTGGGGACAATGCATGACCCCAAAGTGAACAAATGGCCCTTCAGAAACAGCATGGACCAAGCTTTGTCCAGCTGCTGTTCCCTTCAGTGGATGGATGTAGTAGTGCTTTGTGTTCACAATAATTAGTAGATATTCGTGCCAGGCCGAAATTATTTGTTGGCACTGGTTAAATGGCTCTGTCATTGGACAGTTAATCAGCACAGTGAGTGACTTTGTCCGAGGGTCTGTCTCAGCTCCACCTCTCTCTTCAGCTCTTCTTTCCTTTTCTGGTATTTCTCCCTTACACTCCCTTTCTCCCCCATCACCTCCCTCTCAGACTGACCCACACTGCTCCCCAATTCCCTTTCTGCCTTTGTCGGTTTCTCCTACCTATTTGCAGCCCGTTTCTCAGTGCCTGTGCTCACATATATCAAACCCTGTCATATGTAGTCATTTCTGCATGACCAAATCTGCAGCAGCACTATCCAGGCTATGTAAAGGACCATTAGCCTCCCTACAGCTGATAATGTCAGCAATCAGTGCCTTCCACCGCACTAACCACGATAAATGGGGGTTGTCACGAGTGATACATTTTCTCCATGTCATTCCTATTGCCTTTCATGTTTCTCATGCTGGCTAAAGTAATTACAGCACCATCTCTGTCAGATCAGAATCTGAACTCTGGACCAACGATAGCAACATTCCAGTGGTTGGACATTGTAGGTGAGAAAACTCAATGAGAAAGGACCTTAAACGTGACTCCTGAGCCCTGGAGCTGCTCAGTGTTCAGCAGTTGGCCACTGATTATATTGGGCAGCTCCCAGGTCGCTGGTAGTGGGTGGTTGGGGTTACTGGCTGAAAGTAAAGTCACGACCGCAGCTGAAAGAGAGCAAGTGTGCTTTGTCAGTTTTGCCAAGATGAATTACCTCAGATGTTGTCATGCATCAGGTATGCAGCAGTAAAAAAGGCAAAGAATATTACTGAATTCAGATTTTTGTGTACTGATGGTCCAGTAGATTGTTTGACACAGGGAGCGCTGAGTGATGCAGCCGTGTTTGAAACTGTCCTCTGTACGATTAACTGTATGTTTTCAGTATGTGTTTTCAGGAGAAGCCATTGAAAAAACTTGCACAATGAAACCTTTGTATCAGTTTGATACACTCAAGGGATTTGCAGCTGCAGCCGTAATTGGTCTGGTATTACCAGAGGCTTATGGCAGCAAATGTTGGCAACGTCTATCTGAAGTCTGGTAACTAACTAAAATATTGCTGTTTCAGCGCAGTTTCTTTATGGACTCCCCTAAACTCTATGTGTCACTATTGAATATTTTCAGCAAATAAATCAGATAAGCAAATGTTTAAAAAGGCTTTCATTAAAGCATTTTTTTTTGGCCATTTGGGGGTAGCAGAACAAGCTGTAAACATGTAATATGACATATTATCACCTTTAGAAAGTTGTTATGGCAAGTGTGTTTGCAAAATGTTCCCAATTTACACATCCAGCAGACACAGAGCAAACATGATCCTCCATCTGGAGTTGTGTTTCTGTCTGGCTGTTGAATGTAAGTCTAATATTCACTTTCCTTTTAAGCTCTGGTCTGATCTTCACTCTCTTGAGAAAAATATGCTATATGATACAGCTCTTTAGCTGCTAAATAATCCACCTTGTTTTCCTGCTAGTTGCTTACTTTGTCTGCTGTTTGGTGCTGGGCCTGTAGTGTACGGTTGGTTCATCACAGCTTTTTTTGAAGAAAACGGCTTCCTGCTACGGGTTTAAATGAGGTTGAGGAGAGCAGTGACACTGTGAATCTACGGGTTGTAAAACCTAAACAATGAGCTGAAAGACACTTAAATGCTCCCACCTGCTCCAAGTTGGGCGATAATTATTCTGTTGGTTTGTCACCACAAGGGACCCCTTTCACATTAGACACAGTTATATGACCTACAATATGAAAATTTTGATTAGTGCAGCTGTAAATGGATCTACCGTAGGTTGAACTTTAATTGCACTTGATCAGTTAGCAACTGAGATAAGCAAAAGAAAGACAGGGAGACATGTAAGAGAATTAAAGTAATCTGAATTCATATTTGGGAAGTCAATCATTGTGTGTGTTATTAGGACCGACAATTGAAAGGCAAATTAGAAATTCTAATCCACATAAAAGGAGTACAAAGTTAAAAGGAGTCAGATGGCTATAAAAATGATGTGAGTTGACCCTGAACCATTTAAATTTTTCTGATTTAATGTTCCTATGTTTCAGCAAATGCTCTAGTCATTGTCAAGGTAACTGCAGCCGGTGTGACTGGCTGGTGCATTAGTGCAGGACTGATTTGTAACTGTATATTGATAGTAATAAATCACTAAGTGTTACACTGTTTTGAGTTTGTCTGTTGCTAATGACTATGCAAGCCGATGAAAGAAAACAGGTGGGAATTGAGGCCGTGGGAGAGATGTGTGTTACGCAGGCATGTGTTAGTGTGAGAGAGCACATACACACATGATGCACGGCAGGATGGCAGATGAACACCCAGTTACCAACATTTGCAGATAATATAGTGTCCAATATAGCAAAACGGACTAAAATACATAAAGTAGTCCGGACATCATCTGTGTTCTTGTGTAGATGGAAAATAAAAAACACATTACCCACGTTTTACCTGTTTCCAGTGAGGAAACTCTTGCACAAATTATTTTATATTATAATGTTTAAATGTATTTAAACTACCTTTAAAAGCACTATATAAACAATTAATAAGTGGGGTGTGACGCACTATGAGACACTGTAAACAAGTTGTAAGCAGATATAAGGAAGTAACTGTTAATTTATGGTCATTAACTCCCCGTTAAGAATCCGTAACTGCCGTAAAAACAGCTACTACATGCTTAATAACACAGTATGACATATACCATGTTGCAAAAAGTAGGTGGACCCCTAAAATATAAATAAGCGCTTTATAACACACAAAATTATTATGAGCCAATTTGTTATTCATAAAATTATGAAAAAGTTAACCATATCCTGCCTTAGTATCATGTTTAATGGATGGACATGAGAGTGGGATTGATCTTCTCATCTAAACGAATAAGCAAATCTCAAAATATTCCGCTAAACCCCTATCAGGACATACCTGCGAAGAACTTGTAACTAGGGATGCAGTGATACCACTTTTTTCAAACTGATACGATACCGATACTTTGATCTGAGTACTTGCCGATACCGAGTACCGATGCTGATAACGTCCGTGATGTAGGGGCAGCTGGGAATCTCATATCGTGGCTCGAGTGTGCTGAGAGGATGGCGGAATCCTACGTTTTCCCCAACCGACAGTGGCTGGTCATCCAGAGCAATAAAATGAGTCAGAGCCTCTGTTATTTTAACTGCCCGTGGATTTTCTCTTGACATTTTTTCTCGCTTTTCCAAAACCTGAGTTAAAGTTGGCTGTTGTGGTTTTGCATTAGTCTTGGTAAACTCGGTGTACTCAGGGTTATGATGTGTCCTCAGATGTTTTATCAAATTGCTCGTATTGAACGACGTACTCTCCTTCCCTCCCTTGGACACCTTGCGAGTACACAGTTTGCACTCTGCCTTGCTTCTGTCATCGTCGCATATTTTGAAGTACGTCCACGCGGCTGACATGCTGTTTAGTGTTTAGCCTTCTGCAGCCGGTCTGACTCGCCTAACCACACTGTTCCTAATTAGCTCGACATCTCCCCTAGCCGCCAATCTAAAAAATACAACAAAATGACAAGCCACCCTCTGATTGCGGTGTTCGTGCAAAGCAATTGCATGCAATAAATTGGTATCGGTTCATGGTATCGATTAACTTTAACGAGTACGAGTATATTAGAATAGTATCGGCCCGATACCCGATACCAGTATCGGTATCTGTGCATCCCTACTTGTAACTGTATATTATCACTTAGTAAATGTTTAATAACAAAGTAAAATATTCCAAATTTGTAGTAAGCAATGACATGTGTTTGTTTTTTTTATTTTTGTGTTAAACCTAAGAGAACTTTTGTTTTATCCCATTATATCATGTCTGGTCTTCAGTGCGTACTCTGACTCTGTTGTGGATACACAAAAAAAGGAACACAAGGAAAGGAAGGGGCAGTAAAATAATGTAACAATGATAGAGATGTTGTGCTATATGATAATAATAGGAATGTGTTTGTTTGCATTGGTATTATTCCGGTCACTGGTGTTGACGGAGTCAGATCTGCCGAGAGTGAGGACAGAGCTGTGTAGGTGAAGCGTGATAGAAGAGGAGGAGGAGGATTTTCGAGGAGCAGTGGAGTGAAAAGAAGAACGATTTAGGGTCAACAGGCCAGTGACAAGTAGAGGAATGAAGGAGTTTTATTCAGGGGTTCTGGAGGTAAAAATCATAATCAGCATGGACACAATCACCTTCTGTGAGTGGGGAACATCTGATTGGCGGGCTGTAGGGTAGAGATAAGAGGAAGATACAGACAGTAGGTCAGCAAATGTGTGAGAGAGGGTGGTGGGTGGATGGGAGAGAAAGAGAAGTGGCTAAAAGAGAGTGAAGACGGAGGTAGATGTTGTTGACAAAATGCTATTAATTGCTCATGAAAACAATGACTATGCTTTTCTAATGTTGCAACCATGCGTGGAAATCCCAAATAACTAGTGAGTTATAAAATATTCTATGGAGATTTTTACTTTCAAGGAGAATTTGTCAGTGGTGGGTACAGTAGCTAAAAACTGTACTCAAGTTCTATTACTTTGCAAAAACAAGTACTCAAGTAGAAGTAAAAGTAGTCATCAAAAAAACTACTTGAGTTAGAGTACAAAAAGTGTTTACTGAAAAATTACTTGAGTAGCAAGTAACTTAAGAATTGAAAAGTCATCATCTCCTGATTAGATAACCTGCCACATATAGGCTGTACTAGGACATTATTCCCAGTCTGTCTTTAAAAAGGACATTTAAATGATCCATCCAAGATGGCCCAGTGGATAGCAGCCTCTGTACTGCGCTCTCTGGTACTTTTCCTGTTTTTGTTTATCTGTTTTGTTTTGAACTCTCCCTCTCTGTTCATATTCAGCAGGAGGGAAATTTTAAACATCCAACAATCCACTGGTCAAATTTTTTTGCCGTTTTTCACTGAACCGGAAGAGCTTTTACTTCAGATCTGTAGCTTTCTACGGGATTTGCCGGAGACGCTGATGGGGGAAGTGAGCAGGAGTGCTTGTCAAACTGCGGCAGCGGGGATTTCAAACTGCGTTCCCGTCAATCCATCTGGAGCTGATGTTACTGGCCTGAATTGACTGCACTGATGAGTGTTTTTAAGGCTGCTGCCACAGACCTGGACGAGCTCACTGAAACTGTGACATCTCAGTTTTTGTGAGGGTCAGGCCAACGAAGAAGCCTACAGAAGTGGGGACAGCATCCTGTACAACCAGGCCGGAAACACACTGACAAAGGACATCAGGGTAGCAAAGAGGAGCTAGACAGAGAAGTTGAAAAAAAAATCATCAGCTGGCTGATGACCTGAATGTGTTCTACTATAGGTTTGATAGAAGACTCGGATTTCAATAGACTCGGATGTCTTAAGCAGGAATATTAATTGAACTGCCAGGAGAAAAAAGGGAAATACCATGTCTGAATCACAGCGCAGAGCTACCCAAATTTGAAAATGGTGTCCTGAAGCTCAGTATTTAACCTTTCCCAGAACTGCTAAGTTTACTTACATCCAAATAGGGTTATTTCTAACTCAGCCTGTCATGTGTGAGGATTCTATTGGATATCGGATCCAAACAAGGACAGACGTCAACCTTTGCTGTCCTAACAAGAGCACAGCCTCTCTACACTCTCTCATATCCAGCGCCTCCAAACTTGGCGCCAGCCCGTTGTGTCTAAACCCGAATACAGAAGATTTCTAGCTGGCTGTGGTCTCCCAGGTGCCAGAGCCAACTCAGCATTGTCATACACACAGAGAGACAGGCGAACTGAGACAGGCAGTTGACCTGACCTGTGAAGCTCTGTCTTAACTTACATTTTAACCTGCAAGACGGAAGTTTAACATACAAAAAGGAAAATTCCTTCACACTACCCACCACTGGAATTTCTGTATCTCTGTGTGTGTTTTCCAAGAACAGTGAGGCTAGTGGCAGATTTCCAGTGCACAACACTAATCATCTCAATGAAGTGTATCCACCCACTTGTCAATCAAAATAACAGGCTACTCCACTAAAGGTTTGGAGGAGACTGAAAAATAGGCTATAATGAGGGGTGTGGGTGTGTGTGTGTGGGTGTGTGTTTGTGTGTATAGCGGGGTGTACCTCTCATCTTCCTTCTAAGTGTGTAAGGAAATCCAAGCCAGACAGCTTCGTAAAGCTGCCTTCACAGGCATATTTAAATTTACTGTAAATCTAAGATACCAGCTGGGAAGCTGTTTTCACTTAAACCTCTTTCTCATAATAAATGTAGGATGTGGGTGATTTTCCTTATTTTTTCCTTCTTGTTGCTCCAATATTTCCTTCCTGAAATTACAGATCACATTAATTTCTGTCAACACAAGCAGTAAACATTGCCTGGTTTCACGAAAATTGAAATTAATATTATCTATTTTATTATCATATTCACCAGTCCTTTTACTCATTCCACTGTGACACAGCTGCATACAACAACAACCTGTTACTTTACTCTAAATAATGGCGTAAAATTGAAAGATTTACTGTGAGCTTTTTGAGCTTGTTTTAATATTACCAGAGTACTATTTTACACGTACTGTAATCTTGAGACTGCTGTGATAAAAAACTGAACTTCACTGCAGAACAGACATCTGGAGCTCCATATTATTCTACTTTTTTCTTCTCTCTTTCCCTTTGTAGTAGAATTGCACAAAGTTGTGCTTTCTCTCTCTTTAGTCAACATTGTTGAACACAGAAGATATAATATGTGGATGCGAGGGCTTTTAAGTTGTTTAAAGGCACCTTTAATGGAGCTGGGCTTAGTAACGGGAGCAGTGTAACTAATTACTTTTGCTGTTGAGTAATCAGTTAAGTACTGCAATTACTTTTTCAAAGAGTGATATGTTAAGAGTAGATGATTAACTTGCCCAACACTGATTATGATACAAATACATTTTTGTTGTAATTTCTTCAATATATATTTCTCTAATATATATTCTCCCATATATTACCAATGTCCATATGTCTTCAACAAAAATCCTCACAATCAGGGAAACAGGGAAAATGTCGATCAAAAAAAGTAACAAGCTCTTCCATAAAAACGTGCTACTGAGCAATGAATCCAACTAATTGTATGCACAGGACCAGGCCGAACAAACAGAGGTTTTCATTGTCGTGTGCAACCTAAAACAATGTTAGAGAAACAGCTCAAGGCCTCAGTCTTCACTACTGAAATCTTGAACAAAGAAGAATATCTTTTCCCTCCTTTTAATAAATAAACATCATCGTTTGATGCTTCTGATAAGTCTACAAGTGAGACTTAAATAGCAAAAGAGTACATATATGCAAACCAAATCAATAGTTACAGAGGAGTGTCGGCCTCCTATAGACCCAAACTCCATGGACCTGCTCCTCGCTGGTTCTAGCACACTGCCAGAAAACACATCGATGCAACAGTATTGTTGTCAAAATAACAGACAGTCCAATGAACCCTCAAGAAAGTGGTAATCAAACGACCTTCTGACTAAGCCAAGGAATAGCCAAGAAATTCCGGTAAAAAGCCACTGAATCATCAGCAAAAGAACAAATAAAGTACAAATCAACACAAATGTGTGCTGTGTACTGCCCTTATTAACCTCCTCAAATAGGCTGACCTTGACGAATTAACAACGATGGGCCAGCATACCACACAATACACCACTCCACTTGTGTTTGCACTTTTGAAAGATTTTGAAGATAATTTTGAAAAATGAACATTCTTCTCTGTACTGATGTGGGTAGTTTTACACTTCCAGGGACCACTCGTCACAGGTAAGGGCTCAGTGTCCAAATGAGTGACAATGGAAAGAAGCAGTAGAGAGAGCATGTACCTTCAACAACATCCATTCACTAATCAGACCTGCCATTGAAATACAACAGCACACTCAGAGACTGCAGGGCTTGAATTCAACAGTGGTGATCATAGTCCCAAAGCCAAGAAAGTATCGCTATACTCTTGCAAACTACAGGGCCATCGAAGTCCTTCAAATCCTGGAAAAACACTTTCAAAGAGACCTGCCATATGGTGTTCAAAGCCTAGACTACAAGAGCCGTGGGGTTCACCAGGCCAGGCTTAGAAATAATACAAGAAAACCAACAGCATCTTACAGCTGACACACGTAGTCAGCAGTGTTTTAATAAAAATGAGTAGAATTTTTTTTTTCCACTCCAAAAGAAATAAGTGACTGGAGGTCCCGATAAACAAGAACTGAATTTAAAGGATAAGCCTGGTGATATTCTATTTATTCATTTCTTTTGTTGTGAGAAAAGCCTGTAAAAAGACCAAACGCAACAATTGTATTAACAAGTATTACATTCGTAGCCAAAGGCAGATGCATCTTAATCCTCTATGCCACAGAGCTCCATTTATGACCAAACACTATGAAAAACACATAAGTGAGCCACATAATTGCCCAAAAAGGACAAGTGACAAAGCCATCTAGCGGCTGTAGTAATTTTGATTGATGCTTAAATAATTTTAACCCAAACCATGTTTTTTCCATAACCAAGTTTTTCTTTATTTTTGCTTTAAACAAAGCAAACCAAATCTTAACCATAGTGCTGTCACATCATAAAAGGTTTGTAACAGTTTTGAAAGGCACTGACAAATGGTGCTGTCCTGCTGATTGGGGCAACACATCAGAAATTGCTCATGTGCGTTGTTCTGGAGGGCAGTTACCAAAAACATATTTGGACATTTAATTTGGAGGACCTGTTGCTTCCAACTGAGTTGAGCTGTAGTTTAAGGTGAGAGTAAAAGCAATGCATGTAATGTGGGGGTTGTGGATTTAATCCTAAAATTTTTGAATAGGATTTTATGTTAAAGCACATTTCATCAGCCTCAATTACGTTAAACTGGGTTGTGCCTGCAATCTATGTTCTCCCCTCTCAACATAAGCATTTAAATCTTATGTTAAACATGTTTAAGTTTAATATAATCACTAGCAAAAAATATTTGTGCCACACAGTGATGATAATTAAGGCGAGTGCTTTGTCTAGATTGAGCTGGACCTTAAAACAAGGAACAAGAATTTTGGATTAGTATGCAAAGTTTTCCCCCTTGGTAATTGTTTAACAGAAGTGGAAAGGCACCCACGTCCTGACGCACTCATTAAATACATAGCAGTTGCTGAGTGAAATTGCCTGAATGTTGATGATTTATTATGTGTACTGATGCACATAATGTTAGCGGAGATGGTCTTTATTTCAGGCGACGTAGCCTGCCTCTGCTATAAAACACTGTTGGAACTACTGGTATGTGGTTAAGATGATTTGTGAGTGTAGCTTTCCGCGAGAGACCATAAATATACTTACTGGTGACCAGTTCTGGCTGAAGCCCTCCATGACCCTGAAAAAGAATCAGTAGGTAAAGGAAATGAGTAGAGAGGAACTAATTTAGGCTTATCATTTGATCATCATCAATCATTATTGTTGGGCTGTTCAAATACAACATGTACATGAATAACATCATTAGTACTCACACAACCTTTCTTGCTCTTATTCAGTATATCTCTATTTCTTATCATTTCTAGTTGCATACTTAGCTGTGTGTTAGCATCAGTGAACAAACAAATAAACAAATAAAATAAAAGATAAGAATCATCCTGGCATGCAGGGAAAAAATCTGGATTTTCCATCGGATGTTCATCGGCTTGAAGCATGTTGCATGATTTTGCGGGCAGAGTAGCTACATCAGAAAATTCTTCTGGTGCATCCTTTATTTTCACTGTGTCTCTTTGGTTTCATGCTTGATGACAAGATGCATTACATGCAGTAATGTTGCTAAGAGACTGCAGTGTTTTTTGTTCAATCCTTGAAGTGACATATCTGAAATGCCTGTGGCTGTAACTGTCACAGTGAAGCTAAAACTCCTGCTATTCATAGTATTCAGTGAAATGGCATTTGAACATTAATATTTTTATGTTTTACTATAAGAAAATGATGCATGTTTGCATGCTGACACCAGCATTTGGCTCAGCGCACCACTGTGCCTACGTAAGTCTCACAGAGCTGCTCGCGTGGATGAAGACTCTTAGTCCGTATGTAGCTATGAATAGTAAAATGGATCACTTTCAAACATGAGTTGTTTAGTTATATGATCAAGATACGTTTGGCAATTTCCAGTTTTCATTACTATATTTTTAGTTTAACTTGATGACAGTTTGGTGTACTTGTTTATAAGTATATCACTTGACAACTGTAGCATGTCGCCACTGTTGATTGTCTTGGCTTTCAAGTATCTATTAACAGCGCTGCAGGTACCTGGTTGGAAATGTTGATATCAGTGAAATCAACCTGCAGGATCCCACTAATCAAATCTCAAGTCTAAGAATGCCAAGTCATTATGTGTGGCCTTGTGGAGAACAGTTTTCTCTTTAGAGATTGAATAACGATTTTTTAAAAATCCCTCACTGTTTTTCATGAGCATTAACTTTTTCAGCTGGTGAGTAACCTTCTGGGATGTTTATCCTCCCTCTGTTCTTGGTGTTCTTAGGTGACTTTCCACCCATGCTAATTGCAAACCCTGATCTTTAAATAATACCGTATAGAACAGTGGGTGGAAGGTCTGAATCTATCCAGTCCAGCAGCCCTGCGAGAATTATTACCTGTGAGAAAGATACATGAATGTGTTTAATGAGACTGTGTCAGAGAGGTGGTGATTGAAGTCTTGTCATTTCTTTAGGCTTTAGTTAATCAGGATACTTAAATCAGCATCACTGGCTCTGGTTATTGCACAAGGAGACTTGGCGGATATTATGCACACAGATATAATCGGCACTACAAAGTGAAAAATGCAAATTTAATCCATTCTCTACCAGTCTCAACAAAAACTCAACCTTTTATTGTACATCTTGTATAATACAGTTCATTTTATCATGAAAATGTACTTTTTTTTTTATCAGTATCATAGAGTTCTGTGTCTATTCTCCGTGATTAAGATGTAAAATGTTACATACGGTTTGTAATTTGTGTTTGTGGGTGTAGATGGGAAACAGGGATTGTACTTGTAGCACAAGCTGTTGTAGTGTATGTACACACAGTTCTTTGTTATGGTTAAATGGTTTTGGGAAGTTCAATTAGATAGAAATGGATTCAGGGTTTTTGTCCCACTGACTTAGGGTGTATCCGGAGCAACCCGAGCAATACTCATCATTTGACCTTTGCACGCCAGATAATTACAATTTACAGCCGCCTACATGGCAAAATGAGACACTTGGAATGCACTAATAGAGGTCAATTGCTTGAGTTCGAGAATGTATGTGAGATGAGACAAACAGAAGGAAGAGTGGCGAAGCAGGAGAGACAGATGGAAGCAGATGGTGATTAAGATGGACAGGTTGCAGGGAAGTAAGGGGTAAAGATTATGCAATCTGCAGTGTACCAACAGGATAATAAATCAATGATTAATTTAAGTCAATTAAGAAATGGACACATTAAAAGCAACTATTACTTGATGTGAAGTTGCATTTATATTATGTTTTAATAATTTAAAAGTAAAAAGATAAAATTACTAAAGATCAGAAAATTTGCAAACCCACAGAGATGTAGCAAGATTTTTTGGGGGGGTTGTTACCCAGCTGTTGCACAGTGCTGCTACCTTCTGCAGAGCACAGGAACCGCCATGAGAGTCCTGTGGTAGCAGAGCTCAACTGCTGGCCAATCAGAGCTCGTGTTGCTCGGTGGGGTGGACCTCATTAAACTTTTAGGTAGCCCAGTACAACATCTCTAAATTAAAGCAAAAAATGGCAAGTATAATTATTAAAACTGGAGAAGAAAAAATTGTGAAATTGAATATTATAGGCAAACATTTGAAGTGAAATATAAAAGCCATTTTAAACTAATTTTGAAAAAGCAATCACTCAACTTTTTATGTATTATTTAAAGTAACTATAATCAATATTTTTAGATTAAAAATTGTTTACATGAACACTTTTATGTAAAAGATGTTGCTCGTAGTGACAAATCCCACAGAGCTCTACAGAGACGTTGTCGTTTCCAGATACGGCAGACAGCTGTTTTTTATTGAAAATTGTCTAAAAACCCACTGGACGCTACCTGCTCAGCACCATAAAGCAGAGGGACAAAGTTAACGACTAGCTGGTGTGGTAAGTGGAGCATTTAGCAGCTTAAAAGACCATAATTTCTGTCAGGAAATAGTGGAGGGCAAAAGCAGAGCTAAAATAAGAGTCAATATTGGACTTACATTTGCGGCCAGGTGGCCAGAAATAGGATTTCAGATGAATGCTAATGTCACTTCTTATCTGCTGGGTGTGTAAATCTGATGAACTTTTAAGTAAACGGTTGCCTGTCAACTTAGAAGGTCAGTGTTGTGTTCACCGCTTGTTTCTGCTGCCCCCAAGTTGCCAAAAAACCTGTTATGAAAATGTGATGAATCAATTTATAATTGCTTAACTGTATCAATTATCAATCAAATTGTGATTGTAATTAAACACTGATGAAAGTCTATAATCATTTTGATGGCAAACCCAGAAAAAAGTTTTGGTAATGGTGTGTGTCAAATCAATTGAAAGTCTTGCTTTTTGGCATTTGCTGCAATTGCTTTGCATTTCCTTCCTCCTAAATAGCTGCACCACAATATGCTGGAAAGTTGTCACGTTTTCTGGTGTATTTAGTTCCACCAATGGTGATCCTTTTTAGGCTCTGTGAGGTTTTGCCTATGAGAAGAGTAAGGGAGATCATTAGGTTACCCAACCCCTATCTTCAGTAATCCCACGTCTCCTTTGGGCAGGCAAATGTAAAAGATTATACCATTACTCCATTTAGTTAAGTAATTGCCACGGCTCTCATTACTCCTGTCGGGCTCAATTAACCCATCATAACCATTTGGTTGATGATAGTGTTTTTTTCTGCATTATTTCTTATGTCAAGAAAATGTAGTATTGTCTGTGCAACCGCCAGCCGATGGTTTGTGCTAATTAGATTGTCATGGGCCATTAACTTTGTTTTCATGATGTTAACAGAGATTGCAATGCTGATAATTTGATTGATATAAGGACAAACCCAGGACATTTTTTATTTTAGATGAGAAACGTAGCTCCGTGTCCCTCAGGCTGCAAATATAAACTTGATAGCAGACGTCTTAATCAGACTTGAGAGCAGCCAGCAGAGGCATCTGAATTAATCTGTAATAAACCTATTTGTCTTATAAGTTCCTCTTTGATTCAAATATCTTGTGGGTGACTGTTTGCTGAGTCTAATGCTTCACAGGAAGTTTTCATTGTGTAACAGAAACTCAGCAGATTGGAAGGCAAGTGCTTCTTTACGTGATGCTCGACCCTCGACTGTGAGGGCTTTGATTATGTTGCGTGGTGATTTTCAGGATGATTAGCATTTCAAAGAACCATTTTAATTAACCTGGTGTTTTGTGTCTTTGTTAGGCTTTATTGGATGCGCATCTTGACACATTTGTTCTCACACTATCACAGCTCAACTTTAGAGCCCCTTCTTCTAAATGCATCTAACCGGTGAAGTATTCTCACAGAATACTAACTGGGTATTAAGCAAAGTAGTCTTTTCTTTCGACTATTATCTACATCCGTGTAAGCGGTGATTGTATTTGTGATTTTGGCACAGCTCTCACCCTTTCCCTTGAACTACAGTGCCACAGTGGCCAGTAAGGGCTCAGAATCTAACACAGTTGTTCGTGTGGCTTTTCTCCCCACAACGTTTGAAGGCAAAATTGACACCTGTAATACCTGTTCTGAGTAGCCACACTCAAGAGCAGGACAAAAAGCCAGCTGTTATAGCTTCCGCCTGGCTGCACCACGCTTCCTCCCAGATCTCTCCACAAACTCTGTGTCTTTTGCCCGTCTTTGCAATTTTGTTTCAATCATACAAATGGGGATGATGGCGCACTCTTTCAGATAGTCTCTTTTCAAAGGCATTCAAAGTGTCTCACTCAGTTGTACACACAAATAACTTTTGTGAAGAAGATTAAAAAGAGAGCCTGAGAGAGAGGTAGAAGCCCACTTGAAAACCCTTAAACTTACATGTCAAAATGATGTGGGATATACAGCTGTGTATGAGTGCTTGCATAATTTTGTTTTCAACGTTACTCTCCTCCGTCACGCAGATAAGATAGAGAATGGAGACGTGTACCAGAGGAGGAGAGGACCTCATTCGGGCAGCTCAGATGGACAGGAAACTGGAAGTAAACAACAGGAAGGGGTTGGGCGGACAGGAAGCAGCTGGCGACGAATTCTTCTCCTCATCCTCGCCATCACCATCCACAACATCCCAGGTGAGAATGAGCCATGGAGCTCAAGTAGCTGACAAATGGAATTTGTCAATGTCACCGATAACGTTTTGCTCGTGAAGTTAAATTGAATTCTTGAAAGCACTCCAGCCCTGTGAGTGCTGTTCAGAGAGTGAAAGTTGGCAAAATCGTGAGAGTTAGAAATGTAACTGCAGTTCATTAAGTTCCATGTGACTGGGGGGCAGTTTGCTGTGAATTTCCCATGCCTGGCCCCAGCAATAGAAGATTACAAGCACTGCCATTCTAACTGAAAACCCAGCCTTGTTTCCTTACATGTTAAAGCTCCAGGAAACTTGATTTAGAATAAAACTTCCCCCCAAATCTTTACATGTAATGTGCTGTGCAAGTCAACATAGAGACTGCAAGATGCACAGAACTTTTTCTGCTAGAAAAACAATTAAATCAAGCTTAAATATTGTGAATAACATTAAGGTGTCACAACAGCAAATGCATGTGGCTAAAGTTGTTGTGTCAGCACGTGAACCACGGTGTACAGTGAAGGTAACGGAGGAATCCCATAGCCATAACAAGCTGATCTGAAAACACTCCAGAGGAGCCTTGTCATAACTCAACCCACATGGAAAGTTTGTTTGAGCTGAGCTCAGGTTCACTGTATCAAGTATGAATACACCTGTGGAAAAAGACCTGCTCATGAATTATTTACACTAGATCAGTTAAACAACAACAACCTCATGAATGACAAAACAAGGTGTGTGCGTGTGTGTGTGTGTGTTTGAGGCAGAGAGCAGGAGAGGGACGTGATAACTTAACGGTGCCAACAAGCTGTTAATGTTACATGAGCTGTGACAGTAAAATATGCGTTGTAACAAATATAGTATCACTACTAATTTAGAAATCATTTAACGAGACTCCACCGAGGTCTAACAGTGGAGGTGCTGTACAACATCCTGCACTAGATCTTGTTTACCAGCCCAGGTTGTTTTCTGGGCTGAAATGCTCACTGAATGTAAATCCCCTTTTTCTCCCTCGCTCGACATACTGTATATATTGTTTGTATATCTATGGTGATAAATCCTGTCAAACAGACAGATTTCTCGTGGAATACACCTTGCATTATTGAACACTACACAGACGCCAGCAAGTGGCCATTCCGCCACATCTAATGAGCTAATTAGACTAATGACATGTCAATCAAACTTCAAAGGCAGCACCCGGGGAATGGCATTGATCAATAGTCTTTGGAACAACCGCTCCAAACTAAACATTTGAGTCAGGAAGTAACGATGATTCAATTCATGTTAAAATCAACAAGGAAGCAATTAACAGTCATTGTTGACATTTCTAGGAGCTGACAGAGAGACTACCAACTCACTTGACAACTATTTAGTCAGAAATTCACAGTTTTGAGTTTGAGTTCAAGTAGCTTATAGGTTTATAAGGACTTTTTTCTGGTCTCATTAGAGAGCTCGGGCTGGTGTGGGAACTGCCGCCGATGTGGACCTATAAAGCTCGCTCAGACAGGGTAATGAATTGATTGAAAATTGGAGACACAAATGATCTTGACTTGATTCGCCTCATTCCCTAAACCAGTTTAGCCTCAAAATAATATTTTTCCTGTCTTGTTTCATCTCTGTAAAAAATCCTAAATAGCAACTAAAATATGTCTTATATTACAGTAAATTCCAATAGTTTTGGCTCAGTTTTCACAACAAAGTTTCCATGTGCACAACTCTCAATCCAAAGAGCCAAACTGACTTGCTAAATTCTTACTTTTAAACATTTATTATTATGTCAATAACTATACTAAGCCCTACTAATTTTACTTGGTTTAAAAAAATAAAGAAATAAAATAGTATTACATTTGGTGAAGGGTGATGCATAATGAAAAAGTAAAGTAAAAGTTTAGGATTTTACATAATGCTGTAAATATGCAACAAATCTCAGTATTTCTTGCATAGATTTCAGTGTCTAGTGCTACAGCCTCATTTTGTCTTTCTGATCAGGCAACTGATCAGATAAGACAAATGAGACTTCATACTTTTGACTTCCCAGCATTTGTGAGGAAAAATAACTTTTAACTCTGCTACATTCATCTGATGGTTTAATTAAATGTGGAAAAATAGAATGCCTCATGACCAGATCATTGAGCTATGGGCGATTAACGATTTGCTCACATCAAATTAATGAGAGAATGCAATTTTACTTGTTTGAATGATTTTCCACCTTACACTCGATTGATTTCCATTTGTTCTATCAGTGACAGCAACATCATTTTTATAGTAAGGAGTGATTGTTTGCTTCAGGAAGTGTGGATAAAAAGCAACATGTGTAGTGTGAAGGAGGAGAATACATGGTGGTGACTGTGTTACCAGGGAGTACTAAATATGAAATTCAGTTCATTAAAGATGTTTACTTTGAAATTTATAAAGGAGCAGACTGTTTCATAACTTCTCTAGTTACACATTAAGGGATTATGTTATTCCTGCTCATTTCATTACTAATAAAATAAAAAGATAAAGTAATATTTACCATCCTTTATTCTTTCTGAAGTAGACATGTAGTGGGAGATATCCTATTTCATTATCGTGTTGTGTGTAATTTGCAGCCCCAAATTGCAATAATTTGGGCCTGTTTGGCTCCTTTGAAGTGCTTCTTCACCCAGTAATGATGTAATTTAACATTAGCTGCAAACATGAGGGACCAGGCTTCCTTCCTCTTAGTGGCTCCGCTCTGCGATAACCCCATTTTGTGATTCAGGCTGATGAAAGAAGTCTATTTGACATACAAATCTTGGCTCAGATTTCATACTGATATTGAACAGTAATTTGTTTAATTTTTCCGTGCTGAAAAAAAAATCTGCCATTTAGTGAGTGCTTTTTCCCAGGGTGTGATAAATACACTTCATTTTTGACACCTAGCCGTCCCAGTGGGAATGGAACCCCCCCGTCTGTCATTGTTAATGCATTGCTCTTCCTCTTGATCAACACAAACAGCAGCTGCACAGCAACATACCGATCTTCAACACTCTCCATTACACTGCAGGGACAGAACCGTGACGGATGTTTGGTGACGGTCTATCAAACTGAGTTGGAGACTGATGGCCATCCTTTCTCCCCACCATTATGGTTGATCCCTGTTAGTGTGATGGATGGAGCAAAGTCATCAGTAGGCAACTACTTTCACTTGGTCTAAGCAGAATAAAAAAGCAGGAATATCATGACATTACTGGAAAAAGAGAGGAAGATAATTCAGAAACAAAAGAAACTAAACTAAATTGAAAAAAATATTGTGATAAGTGACTTCACTGAGCAAGCCAGTAATGTCACTTTCCTGTACTTATAGTAAGGGTTTTTACTAAACTAGCTGGGGGTGGATAGCCAATTACATAATTGTATAAAATTTGTAGATAATGTGAATACTCAGTACCAAATATATCAATACTAAAGTTGGGGAGCTGTAAAAATTAACCAAGGAATAATCAGTCATTTAAAAATGATTTATTGTTTCACATTGAATGTATCAGGTAGTTGTTTTCTCAGCTATTTAAACCTAGAAAAGAGCTGACACAATAGTCGATTAATTGCTCAATAGGCAACTATTTTAACAATCAATTAATGCTTTTTGTCAATAATTTATTATTATTATTTTTATTTGCACACACATAAGACAGGCATAAAATCCAGATAATAAAAAAATAAGGGTGACGTGTCAAGAAGAGGTCAAGAAGCCACAGGCTTATACAACAAACCTCCCCTAAGCTATTATCATGGAAAAATGTCAATGATTCCTTGGTTCCAGCTTTTGTGGTTTGATGATTTAGTCCCTCTCTCTTGCATGTATTATAATAACTGAATGTTAACATTAAATATATGACTTGTCAAAAAAAAGCTGGTATTCAAAAGATGTCTGAGTCTCAAAAAATAGCCGTCCGGACAAACAAAGAATCTGTTGTTGTGCTGATTGAATAAGTGCTGTGAAAATTCACATTATTCTGAATTTATTATAACAACCAGTAAACATGGAGGCAGTTTTAAGTTTCCAGTAACAGAAAATGGCATCAGCAGCTAATTTTAACAAAAGGTGATCAGAAAACAGGAAGGCTTCTTACTTAATTCTTTATTAAATATACTTATAAAGTGGGGGGAAGATTTTCCATCAAGACCAAAGCAGAAACACCCACTGTAGAATATTTTTCAATAAAAATGTCTTTTTGAGTCACTCTATAAGTGATGAGTTACCACTAATTAAATTTCTTCAGATGTTGTAGTATTGCAAGGAGATTAAGTCATAGTTTTCGTCAAGAAATTTGTATTTTATGATCCAGTAGATTACTGTGTATTTTGAAATGTCACCTTGCTATCCTCGATGACGGGAGGATGAAAAAGCAACAGCATAAAGAGGGATGAAAGGAGACTTTGATGTGGTCTAAAGATACATATTACCCCAAAACAGATGAAATAATGAATCTAAAAGCGCACAGTTCGGCAATAGAAAGAGACGGAGAGGGAGCTGGAATGGAGGAGGCGCAGTAACGGCAGGCTCAGTGGAAAAAAGGAATGTGTAGATGAGTGAGGAGAGGAGATTAAAGGAAAGTGCGATGAAAATGAGTGGCTGCTGTGACAATGGGCTGTCAGCGGCAGTATCGTCAGACTCGCTTAAAAGAGCATAGAACATTAAGCAGGAATTGGATAGGACCAGCAGCTGTGCACACGCAGGCACACAATTACGTCGAGACACAAACACATAGACAGGCACAGTACACGCACAAGACATAAACAGGGGACAATATAAAACATTTCCTATTTCTCATTCCCAATATAAACTCATTTCTGCCATGACAGAATTGAAGACTCGACTTGACATTCTCAAGAATCTTCTCCACCAGTCACACTAGTACTCCTCTACTAGAGTTGTTCAGGCTTTTAATACATGTACATGTACATTTCATAACGTAATGGCTATTAAACAACCCCAGCACATTGAAAAAATGAATGGAAAAAACCTCAAGTATCTCGGTAAGGTGCTGGACCAAGACGAGCCTCCAGAACAGCTTCAGTGCTCCTTGGCATGGATTCTCTAAATCAATAGAATGCCATTCTTGCAAAAGATATGGTGGATGATGGTGGAGGAGAGCTGTGTGTACGGCGAGCTGGTGTCTGCGAAGTCCACAGCATATGATTCACAACATTTTCATTCTCATCAAACCATTCAGTGACCCTCTGTTCCCTGAAGATGGGGAAAGGTGTCATCAAAGAATAAAGGACCACTCAGATCCACTTTGTATTTATATCTAATTTGCAGTGACCCATCTCTCCAAGGCTCCATTTATGATTGTCTGAAGATACGCGTAAACATCTCTTGGGGTCTACTCAGAGAATGGGTGTTAGGGGTCAACACTGGATGCACAGACCTGCAGAGGTGTTAATAAAAAACGACTCACTCACTTTTGATAAAACCTTATGCTAAATTTATGTAGTGTAACGTGATGGAAATGCGGAGAATTACGTATAGACTTCCTCCAGCTAGTCCCAAAAATACAAAGAAAGGATTCTGGTGTTTGACACTCTGAAGTCACATCAATGTCACATCAAATGTAGATTTTGACTTTTTTGCTGTGGAACCAAGGCACTGCTCTCTGCTCTGATGTACAGAGTTTCCCGATTCAGCCACACCACTGCCTATCCCTCTACAGCTGCCGTGCCACCTCTGCTGTCCGCTTGCTCAGGAGTGCTGCAACCAAAGCCAGGAAGTTTGGAGCAACCCATGAGATATTCATTCAGCAGCCTTGAGATGCTGTCAAAGCCACTAAAACACGAGTCTCACGGGTAAAACCTGACAGGTGTGTGGGCATTTAGAGCTCCCCTGCTAACCTTGGACTCTGTTTTGGAACAAAAACTTCTGGCTCAGTGGACTTGCAAAACACCCCCAAACCCTCAGCTCACATTTCCAGCTGTGTAGCAGTACTACAAGTAAGCAGCTGTTGATAGAAAACCCTTATTTTTGATCCAAAAGAGCAGATGTTACAACTATTTTCCTTACTTACCTTCCCCACAGGTCCAACAGATTGTAGCATCGGTGATGTTTTCTGAAATTAAGAGGACAATGAGAAAAATTTAAAAGTGCCATTTCTATAATGAATCATTTAATGTGACCATATTTGGAACTTAGAGACAAGGTATAAAAAGGAGAAATGTCAGCTGTGCCAAATGCCAAACACCGAAACTCTCTCTAATGTTTTATTCAAATTCAGTTGATGGTTTGTCAGTGCAGATAGAGTTTCTACAGGCCCCATTGCAATTCAGACGGTTCCAGAGGATTGAGATGAATAGTAAAATGGACCCACAGTGTAACTGAAGGGTGCTTTTGCCCATAATGGCACTACAGTATGTCCTGCTGTAATGGGCCGTTGGAAATTTGATTAGAACCGGTGTGCATTGTTATCAGAGGTAATGACAGGCGTTAGATTATGATGAAGTGGCCTCTGGGCTCTTTAAGTCTGCAGCTGCAAGGGGCATCACGACCGATCTCTTACTCTCTTGGCTTTGCGTGGTCTTTCCACTCTTTCTTTCTTTTCTCTTTTGCTTCTTTTTCATTCTCTCATTCTCTCTTTTCTTTTGTCGCTTGTTTTTGTTTAAAGGCAGTATAGTTTGATGTAGGCTATTAATATTGCAGACAGACACAGAGCGAGAGAGCGCGAGAGAGAGAAATAATACAGTGGAAGAATACACAGGAATGGAGAGAAGGGGTGGAAAGAGATCAGTTGTTCTTGCATAGAAGAAAATAAATAGCTACAGTAATTACTACTATATACATAATATATAGTACATACTGTGTTCATATAGTACATGTATGTTCTTTTATATGAAGCCTTTTTATTTTTGTATTTTTCTGCTGCCATCTTGACCAGGATATTGTATCTCAATGGGACATTTCTGGGTAAATAAATGAAAAAGATGATAAGATTGATACCTCCCTAAATAAGAAGCTACAGCCATCAGACAGTTACCTTAGTTTAGCACGATGACCAGAAGCGGAGGGAAACAGCTGGCCTGGCTCCGTCCAAAGTTAACAAAATCAGCCTATAACCAACTCGTACTCGTGACTCACTAGTTAACATGTTATATCTCAGTGGTTTCAATTGGTACAGTGTAAAAACCACACATTGTGGTTTCACAGGGGGTTGACGTGCAGGATTGTTTCTTGGCTTCCTGGAGTCGTCTCGGGTTGGCCGGCGACCTCGCTCCAGTCTTTCTTTTAAGCTGTGCTAACCTGCTAAACTTCCAGAATGAGAGTAAGCAACTCATTAAGAGCCAAAGGAAAAGTGGAGACACATCTTTGGTTTTCTTAACCACCTTTGGTTTAAAAAAAAATGTTAGTTGATTGGAGGAAGTCAATTCAATGTTGTGGAATTTGATAAGCCGGTGACTAAAACTCTCAACTATCCGTCGGGCACAACTCAATGTTGCTTGCTCATATCTTCAGGAAAATAGCTTTTAGCATTGTACAGTTATAACCTAGCTGTTAATGGCATGACAAGAAGTCATTGCTTTTCAGCGAACAAAGTAGGTGTAATACTGTTTTTTCTGCCTTTTATCCGTATGAAACGCAAAACAGCTTGTAGATCTGTAGTACACTAGAAGCAGTTGTAGAAACATAACCTTATATTAAGACCTGATTTCTCATATTAACTCTCAGTTATGGATTAGTATTTCAGCAAATAGGTTTCATTCTATATTTTACGTTCCACAAGGCTGCCTCTCGGATATGGTTAGGGACATGAAACCTCAGTAGCAGGTTTCATCAGTAGAAACCTGACGGTAAGAAGGTAAAGGTAAGACAAAATAAGAGAATACAGTGCATTCCTCGGAGTGGAGATCCCTACTGGCTATTGCTGTAAGGAGATCACAATGTTCTGTCTGAAAGAACAGACCATAATTACCCATATTGATTAGTAGTTAGTATTTATACATTGTTCCTTCCGCTTTCTTAAAATGTTGTTTTTCCTATGGTACAAAGTGCTTCAAGGAAGTCAAAGGACAAATCAAACACTAACAGGGATCAATTGCCTGTGTTTTTCTTTCATCTACAGAGGGTTTGGCTGTTGGGGTTGCATTCGGAGCCATTGGAAAGACTTCCTCTGCTACTTTTGAAAGCGCCAGGTAAGAAAAGAAAGAGTACGCGTCTTCATTTATCCAAAATGTCACCTTTCTACACTGGCAAGTGAGAAATGAAGTGGCTAATATATACTTAATTTATTGATGGATCTGGCAATTTGAATATCTCTGGTAGTTCCTTTTATTATCAGAGACTATCGGGGCACATGCTATTGAATATGAAAGAACAGCATTTCAGCTGGACATAAAATTATGGACCCCCATAATGATGTGTGTGGAAGCACTGTGATGCACCTTGAACACTCGGGGGTCATACGATTAAAAACGATGCTTTTTCGGCAAAAGCCTTGAGATAGTTAAGTTTAGAGTAAAGTTAATATGGTTGCGAATAGGTAAAGATTTGGTGTGTTTAAGGTCACGATAAGAACATGTTCAGGTTGTTCTCCTGTACCCATAACTGTGCTGTTGTTTGTGTGCTGCTCACATCTAGTGGTTACATTATCGTACTGCGGAGAGCAGTAGCTGTCGTTAGGCAGGAGATACTGTATCCGGTCAGTGCATGTATATCCCTGGTCATATCCCATTTTATAACCAACCCAGCCAAATACCGGTGAACCAGCATCTGATTATGAAAGGCTGTACTTTCTATGGACCCATTTAATATAATCGAAGTGAACATAATTACTTCTTGAACAAAGAGATACATTGCAACAAAATGTTGTTGTATGAATCAGGCACCAATAAAATACTTACCAGCTCCTACTGGTACTTGAAGGGAGGTACAGTGGAAGAAAATCTGATTTTGCAGGGAACAAGGGAGTAACAGTTGGGCTTTTTATAGGAAAGGAGAAATACATTTATTCTAAATATTTTACTAACTCACCTCCACCTCGTGCCCTGCAACGACCCATGGCAAGAAACCCTCAGCATTATGTAGACTTGCAAGCTATTTACAGCTTTGTTTTGTGACTGAGTACAGGAGAATTACACAACTTTGTGTTCACTGATCCTCAGTGACAAAACTATAGGCCTGTGCATTTCATAGGCTACTTGAAAAGAGTGGGCACTGAGATTTCAGCCAGGAACACGGCCTTATCAGAGCTGAATATCTGATGACTATTGTTAAAGCCTCGGATTTTATGTAGTCTTGATTTGAGTGTTTACATTGGACATTTACATTTAAAAGGGTTGTGTATATGTATGTGTGTATATATAGCCTATATCATTTTTTTTCCTATATATATATATATATATACATAGTCAGCTTCAATCAAATAAAATGTAATTTCCCAACAACAAAATTGCGGCTAGTGAAAATGCTGAGTGGCTTGTAACTTTGGAAAACCACTAGCCACAGTGGCTGATGAGCAAAAAAAGTCCTGCCCTGTCAAGCCCTGAGTACATGGAAACAAAACTGACTTTTGGTAAAAAGTGGTTTGAACAATACACAATCATTTCAGTCATTTAAAAAATATGACTACACTTGATATCCCCAATGAAGAGTCCTTATTGCCCTGTGCAGTTCTATGGAACTCCCAACTGTCTCTAAGATCCACATGCAGATATTACCAATTAATGTAATGGTTATACATTCACTATGTGGATGAAAAATAGATTGGACATTGGGTGATGAAGAGGCTTTTTCTCTGCCCAGTCTATTTTTTCATATACTATTCGGCATAGTTGCCCAAATCAGGGCTCGATACTTCCACAAAGCAAGACAGTCTAGCACAATAAACATGGTTTATTGAGTTTTCATATTAGTGCTGCATTACATTTGGATGCTTACGATTGAATAAAGTAATGGTGGAAAAATAAAGTGGAAGAAATGCCTGTAAGTCTTTGTTATATGTGTGCATTTTAATGTTTTCTCCTTTTTAATCCTTACTCCGGGATACTCTACTTTATTCATGCTGGTTCCTATATAGCCAATTTAGACATATAGATGTTTGAGGCCTTTCTTGGCAATAGATGAAGACATTTCAGAATGAAGGAGGTCGAAAATGAGGGCCGTCTGGTGCTGTGTTGTGTGCTGCTGGCATCTAGTGGTTACATGGTGGTACTGCAGAGAGAGGTGGCAGTTGTTTGGCTGGGGATCCCTTCTGACCAAAACAGGTGTCATTCTGTGCTTTTCCCATTTTACCACCCATCATTTTTGAAATAATGGTCGTTGTCACCAGTGTGTCTCTGCTCATGTCAAATTCACAAAATCTGTGGGGTAAGAGATGCAGTTCAAGTACAACGCCACCAGACTGAGCTTATTTAAGATAAGTGACTTGTAAATGCTCCAGGATCAAAGTTTTTTTTTTTTAAATAAAAATGTTTTAAAAAGACAACAACAAATTTAGCTTTGACAGTTTATTGGAACTTCAAATGTCGAGCCTTTTCCTATAAATCACTTCCTGTAAAGGCTTCTTTTCTGATGCACTTATAGTTTGGCTACGCAATTATAGAAGGTCTATGTATGCTTCTTATACGAAAAGCTTCCATTTTGGCTCACAAGAGTTGGAATATTTGCTGCTAAATCTGAGAAATAACTCTTTGCCCAAGTCATCTGATGTTTAGAAAACATAGTCTCAACTACTTCCCTTCCACTGAAACAGTAATTGTCCCGCACCTTGAAACACTGAAGTGGAAAATAGGGAATAATTTGGTTCTCTCGGTAGCGCAGACAGCAATACACACTTAACATATCATGATCTGATGACACATGTATAACAGTTTCTAAGTAGCTCTTGTAGTTCTCCAGAAGAAGGTTCAGCTGTTGCTGATAGACCCCCGCTGCTTGCACGGCTCTGGACCCACTTGCACCCTCCAGACGAGCCTGATGGATCAACATCTGGGTGTGGAAGGCAGCTCCGTTCACCCACTGCTTGAGAAGCCGAGAGTTCATATGTCCATCCTTCAGCATGGAATTCTTAGAAAGAAAAAGGAGATTTACATCATAATAAAATAAATACACATGTTCATATGTACATTTTGCTTATTAAGCAAATTACATAGGTCTTTCATTTTAAAAGTTAATCGCTAAGACACAGAAAACTTTAGTTCAATTTTTAGAACATTCAGTTATTGGAATATAGGCTGATCCTTCAAATACAGATGAAAGAAAAGAACCTTTAGCCGTGTTAGCTGGGCACTGAGACTGATCTCTGTTTGCCGGGTGTCAGCCAGCTGAAGCTGTGGCTTCCCCAAGTTGATCTGCAGACGTTTCAAATACTCATCCATCAGGTCTCGGACCTCGGAGTGGAATGTTGAATTCATGAAAGCAAATTTTGAGCGTTGGTCAGAAAGTATTGAAGGGACGGTTACATTTTTTTCATACATTCATAGATAATGAAATTGAAGGTAGTATTCAAAATACTAAAACATTAATTTGACGGACAACCTCATTGGCCTTCTCCTGTGCAAACACCCTCTGCAACATTTCAGCTGTGCCCATGGTTTGTTTCCCCAAGGATCTCCCAACTGTGTCTAAGATCATGGAAATGACAAGAGCCCCCAGTCCCACAGCGTTAGGCACCAAGGTGAGCCCACTCAGTGCAGAGCCCAGCTGCTCTACAGTGCCCGCAGCCTCGCTGAATTCTCCGTCGTATAAGACTTGGTCTCTGTAATCATCCAGCAGTTGGGTTGAGTTGAGTCCAGAGTAACTGAGCAGGGAGCTGAGTGCGGGGTTATATGCATTAGTCATCTGCAAATATTAGTCTGACTGGTGGAACACAAAACATGTACGTTGGGCAGTCAACGTGCCTACCTGTCGATTCCAATACCATGCCATTGTTGGGAATTAAACAGTGCCTCAGCGTACTTGTCAAGTTCCACTAGTCGCTCCTCTGGAGACAATGACTGGCCCATTTTCTGTTTTCCTGTTTTTCTGGGAGCAAGAAGAGCAGAGGAGTGTTTCATGAAGTGTGTTCATGTCTGACATTTTTGGAAATACAACTGTTTAAGGGGCCAGTATGCTTTAACAGAAATACTTGTCGGACGGTTCTTAGTGGGGAGGTGGTGTGGGGTTGCATGCAAAAAGGTACGAGAGACAGTGAGTTTAGCTCAGCATAAAGATGTCTGGTAACATAATCTGCCTACGGCACTTATTTATTTACGGGACTATTTATTGACCGGGAGCAGCGGCTTCCTTGAATATCCATTGGTTGCCTGGCAACTTCATGGTTATTGCTGTATTGCTGTAATCCCAGAGTTAGAAAATCCATCCAAAGATTCCAGGATTCGTAGTAAACCCTAATTACTGTCTCCTTCTGCAATGGCCTAACTTTTACTAAAAATCTGCAAACTAACACATAAACAAAGGGGGCTAAAAGCACAAATGTTTAGGTGGAGGTATTAACTCACCTAGCAAGAGAAAATAACTGTAGAAAGAATCCGACAGCAGCGGTCCAGTGGTTATTTTCCTCGATCTTTGTACGTTGGGGTACATTTGTCAATTTTAATGCTGGAGTTTCAACAGCGGGGTTCAAAGTTCACACTGCACCATTGAAGAGGTTTGTTGACATATTGAGAGAGAGAGATAATAGAGGGGAATAACATCTGTTTCACGAGCACAAACTTACTGTTAGCTGCTATGTAAATACACCTGACATGTTCCACTATTTGTTTTTTTGATACAGTACTGATCTGGATCCTGGAGCAGACTCACTCTACACTGACATGTAGTGTGCCAAATAACACTTTTCAACAGAAATGAAGTCCACTGACATTGCTTGGACCTCAACTTTTAATTTGTCCATTTTAGTGTGTACAGAGCACATAACATTTTAGCTTTTTTGTATTTTGATTACGTTTAGTGTCACTACATTTCTGTTCATTAATCGGTGTTCCTCCCACTTGTTTAGCGTTCTGTTTGGAAGAGATGTCTTGGCTGCCTTTAGTTATCTCTGCTCAGATAGATGGCAGCTTTCATGGCCTGAACACTTGCTGCTGGCCCATGTAACATGGTGGACTGTGTCACAGCTGGTCAGAATATGGCAGCTGTCTGGTGCTGCGGTGTGTGTGCTGACATCCAGTGGTTTCATCATAGCACTGCAGAGGGAGGTGGTAGATCCTCCACTATTATCAATTACTTCTGATATTTCAGCAGTTTTAGCCACCCCAGTGGTGTGGCAATGTGGATGGCAACGCCATTTGGTCAGTCGGTCAGTCGGTCCACCGTTTTGGTCAGACTGAAATATCTCTTTAGTTTGTAGTGACGTGTCTTGACTCTCGGATGGTTTGCCATCTTTACGGAGACCTGGCTCCATCCCATCACCCTGGATAAGGCTTATGCTCTCGACAGGTGGATTGGTTCAGAGCCGATAGATTGCAAGACTCCGGCAGGACGAGGGGAGGCAGTCTCTGTGTTTCCAACAACAGCACTGTCTTGTTGCTGCTGTTTACATTCATCCAGGACTTATTTCCTGGGTGTATACCATAGACTTTAAAAAAAGGTGTATACATGTATATGGGTAACTGTATATATACTGTATACTGTTTTTTATTTTATTTTATTATATAATTGATCCTGTTCTATTGTAAATTGAATTATATAATTGAACAATTGAACTGTGTCACAAAATGCACCGTTCCGCTCGCCCTCAGGAGGCAGGTTGTTAATATTTATCATGAAGACATATGGTCTGACTGGGGTTTTTTTTTTTTTTTGTTTGTTTGTTTGTTTGTTTGTTTTTTGTCCCCTCAGAAATTTGGCCATAGGTATTGGCATCCAGAATTTCCCAGAAGGCTTGGCGGTGAGCCTGCCGCTCCGGGGTTCAGGGGTCTCAACATGGACAGCCTTCTGGTAAGGAAAAAAAAAAGGAAAAACCAAAAACCCAGCGTCTGTGTCTAAACACCGTGTCAGAGAGGACAATAACCGAACACGTAGCAAAAGCTGGGGCTGAGGACGGACACTGACACCTGACCGTTGCTGCTTTCCGCCAGGTACGGCCAGCTAAGCGGCATGGTGGAGCCCGTCGCCGGGTTGCTGGGCGCCGCCGCCGTTGTCCTGGCAGAACCTCTGCTGCCGTACGCGTTGGCGTTCGCTGCCGGGGCGATGGTGTACGTGGTGGTGGACGACATCATACCGGAGGCTCAAGTCAGGTGAGGTGGAAAAAGGAGGAAGTAAAAGCAGGCGGACGGAGCGCCCGGGTGGCCACGTTTCCTCTCGCTGTCTGTCTCTAACTCATCTCCCATTTCTCCCCTCCGCCACTCGGCGTCCCCAGTGGCAACGGGAAGCTGGCATCCTGGACCTCCATCGTGGGCTTCGTGGTGATGATGTCACTGGACGTGGGGCTGGGCTGAGGTCACCGTGGCAACAGAACACTCACTGGCCGTGATGTCGTCACGGTGCTGCTGACCTCACTTTTAAAAGAAGGGGACCAAATGAAGTGTTTTATTCTGAAACGCTGTTTATCCATTTCGTTTGAATTGTTGCTACTTGAAATCCAGCAATACATATATATATATATAGTATGATAAATGACTGTTTGTGAGGGTGACTGCCATGAATATTTCATTTTAATGTATTTTATTTTCATGCTAGCAGTCATTTCCTAAAAGCAGCTGTCACTTTTTTTCAAATGGCAGATATCTCATTTAGGAATGAATTTATGAATATTTAATGAATATTTTCCAGAGTTTGTCAAATGAATGTTATTTTTTTAGTTTACTTCTTCCAGTTTTTCCTTATGATGGCAATACTTGAAGTCGTGTGTTTGATTTGGTAATTTATGGGACCTCCAATGAATGATTAGATTTAGCTTACACCTTTCTGACTAATGGGGTTCTGAAATATGATTGAAATGTGATTTATTCTTTGTCTACACAATAATTACTCTTTGAGGATCGCTATTTTTTTTGACTTATTCATACATTATTTACTCTATCCTATCTATAACAAACTCCAAACGAATGATACATTCTGCTTCTCAGCCTAAAGTAGTGCCTTCTTCTTATCAGGGCACAGAATCACATTGCGTTCCATGTCTAATCATTTAAATTCCAACGTTTACACTGAATAATGTGAAGGATTTATATAATTAAACAACCAAGTGATTCTCAGTTTTTCTTCAACTTTTGGCTCTGTGAACCACTCAGTTTGTTTCATCCATCTGCCTTTTCCAGACATGATGAAGACATTCAGTTCTAAAATGCCTTAGCAGGTTGTTAGTGTTGCTGTACATTGTGTTTAGTGTTAATTTGTAAGGTAAACATGATCAACTAAAATAATGAGCATGCTGTACCTTCTTAACATCTTTAGCATGCTGATGTTTGCTGTACAGCCTCACAGAGCAGCTCGCATGGCTGTAGACTTTAGTCCTGTTCCAAAATGAAATATTGAATGAAATATTTCCTTTTATTAGTTTAGATATTTAATTCAATTTGTCATCTTTTAAGTTTTCTTATTCACTGTCTTTCAAACTCACCCAGATTCTTTTAATTTCACGGCTCAACTCGTATAATAAGTACTGCACATTTCATATGTATACAGTACAGATGTGGTTATATGAATATTCCTAAACATCACACATGATATCGTAAACTTTTCTCTTAAATTAGTGTATTAGAACTTCAGAAGGGTTCTACATGGCTCTTAGTTCTGAGAATAAGAGTAAAACACAAAACAAATAAGACTGAAATGAGCAGCTTTATATTGTACGTACAAACCCTAATTCATTTTAACAACGTGTGTGTGTGTGTGTGTTTGAATGGACAGAGGCGAGCTTTTTAGTTTTCATAGGAACAAACAGAAAGAAGCAACTAACTTGTGATGAACATGTGACGAAGAATTGTGACTCCATGAAACGGGTTCCTTCAGAGCTACAGGGTAAGAACTAATAATAACACAGAGGTTCACACCACTTATCCACACATTTAATGTTTTGAGTTAAGAGTCAGTCTTAACAGAACAGCACATGAATAGACAGTAAGTAATTAAAAAAAAAAAGACAAAGGTGACACAGTCTACAAATAAAACAAAAGCTTTAGCTCAAATAAAAATGTATTATACTGTATTTATATAACGTGCCTCCAGCTCACTCAGCTACAGGACAGTGACTGGGACTGGCTTGTGTTGCAAGAAGTTAATGAGCCTTGTTGGCATTTCCAGCTGCTCGATACAGTGGATCTTGTTGATCTTTTTGAGGTATCTTCGGACAGTGAGTCGGCACTGTGAAGTCAAGGCCATTGGATTTCCTGGAGACAACAGAAACAAAAGTTTTCACATGGGTGACATAAAATAGTATGATAAAAAACAAAAACTGACTTATTCCATTTCAGTGCACTCCTTTATCCATTACAAGATCCGTCTGAGGCCACAAGAATGTTTTAGTGGCTGTTTGTGATGTTTCATTTTAGAATTTTAGTACTGCAGCAAGACTTTGTAGTGTTTTTAAATATTCATGCTCACACACAGACTTACACTAATGTAATATGAAAATCAGTTATCCCCTAATAATTTTGTAGAAAGATTCCCAGAAATAACCCTGTAATTTGGTAATAATTACCACATTACACTGTCCTTTCTAGAAAATAGTTCAGACATTTTCTGACGTTACAGACCCATAAAATAAAGTGGTGCCAAAATATAATGAACAATTTCTAGATTTGAGTCTCAAGTGATGTGCAACTTTTTCCAACTTCAAGTATGCAGTGGCCTTCAGTCTCACTCCGAGCGTGATCCGGGCGCCATCCAGCGCCGTTAAAGACATGAAAAATGTGTGACCCAGTACCTCTTTCCTCCAGGAGCAGCTCCACGGCCTCGTTCTGCTTCGTGGACTTCTCGATGATCAGCGTGGGGAGGTAGACGTTTGCACCGAAGTCGATCAGAAGCTGGATGTACTCCACGCCGCAGCCGTGCCTGAGGCACATCTCCAGCACAGTTTTGGGCTGCTTGATGGAGCTCAGCAGCTTTGCGTCTGTGCAGTTGTAATCTGGGTCTGCCCCGTAGAGGAGCAGCAGTTTGAAACACTCCATGTGTCCGTAAACGGCAGCCAGGTACAGGGGCCCGCTGGTCACCCTGGCGCTGGAGGTCCAGAGCGAGACCTTGGAGCGGGAGTTCACCTCGGCGCCGTGCTTGAGCAGCTCCTTTAATATCTCCACATCGCCCTCCCGGGCTGCAGTGAGGACAGGGGAGCAGTTGTTGGACGAGCTCCCGTTGGGGTTGGCGCCGGCTCCGAGGAGCGCGAACACACAGTCCAGGTATTTCCCGCGAACAGCGGCGAAGAGAGGCGTCTGAGCCTTGACGTCCACGCAGTCTACCAGGGCACCGTGGGCCAGCAGCACCTGCAGGCAGCTGAGGTGGCCTTTGGACACCGCAGCGTGCAGAGGCGTGCCTGCGATGCCCCAGCCACCCCTGCAGTTGATGACTTTCTTATAGATTTCTTGGCAGAGCATCTCATCGAGGAGTCGGTCATTGTTTTGTAACACCGCTTGTCTGAGCTGGGAAATTTCACAACTGCTTTCTTCTTCTTTAGAGGTCCTTAGTTGGAGCATAGAAACTGCTGAAAAATGGAAACAAAGACAGACAAAATGATCTAGACACCAAGCGTATATCTGATGAATGCTGCAGTAACGTCTTGTAGCTGCACCCTGATTTTAATACCCGACAACAGATATGTTTTAAACTGCACAGAAAACAATTCAGCCCATGAATGAGGTTGACAAGGCAAAAGCTGTAACAGCCATCTGTGGCACTGGCATTCAATAACTTGTAGAGGTTACTCTGAGTGGCAAAGATGATCTCTGTACGCAGAAAAAGGGTAAACACACACTGCATCGCCTCCAAAGAAACCCACCACACCGAACCCCCTTCGAAATGTTGCACAATTGAATGTTTAAAGGGCTTTTCGACCAATACAAACAACCCGTTTGTCGCAACCTAGTGGCGAATATGAATAATTAAGATATTCTGGAAAATTCGGCACGCAAATAATCTATAAAACAATACATAACTAAGCACAACACCGATTTTCTAAACTGTCACGTCACGTCATTCTGAAATAAGAAGGATGGGGAAATAAAACGTCTTTCACTGCGACTTGGTGTTAAGTTACTGAATGGAGGCCGAACTGACGAGTGTCTGAACATGTGGAGTGCAGCAGGAGTGAGCTGATGACCGCAGGCTGTAAAGAAGAAGCTTTCTCCTGTCAGTCCGCTCCGGTACCGTCCCGTCCCGTCTCGTCTCGGGGTTATTTCCTGCTGCCCGTCGCCAGCCTTCCGCTCACACGCCCACCGCTGTGTCCGCTCACACACCAGACTGCACGTTCGCTTTTTTTAAAGAAGTTGTGGCACCGCAAATGAGCCGCTCCGCTGTGTTTTCTCTCCGCTTTTCTATAAACCTACCTGGGCTCTGTCCCCATCAGCTGCCGCCTTCATCTTCCTGTTTGCTCTTCTTCCTCGTCGTGTTCGGGTGACGCGGGCTCTCTCAGCCGGAGGCGCGGTGCTGCCCCCTGGTGTCTGCAACTGATACAGCACAGCGCAGCCCGCACTGTGCCACTACACACTGTTTAATTACAATCAGGAATTAGTTGATGTATTTTAAAAAGCGATTATAAACGGGGTCGTTCGATTAGCATTTTGATGCATTATAAAAACTCAAAATGATAAAATAACAATTAAAGGATTATTAAAGTGTTCAATATTAAATAAATAACAGAAGCGTAAAAAATAATCACATGCAGGTGGAATGGCTTTTTCTTCAACAGAGACCACATCTGCCTGGATCAAAGCCTGCACACGCACATGGAAGACAGAAGCAACCAGGGTCTCCCCTTGGCAGAGCTAAGACCAACTATTAATCAGCTGGCCACTAGCCCCTTCCCACCGGAGCATCATGGGAATTGTTGATGCGGACCTCGAACCAGAAAACGTCATGGTTGCAGGTCAGCCTGGTGTCACCTGGTACAGGGCACCAGAAGTAATGCTGCATATTTCTTTTAATGAGCACCTCATTAAATGATTAGTGATGAGCAGAGACACCAGAGTGATCAGCACCTGTTGGTGAGGCTGATCAAGAGGGTGCTGCAGCTGGATCAAACCCCTGGAGGTTCCCCTCAGGGCTCCCGTGCCCACACCCGGATACACATTATGGACACTGACACTGACTTTTATTGCAGGGTGGAGACCACAGCCACCTCCCTGGCTGCAGAATCAGAGGAGAAGAACACTAAAGAGGTGGAGGTCCAGCTGCATTAAAAATACAGAGAGGCATATCATGCATTTGCTGAATGTATAGGCAAGCCTTTATTATGAAAGAAATTATATCAGTAAATCATAATGTCAATTCCAAGGTAAAGAATAGCCACATTAAAGTGTTTTTTTTTTTTTAAATAAATGTGTGATTTTGATATGGCTGATTTTTAAGACACAACTAGACCTGGACCTGAAGGAGGTCGGCTTTTATTGTTTTATTCAAGACAGATGCAGATACACCCTCACTATTTCTTTGTTAATCCTAATATATATTGTAAATATATACTATAATACTTCAGACTTCCCAATACAGGTGTCTCCACCGTCTTATTGGCGGGTTCTTTGAAACATTTGTATCAATGAATCACTTTGTATCACAGTAGGAAAATAATCGCTTACACTGCTCAAAACCCATCAAAGGGACCAAAGATGCATTTTATGGGATCAAACACATTATTATTCAGTGGGCCTACATTTTGAAATAAAAGTAATTTTGAGTGAAATGTCTCCAACTATTGGATGGATTGCCATTGGAATTTAGTACAGACAAAATGTAATAACTTTGGTGGTCCCTTACATTAACATTTAGCACAGCTCACCACTAGACTCTTATTATAAGAGCTTAATCTGTAAACTAACTAAAAGGTGGAAAAGTGGAGTAAAAGGCACATCGTCCTCTGAAATGGAGTGTAAAGGACATATCATGTAGCATAAAATGGAAATACTGAAAGGTACATGTATGTCCTTCTGCAAATATGTAAATGTATTGAATGCTTTCCCCACTGGAATTGGCAGTGTAACCAGTGCAGCTTTCTCCTGCTGAATCTGCTGCTCCTGTGGGGGGGGGGTTGCATCTCACAAAGAGACAATCGTATCCATAGCGATGGACTGACAATTCCCAGCTATGGTTGCCTTATCGCTGCCCTCAGCTTTATCTGTTCCCTCTCCAAGCAACCCAGATGGCATCCTTTCTTTTAAAAAAACTAGGTCTGTTTCCTTTGCACGTGCGTCACAGAGCCTTTGTGTGGCTGGTGATGAGGTCTTGGCGTTAGTGCTCGGACAACAGGCCGTGGGCACAATGCAGGAGAGAGATGAAACATCTTCCTACTTTATATTAAGAAGGTTTTGGCAACTGAGCAAAAAATCCCGATCCCTCTAAATTCTCAAAAACATATAAAAAGCAACAATTTGTACCCAAACAACACTGACACTACAATGACTCTTTGGTCTCTGAGACTTGTTTCTGTCAGGACCCTGAGCTGAGTGAGTCTGAAGGTTTCTGTGGAGTGCCAGGGGTTTTACAACATGGTAATGAGCGGCGCTGGCCTCCCCTGTCCACTCTGCTTCTATAGCTGTTGCCGAGAGACAAAGTAGAAGTCACCCAGGCGCTCGGAGAGAGTGGAGAAGAGGCCTTTAAGACAACGGCAGCACCATAACTCACAGTGTGCCCGCAGGACCAGGGGAGGGGGGGTCGGAGGAGGGAAATGAGAGAGTGTGGGGGGACACAGAGCTGGGGTTAAGATAAGGAAGAGGGGCTGAAAGGAAGACAAACATTTCAACTTGTACAAGAGCACTGAGGATGAGGTCGTGTGGCAATGGCAGGAGAAAAGATGAGAAGAATCCGAACATTTAATGCGCTGATGGGAGTGCACTGATCTGAACAATGCTCCTGTGGGGATTAGGCTGAGAGTATATTTTCTTCAGGAGGATATGATGCGCCACACAGGATGACAGGCACACTTGCGTCACTGGGGCAGGCGCCGTGGATTCTTTGCGTGGTTCTGATCACTGCAGCTGGAGGTGAGAAGCTTCACTTTGTGTTGAGTTAAGGCTAAAAATGCTTCGTTTTTAAGAAAGCAGTGATCTTCCTTTGGGGGATCTTAACCCTCATGTTGGGCATCACTACTGTCACTCTTACTGTACATTATTTCAAACTTGTATATACTTTAATTAAATAAGTTTTACTGTTGCAATATAGTTATTTAGTAGTATAACTACCATTTATCTTTATTTAACTAATAACCAGTGGGGGAAAGTAAAGTACATTTAATCAAGTCCTGTGCTTGTAGTACAATTGAGGTACTTTATTGAATGTTTCATGCTACTTGTTCTTTTTACTCCACTACATTAATTTAAAAGCTGTAGTTACTAATTACTTTTCGGATTAAGATTTTACAAAGTTCAACTTAATATCAATTTAGTGTGTATTGTCATAGAATAATAAACTACCTAACAGTATAGAGTAGTTAAAATTAGCTCCACCTCGACCAACTACAGTAGTAAAATGTGTCTTATGATGATGCATCCATAATAATGATCCAATAATACATCAGTCAGGAGGCCATTTATAAGCATAATAAGTGCTTTTATTTTTGATACATTAAGTACAATTTTACTGATAATACTTCTATACTCATACTTATTTTACTACACAGTGTGTTTCTTTGAATCTAGAAACAGTATTTTTCTGCTTTTACTTATGTCTATATAGCATAGCATATATGAGTGCTGCAGAGGACAGTTTACCTGGAAACTAATACAGCTCAGTCAAAACATCTGTGGTTTTTTGTTCAACTGCCAAGCAGGTTGAGCTGATAGGTTCAGCTCAAATTTCCTGATTAGAGCGACAGGTGATTGTGATGGAAATCTTAGAGCTGGTTCACTCTAACAAGAAGTTTCAGGAGACCTGGATGTCTTACACAGGAATATTTACTGAAGCTCGATCGAGGAGAAAAGGGAAACACCACGTGTGAATCACAGCGTACTGCTACCCAAATCTGAAGATGGTGTCCTGAAACTCAGTATTTAAACCTCCCCAGAACTGATAAGTTCCACTATATCCAAATAGGGTTATTCCTAACTCAGCCTGGTCTGTGTGATGACTCTATTGGATATCAGATCCAGACAGGGAAAGACGTCAACCATTGCTGTCCTAAAAACAGCATAGCCTCTCTACAGTCTCTCTTATCCAGCGTCAACAACCAGGCTCCAGCCTGTTGTGTCTAAACCTGAAAACAGAAGATATCTAGCTGACCTTGGTCTACCAGAGGCCAGAGCCAACTCGGCCTTATCAGGTACACAGAATGAGACAGGTGAACAGAGACAGACAGTTGACCTGACCTGTGAAGCCCTGTCTTAAGTTACCTTTAACCTACAAGAGGGAAGTTTAACATACAAGAAGGAAAATTTCTTCACACTGATGATATGTCACAATAGTTAACAGGCAATAATATCATATCGAAATGAAACATTACGGGTGAAATGTGTGTTTGTGTAATCAAAGAAAATAGGCAAAGCAGGACACATCTGTCCTGTCGTATCTGTTGTGCCTGTTAAACTGATGTGACTCTTGATAGCTAAACCTGCTGCTCTCATCGTGCGACTTATGATCGCTTTTAATTAATGGTACAAATTGACACCCTGATCGTGGCTTGGCTGTTGAAATAACTGTTAAATAAAATATATATATATATGATAAAACTATAAAAACTATCCGTCGTTGGGAAATGTTCGTCCTTGCATGCTGTCAGTTCCAGAGGACCGTCCTTGTCCAAAAGGTGGGCAGATCCACCTGGCCAGCCGGCGATGCTATTGGCTCTCTGAGATGACATCCTCATGGCCTGAGGCACAGGATTCATGCAGAGAGACTCGGGGAGGAGATCTGGCATCTGCTGACAGCCTGCAGCTGCAAAACTTCATCCGCTACTCCTTTCCAGTGTGAGTGCTGCAAACACTATTAAATTAAAAATTCTAAATGTCTCCTTTCATGTGTCTATACATGCTTGTATCTGTTAATATACCCTTTCCCCTTTGTTTTCATGTCGGTTTAGGAAAACCACTGTGTGGGTATGGCTGAAGGGATCGGGGGGAGAAGGACCTGACCAGGTTGGGGTTGTGGAGCCAGTAGGTCCTGCACGGTGGGCTGGAGGCAGTGAGAATCAAGGGGTGTGTACTCAGATGGCCTTGGGGACACCGGGACAGTGGAGGAAGGCTGAATGCGATGGACGATACCTCTGCCTCTGTGAAAAAGAAGTAACTGGTAATACTTTTATTTCACTGGAGAACACCAGAGGCACACATGAATATAAAACACTCCTCACGTGTTGACAATAATAATAATAAAATGTGGTGATTTTGGTTCATCCCTCTTCATGCAGAGTCTTTACCATCTGTGGACAGTTACCTGACTGGATTGGTTCTCATGACCGGCATCTATGCTCAGACCCAGATACACCCCCTTCCCAATGTCCCAGACATCGGACAACTCCCAGTGGAGGTCAGTAAAGTGTCCGTCTTAAAACAATTGTTTCCCGACCCAAGTGGCTGCAAGATAAATCTGAGGGGTTGCGAGATGATTAACAGTTTTATCACTCAAGGTTTTTTCCTGCAGTTGTCAGCGGGTACGTGGGAAGATTGTGGGGTAAATCAATTGTAATAGATGTTATGATTTAGAGAAATCATAGATAGATAGATAAGTCGAAAGTGCATGAAAAATAGTTAGCAAGCAAGCAGAAAAGAGTAATGGATGCAGGGTTGTGATAGATAGCTACAGTAATAAATTTACAGTTCAAATATTTTGGTAAAAGTAATGGATAACTCATCAAAATAGCTTACTACAGTAAAAGTAACAAATAACTGATTGAAACAGATTGCAAAAAATATTGGGTAACAGTTTGAATAGTTTGATAAAAGTATGGGATAAACAGCTGAAAGGAATGAATAAATGGTGAAACACTAAAAGTAGTGGATAAATGGTTAAAACAAACTTATATTTGACCTATATTTTTGTTTGGGTGTTGATAAAGCGGTACTTCAGCTGAGATTGATCTAATTATATCAAAAGTATAAAAAGTACAAAAGTATATCATCACTGTGTAATCCCCTGTACTTGAGTCATTATCTGGATTTTATAATTTTAGGTGCTGGTTTACATTCTTATGCTCCTTTGACGCTCACAGATGCAGTTGTTCCCAGGGATGTGGTTCAGTCATGCAGGCCAGTTGGCATCAGTGGAGCTGGTGGTCCAGCCCAGCCCAGAGTCCTCTCTGGCCCGTGTCCAGATCCTCCGACCCTACTGCAACCCCAACCAGCACCTGGTACCTCCAGGTACAGCCCAGCAGTTACTATGAAGGTTTTCTGAAAGCTCCCGTTTGTTCAGCACCGCAGGTAATAATCTCCTCTTTGCTCCTCAGGTTGCAGTTCTCTCCTCAATCCGTTCAGTTGCTGCTCAGCAGTACCGCTGTGTAACACCACGGGGGGCTGCAGCATAGGCCAGTACTGGTGCCACCTGCTGGAGGTCTGCGTGAGCACCACCAGTCCCTGCAGCCCCTACGACTCTGCAGCTGGGGGCCGCGGCTTTGCTTTACCCCCCAGACACCCTGCGATACAACCCTTCTACCACCTGGTGGCAGACCTGCCTTTGAGAATAAACCCTAGCTCTGAACTAAAAATGATAAGTGTGAGTGGACCTTTGTTGCATGTCATTTACTTTCCCTGTAGCCATTACGGACCTGTGATATTTGAATACGAGATTCCTCACACATTTTTTTCTGTTGCTGAACAGCTGCTTCTGCCAGATCGTGCGATCATTGTGTACCCTGATGACATTGTGGCTGTACAACACACTCGCGACTCTGGAACATTACTACACTGCCTGAACAGCGAAGCCTCTCTAAACTCCCCCTGGCGCCAGAGTTACATGTCCCTTGGGGGGACGCAGTGGGGAGGGTGGAGGGAGGGAGGCCTCACTTCCCTGCCCCAAGATGGCCAGTGGGTGGACGGGGTGGTGTGTGACCTGAGGATGCTGTACGTGGACAATCTTCACAGAGGCACGGAGCATGATGGCAGCTTTGGCTTCACCCACAGAGAGACAACCACAGCTCCAGATATTTGGGCCCTGACAACTGGTCCTACTCCCAGTCCGAGATCTGAATTTGGGCTCAATGTGATCCACCCTGTGCCAGATAAAAAGAACCAAATTCACGTCCAAATTAACATCCCAACACTCATTGTTGTCAAGGTCCTGTCTGGAGAGAAAGCCAGGAGCTCATGGTCAGCCCCGGTTCTTCAGACTGGGGTCCCCTTCCTTCCGTCATGCCCTGAAGAGGTGGCTCAGTCGTGGCCTCACTGTATGAGGCAGTCCCATGATGCCTGGTTCTCCTCCGCAACTCTGATGTTGCCCTCAGTGGGGGCTCAAACGCTGAACGTCAGTGTGATGGATGCTGTAAGCTCTCAGACTGTGAGTGTGACGGTTTGTGGCTACGTGGCAGTGACAGGGCTCAGTGTTGAGCCACATGGATGCCTGAGGATGCTTGTAGAGACTCCACAGGTGAGGATGCAAAAATTAATTTACAACTCACGTTCTGCTTATTTGACCAAATATTTTTAGGGATTAGATTTGTGGTTCCCAGAGAATGACTCCTAATGATGATGATCCCCTGACTTTTCACGTATTGACACCAGAAGGTCAAATGTATCCCTTATCATTTGAAATATATTCACATCTTCTCAATGGATTGGAACAAAATTTTAGTACAGACATTCATGGTTCCTATAAGTATCCCTAAGACTTTGGTGATCTTCTGACTTTTCCTCTAGGTTGACATTTGTGGTTTTTAGATAGATGTCTTGATAACTATTGGATGGATTTCTGACATGTAAAACTAAAACTTTGCAAAAAGGCACTTTAGTTTGATTGTATGTTCCCTCACCTTGGTATCCTTTTGATGTTTTTTTACATTGTAGTCATTTGTAGCCAAAGTGGAGAGTGGTTCCTCAGTAAAATTCATATGGGTGATTGACAACCTGGAGAAGTTTGCCCATGAAGGAGAATCTTACAGTGTAATATTCAAGAAACCTGCTGAGTATACAGTCAGGGTAAGGTACTTTATTTGTCTATAATGTTAAATTTGCTCAGATACTAGAAAAAGTAGAATAGAAAATAGAATAGCATAGAAAAAGTAACCTGTTATTGTTCCGCTAGGTGACAGCCTCCAACCCTGTGAGCTCCCAGAGCCAGCAAATCCTTGTGACTGCTGATGAAATGACCCCACTGGCTGAGCCAGAGTTCCTGTTAGTCAGGGAGGTCGTAGCTGTGGATGCTACACAGCTTTACACTCTGAGGGTCAAAGTGGACATCTCCCTGCCAGTCACCTTCAGGTAAGGCACTGCATGTTTCATAAATAACCCTCAGAAATCCTCAGAGAAATCGGGGTGGCATACTGGAAACCTGTGACTTAACAGCAAATAAGCTGTGTTTTATCTGGTTATTCTAAATGTCCCTGTGTTGTGTGTCATGTAGATGGGATTTTGGGGATGGCAGTAGCAAGATGATCCACACCCAGTCTGCTCCATGTCAGACAATAGAAGGGCTAATGGAGAGAGGAGAGAAGCAAGTGTATGTCCAGAACTCAGTGAACTATACCTATTCCATCCCAGGTAAACAAACAAACTGTTAAAGCTGCACTAATCAACATTTTTATATTTAAAACGGATCAAATGAGGTGTCAGTAATGCGAGAGGGGTTTTCAGCTAACAAGTTGTGTTAAACCGACTTCATGCTATCAGGCACAATAACTTAGCATCTAACTAGTGAACACTGTGGAGCATTTTCTTTGGTGACCTCAAGTTCATTCTAATGTTGCTCCATGTTATACTTCATGTCAGTGTTGTGTTTAAAGCTTATTTCTCCTGCCCTCAAGTAAACAAAAGGTAAATTAATGCAGGTTTATTACTGAGACACAACCGATTAAGCAGACATCAAATTAACCTTTTGTAAATATTTTAGGTTGGCTGGTAAAACTGTCTTTTTGCAAATCTACAATATTTTTTTTTATTTGTCTTTGAAATTGATTTTAGTGAAGAATTTGAAAATTCCTTGTTTCTGTGACATTTGGTGATAAGAATGGTACTGGTAGAATCTGTGCTTGGTACTTACTATTCAGTCCATGAAGGTCAAATCTATTTTCCTGTGTGTTTGTTTTATGCAGATGACTACACACTTCATGTCCAAGTCTCCAACCAATATGACACCACTGTAGCGTCCATGAAGATAAGCATCCGCCCTCAATTAAATCACCTCCTCATCTCCTCTACTCTTACTGTGCCCCTCGTCAAACAGACTCTCCTTTTGGAAGCTTCTGCAGAGCCTTCCACCTATGCTATCATCTACACATGGGACTTTGGCGACGGCTCACAAGCTGTCCAAGGTGTCCACCGTAAAGTCAACCACACTTTTGCATCGGCAGGGGTTTATAACGTCACCGTGTGTGCCAACAACACCCTTACAGTCCTGACCAACTGGCTCACGGTGGAAGTTATGGAAAAAATCTTTGGAATAATGGTCAGCTACAACGGACCCAGTGAACTAAGCTCTGCCACAGATTTCAGAGCTACAGTGGCCACTGGTACGAGTCTTGTGTGGAATTTTGACTTTGGTGATGGGTCCCTGCAGGGAAACCTTACAGATGGTTCCATCTCCCACATCTATAAGTCACCAGGGAACTATATGGTAGATGTAACTGTCTCGAATTCTGTCAGCCAAGCTCATCAGTCTATCAGTGTAGAAGTCTATAGGTTGGCTGTTAGGGGAGTTCTCCCTACAGAATGCGTCATGAGTGGAAGAGACACAGAGCTTGCCGCTCTGGTGAATGGGAACACATCCATTCTGACTTTCCATTGGCTGCTTGGAGATGGATCGCCTCTGATTGTAGTGAGGGGACAGTCGACAGCCACGCACAAATTTCAAAGCCAAGGGATTTTCCACGTTAGTCTGACTGTGTTTAGTTCTGTCACATCTGTATCGTTTAACACGAGCATCTGTGTCGAAGCGCCAATAACCAACATGACAGTGCAGTCATCACAAGAAGTAGTGGCAGTAGGAGAAGAGGCATGCTTCAGAGTGCTAGTTTCCCCTGAACAGATGACAGGTTACGTATTTAAGTGGTTTAGCAGCCACTCTAGTCTTATTGCCATGACAGAAAATGCTCACAAGTGTTTTATATTTAAAGATGAAGGCGTTGAGGAGGTATCAGTAACGGCAAGTAACAAAGTCAACAACAAAACAGCCAAAGCTAGTATCACCATTCAAAACCCTGTAGGTCAGCTGTCTGTGATGCATGACAGTCAAAGTGACACACTGACAGTGGATACATTAACATCATTTTGGGTTGTCAGTTGCACTGGCAGCAATGTGTCAGTGCTGTGGGACTTTGGAGATGGCTCCCCGGTGGAGCGGGAGCAAAACGTGTCACACGTTTTTACCTCGACGGGTCAGTTCACAGTCACCGCCACAGCATTCAACGCTGTTAGCCGTGATTCTGTGACCCTTAAAGTGAATGTTTTACTTCCTGTCCCAGACCTTACACTTCACACCAACCAGCCTTACGCTGTAGTAGGAGAAGAAACTCTTATCTCAGCAATTAGCAGTGCCATCAGTAGCACCAACTACTTCTGGACTGTGGACGGTATAACCTCAACCAAACGGGGGACTTATCAGTTTAGATTTGCTTTCCCTGAACCAGGAGTGTATCAAGTGAGGGTTATAGCACAAAACTTGGTGAGTAGAAAGGAGGCAGCTATTTTAATTGAGGTCTTTGAAAGAATAGATGGTCTTCAGATTGAATGCCAGAGCCTGACAAATATGAAATATGTACCAACCCAAGAGGATCTGCTGTTTACTGCTTCAGTCACCAAGGGCTCCAATGTCACTTATTACTGGCTTGCTACACAGAGTGGAATAAACCAACAAATTACTGGTGATGGGGAACTTTTTCATATGTTAGCTGAAACCCCTGGTGGGATATCACTTCAGCTAATAGCTTGTAATAAGTTGGGTGAGACCACCAGCATTGTTTCTTTAGTGGCAGTACAGCGTGTTACAAGTGCACACATTACGACACAATCAAACACTGTGGCGTTAGGGAAATTAGTGAATATCTCTGTATCTGTGGTTACCGGGTCAGATATGCAGTACCTTTGGTATGTGAAATCTGATCTTTCACCCCTGCAGACACATGCGCCCTTTCTTGTCCACACTTTTACAAGTCTGGGTCACTGTCTTGTCAAAGTTTCAGTTCAGAATGTTCTCAGCCACACCAATGTCACCAAACAGTTCAACGTTCAGGAGGAGGTCCAAGAGGTGAACTTTGAAATTGAAGGAAAAATGCATCCTTTTTATATCACCACAAGTGCTGCCATTCCACTCCATGGCCTTATTGGGAAGGGTAGTGATCTGCACTGGAACTGGAAAGTTAGAGATGCTAAAACCATTCTTTTTAACGCCACTAATCAGACCTTAACCTACACATTTCCACATGCAGGCCTCTATCAGGTGACTTTGAACGTCTCCAATGGAATAAATTGGCAAATGGTTTCACACAGTGTCACAGTCCAGGATGCAATCAAAGGTCTATCGCTGAAAATTTCCAAGTCTTCTTTCTGCACCCAGGAACAAGTTATTTTTAGTCCTACAATCTCCAAAGGGAGCAATGTAAGCTTTGCTATAACTTTTACAAACAAAGACCGTATTGATAGTCAGGAAATTCTCAAAGGGCAATTCACCACATCAAACCTTACAGCAGGGACACATCTTGTTACAGTGAAAGCTTGGAACCAGGTCAGCAGTGCCGAGGTGTCTTCCAGCATTCTGGTCACTGAGCATATTCAAGGTTTGCGACTTGTGAACTGTTGTTCTGCTGCTCTAGAGGCTCTGGAAGGCATCCAGTTCAAGGCAGAAGTTGAAAGTGGACTTCCAGTCCAATACACCTGGGTATTTCATTTGGTGGGGTCCGAGCCCATGTGGCTCATGGGTCAAGAGGTGATCTTTACTCCACCAGAGAGTGGTTCATTGTCTGTTAGTGTGCTAGCCACCAATGGAGTCTGCTCCAAGATGCTAAATGATACGGCTACAGTTCAGTGGCCTGTTAAGGAGGTCAAGCTTGTCTGTCATTCAGAAAGAATATTTGTTGGACACGCTGTCAAGTTTTCTGCAAAAGTTGATGAAGGGAGCAACCTCAGATACCTCTGGGCCTTTGGAAACTCCACTGAACCACTGGTGACAGACGTAAGCACAGTCAGTCATACTTATTATATTCCTGGGAGATACAGTGTCATGGTCAAAGTTCTCAACAGTGTCAGCCATGTGTCCACACAGCTAGAAATGGAGGTGGAGGAGCCCCATTGTACAAGCCCTCAAGCTTCTCTTGTCCAGAGCCTGTCTACTATCTTCAGGTCTAGAACGAGTTTCTTTGAAGCAAGTGTTGACATTAACTGCTCTGCTTATAAAACCACGTACCTATGGAAGATATTCAAAGAGTCAGACTGTACCAATGCCAACTTAGAATTCTCTGGGAACAAAGTCATTCTTAGAAGTGAGGTAGATGCAACTTCACCATTTCTGTTACTCCCGAAGCGCACTCTCAATATTGGACGGTATTGCCTGGTATTTGCCATATCCCTCCAGGGAACTCCTCTACTTGTCCAACAAAAAACCAGCATCACAGTGGTTCACTCCCCGCTGGTTGCTGTCATCAAGGGAGGCTCACACAGACTGTGGCCCAGCCTCCGTGACCTCGTCCTGGACGGATCTGAGTCCCAAGACCCTGACGTAGAGCCAGGAGTGGAGGATACACTGCAATATCACTGGACCTTTGTGACAGTGGTAAAGGCCTCTTGATGTTAAAGCAGCCTTAGTGTTATGAAAATTATATCATATGACAAAATTTGAAAGCAGCAAAAGTTCTAGCATTACTTCTTTGATACACACTGATGTCTCTACTTGACATTTATGTAGGTGTTACCAACACCTAAGTGTTTGTATTTTCAGGACTCCTCAGAGACTTATTTTGTAAAGCAGCCCATTGAGAGTAACAGCAGCAGAATGACTGTACTCAGCACGCAGCTGCACCCAGGCACAGTCTACATTTTTACCCTCACTGTACACAAGGCAGGGAGGAGACCTGCCACTGCCAACCAGACAGTGAGTATTACCCATAATCTCACTCCATTCCCCCACAAAATAATGTTTTATCACTTTTATTGCACTTGCAGTTCAGTCGAGAGCTATATGAGGTTATGTTGAATATCTCTTAATAAAAACTTACCATAGACACACCAAAGAAGAGACTTATCACATGTACCTCTGTCTCTTATCTTTAGGTGACAGTGTGTGAAGCTCCTCTGCTTCCCGTGACTGTGGAATGTGTGTCCTGCACCGCCTCGTCCTCCCGTCACCACATCAGTTACACCACCTCCATCATCCTCACCGGACAATGTGGACAGTGTGACGACCAGGCTCAGGTAACGAATTAATGCATACATACACACTTTCAGTTTACACGTAAAGTCAATTTTCAAACAAATTCAATTCCATCCATTTTTGAAAAAAAAAAAAAAAATCAGTTAAATAGTGCTCTCATGAAGAAAATGCAAATGTTGAAAGTAAAAAGAAAAATCATGGCATAAGGCAAAACATTTCTTTAAATACACATGACACATGAAATGCAATAGTAGTACAAGTGGAAAGAACTAAATTGAGCTATCAACGCACTGTGCTCCCTGTGCTACAGTCTTTGCTGTTTGTTTAGCTGTTTATCTGCTTAGGGAATTAATTTGTAATTGGACAGTTTCATCTATATTCTATCTAAGCAACACTTAATTAGGTAATTAAGATAAAATAACAGTACAATGATCTGTAATTTACAGCCCAGAAATATACAAATATACACAGACAGTAAGTATTATTATGAATCTTTATGGGTCTTCTCACAGTACAAATGGAGTGCTGAGGACCAGACTGGCATGACCTTTGACCTCAACAAGGTCACGACCTCTACAGGGATACATTCTCCTAACTTGGTGGTGCGTTCAGGTGTCCTGCAGCCAGAGCAGAGATATACCTTCACTCTCAATGTATCCCAGCCTGGCAGAGGGCAGTGGGGCAGCGCCAGCCTAACGATACTACCTAACAATCCGCCACACGGAGGCCTTTGTGATCTCAGTCCAGAGTCAGATATACGTCTTCTGGAGACAGTTGTCACCTACAACTGCTCAGGTAACACTGTGGTATTAGTAAAAATACAATTTGCATCAATATCTTTGTCACTTCAACAATTTGACAGTGTTTCGCTAACATCTATTCTCTTTTGGCAGGGTGGCGAGATTATGAAAACAGGGCCTCTCAGCTGATCTATACTTTCCAGGTAGCACCATGCCAGCCCATTGACACTGTGTGCCCCCTGCTCACCCTGTACAGGTGAATACAGACCTCGACTTCCAGCTATTAATAGACAAGGAAGTGTGATCCTAACCTGGAAGTTAAAAAGCTGCATTAAGAAGTAAGGTTTGGATTTGCTTTTTATATTTTATGTTCTTAATTTCTCTCCCTAGAGGTACTCGTTCAACATTTGGCAGCCTGGTTCCAGTGGGAAATTCTGGGCAAGAAAGAGGCATGTCAGTTATTACACTAACATTGCTGGTAGAAGACCATCTGGGGGCAAAGGTCATTGCTCTAAACACGTAAGCTTCCAGGATTTGATGCAACCTGAGCAAAACAAACATGACAATTCTATTTGTTGTTGTTTTCAACATCTATTTCCACTACACATGTTTTAATGAACTCTCACTGTCTCTGATTCCTCCTTTGGCCAGAACGTTGACAGTTGAGAATCCTGCAAGGGACGAAGTGGCCATTCAGTGGCTCAAAGACAAGAGCCAGACAGAGCTGTGGGCTTTAGTCCAACACGGCAACCCTCAAGAGATTATCCCTTATTCCATCGCCCTCACCAGCCAGCTCAATCAGGTAGTGTGTCAGCATCATATTTCATTCACCAGTGCATGAAATGACTTTTTAAACTGATTATGATTAACTAGCCATTATCCATAACAGAATAATTGAAGATAGTGAGCATAGTGGATGTGAGAATCCTGAAAGGTTTTAATTTGCTTGTAATGTGGACTAATGAGTTTCCCCTACCTGTCGACAGATGGGGTCTGGACAGACGGCCAGGGAGCTCACAGACAGACAGGAGATCCGGGAAAATGTGACCAAAGCCCTGGCCTCTCTCCCCGTGTCCTCCTTGCTGGATGTTGATCAGATCAGCTCAGCATTGTCACAGTCTACTGTAAGTCATCATGCAGTTTGTTTCGTCATCATTCAATATTTAACAAGTGATCAGTACTACTGAAAATGCTTCAGAGGACACAGCTGCAGGATCTCAAACACAAAGGGAATTTTAATCCATTGAGAACATCTCCTATTGGTGCTCACAGTGAATTCATGCAAACACAGACACACAAAGAGAGAGACAAAGGCATTTCACACCAGCACTTAATCTCATACTATTACTCAAATATGACACCTTTTAAGAATTGATTTGTAAGAAAAATTCTTAATTTTCTCTGTTTTCCCAAGGCTGTTCCCAATGAATTGGTATGTGAAAACTGCCAGGAGAAAGTTCTGGAAGCTGTGGGGAAGATGATCCATGTAATGGAGAAACAGATGAGTCCTGGTGTTCTGTCAGCTGTTGAAACAGGAAGGAACATCTTAAACATCATAGGTGCTGGTCAACCACCATCTCCTGCACGACATGTCATGTACTGATGGTGAACTGGTGAACATTTTGTGTTCTCTGTGTTTCCAGGTAGCACCCTGGCTGCTGTGTCTGAGTCTGTCAGTGCTTCCAGTTCTCCCGCAGCCTACCAAGGCCCTCAGCAGTCAGGTTCCACAGTCACCCTGTCAGCGCTGGGTCACGCAGAGGCCCTGATGCGCTCTCTGATGCATTCACGCGTTCATGGCGAGGCGCCCCTTTCGCTCTCCACCCCTTATTTCAACACAGTGGGTTTCCACGGAGACCCCTCCGACCTCCTCTGCACTCACCAGTCCAACCAAAGCCACATCATCCCCTCTCAGTCATCGTCAACCGACGAATCGAAGAGTTCTCGACCCCCTTGTCAGTTTCATATCCCCACCTCCCTCACTGCTCACCTGAAGAGTCAGAAGTCTGAGGTGGTGCAGGTGCTGTTTGGTACGGACGCAGAATTGGGATCCAACCCTTTGCTGACTGCTGCCGACCCTCCAATTTCCACCACTCTGGTTGCAATGGAGTTCACCACGCCTCAGGGCCAACTCATACCCATCCAGGATCTGGACCCCGAACAGGCCATACGGGTCACCCTGCCCAACAAGTATCATGTAAGGCAGGACGATGGGGGTGGAGATGGGAGGGTAGGTGAAGCTGGGAACGGGACATGTCTTACTGTAACAATCCCCGCTGAAGGAAGGTTGAACCTCACAGTCAAAACTGTGGACGGACTGGATGAAAACGCAGGTTTATATATCTCCTTCAACTTCAGCCTGAACCCAGGTACAGTAGAGTATTTTTTTCTCTGGACCTATCCTGTTTTTTCCTGATCTTAAACTTTTGCACTTGGTGCATGTATTACGCTAATGACAATTTGGCCTTAATGGCTTTTTACTTCTCTGTAGGGTCAATCATGCAGCACCTCCATAATTATTAATTAACCTTACTGTATATCTGTGAGTTTTTGCATGAATTATACATTAAAAAGGCTGTTTTCAAACTGCATTATGCATATCTAGGAGCTACTCCAGTGAGTCTGGGACACGTCAAGATAGAAGTGAGCTCTACAGTGCCAGGGACTAATGCATCCCAGGATTCCCTAGTGAGAGATTGGGCTTTCACTCTCTCTGCTCCAAGCAGCTCCAGAGAGGAAACCATCTTTCTGTCTCCACTGTGAGTCACGGCTCTTTTCTGTAACTCCCACTGATTGCTCATTTTGCTGAATAAAGAAGTACATTTTACATGGCTGAATTTTCTCCCGCAACAGTCTGAACGGGACGGACAAGCCTCTCTCTGTCAACCTGACCTCCTCTCTGGTGGACGGCGGCCCCGTCCATGCGTCGGTGTGTGTGTTCAGCTCTCTGTGCCGGTACTACAGTGTGAAGGAGGGGCGTTGGAGCACTGAGGGTCTACAGCCACTGGAGGGCAGCACGCTCCACGCAGCGCACTGTCTCACCCAGCACCTCACCATGTTTGGGGCCAGTTTGTTTGTTCATCCTGGGGCTGTTGTTCTGCTGCCACCGGTATGCGAGAACACAAAGCACTACACCAGCTGGAAAACTAGAGCATATTTTTGAGTGTTTTGACAAATAAATATATCTATCCATTCCCCAAATGCAAAGTCAGGATTAGAAAGAGGAAAGTCATCAACAAGCTCTTCCCCTTCTCCCTCCATCCATGTGTTATCTGTGCAGTCAGGCGGTCCCATGCGTAACATGGTGGTGGGGATTGTGTGCGCTGTCCTGGTTCTGATTCACCTGCTGGCGGGGCTTATCGCCCATAAACTGGACCACTTGGACAGCTTGAGGCTGAGCCAGGTCCCTCTGTGTGGCCGACCGGGGCTGTACCACTACAGAGTGCTGGTCAAGACTGGCTGGCGGCGAGGAGCAGGTCAGCCCAGGACATCAAGTCACTGCAATGTAGAAATGAAAAGTGAAGGCAAAAATACAAGAAATGAATGCACTGTCATGTTTGATTTATGAAACCTCTAACTACATATGATGGAAATCATTAATGCTGTGGTGTGACCCATCAGGCACCACGGCACATGTTGGCATCAGTCTGTATGGCGTGAACAAGAGCGGCTCTCGCCATCTGCAGAGGGATGGAGCTTTTCAACGCGGCGGCCTGGACCAGTTTCACCTGGAGACAGATGACAACCTGGGAGATATTTGGAAAATTCGCATCTGGCACGATAACACAGGTACATGGAAATGGCAAAAATATCCTTTTAAAACCAATGGTATTGTTTTGACTCCTGACCTTACATTGATATAATATCTTTTGGGATCAAGATCATATTAAATCAATTAATTTAAAGATTTACATAATAGTTACATTGGAAACAATTAAAATGATTTCACCCTCTAGATATTTTGGTTCATTTTTTCTAATTAAAGATGCTTCCTTAAACCTAGTTGTACAAGACCAAATGATTTATTGAAAACTGGTTGAAAATCATATATTTTGAACATATCTCAATACTGTAAGTAGTCTGAGTGACTACACGTGAACGTAGCTGAATACCATATATGTGGCTGTAGGTCTGGACCCGTCCTGGTACGTGCAGCATGTGGTGGTTTGGGACCCTAATACAGACCACATGTTCTTCTTCCTGCTGGAGGACTGGCTCTCCCTGGAGAATCAGAAGAACGGCACTGTGGAGAAGGAAGTTCTAGCCTCGTGTAAGCTTATACATATTTCGTTTTTTCTTGAAAAGTGGCGCGGCATTTATGTGGCGTGTTTTGACAACTTCCTTCATATTATCCTCCCCAGGTCCCGAGGAGCTTTCTCAGTTTCGACGGGTCTTCACCTCCCAGCTGATGTTTGGGATGGTTGAGCGTCACCTGTGGCTGTCGCTGTGGGAACGGCCTGCCCACAGCCGTTTCACCCGGGCTCAGAGGGTTACATGCAGTGCCCTCATGCTGCACCTCTACCTGGCACTGGGTGTTCTCTGGTACGGGGCTGTCGGCACAGAGGGGCACAGGTAGGATGGCTTATAGGCCTCAGTATAAACCCCAACATCAATGCCATATAAAATTCCTATAAATTAGTGTGTTAATGTAAGTTTTTCCTCATAATACAATAACATTTCCATAAAAATACAGTCCCTCTAAATAGATTTGTATTTCAAACTGAATAATCACTGGTTAAGGTAGCATAAAATTGTATTATCAGTATAAACTACAGTGTAATGTTTTATAGTATTTCTCGCTCATTCAAAGGGACATTATTTTTTTTCAGTCACTGCATGGAATTCAGTTAGAGATTTTCCAGATGGAAACCAGTCTGTCAGTAGATTCTGCAGAGTTGTCGCGATGAAACTCATTTGTGTCCCTTTGCCTCAAGTGGACCTGTTTCAGCCCACCTGCTGGTTAACGTGGAGACGGTTGCCGTGGGGATGACTGTCGTGGTGCTCGTGTTTCCTCTCCAGTGTTTCCTCTGTTTCCTGTTTAGAAAAGCTCGAGGTCAGGTAACCTAAAACAGCTGATATGATATGATATCATGATTTTATGAGACACCCTTTCCTCATATGACCTGGAGCAGGCCGTGCAGCTCGGCGTCCAAGTTTGTCAAACAGTCTTATCTCAATATGGAAACAGTACAAGTGTTTCCCACTTATCTGAATGTATACTCAGAAATGATCAGGCCGCAGGCGTGTGTTTATGTGTGTGTGTGTGTGCAACCCAGGTATCCATGGACATGTCAGTCCCCACTTCTCCTGTTTGTCACTCTGTGGAGATGGACGTCTACCTCGGCCAATCGGTGCTCTCCGGCGCTTCCTTCCTGTCTCTGCCGGACTCTTCCAGCCCGGTCAGGGACAGTCCTTCGTCTGTAAGAGCCCACACACACACGGACGCTCACACAAATAAATGCTTTTCTCCTCCTGTCTCATTAATCCTGTCTTCCGGTTTTCTGTAGTTACTGGAGAGCAAAGCGTTTGACTCCAGTATTCTGGACTTTTGGGCTGCGTCAGGCTTGGTGCCTCAGACAGATGGAGCACGTCAAGAGGAGGGCATAGGGTCATGGCCGTCCTGCGACAGCCTCCTCAATCTGCCAGTAGGCCCATGCTTCACCAAGACGGCCCCAGCCCCCAACCTCTGCGAGGCTTCTCCTGCCCTCGGCCCCGTACGCCAGCTGAGGAGGAAAAGGGCCCTGATGCAGCTCCGCCTGGCCTCACCCTCCACTGCTGCCTCACCTGCTGCTCTTCTCTGTCCCCTGTCAAAAGACATTTCCAGTTTTCACCAATCCCCTGCTGCACCAGACCAAAGGGTCTCCACCATGAGCGCCGACTTAGTGCAAGCTCATAACCACAATCTGACAACACTTCTGACTCTGTCCGGTGAGAAACTGTTCACACAGACTCAGATATTCAAATATACATGGAAGAGAAATCAGCCAACCTGTTCTGTTAAGGTTCAAAGTTGCTCTGTAAAAATTAGGGAATCGTTGATTTAAGCAGAAGTCCTTCAGGGAGGTTAAGATAATGTGCACTGCCTAAAAAACAATAAAAACCATTGCATTGCATTGTGTGCTAGTCTGATTGTGTATTTTTGTGCTTGATGCCAGAGGAGGATCTGCTGATGTCTATAGCAGCAGCAGCAGAGGACACAGCAGATATAACTAACAGCAACTCAGACAGCGGCCGGGATTCCCTTAGAACCACCTCCTCACTTTCAAACACGTAAGGATCGCCTCTGTGAATCATGCAGTTCTGTGTTGCTTAGAATATTCTGTATTAATGTGATTTGTTTTGCTTTCCAGCCGGAGCACCTCCTGCAGCAGCTGGTCTGAGCAGAGTGAAAGGAAGTTCCTGTACGGTGCAGAGGTCCACCAGCCGGATCCACAGTCCTGTCCCTCCCTGCATGGGGCAAGACTCTACAAGTGTCCCTCCGTGCTCTCTGTAGACTCCATAGCCAGCACCTTCCTGCCGAGCCCTTCTCCCGACTCCACGCGCTCCTCCTCCACCACGCGCATAGGTACTGGACCAGTGGTTCCCAAACTTTTTTGTCAGATGTACCTCCACTGCCCTGTTGGTTTAACTCAAGTACCCCTTCATCCCCTTCATTATATAGAAAATGGTTGTTACGCTAATGTTTTCATGCAATTGAATTGTCAGTGCCAATTTGGTCAAATCGCATTCATACTACTTTTACTGGGAGAGGTTCCAACCTTTTATCTTCTTTATATTTCATCTAATCATTACTTTTAGCTATCTATTCAAACCATTTAGGATTTTCTTTTAGTTAAGTATGTAATATGTCAGTACATCCTTTTGAGTTTCAAATTACCACAGTTTTTCCATGTGTCCCTTGGCAACTGCATAATAAGTTCCCCCTAGAGTACAATTACCAGTTGGGAATCACTGTACTAGACTGTGGGATAAATCACCCAGTAAATCCCCAATTAGTATCTTTTTATTCACATCTGGTGATCTGGTGTGACTGGTGTCTGAGATATCCGCTGCTCAATTCCCCCATCCCAGGCGTTGCTCGAGGTCAGCCCAGCTGGCTGCTCCCTCCCTGGGCACTGTGTGTGATTTACCCCCTGGTGGCTGTGCTGCTAGGAGCCTGCCTGGCCGTGGTCGGACTCTACGGCAGCTTCTTGCCCAGAACAGTAGTCCTCATGTGGCTGGCATCCACTCTGTCGGCCTTTCTCACCTCTGCTCTGCTGCTGGAGCCTCTCAAGGTGGGTTCAAACACGTCGTTTAACTAACTCACTTCTTAGACCCGTCGGTGGACAGTCCCTTTGATTTGCATCGCCTTCTTCCTTGCTCAGGTGTGTGTGCAGGCCTTGATCTTCACAGCACTGTGGAGGCCTGTGGATCCAGAGGTGGAGGACCAGCTGGCTCAGGAGACCACTGTGGTGAGGGCATTTGGAGAGCATGGCGGGAATGTTCGGCCACCATGTGGCTACGGGCTGCTACAGGCTAAAGAGGAAGCCCGCAAAGTCCGAGCTCTGCGATCACTTATGAAGGTAACAATAAAACCGAAGTTTCAAATTTAGTGGCATTTTGTCTTCAGAAACATTTTATTTTTCGTTTATTCATCTGCATCTTTTCCGCAGCACTGTGTGTGCCAGCTGTTATTTCTGTTGCTGGTGCTGATGGTGAACTACCAGGACGGCGTGGAGCAGAGGCAGGGCAGGCTGCTGCACTCGGCTGTCAGGCGCCGTCTTCACACAGCACCCTTGGGGGTCCCTAACCTCACCTCACTCAGAGAGTAAGCGAGAGTAACACTCAGCTTCCTGATGGCAAAACACTACACCATGCCAACTAGTGGGGACGAAACCTGGAGCATGGGACTCCGCTTGTTCCACCATCCATGTTATGATGTCATGTTTTGACTAAGTTGGTCTTCATCACACCACTTCACCTGTCCAACATCAGTGACAGAGGTGGTTGTGCACATCCTAGTACTGTATTAAAAAAAACAACATTTGAGGCCTAAAAAATGTTTTGCTCAATTCTTCTTGTTCAATGCTACCATTAGCTTTTTTTATTTTCATCAACCCAATTGTGAATTTAGCTCCACACACAGCAGAATCCTGTGAAAATGAAAACCTCAGATATGGGATCTTTAACATGCAAAAGCAATATTCCTAGTGCACTTTTGATGTGCATGATGTAATCCAGTTTATCATGCAGACAATTTATGTTCAACCTGGTGTCATCAGAATGTTGTCCTTTCATGGGTATAAAGTCAGTGCATGAGTCTGTCTCGGTACAGCCTTAATTCTGCCATATCGACACATTTGGTTAATGACCTTGGTGACTTTTAAAGTATAAACAGTGTAATTATCAGGACGAAAGAGAGTACCCGTAGAAGAAAAAAGCTTGTAACTCACCTGATGTTCTGCCTCATGCATCTTTATACTGTAAATCTGCATTTTTACTTGCACACATAAACACACACAATCCCAGGTTTATGTCGATTATCTCTTCACCCAGCTGGTCAGATGCAGAGCAGTGGATCAACCACACCTTGGTGCCACACCTACACCAAAACCCTACACTGCGCCTTGTTGGATTGCCACGGCTGCAGTACACACGTACTCTCAGTCCTCTGGCTAGTGTCTTCCTGGGAAACAGCAGTGTAACGACACACAAGCTGCTGGCTGACCTGCACATGGCCGACTGGAGCAAGAAACAGTTAGTGGATTTCTCACGACAGCATCTCCAAAACATGCTGAGAGTTTATTTATTAACACCTTCATTCTTCAGTTGTTAATTCCCCTGAAAGCAGAAAACTTTTCTCTCTTTTGTTTCTCACTCTTTTGAAAATAAGGAGGCATGCCACCCTATTAAAACTTTTATTCTCCTGGGAACAAATGGAGAAATAAGAGATGAAAATGTTCTCAAGTAGATTACCTAAACTATTTTGCGTATTTGGCATGGAACACTGAATCCTCTGATGTCATTTTTTTGTATAGTATCAAACAGAAATGTTTGCATTCAACCCTCTGCAGTGCTCTCTAATTGTATGTTTTCTTTTCATTACATTTTCATCCCAGGTTTAAAACTCTGTCTGTCGACTTCACACACTACCACAGAGAGTCTGCTTTATCTGTGTGTGTGTCCATACAACTAGAGTGGGCTCAGACACAGGGAGTCACCCCCTTTATCTCCATCCATCCACTCCTCATCCCTTCATCCTCCTCTGGACTGGACCTGCAGTTGGTCATTACGGTAACAAACACTGTGATCCTTTCAAATACATCAAGAATAGCAATTAGGTGCAATAAATGTTCTCAAGCAAAGGATTCAAAAATAATTTCAGTGATAAAAACCACTGGCTTTATACCGCAGGTTCTTCTTCTCATCTCTGCTCTCCTCATCTTGTTCGGGGAACTGTGGTCCTTGGCTACTGAGCGTGCCCAGTGTCTGCGTCAATGCAGACACTGGTTCCAGCTTCTCCTGGCCTTGTTGTCCCTGGCAACGGCAATCCTTCATCTCTGCTTCCTGTCCCAGGCCACTTCCTGTGTTTCCAAGGTAAGAAACGAAAACTAAAAAGGTTCCATTGAACTGACGATTTACTCGTCCCTTTGTCCTTATAGTTCAATTTAGCAGATTTGGAGGCCAATGCTACTTAAGCCCCTACATGTACATGCAACCTTTACACTAGTGTATATTATTTAATTAATTAACTAATTATAATTAAATAGAAGACGATAGCAGTAGTTTAAAACATTTCTATTACAGTAAAAAAATTATTATTATAAGTGTTGATTTCATGACCTTACAATAACCTGTATGTGCCATTTAGCTGCGGTCCCAACCACACAACTTCATCAACTTCCACAGTGTTGCCCTTCTGGCACAAAGGTGTTCTGAGTGTGCGGCCGTCCTGCTCACTCTACTTGTTCTAAAGGTAAATGAGAGCTCTAGTTCATCATTTTACGACTCTATATGGGTCCACAGCTTTCCCACTTTATCGAATGTCTACTCATTTCCATTTCGGTGTGTTCCAGCTACTGGGAACCTTGGGGTTTGTGCGGAGGTGGGTGGTGTTAGGCAGAGTGCTGCAGAGAGCCTGGAGGGAGCTGTGGGCTCTGACTGTCCTACTGCTGTTGCTGCTGCTGTTCTGCACTCACCTCGGAAACATGGTACAAGAAGGAAGGTTGAGCTGAACCAAATATTCATAGATAGGAAATGTATTTGATATGCCTCTGTCTTTGTTTCAGCTCTTCTCCCGCTCAGTGGAGGGTTTCCTGTCAGTACGTCAGACTGTTGTCTCAGTGCTGTCCATCCTGCGTGGCCGGATAGCTCTCCAAAGACTATGCAGGATGCACCCGGTCCTGGGCCCTCTCTATGGGCTACTACTGATGGGGGGAACTGTTTGGCTCTTGGCCAGACTCTGTGGCGCTGTTCTCATCCGTACATACAGGTACACAATGTATGTGAACAATATTAATGATACACGGTGTGGATTTGTGGGAAAAAAATCCCAGCACTGCTATGTCAAGAGTTAGATGTAACCGAAACAGTGTCTGTCCTCCCAAAATCTTGGAAGTTTGTGTTGTAAATTTTGCAGTAGTGGTGCATATGACAATATGCACATGCAATATGCATTTTACACATTTTATGAGATGCTCTTAAAGAAGGCTGAGCAAGCTTTACACAGAATTTCCCTGAGCACCGTGCAAGTACTTGGTCATAAACCAAAGTATTGGAAAGATGTCAAATTTTCTCCTGACTTTTTTATATATATATATATATATATATATATATATATATATATATATATATATATATATATATATATATATATGTTTTTATCAGAAGTATGATCATAATTTTGCCTACGAACATGCCAAATTCAATGTGTGATTGCAACTAACGCCTCAAATGTTCCCTTAAGAAAGTGCCAACAAGAAGTTTTTTTAAGGTAAAACATTGCGTTAAGTAGGTTTCAATTCTCACTATTGATGTGTCCTTAAGGGCAGAGCAGGCTGAGCTGTACCGTGCAACCATTGAACCTCAGGACTATGAGATGGTGGAGTTCTTCATCAAGAGACTCAAACTGTGGATGGGACTTACCAAAGCTAAAGAGGTAGGCAGTGCATTAGTTGTGGTGCATTTCATTGGAAGAACTGAGTGAATGAGGAACTTCCACAGTCAATACATGTTGCTGATCCCACACATTTATTTTTCTTTCTAGTTCAGGCACAGGGTGAAGTTCGAAGGTATGGACATCCCTCCTTCCAGGTCTTCACAAGAATCCCGTCTCTCCACCCTGTCCTCCACCCTCCCCTCTTCTGACACTCCCTCCCTTTCTTCCTCATTTTCATCCCCCCGTCCCCTGTCCTCAGCTCTCTCTATGAGGTCTGAGGACTTGACAGAGCCTGGGTTTGACGTCCAGCCCTACCTGGACCGCCTGCTGCCCTGCGTCAGTGCACTTCTGTCTCGTTTTGATCAGGTGAATCAGATAACTGAGGACGTTCACAAACTGGAAGTGAAACTTGAAGAAGCTCAGAAACGGAGGAGGATGAGGTGGATCATTAACAAGGACAACGGGGCAGAAGGATTCGGAGAGTCAGCAAAGCCAAAGGAACTGGAAAGAGAAGCAAGGGAAACAGGAGAAGTTAGACACAGGAAGACAGGTCTTCTTTACCCCAAGCCACGAGTGTCCCTTCCATCCTCATTTTCTTACACTCCCTCCACACTTCAGTACCCCATCGTTCCCCGAACACGTAGCGCCTATTCTAAATCTGAAACAGTACCATTCCAGCCTCAGGCATCAAGCAACAACCATGCTTCTGAAGCAGCCAAGCTTGCATCTGGAATCTGTGGTTTGGATCCTGCAAGTTCTCCTGGATTTGGCATGTTCCCCAGGAGAAGAGCCTGGCATTCTGGGAGCTCTCATTCAGCTGACGCAGCTCAGAGGATCTTCCTGACCCAAGGTGGAGTTGCTCCATGCAGCAGTGGAGGAGAACATTTTGCATTCACCACCTCCAGACCCAGGAGTGAAGACGGGGTGAGAAGGCATATCAGTGACGGAGTCCCTGTAAAGAGGAAGGCTTGGATCTCCGAGGGATCAGAGACTGAGCAAGACTAACCTCGTGTTTACACTGGAAGTGAACTTAGTTGACAGATGCTATTCTCATTATCATCTTTGTAAAGGCTCTCACTGGATCTCTATAGTAGTTTGCTGCTACAAAGAAGCCTGTTTAAACTAGTGTAGAGTTTAAAGGATGTGCGCATTTACCAGTCAGGGAGAGTAAAGAAAATCTTGGGCACTGCTGCCTTGATTTTGACCATTCTGGCAAGTCCCACAACTTCATGGAAGTACAATGCTAACTGGAGTACCATTTAATTGTCCTCCATAAAACAAAACTACTTCAGGGCCTACCATCAGTATAATTTATGGACTCAAATTGTTCCTTAAGAGCCATTTATGAGATTTTTGCAACATTTTCCAAAGAGAAACAACTGGAAAAGGTTTGAGTAGGAGTTATAAAGAGTAATGAATGTAATATTTGTAAAAATGTAACAGTTACTTTAGGATAGTTTTAACTGTTGTACATAATATTGTTCCTTACAATATTGCAGACCTGTAAAGTTATATGCTGATATAATTACAATAAAGACAAGTGACCATATGGTCTGAAACTGGGTGTATGTTTTATTTCCTTGAAGCATTTTTTTTATAACAGGAAAACTGTGTTCTGCGTTGGCAGTACTTTGTGCACTTGTTTTTATCCATGTGTTTACTTTAAATGATAACACAGCTCTATAAATATTTAATCAGCAATAATTTATATGATTACCTATCTAAAGAAAATGACCTTGATATAAGAGTAAACATATGATAACATAGAAGCTAACAAGGTGATTGCCGAGGCTCACGTGCCAGGGTTTCAAATTAAATGAATACATAAAATATTTGAAAATATGTTAGATGTTTGACTTTAATGTACATGGACAATGCATTCAAATTATGATGATCTGCAGTTTTATTACTGTATGTCAAAACACAATACATACACATCTTACTAAAAATATGTAATAATAAAATATGGCCAATACACAAAAGAAAAAACACATTTAAAACAAAGAACAAAGATTTAATAGTAGAGTAATAGAGTATGGGGGTATGTATATGCAAAGGCACAATTTTAAAGTAAAAACAAAGTATGCATAAAACTGAAGCATTAACCAAAAAAGAGTTATTTTGCATCACATTTTGACTTTGCTTAGAGAACCATTGCAATTTCTTTTACCGATTAGCACTTTCAACAAGAACAGAAATATTGTTCTATACTGCAGTTATGCAAGCTTTTTCCAAAAGTTTGTGTTCCCATTTAATCACATAATTGACATTGTCTTAAGGTCAGAGATTACTTTGTTCATTACTTATCTTTACTTATCACTTGTGTGTGTGCACTGCGATTGTGTCACAGTGAAATGTCAGTCCACCTGTATAAAAGAAGATCCATGCCAGTCTGGTGTCTAGGCATTCAAGTTTTGGAGTCTACAGGTGTGTATACAACAGGACTGGATCATAGACTTACTATATTACTATGTCACTATTGAAGTTTTTCAGTTTGAATGATTTTGTAATGTGATTGACTGACACAAGCTTGATTCTGCTTGGCAGAAATTCGTCCTTTTCCACAGTTGACAGCAGTGCCGAGACAATGAAGTGGGCCTTTGTTCTGTGTGCCATGGTGGCACTGTCCGAGTGCTTCATCCAGTAAGTCAGCTTTACCACTCTAACACGTTCCTGTACTTGTTCTATTTTGGATTTTTCTTACTACCTAATTGCATTAGCCCCCCTGCAATACCTGCCTCTCCCTCTCTTCTCTCTCTTGTCCTGTGCTCAAGAGTAAATCTGAATTCAAGTGAATCCATTGTTTCCTCATATATGAATAGTGAGAGATTTAAGACAAAGGACACATGAGCAAAAAACCTCAATAAAATCAATAAAAGGTTAATGAAAGGCTTATAAATGTAGCTAAAAGAAAGAAATAAAAAACGTTGCTCCCTTTGGTGAATCCTAGGGTCCCTCTGGAGAAGGGTAAGTCAGCCAGGGAGTTCCTGGAGGAGCAGGGTCTGTGGGAAGAGTACAGGCTCAAGTACCCATACAACCCCATGGTTAAGTTTGACCAGCGTTTTGCCGTCGGCGACGAGTCCATGACCAACGATGCTGATGTGAGTAACGGCAGCTAAAGCTTGGACAGACGGATGAACGCAATTTTGAGAAATGTCTTGTTTTGGGCACTAATAATCTTAGTGTCTCCTCTTCATCTCTAGCTGGCTTACTACGGAGTCATCTCCATTGGAACTCCTCCTCAGTCCTTCAAGGTCGTCTTTGACACCGGCTCCTCTAACCTGTGGGTGCCCTCCATCTACTGCAACAGTCCAGCCTGCAGTATGTAAACCTATACATGCATATACACCTCCACATATTTAACAGACAGTTAGATGGCTAGACTAAGGCTTATTCTTATTAACTTCTTCTATTCTTATATGAGATATTTTGAATATTAACAATTTACACTGGTTACTTGTTAGCTGACCACATGAAAGGTACAGGCTAGCACATGTCAGCTGACCACTAAGATCCCTAGGGTAACCACATGTCCATTGAAGCAGGAAAATACTGAATAAAGGAAGAACCAGATGACACCTAAATTCTGTGAGTAAGGATAGAATTATCCGATCCTGTAGTGCTGAAGTAGGATTGAGAGGCATCCAAGAGCGAGTATGGTTGGGGTTAGGGCAAGGAAATAAGAACCTGGGATAGGCTGAAGAGAGGTCAAGATGTACCTCTGTATGGGAGCTCAGACCTTGCAACAGTCTAGGGTGAAGATTCGGAGGGTTGGGGTTAAAGTAAGGGACCAGTTTCATATCTGTTAACTTTTAAATGTTTTAATACTTTGCTTCATAATTAACATTGTACACTTGCATAGTCATGTTGCTTTTAGCAGCTTTACCATTTCATACTTTGCTTTCATTGTTTTTACTGTCAATTTCATCATTTACAGTTGGTTCCTGCTATAGTGCATACAATACTGTTATAACAAATCTATGCTAGATCAGCAACCAATTTTATTTTCCGTGTACTTTCTTAGACAACCATGACAAGTTTAACCCTGGCACTAGCAGCACCTTCAGAAATAATGGCAGATCTCTCAGAATCCAATACGGCACCGGCAGCATGACTGGCATCCTTGCATACGACACTGTGACGGTGAGAAATAAAAAGTTTATGGTAGCACTTTGAACTGGAAATATTTATTCATAGTTCTTACACACTGATTATTACTTTGTCCCACCATGTTCAAGGGGTACCCAGATTCCTTCATGATTAAATATCTGTTAACCTGCAAGCTCATCACATTCGTGTGTTGCGACCAATACTGTCATTAAATTAGAAAAAGCAAATCGAGGGGGTATTCAGAATACAACTTAAAAGATCCCACTGTAATTTGAGAGAGTTTTAAATCCCTGTACCGTCTTTATCTTTGTCTTATAGGTGGGTGGGCTCGCTGTGACAAACCAGATCTTTGGCTTGAGCCAGAGCGAGGCTCCCTTCATGCAGTACATGCGTGCTGATGGCATCCTGGGCCTGGCATACCCACGCCTGTCCGCTTCCGGCGCTACACCCGTCTTCGACAACATGATGAAGGAGGGCCTGGTCAACCAGGACCTCTTCTCTGTGTACCTGAGCTCGTAAGGACAGCCATGGCTTTGCAGTATCCAATCTAGAGAAAGGGACATATATATATGTTTCTGGACAATATATACAAATACTGAGACAGCACCTAATTTCTAGAAAGTTTATCAGTAAGTTCTCGCTTTCCTCTGTAGTAACTCTCAGCAAGGCAGCGTGGTGACCTTCGGTGGTATTGACCCCAACCACTACTATGGTCCCATCACCTGGATTCCCCTCTCCAATGAGCTGTACTGGCAGATCACAGTGGACAGGTAAAGCTGCGCACACAGCTTCATAGGTCATCAGAAATTGGGAAAAAGTGTTTGATATCTGTGTGATGCATGCTGTACTACGTGTCCCCCGTCAGTGTTACCGTCAATGGTCAGGTTGTGGCTTGCAGTGGCGGTTGCCAGGCTATCGTGGACACTGGCACTTCCCTGATCGTCGGACCTCAGGGCAGCATCAGCAGCATCAACAGTGGGGTGGGAGCTAGCAGCCAGAACGGAGACGTAAGTGCCAAGAAAGGCGTGCTGGCTGACTGAAGTACAACTTAACTGAGATGAAAACTGAACGGTAGACCCAAATGTCGTTGAATCCATTTTCCTTTGACTTTCTTCTCTCTTTCCTTCTGCCTCAGTATGTGGTCAACTGTAACAACATTGCACAAATGCCAGCTGTGACCTTCCACATCCACGGACAGGAATTCACCCTCCCAGCCTCTGCCTACGTCCGTCAGGTAGGTGTTTGTTTCCCTGCTAGACTTAGTATTTTCACTAATATCATCACTATAACCCTCCATCTGAAATTCTTCTCCTGAATCCCTCCCACAGTCTCAATACTTTGGCTGCCGTACTGGCTTTGGCAACGGAGGTGACAGCCTCTGGATCCTGGGTGATGTCTTTATCAGACAGTACTATGCCATCTTCAGCAGGGCCCAGAATATGGTGGGTCTGGCCAAGGCTACATAATCAGCTTGAAGTCAACCTGTCCAAGAGCCTTGCAACAGCCATATATAAATCTTAGTGTGATAGAAGGATTTCCAAAATGCTTGGTTTTCAGTGTTGCTGAAATGTTTTCCATGTCCTGTAAATGATTACATTTCATCAAATCCAATAAAAAGAGTTAAATCAATTTGACTGGTTTTAAATTAAATTATAAATGGATATGACACCTCATGTCATGGACAGTGAAGGTGCTGGCTCAATGTTCATGACGTGACTTAAGCATAAAGCTTCAGACGTGTTTTAACAAGGGGTTGTATATAGGGGAAACTCACTTGTGCTTCTGGTAAATCCTCTCTTTTAACTGCAATGTGTCCCTCTCTCTAACCTCCCCTGCAACAGATAAAAGTTAGTGAGTGGACCCATGAGCTTAGATTGTTTTATTGCACTTATAAAGCTTTGCTTTGAGGTACACTAAGCTTACATAGGATAAAAAGTTTAACAATCCCCAATGCAAGAAAATTGTATACATCTTTAATGGCTTGAAACTAGTCATTTAATAGTCATCACTAATGTGTTTTGTCCTGCGCTTGTGTTTATAAAGTAAATCTGAGAATCTAAATATCTACAAATTCTATCGCTTTCTGTTATTTTTCAAGGAACAATCAACAACAATGAAGCAACGGTTCTCAATGCTAACTTATCATGACATGATTACAATTGAATTTAAAATCTTGTCTTGGAAGGTACTTATTATTTTGGTGGGATTTGACCACCATTTCTGATATTAACTGACCGATTTGCAATCAAATTTAAGGAAAGTAGTACTTTCTCATCCCATATAGACTTGGTTTCAGTAAAAATCTTAACACTGTAGTCACAAGGATTTAAAAAGACGATATACTGTTGATCATGCTAACAGTACTACAATGAACCCTTTTGGCTGATATGGCTGAAATGTCAGATAACCAACACCTGTGTTGATTTAGTCAACAACTTGGTCTGACTGACAGTCACAAGCATGTAGAGTTTCTTTCCTCACTATATTTACCTGACTGGTGCACAATGTGATTTTCACATAACTCCATATCAACTTCCTCAAACATTTCAACCGAAACTTCTATTTTTAGATTTCCTTATCGGCTTCCTGTTGACAAAAACCAGCACGACTAGTCGTACTGCCACTTACCACAGTGCTATAGACTGTACCTAAAATACTGCAGCGCCCGCATAAGACTATTCAGCTTTATGTCGATTATCAGTTCTTTGTACACTTTTGCACTGTGAAATCTGAGGTAATAAAGAACTCAAGGAAGGCTGGGAATCACCTTGGCAGGGTAAGTGGTGTCCGTCTAAACTTTTGACCTTCATGTCTGTGCTTCCTTGTTCGCTACAAACTACTTTATTAATAAGAGACTGAGGGGTTGACTTTGAGTTGTTTTAGGTAGAGTTTGAGATGACGATGTCTACAGAAACGTGCAAAAGGAGGAGAGAAGTCACAAGCTACTGTGACTGGATGTCACAACTACCACCTGAACTTCACAACATTTCTCTCTTTAAGCTGGCCATACCAGGTATGGAGCCGACATGATGGAACTGCTTTCATTGCTGCAGCATTGAAGAAATACACAGCAGTTGGCCCAGTTTGACAGTGTGTGGGTCAAGGACTTGATTAATAAACACACTCTTGTGTAAAAACCATGTATCTTCGTAATATTTTTAAATTAGCTATAAAAAAAGCCCCTTTTCAACTTTGTTTTTCTGATTTGTCAGTGTGTTTTTAAATACTTATTATACACAACTTATATATTTAGTTTAAGAGTTTCTCAGTTCCAAATCACCAAATTAGGACATATATGGTTTTCCCTGGACAGCGACTATATGATGTTTATTAAAAAAGTAACATTGCTATGATATGTGTGTGTGTGTGTGTGTGTGTGTGTCTTTGGTGATTCCTAGGTAGCCATGACTCAATGAGTTATGACTTGGACATCAGCTCATCTATAACAGAGCCTGATAGACTGAAAAGATTCAGCAAGATTTACTGCGCACGTAAAATAGTGCACACATGGGCAACCACTCAGGTAAAGGGTTTTTAGTTCCGACTGTATTTGTGCTCATAAGAAATAGAGAGGGGAGTGTTTGTTTGACTGAGGTAATGGTTTATAATGCAGGAGGCGACCATCACAGAGCAACTGGACGCCGGCGTTCGCTACTTTGACCTGAGGATCGCTCGCAAGCCAAATGACACCGACCCCACTAGGCTTTACTTTTATCATGGGCTTTACACACGGACTGATGTGGAGGTAAAGATAGAAATGTTACCATACATAAGAACACTGCATCTTCCCATTAAGTATACATCAATAAATATATGTGAATAAATCAACCTTTGTGGATCATTAATCATAAGTTGTATTTTTAGACTGTATATATTTAAATTTAACCACTTTTATGCCAATAAATTAATAACTTACAGAGAATATAACTGAACACACGAATAAATACAATATAACATCTCAAACTGTTATAGACTGCATGGTGTCCTTGTGTCCTAGTGGTGTAAGATGATGCTGTTGCAGCGTCCCCAGTTTGAGTCTGGCTGAAAACCTTTATTGCATGTGTCCTCTCGTGTCCTGTCCCATCTATACAGTCCATCAAAACTAAAGTCAACAAGGCCTGAAAAAAATACTTTTAAATAACATTTTAGAGGAATTGTTGGTGTCTGGGGGGGGGGGCATGCACTCTATGGTATTATGCATTGCCATAAGTTAGATCAGAATAACTGCATAACTTTTACTATCACTTGGCAGTTGAGCTATTTTTGATATTTGACCATGCATTAACATTTCACTATGAGCAATAAAAAAATCCAAAAGATCCACTAAAGTGAAAAAGGTGTTTTTCTTTTAAAAAAGTAAGACAAAACGAAGATGTATATCAAAGAAGAAGAGTTACAATAGAGGAGATGTCTTTGATGCCAACTGTATTAAGAACTAATTCTGCCATTGTGATCAGACTCTTCTCAAGGTCATAAATGAGTGGGCAGAGAGGCACCCCAAAGAGATCCTCATCCTGGCCTTATCCCACTTCCAAGGGTTTGACAAAAAGATTAAAGAGCAGCTCCACACCCATCTTATCAACTTCATCAAGACGTTGTTTGGAGCCAAACTCATCCTCAGAAAGGTTAAGTATAGCCCACCGATGTTTTTCCATTAAGCTCAGTAAAGTCAAATGTATTAAAGTACCTACTGTGAGCTCGAGTTTTCACCGCTTCCAAAATAAAATCTCTCAAGGTGTCACAACAGGACATCCCCACCCTGAAGACAAGCTGGGACCAAGGCAGAAACGTCATAGTGTCCTATGATCATCGGGCAAGTCTGCCCCCTGAGATATGGAGCGAAATAAAGTATTACTACGGCAACAGTATGGACCCCACAAAAGTTGAGTCAAAACTTCGCCAGGATTTGGAAAAAGCAGTGAAAAACAGTGAGTTTTACCTCTGTTCTACACACAGCACCTTATAACATCTATTCAGGGACAAAACACACAGTCACACAGCACGCAGGGTTCTTTTAATGCATAATCTCCTGCATGATGATTCAAGTGCAGAGCTTTTAAAAAAACGTGCATTCTCTTGTATGAAATGTTTGCTCCCCCCATGACCTGCAGGCTTCTTTGTATGTGGCCTGAACCTGACCCTGCCGGAGGACGCCAGGATCCTCAAGTACGTCCTCCGCCTGTGTGACAACTTCCCCAACGTGGTCCAGAGGAGCCTGCCCCGGCTGCTGCGGTGGCTGGGGCGGCAGGCCGCAGAGACCCCTCTCAGCATTGTGGCCTCGGACTTGGTGACTCGGAACGACTTCGTCCCGACCGTCGTCAAGCTCAACGTGTCAAAAGACGCAAACAAAGCACTGTGACAAAACCCTTGTATCGTTTGAAGTGCGCCATCTTGTGTCAGTTTGTGGCGTTGCAATAAAGTGTCCCCCCCCCTCACGTGTGGAAGTTTTGGCTGGTCTGTGTCACCAAAACAAGCGAGCTTCCGCCGGCCTGCTTAACTAACTAAGCGGGCTGCCGGATTAGGATGTTAAGACTGGCGTGGCGTCGGTCGGCGTCCGGAAGTAGCCCCGCGGAGCCCGCACGCCTCTTAGCTGCGGCTTTTGTTTTGGCGGCGGACCCTCCGCACCGGAGGTCGCGGGGAGACAGCGGGAGCCTCGGGCGCGCTCCCCGGCCGGCGGGCGGCACCTCGCCGCTCCTCCTCCGCCCCCAGCCGGCCTGCGCCCTCAGGTAACAGCCGCCGCCGCGGCCAGCGAGGTAGCCGCCCGCTAGCGCTGGGCGTGCGTGGCAGCGGGAAACAAACATGTCTCCGGAGGTGTCTCAGCGACGCCCAGGACGCGCCGTGGGTTGGTTAGCGTCGCGTCGCAGGGGGTTTGCCGTGGCGACCCGGGGGGAGGACTGTTGATGTTGCGCTGCTGGATGAATGGAGTGGTGACGCGAAACTCCCTTACAAAATCCTACAACTGAATCTGTCCCTAACATTAACTAAGGCCAGGAGACGTGACCCCGTGAGTTAAGACATTTAACGAGGCCCAAACGCGTTGTGTCTTTATTCGGTGTAACTACATAAGCCATAAAGCAGCACTTATTCCTAATAATTAGTCCGGTTTGGTAACTGGTTTGCCTGGTAGCTACGCGCTGCTAACGGTATAATAAAGCTAAGTGCCCTTGGGTTGCATGTCAAACAAATCTCATAGACATGTGTCCTTGGGTCAAAGCTATTTCGGCCGAATGTGAAGAAATGGTGTAATATATCGGTAAAACGTGATGAGTCATGTTTCCCGGGGCATGAACCTTTGCCTACAAGCAAAGTCACATTAAATGAGGCAGTATTCAAACGGAGGTCGACGCGACTGTCCACAGGCTAACAGCTGCAGCGCAGCGCTCCTTCAGTGTTCAGTAGTTTTAATCACTTGCATGCTGGTTAAATGAATGCAGGCTGACTCATGTGGTTGGTAGTTAGTTAGTTAACATTGAACCAGGAATAAACGTTGTCCCCTCCTGGAGTCTGACAGCACTACGATGCACCTTTATGACAGCAGACATTTTGACTTTGTAGGAAAAGCACAGGTGTTACTAATAGAAGAAAAGAAGAAAGAGAAAGAAGGAGAAATCTTTATTTTGTCATTGGGCATGCAAACTGTACACAGAACACACACAACGAAATTGCATTTACACCCTACATACATACAGGCCCCCTTAAGCATTTCACACACATACATACATACATGTAAGGGCCCCATAACATGCGTGGAGAGGGCATAGGGTGTACTAATACTAGGGTATACTAATAACATTAAGCAGAGATGGCTGCATTACAGTAAGCTGTCTGGCTTTAGAAGATTGCTCTCTATTGTCGCTAAAGAAACAGCGACTCAAATTTTAAAATATGTTTGTGTGTCCAGTTCATCTGTGTTTATCAGAATGGCGTCAGGAGGTGAAGGGCCGCCGTCCCCCCCCCACAGACACACCAACAGGTTAGCCAAGGAGAGGTCACCCTACCTGCTGCAGCACGCACACAACCCTGTGGACTGGTGAGCGCCTTTTTAAACTACAGATGGGGCACACATATCTGGAAGCTGACACAAAGTCCGACATAAACTTACGTCATGCTTGTTTCAGGTACCCGTGGGGACAAGACGCTTTTGACAAAGCAAAGAATGAAGACAAACCGATCTTTTTATCAGGCAAGAAGCGCCCCTCACACCTGGTAGTAGTGTTTCATTTTGGGGCCACTTGAGTCTGATTTTAACTTATGTTTCAGTGTGAGAAAAGAGAAATGACTTCATCTAAATCATACCTACACCTCTGATATGTGGGGACAGTAAATACCAACTGTAAATGTCTCTCTCTCTGACCACCAGTGGGCTACTCAACATGCCATTGGTGCCATGTTATGGAGAGGGAGTCTTTTGAAGATGAGGAAATTGGCAAAATGCTCAGTGACAACTTTGTCTGCATCAAATTAGACCGAGAAGAGAGACCTGATGTGGACAAGGTCTACATGACCTTTGTACAGGTGTGTGCCTACATTGAGGTTTTACTCACACAAGCCTTTTATTTTTTTCCTGCCAGTACTCTCTCATGACCTCTAGTTCTAACGTCTACAGGCGACAAGTGGAGGTGGAGGTTGGCCCATGAGTGTGTGGTTGACCCCTGACCTTCGACCTTTCATTGGAGGCACCTACTTTCCTCCCAGAGACCATGCAAGAAGGCCTGGCCTCAAAACAGTTCTCACAAGAATCATGGAACAGGTTGAAAACTGGACTTTTTTTTTTAGTTGCGTAGTTTGTTCTCAGCCTTGTGCACTATCTTAAGTACGACTTATGATCCTCAGTGGCAGAATAACCGCCCCGCTCTGGAGTCCAGTGGAGATAGGATCCTTGAAGCTCTAAAGAAAGGCACGGCCGTCGCTGCAACCTCAGGAGAGAGTCCTCCATTGGCCCCAGATGTTGCTAATCGCTGCTTCCAGCAGTTGGCGCATTCCTACGAAGAGGAATATGGTGGCTTTAGAGACGCTCCAAAGTTCCCCACACCAGGTAGGCTCAGGAAGAACGGCAATGGATTGCCCTGCTCTGCTGGGCCTTTTGAGTACTCTTCACCTGACTCTCTCTCCATTTATGTTTTGTCCCTCCCTAGTGAATCTGATGTTCCTCATGTCTTATTGGTCTGTGAATCGCTCCACCTCAGAAGGGGTGGAGGCTCTTCAGATGGCCTTGCACACACTCCGCATGATGGCGCTGGGAGGCATCCACGACCATGTGGCACAGGTTCATACATGTTTGAATTTAAAAAAGCAGTTTGTAGACGTCATTATGGTCTATGGGAAGTTACATTTTTCACTGTTTTTAGGCATTTTATTGGCTAAACTAGTCATCTATTACCAAAGACATTTGCCATCAGATTAAGCAATAATAAAAATAATCATTATTTGCAGCCCTAGTTTGTTTATTTGCAGGCACACTCACAAACACATAAAGGTGTGAGCTGTGAACATACTTATGTTTTGTGTTCTATTCATTCAGTTCAGGCAGTATTTGTTATTATAATATAGATCATTTTAACTGAATATATATATATAAGTATCAGAGTATACTGTATCTCCCTTTTGTCTCTCGTCTGCAGGGTTTTCATCGTTACTCTACAGATTCCTCCTGGCACGTTCCCCACTTTGAAAAGATGTTGTACGACCAGGCTCAGCTGGGAGTAGCCTACATAACTGCCTCCCAGGTGTGTGTGTGGTTGTCTCTGTACCTGTGGCTATGTGTGTGTGTTCTTCTTTGTGTATCAGACAGGGTATCCCTCCATCATTCTCTCTCTCTCTCTTATCCAAGTCATTTAATGCCATATTACCCGTTCAGCAAAAGTCATCTACTTTTTATTTAGCTTCAGAGTAAATGCAAACACTCACATTGACAGTGAAAGTGCTTAAACACACATATCACAGTTGGGTAATTTGTAAGGGTGGTTGTTTACAGTTTTTACCAATTTTCATTTCAAAATGTGCAGATATTTTTTAAAAGAGTGGATCAATACAAATTGATTCAAACCCACTCCCACTGCACTGGGCAGTGTTGAATTAAGATGCAGCAATAAGAACCGGAGTGTGTTCCGGGCTGGCCTGTTTTTCAAAGTGGACAGAGACAGAAACAAAAAGTTCATTAGGACACAAGCATGCTTAATACTCAGCTCAAATACAGACACACACACACGCACATGCTTGTGTTTAATGAGGGTAGAGAGGCTACGTCAGCGCTTCCATCGGATGCGCCAGTTATTATCCTGCACAGAAATCACATGACTGTATCTTTAAGGTTATGGTTGACTAATGACTCTAAACAGGTGTGTGCTATGTTTTTTTTCCTGCTTTTCCCAGGTATCAGGTGAGCAGTTATTTGCAGATGTGGCTAAGGACATACTGCACTACGTCTCCAGAGACCTGAGTGACAAGGTGAATCATCTACAGCCTTGTTAGGACTTCTGTGTGTGTGCATGTTTTTGTGCTGCTGGTTTTATGGAGACCTTATTGCCTCAGGTGGCTGAAATAATCTAAAGCAACAGCATTCAGAAGATATAAATTGAAAGTTAGGTTGGGGTTAGGATGTGTGTAGTTCATGTTGGCAAGGGAAAGTAATTAAAAACAACTACGGCCTGTGTTCACGACATCTGTATCCACTGCTGACAATGCATATGCATTAACTGTAAATTCCACCAGGAGATAATAAGTGTGTATTTGCCAGTGTGTGTGCGTGTGCGGGTCTGTGTGTTCATACATCCTCCAGGGCAAGGGGTGGGACCCGGTTGACAAATAGCTTCTTAAACCCCTTGCTCTCCTCTGAGGGTCAACCTTTTTTTCCCCTTTTTGATTAATGAGTCGACAGCAGCGAACAGGGCACACAATTAAAACCACGCTCATTGTGATCGCTGCATTCCTCAAGATTTATTATGTAATTATACGCTAATGAATTAACGCCACAAAGGTAATTTACTATAGACTGTATGTTTCTTTTGTGCAACAATGGCTTGGATGGGCAAGTTCTCACCATGACTGTAAAAATACTGTTCACAGGCTTTATACAGGCTCAGAGAGGTCCTGCATGATACTGTGTATAATCAGACCCATTAAAGGTGTCGATTGATTCATTGATTACTGTCAGATTTGTCATTTCACCACTTGAAATGACAATCATGTTAGCTTTCTCTTAGGGCTTACATTATTTCCATTGTGTGTACAGTCCTCAGACCCTTAAAGGTTTTGATTGATTCATTGATTGCTGTCAGATGTGTTTATTGCTTGGTGTTACCCAGGCTACTTTGACCAAAGAAAAGCTTGACTGTTGCCTATTTTCCACGGAACTTTCACAGCCATTTGCATGTCGTCAAATAGATCTTCATCTTAACCTATGCACCATGTGACTGCACCGAATGTTCACTGTGACATCTGGAGGCTGCTGTGTATTCCTTATATTCCTCATAAGTCCTATATTTATCTCATATCAGCTCACCATTAAGTAACTGTTCTCCCTCTCCTTCCACCTCCTCGATTCCTGTCTGGTGTCCCAAACAGTCTGGGGGTTTCTACAGTGCAGAGGATGCAGACTCTGTCCCAGCATCGGGGGGATCAGAAAAGCGCGAGGGGGCTTTCTGCGTCTGGACAGCCTCAGAAGTTCGGGAGCTGTTGTCAGATGTGGTGGAGGGCGCCACTGGATCTGCCACGCTGGCAGACATCTTCATGCACCACTATGGGGTGAAGGAGCAAGGCAATGTTGCTCCAGAACAGGTACATTTCGTTTTTTCTTGTGTCACATGTAGCCACTGCAACCCTTGCTTGGATTGCAGTTAGAGATGAAATGGTGGATGGATGGATGGATGGATGGAAAGATTTGAAGTTGTAAAAACCTAAAATTCTGAAAAACTAGACTCACTCACTAATCAAGAAGTAGTGAAAACCATCATGTAATGCAGAATGTTTAATCACTTGTTTTATGTTATTCTCACAGCAATTTAAGGTGTTAAAGCTGGTCCATTAAGGTATTAACATGACATCTGTTGCAGTCGGTATGAGTTCATTTCTCTGAACAACCTCTTATGCCCTGTACTGTATGTTGCCAGGACCCCCACGGGGAGCTGCAGGGCCAGAATGTGCTGATCGTGCGTTATTCAGTGGAGTTAACGGCTGCTCACTTTGGCATCAGTGTTGATAAAGTCAACGAGCTCCTGGCCTCCGCCCGAGCCAAAATGGCAGAAGTGAGGAGGAGTCGGCCGCGCCCGCACCTGGACACCAAGATGTTGGCCTCCTGGAATGGTAAAGTCTAGACAGGTTTACATGCAAGTTTACACTAAACGGTAGAACTATAATGTTTACATAATCTCATACCAGTCAAAGTTAGCGTGTTAAGTCAGTTGACTGGTGCAGGGAGATGTGTTTTCCCTACGTTTTAGTTTCTGCCACACTTGCCATTTTTATAATGAGCCAATGGTATTGCACCTTGTGCTTCGTGACAACAAAACACAGCTACATCATAGTGCCAAAGTTGCAAGTGTAAAGGCCTGGACTTTTATTCCATTTTGGTTTAATTTCCTCAATCTCAAGAGCCTGCTAATGCTGGTTATTCGTTCTGTGCATTTGACAGATTTTTGTTTGACTTTTTTATTTGAAAACCATACCACATTAAATTGGTTTATTTGAAAGTGTATTGATAGTGGTCCACATCTGGTGTTGGTGTTGAGCCCCGCTACCTGCCAAAGTATTTAACTACCATGTGCTGCTGCTTCTTCTCTAAATCAGAACAAACTGTAGTAGACTGCCCAGGAGAGGCATGAGAAGAACAAATTTAAAAGGCTGGTCAGATTTCTACACACAAATATTCATACAGACATTTATCATTGGCTGTATGAAAGTGTGTGTAGATTATTATAGAGACACTAAATGTCCCTTTCCATTAGTGTGATGTCAATTTAGACACCCCTCAACATTGTTTGTCCAGTACATTGTCTCAGATGTTATTAATGACAAGAACAAAAAACACTCCACTCATTCCCAAACACACTCTTACAAGCACAATTTTTGTTCTCCCAAGGCTGGTGTCTCAAGACAGAGTGTGTTAGTGAGGTAATGAGGCTCTGCCATCCTGAGAACTTTCCAATTAGACGCAAGACTCCCCTTCTCCTCTCTAATGAAGAAACCCCTCCATTAATCACCTGTCCTCTGCTGCAACACTTTGAAGACCAGGCTGTGCACTCACCAGGCTTTGATACACTACATGAAAGAGGAGTGGATGGAAAGAGGGGAGGAAGGGATGGATATAGAGAGGGAAGAGAGAAGGAGTGAGAGAAAACAAGGACACTTCAAAAGAGTGTGAAAAGCATCTAAGCCAGGACTGTGGTGTGGCTACACCTCGGTACCTCAGCAGAGAGAGGACATGATGCTTCAAGTTGAGTCATTTCATACCTAATCATCCTGCCACAGCCACCATCAGCACCACCTCTTCTTTGCTCCCTTCAGGTCTGGCGCTCTCGGCCTACGCTCGTGTTGGTGCTGCGCTGGGGGACGAGGCCCTGCTGGAGAGGGCGGTGCAGGCTGGCAACTTCCTAAAGGAGCACCTGTGGGATGCTGAGCGGCAGACCATCATCCGATCTTGTTACCGTGGAGACGATATGGAGGTGCAACAGATGTAAGAAAAGAGTTTTGATAATGTGGCAGTTAAAGGTCGTGAAAACCTATTTCCTCAATGATTGAGTCCCATTTGAGCCCTACTTTCTGCTGAAGCCAGGACAGTTTTGGTGATTGCACTTGAGCGATTTCTGTGTTCTGTTGGACAGACGTTATGTCGCACACGGCAATCAGATTTAGTAGCGTTTGAGTTTTCAGTTGTGGGGTTGTCTAGTTATGTTGCCAGGTCACTGTCAATCAAACCTGATCATGCCACCCTCACAGAGTCCTCATGAAGCAGATTGTGCGTAGTTTTGAGTGTTGATAAATAAAATTGCAGGGTTTTTTATAAGCCACAGCTTAAATGTCCCCATGTCATGGTCCTCCAGATAGACTGTGTTCATTTTTTATGACTACAGTGTGTCTGCACTGTGTATAGATCAGATAAAAATAGTGAGAATGAAACCTGTGATCAGAATTGTCCCGTGTATACATAATTTAGTGGTTATAATTTCTAGTGAATTGAAGTGATATTTCAAAGCTGAACAAACAAAAGTAATGCCTTGTAATGATGTTGGGATTTGCAGTCTTGTTTCGATGCATACAGCTTGTCAAGATTTCTCCTTGTGTCAGAGACAAAGCAGCTGAGAGCTATTTTGATGATGTTTGACTAAAGATTGGTGGAGGATGTTGTCAGCAGCCCTGGAGCAGGTAGGTAGACTCCATGAAGGGCAGAAGAAACCTAGGTTCTCTGGAAGGCCATCTGCTGCTCTGTCATATTGTCACTATCCAAATACTTCCATCCTTAAATATTAAAGAAGTCAAAAGAAGATGTCAAAAACCAGAAACAAACTACTTTATTTCTTAAAATAAACTTGACCCAATCAGCAGTCCCAGAAAAAGACTACTAAGCATAACTAAAGGATAGATTCTAATTTTTTAAACGTATCTTAATATAATATTTACATGCTCATATGTATTTGTAGGGTTATTCATTGCTGTAATCACTCCCCTTGTCCGTACTTGCTGCAAAGAAAACCCTTCCTAAAGCCATTTAATGTATGTACAATGAGCACAGTCCTCACTCTGTGTAAAAATGCATTCCAAGGTTTAGCTGAAGCTAATATGAGTCTTCAACTGTCTGAGTTAGACAAATCAAGTGGGTATCTTCAAAAGTTAGACTCTTTTTAGTACAGAATTCCCTCAGGGTACTGTGAGGTGTGAGTTTTCTTCCAAACAAACAAAGTTCTGTTTACATTCAGTGTTTTTCAGCAAAAAGCATTGTCAAATGCACTTCTTTCTTTTTTTCTCTTCTTAACTTGCAGGAATGTGCGAAAATCGAACAACGCAGAGACCTATTCATCAAAACATTGCCCCATAGCACATTGGTAGTCAGAAACTCACATTAACATTGTAAATTAAGTACCATGATTAGAAGGAGCATTTGGCCACTGTGTTTTGTTACACCTACCTTTTAAAGCTCAAACAACTCAGACACTTGTCCCTATTTACTTGATGCCTGAAAAAAATATTAAGTCCCTTTTCAAGCACTGGGAGGGTAATGCATGAATATTTACTTAACTCCAAGACGAACAAAATAATGCAGCAAAAGAGAGCTTCACTTTTAGTACAGGAGCAAAAAGCAGTTGCACTGTACTGTACTGTACTGTTTTGTTTGGAGGACTAACTAACGCAAACAGGAAACAAGGCTTTGGAGATAAATCAGGTTATGGCAGGAAATGGGACAACATATTCACATGCACTGCAGTAACCTGGTTACTGTAAAGCTGCATTTACATGCTCAAGTCAGTAATTAGATCTCTCCTCTAGCCTCAATCATACTGCTTATTTGAAACAAGATTGGCCATAGTTTAAGTAGATTATAGATGCCTGTTGACTGACATGTGATGTTGAAGAGTTTTTTCCTGGTCAGAGCTTTTGGACTGACAGCACAGTGAGAGGACAGGCTCTTCAGTGGGAGAAGGTGCTGTTTTTCTTGCAGATTGCATGTGTTTGAGTTTTAGCCTGGTACAATAAACGTACAGCTCAACTATGGAGAATTATTTAGACTTACTTATCTTAGTTTTAGTATAAGTTTTGGTTGAATTAATCATATCCAAGAAGTTGTGTTCCACCAGCAGAAATTTAGCTTTACATGACATTTAAGACGTGAGGTTACTCCACACAGCCAACAATAACAGAAACGGATCGGCTGGTGGCAGCATTCAATCAGTGGATTAGACTGGGGATGCTCTGGAAGCATCAGAACATAAACACACATACAGCACTCACACAAACACACACTGTCTTGCTGATTGGACACCACCACTCCAGGTGTCCTCGTTCTGTTGGCCAGCCCTGTGCCCCAGTTACTGTGAATGAGTGAGTGTTAATGCCACCGAATCGGCAGAAAAAAAAACAGGCCAGGAGACCCACAACACGGGTGATGAAATGCAGACAATTTTCAGCACATGCATGAACAGATACACGCTTGCACTTAAACACTTTGGCCTGATTCCACAGCTCCTGTCTCATTCATAATTGTCCAATTCAGGAAGGTGTCAGCATTGAGAGTGCTTACCAAGGCCCTTTTCTTAAGCCTGGTTTAGTTTCCATACATGGGTAGATCACACATGGACCGTGGACTAATTTACCAGGAGGAATGGTGGCTACTGAGACTAACTGGGTTAATAGGCTGTGGAAGTGTTGAGGAGCTGATGTGTGTTGAGGAGTCTTAACTGCTGTTCTCAGGGACCAGAGGGAGGCCCGAGAATGGGAACACAAGGTCCTAGTGGGGCACTGGTGATGTTGACTCATTCTTACTTGATTTGTCAACATATTTGGTCATATGCAGGCTGTTCTTGCACTGCATTTACCAGTGATCACTTGTCAATGAGTTTGTTTATTTTGCAGATTCTTTGGCAAAGAAGTATGAATGTCTTCTGTTTATTTTAACAAACCCTTGTTTCTGTTGGAATTGGAGCTGAAGCTATGGGTTAATTTCATGTCCTATATGAACTCTACATGGTCAAAAGTATATGGACACCTGAACAAAGTAATATTTGGTAATCTGAACATTTCACCTGTATGTGTTGAACATGTTATTCCAAAGCCATAGGCATTAACATGCTGCTGTAACGGTCACGTGTGAAGACTTTCCATAAGTCTAGCCCAAATCATGAACAGCTCCAGATCAAAAATACATCAAACACACACAGTAATATTTGGCAAATGACACTCAGACAAGAGTCATTTGTTGGGCACTTTTTTTAGCTATGGATTAATAGACATTTGATGCACTATTGAGTATTCACAGCACCAGGAGGTTGCTAAATTGAGTCCAAATAAACTACTCTGTCTGTGTGTTGTGTGTGTGTGTGTGTGTGTGTGTGTGTGTGTGTGTGTGTGTGTGTGTGTGTGTGTGTGTGTGTGTGTGTGTGTGTGTTCAGGGTAGTGAAGGAACATGTCAGCCACTGCAACAGTGTGGCTCACTGGTGTGTTTTTTGTTCAGTTGTAAAACGGCCTCTGGAGTGTATCCTGTGATTTTTATGCAGTGAGTGGTTTGAGAAAAGAGATGCAGCGACAGAAAGCAGAAGAAAAAAGTATGATGGTGTCCCAACATGGGAAGGTCCACAAAGATCAATTAGATGAAAGATGCAGGAGTGTGAGATACAATCCAAGAAAAACAAACACTAGCTACGTTTCCTGATTAATGAGTCAAACAGGGAAATCTATGTGGGTGTCTCGCTGTTTCTCTCTGTTTCCCACCTTTCTCTCTCTTGCTCACCTCTCCTATTATTTTTCCAAGTGACATTATTATGCCTTATTTCACATGTTATGGCACAGCATAATGGTTGAACAGTACATTCTGTAGCACGAGCAAGCATACTAAAATCACTTCTAACAAAAAGGTCACGGCTGTTGTAAAAAATGATGAGAGTCGATGTATTTACGTGATCCACATGGCCCCGATAGGTTTCTCCCTCTAAGGCTCATTCAGGGGGAAGTGAAGTAGTTATTGTGTGAGAGAATCATTATGAAGCTATTATTATAAAACTGTCTCTGAGTGCCGTGATACTGGAGACTGACAAGGCGTTTTATCTTTTGCTCTCAGGGAAATGACTCATTTAACACGCACTACAGAAGGTGTGAATGAAAAGGCTGCTGAGTATTTCCGTTAGGCTTTTACATTTTTTGCGTTTGTGTGTCAGTGGGGCCCTCTTTGAAGTCTTGTCTCAAGTTGTCACCCCCTCGGCTGCAGTCACTTCAGCCTGATGACATGTAGCTGTGTGAGAGAAGGGGTTATTTCTTTAGAAAAAGTTTGAAATGTTGCTCATGTACAAAAAATAAAAAAAGGTTGGAATCTATCCATCAATTCTATTAGTAATAAAACATTGTACTTCTCAATTTCATTGCTGAAATCTGCTAAAAAAGAAGTCTGGTGTGGCAAGAAACATGAACAGTCACAGGGTCACGCAGGTTTAAAAAAGATATGTTTATATATTACTTTACTGTTATATTATACTGTACTTCTCAGCAACTGCAGTTGTAGTGGGTGTTTTCTGCTCTCTGAACACATGGGGGCAGTAATGAGCCCGTTATGGGTTGGTGCACCAGAATGAGTCAAGAAGATGCAAAGGTGACATTTATGCTTTATCTGAAGGGATTTCAAAGCAGTATGTTTCAGTTGTACAAAGCTTCTTTATTGGTCTGTCAGTGGAGCTTGTGATCGCCTGACTTTTCATCTCCCACCACCATCGGGTCAAAGTTTCAGTCACAAAGCCATTGGCATTGCTGACACTTGGTCTTTCTCTGAATTGTAGCTTGCCATGATGTCAAATTCCAAACACAGTCTTCCACTTTGGATTTACATTAAACCGGCCATGTCGTGTCCTGCTTGCCGTCTCCTTTCGACTTGTGAGTCAACCCCAGTCTGTCTGTCTGTTAACGATAAGCTTAGATATGACTCCTCACCTCCTCGTGACCTCTCTAAGTCCTCATGCACTTCATCTCCTCTAAAGCCTCCTCCTGTTTTCAGTCTCTTGACCACCAGCCACTGGCCTCGCCTGACACAGCACTATCTGGCCTCCTGTCACCGTCCGTCCCCCCGCACTCACCCAGATGGGGTGCCATTGTGGGAATTGGGGGGGGGGGGGCAGTGTGGGATCCCAGAGGGGGCTTGTTGTTGGGTGTAGATGTGACTGAACAACAAATCTCAATTGGGGCAGATTGGTGTAGCCCCCCAAAAACTCAAGGTGTAGAGTTTTCAAAGGGAAATAAAGTAAGTGTAAATGAACAGATGTTGTGGGATGAACATTTTAGAGGGTGCAGAAGTTACCTGAAAGAGGATAGCGACAGGCGAAGGGCGAGGTGGCACGCTTATGTTAGCCAGAGGTGGGATGGTCCAACTGTAAACAGATTTGTCTAATTACTGTCCTGCTTCGCTTGAAACTTCAAAGACTGTGGGTGCACAGGTGTGTGTGCATGCGTAAATGTCTATGATGCATCTGATCCATCTAGCACAGAGCAGGCAGATGAGTAATTTCACATAGAGAAAAATGCCTGAGGGAGAGATTATACTCAGCTACATGTATCGTAATGTAGCCCTGTACTGTCACAAATAGTTCCTTCTGTCTTTCTATAGTCTATCTTTCAGGCCGATCCTTCTGGGTTTCTATACTGTCTTAATAGAAAGCATAGCTTGATCTTCTTCAGGCACTCTAAACAAGCATTTGGTGTATAAAAGATGAAAGGGGAAAACAAGAAGCTGAACTAGTTCACCAACAGTAACCCATCTCAACACTTTCCTGCATTAATCTATCACTAAATTGTTAATGAAAACTGTCCTCATTCTCGCTCTCCTCCCACTTCTCTTATTTCCATCTCCCTTCTCCCGCCGTATTCTCCAGATCTCTGCCTATCTCCGGCTTCCTGGACGACTATGCCTTCATCATTTGTGGCTTGCTGGACCTGTACGAGGCCACGCTGCAGACGGAGTGGTTGCAGTGGGCCGAGGAGCTGCAGCTCAGGCAGGACGAGCTGTTCTTGGATGACCAGGGCGGAGGCTACTTCTGCAGCGACCCCAGTGACAGCACTGTACTGCTGCAACTCAAGGAGGGTGAGGGATGGATTGCATTAGGCATTTTTGAACAGTTCTGGGAGCTCCCCTGGGAGCTACATACCTTCAAGGGCTTTTTTTTCTGTTTGTGTTCCCCCCCAGTTATCACCAGATAGATATCACCAGTCTAGATGTGAAACAAACATACTTTCCCCCTGAAGTCAAGGGATCACCAAAATCTGTAGGCTTCATCATCTGGGGACCATGAATATCTGTACAAGTCTTAATTACATCCTATCCAATTGTTTGCATATTTCAGTGTGGACCAAAGTGGTGGACCGTCGACCTTCCATCCAGCTGTAGAAAACAAATAAGACATTTATGCTACTGCTGCCGGCTGTGGCTCTAATAGGTTGAGAATAGCAGCGACGGGTTGATGGACAGGTGAAGGATTAATAGGACTCCCGCAGCAAACCTCTGTGGCTTAGACAAGTTCAAGGATGGATCGCTCCGACAGATGAATAAATGCAGGGTTTAAGGCGTGCTGACAGTTTGCTAATATAAATTGCCACAATTTGATCAGCGTGATTTTATGGAACAAAAGAAGCATGAGTGGACCGCTGTAATTTATTTGAACAAACAAAAAGGTTAATGGATGGGTGTAATCATTTGTCCATTCTTCTATTCATCCATCTCTCAGTCTCCTGCCTGTATCTTTCACCTCATCGATTGATCCAGAGCTTAACAAGATGGAAGCTTCGGCTGCAGTATCGCTGCCAGTGTCACTCCCTTGCTGCACTTCAGCCACAGGAGAGGAGGTATACAAGGACAGATGGATGGATGGACAGATGAATAGGTAGAGGATAAAAGACTAGAGCAGTGGGATATTGACTTCCCCTATTTACCTCCAGTGAAGTGCAACAGTCTCTCACTCAATTTGAACTTCTCCCCCATGAAAGCACTCAAAGGCCGATGCGCTGATTCTTCAGCTGCTTTGACCACCAGACCTGTCAAAACGTCTCCATTCTGTCTCTTAGTCCATCTGCCTTTGACAGATGGAAACATCACATACTATATACAATCTGGGAATCTGAAATCCACTTTCTGCCTCTGCCTCATCTCATCTCGCATACATCTTAACTTCATCCTGGATCTTTTTTTATTTTATTTTTTTATTCGCTGCCTTTTCCTCCTTTATGTCCTTCGTTGACTTCAAACCTTGACTTTCAGCTCAGGTATAAGGTGCACCATCAAGTATAATAACTGTATAATAGCTGTGAAGTTTTCCTGCTTTATGGCATGCTCATTTCTTTCCTGCAGTATCACTGCTTTTCAATTTTGGAGACGTTTTCTAAATTATATTTACAAAATTGTATGTTGAAAGAAGCCACTTGTGTCATTTGTACAGTAACCATATCGTAAACGAAAACATTGGATTGTTACCAATTATAAGTATCATTTTTAGCCACAATAGCAGCATGGCTCGATGGGTGGTCATGTGGATTGGACTGTTGGTCACTGGTCCACCACTTTGCTCCAGACAGAAATAGCTCAACTACTATTGGAGGGATTGCCAGGAAATTTTGGGCAGACCACCATATTCCCCAGAGGATGAGTCTCAATGACCTTAATGGTCCCCTGAATTTTCCCCTAGCACTACCATGAGGTTGATATTTGTATACTACCATGAGATACACCAAACACATTTACAAATAAGTACGTTTTTAATTATATTTTATTCAATGTGTAGTTTAATGTTGTGTGTAAAGCTGCATTATGTCACAATGTCTGTGGCTAAAAGAGGGTTTTTGGCCCAATGGATTGATGGAATATAAATATAAATGGGTCTGACCTTGACATGCACGGCAGCCCTTCTTCAGCTGCCAGCCCACTCCTCCAACTGATGGCTGCTAGCAGTTCAGAGAAGCTGACACCTTGTAGACATGCAGACATGTACCTTTGATCTGTCAGACCAGAAGTTTCCAGTCTGGATCTAGTCGTTGTCCGTTGCTTATTGTTTTTGCTCTCGAGCCACTCTGGCTGACAGGCGCCATCTATTTTAACAGCTTGTTTCTCCCACTTGTATTTATTTTCTTATTATTTTATCATTACTTACTCAGCTTAATATCTTGCTTATAATACATTATGTGCAGCGAATACGCTGATCTTTTGCCCATCCTGGTGGATCTCATGCTGTGTCTTTTCTCCGTTTCCACTAGCCATTACACGATACACAGGTTTTTTTGAAATTCTGGTTTTATCGGGTGTAAGTAAAGGGGAAAAAATTGGTCTCACCCACCTCATCTAAGTCACGCAAAATGTACTTCATGATTCACCACCCCATGCTTGGCTTTAGTTTTTGGCTTTTCAGAGTGGCAAGCATGAAACAAGCACTAAGTTAGTTTTGTGTGTTATGTGTTAAAATTTGACGTCTGCATAAGATAAAAAAAAACTCTTAACTGAGAATCCTATCCAGAAGATTGTCAGTTTTAATGTTCCAGATGCCACAGCTTTAGATATATTTTCGCCTAAAAAAAAAACAACAACACACACACACACTCAAACTCATGTGCCTATGACACATATCTTGACGGGTAGGCGGGGGAACAGGGGGAAAAGCTAATAGCTGTTCTTGTTAAGAACTGTCGTCAGATCAGAGATGATGTTGCATGTGCGTGCAAGCTTGTGTGTGTGTGTGTGTGTGTGTGTGTGTGTGTGCGGGTGTGCCTGTCCCTTTGCGCCGTCACACCTGCGACAGTGTGTGTTTATCGGAGCTGACGTGTGAGAGGTTTCTCATCTGAGAGGATTGACTGTGCCATTATGGTGGCACCGCTGTGTAGGGTTGAAGCCCATTAGTGACGCTACAGCCGCCGCAGTGTGGACGCCTGTCCCAGCAGTGTAGCCTGTCACTGCAAGACGGATTACCCCACCACGCTGCCACTCTACACTCTATAGCCCTGCCACACTCCCCTGTGTGTGTTTTGTTTTGAGGAGTAAGGTTGAAACGATATATACAGCATCTGTTTTGTAACGTATTTAAATTTTATTTGAAAATATCAGTGGCGTTTGTTAAAACCTTTTATTTTTTTTGTGGCCAAAGTGCACTTTCAGATGTATTCTCATTTGACAAAAGATTACAAAATGTTGACAGTGCTGTTGTCACCACCCTCTCAGCCAATCATGTACATCCTGCCTAGTCCTATAAAACTCTTATAACATGATATGAGTTGAGTGTTAATAATTTCTAAATTATTTTGTCATTCATATATTCTCCACAATTTATTTATGCGATTGTTTATTTTTTTTAATCTTTATTTATTTATTTGATATTGAACACAGTTCCATAGTGCAGTATGCATGTTTCTGGGCCTTTCTGTCTTGCTGTCTTGCTTTGTGTGACTTTCATGGGTCTGTTTTGTCATGGGTCTTTCTGTGTGTGTGTGTGTGTGTGTGTGTGTGTGTGTGTGAGAGACCTCCTTCCATGGGGATCTTTTAAGAAGAAAGATATGTGAAATATGGAAAGCTGACAGACTCGCTCGCTCAACCTCTGTGTGTGTTTACTGTATACATGTTTGTGTATTTGTGTGTATGTTGAGGCTGTCTTGCCATGGGGCTCAGGGAGGGCTGAAACTGCGGGATAAAATCAAATTATTTCAGCAGTTCAGTCATGCATGGGTGTTCACGTGCATCTATATGCAATTGTAAATTCATGCCATAAATAATATTGTATATGCAGTGTACAGTAAAGTATAGTGTGTGTGTGTGTGTGTATTTTTGGGGCGGGGTTATCTTTGCTATTTTTAGTTTTTGACCTAAAGTTGCAGTTTGACTTAAAAGTCAAATTGTCTCTTCCACACACACATTCATAGACACAGGCATGGGAGTACTGTTGAGAAGCAGACATGCAGAGAGGTCAGGGTTTATGAGAAGATCACCTCCACCTCTCATTGGACACTGATAAGAGATAAGGACCAATCACTTAACAGGGCTAAGTCATGAGGTCAACGTTAGTCCCATCACATCACACCACGCATTGAGACACCGGGGTGGTTGTGTACTGGGGGATGTCATGGGAAGGTACAGAGTCTGTGTTTTAACTTAATAGCTTGCCATCTTTCCTGTTGGTTTGAAAAATTGTAACAGGGAGTCTAATGTTTTGGGCCAGAGGCGTTTCATTCACATTTGTTTCAAGATTTATCACTTGTATCTCATGAAAGAATATAGAGATAATATCTGTTGTGCACCCATCCTATTTACCCACATACATCTTCATCTTCATGACTTCATTTTGCCTGATTATTATTGATCATATGACTTATTGTCTGAAGCATACTGACTGTCGAAATCTGTAACAGTTGAAGACTTATAAAAATGTTGTGTATCTCTGTGTGTGTCTCAGATCAGGACGGAGCTGAGCCCAGTGGTAACTCTGTGTCGGCGTCCAATCTTCTGCGTCTGTCCCACTACACTGGAAGACAGGAGTGGCTCCAGAGGTCCCAAAGGCTGCTGGCAGCCTTCTCCGACCGTCTGACCCGGGTCCCCATAGCACTGCCTGAAATGGTCCGGGCCCTGGAGGCTCAGCACTACACGCTTAAACAGGTTATTCTTACATCCACACAAACGCTCACATGAATTGATGGGTACATTCTAATTTAGACACGAGAGCAATTTACTTCACGCCTCAAGTCTCCTTCAAGTGATTTGGGTGTTTTAATGGATAGGTAGTGTATACATTATTGTTATGCATTGTTGTTAAGCCCTGGCCCTGGCCCTGTGGTGAGCCCTCAAGGCCCGCTTTGTTTGCAGAGTGGGTGTGTTTACCTGGCTGTTAGCCTAAACTCATTCTCATGTCCGCCCACTGAGAGCAAGTCTTTCGGCTTGCCTGACAAACTGTGCAAGCGCGATAGACATTACAATTACCAACAAGAACTAAACCAAACAATACATACACGGAACAAAAGCTGAGCAAGAGGCTGGTGGAACAATGAACATTCCCATATTGGCTTTGCTGACTCACTGCTATCCTTAATAACCATGCACTGAAGTGAGAAGTAAGTCTAGTGAACTAGGCCGCTACAGCAAGCAAGTGTTCTTTTAACAGTGAGACCATTAGATATTTTCAGTAAGTAAATGTTTTGATCATCTTTTCTGATTCGAATGTCATTGCTGCAAATACAACATTTTCTGTATTGATGATAATGAAATCTTAATGATTAACCAGCAATTCCTTTCGTCTATAAGTTGACAAACAGCAGTCACAACTTAACTGAAGCCTAAAGTGACTTCTTCAAATTGATTATTTGGTCTGATCAATAAAACAAACGTGTTTACTGTGCAAATATAACAGGCAGGAAAAAACAGCAAATCCTCACTCTTGAGAAAGTGCTATTTTGAATTTCATGGTTTCCTATATTCAGGAAGTCAAATGGCATATTCATAAACACTTCTTATTAAGACCAAGCATCATATAAAGGCTAAGAATTACATTTGGTCCCATATTCTGCATAATCATAAGGACTTTGTTAACCTCAGATAACCTCACCGTTCCCTTTATATCATTTATAATGTATGCTTTTTCTACTACGGTTGCTGCATCTCAACCAATACAACTTTTCCTTATTCTACAACTTGAGTTGGAGGCTCAGAGCACCATGATGCAAACCCTGTTTGGATCTCGCCTTAAACAAGAATGTAATTTGTTGGTGCATATTTTTGATCTCAGTTGAACTAATATACGGTCGTCTGAGGACAGTGGCTCTATCTCAGCTCTCTGCATACACGCGCACTTAATCCCTGGACACACTGACTCTTGAAATCTGTTTTCCGTGTTTTCTAACAACCGTCATGCATTTAATGGGTTACTTGAGCTGTTTGGCCTCAGTTATATAATCGGTTTTGAAATATTAACACCCTCAGTTAGCCTGAAACCAGCATACTAGCAAGTCACAGCACGAGTTACCCCCAAGTTTCTCAGCCACCCTAAGAAAACTTTGTGCGCTGCACAATCAAAGAAACAAGGAATGAAATAACTGGAGTAAAAACAGTGAGAGGAGAGGGATAGTTAGCCATCTGTCGGTCATATGTGACCTACGCAGGATGAGTGGAGGCTACAGGGCGTGGGTAACGAGCTCAGGGGTGAGGCGAGGTGAGGCAGTCCCAGAGAGAACACCTGCCTCCCTTGTTACTGCTACAAATACAGTACTGACCTCTATCACTTCCTCCCCCTCTCCCCTCCTCTTATGCGTCACCTTTCCACCTCTTATTTCATCTTGTTATCTCTCTCCCCTCTCCCCTCTTCCCTTTCCTTTATATCCCCCCTACCACCACACTGTGTTTCTTTAGATCGTGATCTGTGGCCAGAGGGGTGCCCCAGACACCACAAGTCTTCTAGCAGCAGTCCACTCCCTCTTCCTACCACATAAGGTAAAGTCTGTATGAAAGAGTGATGCATCACCTTGACGGACTTGTGCGTCATCAGTCCCTAAAGCAACCCCGACAAACAGTGATGAAGTCGCACGCGCACAGACCTGATCAGTACCTTTTACATTGGCCGCAGATTCGCAGTAACCTTTGAAACATGCGCACAGGAAAACCCAGACACATGCAAAGATGCAGAGTGGGACCAACCTACAACAGTGCCTGGGGCGTTGGCTGGTTTAAGTGTGGTTCTTTAAAGGTCAGCCTGAGCTCCTCTCCTCTCCTCTCGTCTCCTCAGTGTGTTAACTTCCCATCTCTTTTAAGGCATCAGCTGACCTTGAAGCCCTTTCCTAACATCCTGATGCCCAGTGGGTCTAAATCATCTTAACTCTGCAGCTGAAGAGATTCTTGGTGTGCGTTTCTGTGTGAGTCTTCCTGCCAGCCCTGACACAGGCTGTTTGTTGTGATTTGGACAGCTGTCAGTCTGAGTCAGACTTAAATTCAAGTATGGATAGCCAAAGCTGTCATATCCTGTGGCCACATGTCTTAGAAGTTTCAACCTTAAACTTACAGAGATTGATTCTTTGGTTCTCATCAACAAAAACCTTGTAGTTTAAATGAACAGTTTGACAACTTCATATTTACCATAAAGACATTAGAGCGATATGTTAATCTCATAGCAAACACCCTAGCAAAAAAGGGAATAAGCTCATATCCCAGTAGTGTAAAACTATTCCTTTAATGCTGATTCTCATTTATAATTTAATTTACCATTTAAATTATCCTGCAGATTATAAATCTATAATTACATTTTTAATGTTTTTATACTGTAAAAAGGCTAGTTTGATAATAAATAATAACTTAACTGGATTTAGCTGTTGGAGAGCTATACCAAGCCCTTTATTCACCTGTATTTATGTTTGAACACGTTTAGATTTTTTTTGTCTAATTGCTCCATTCACAGTAAACTAGATTCATCAGTGTTTGATGTTTTGCTTCTCTTGACACTGTTTTGTGCAGAATTGTTTGAATGAAGCTTTACATACTTGTTGAGTAACTAAAACACACACTCCCACACACACACATATGCAGCCCCACTATTCTGATAATGTAAGACTGCTTACTGAGTTCTGCTTATTCGACAAGCCCGCAGGCGAAATTAGATCAATAAATTAAAGCAGTGATTGTCCAGTGACACACTCAGATTCTTTTCCTCTCTCTTTCTCTTCTTTCTCATTCTCTCTCTCTCACACACACACACACACAAACACACACCCACACACACACACACACACACACACACACACACACACACACGCACACACTCTCAACATGGCCCTATTGAAATATAGATGAGTTGTGCAGTACCAGGCTGTGGCTGCAGTAACATAAGGGCATTGCTGCAGAGAGACAGAGACCCAGAGCGAGCCAGATAGAGCCATTATCGGGATGGATCTGTTAATAAGGGGGATGTACGTTATGCACCAGTCACACGCTGGGCCTCACTGTCATGTTAATCACATGGGATTCTCTGATGAGGGGGCTGTCATAGTGGTCTCTAAGTTCAATATAAGTATAATAAAATATCAGTTAAATATAAGTTGGCTGTGGGTTGGAAAGTTTTTTCAGAAAGTTAAGGCAGCTTTATTTTCTTAAGTTGGATTTCTGATGCTAAAATAAGATTAAGTGGACCTATAAATGTTACAAGTTATTGTTTATAATGTTGGTTATACATTTGGTGTTAAATGCAATTGCAGGCTTTGAATGTGGCTGTTGTGTCATTACCTTGTACAGGTAAGTATGTGGGGATCAACACCCTTGAATTTTTAACTGTCATCTTCAGTCTAATTTACATAATCCAATTAGTTTAGCGTCTACTAATGAGCGCAGTAATGGTAGAGCTGCGGACACAAGAGGAATAGAGTTTTAAAGGCCTCATACAGTGAAGGATGAGCCAAGAGATGGTAGTGACCAGAGAAAGACACTGGGGCCAATAAGATGCTAAATGACGAAGAGATACACACTTAAACTAGAACAAGAGTCGCTGCACTGAATGCTCCCATTGGGAACAGCATTTCTTTATTACTGAAACAGAGACAAAGATTATTTTTGTGCTTGAAAATGTCTGGAAAAAGCAGAGGCATCTGCTTAGACGAATATAAAAGAGGAAATTGTGCTGTGGTGAATACAGTATACAGTTTGAGAGTGTGTGGGGTGTGTGTGTGTGTGTGTGTGTGCGTGTGTGTGTGTGTGTGTGTGTGTGTGTGTGTGTGTGTGTGTGTGGAAGCCATACAAAAAAAAAAGACACTTTTGGACCTGTCTGTCAGAGTAACACGACAGATCCAGATTTGCTTCTAATGAGCCTTCATTGAGCCTCAGAGTGAGATGGAGGGCGAGATGGTTAAGGAGTAAATGAGACAGAGAAGGGAGTGTGTGTCTGTAGATGTAGGGGTGTGTGTGTGTCTGTCTGTCTGTCTGTCTGTCTGTCTGTCTGTCTGTCTGTCTGTCTGTCTGTGTGTGGCCAGATGTTGTGAGAACAGCCGGCCATTAGTGGCAAAAGCAACTATCTTGGCCGGGCTGAGATGTGATGATCCAGCACAACGCTAAACACACACACACACACACACACACACACACACACACACACACACACTCATTTTTGGGGGTGAGACACAACCCTCCCTGCCTGCAGCAGCTGTGAGCCACACAAACGGTCACAAACACACACCAGGAGGCACACACACTTTCTGATACAGTATGTCTACAAGCACATATACCCAAACAGCAAAAAATGCAACACCTTAGCATACTCTGGTGCACATGAACACAGGTATATGCAAGTCACATGTGCACAAAAATTACTGAAAAGATAACAACTAGTTGATTAAATGAGTAATTGTGCCTTGACAGGCCTGTTGTGCGTTATTAAGGTTGCTAAGATAAGATTAGACAATAGCTGTTCGGGGGAGGGTCACTCGTTTTAAGTCGTTCTTAAACTTAAAAAACATGCCAAACATTTTGCTCCTTCAAGCTTCTCAAATGTTAGGTTTTGCTACAAGCTATTTGACAAAGTCTTCCAGGGCTCTTGGAAATTGTTGTTGGCACTTTTCAAAGATTAATTTAGCTATCAAATGTACTTTGTGATTAATTCCTGGTAGTAATCAAAAAAGTTACTAACAGATAACCTGAGAGCAGCAGAAAAAAATACACAATTAGATAATGGATGAGATTAATTGGAAGAAAACCAATTAGACTGGTGGAGAATGGGAATCAGTATGAGAGATAAAGGATAAAATGTATGAGAGAAGGGGGATTATGTAAGTATTGAGGGTGGGAAGAGATGGAGGGATGTCAAATGAGATAAACAGAAGAGGTAGAAGGAAGAGTGAGTGAGGGGATTGCGCTCCACGTTACATTAGGCAGCTATGGGCAGGGAACATGTCTAATTTAAATCCAATTACTCCTCGCCTGTTTTCCTGGTTCGAGGCCGGCGTGCTCTAATTGTGCTGAATGAGGTGCTCAGAGCCCAACTCATGCTAATCCAAACACACACACACACACACACACACACACACACACACACACACACACACACACACACACACGCACACACGTACTGAGATCTTTACTACATTTAATTTATTTACTATTTAAATTCGCCGCAGCAATCCGAGCTTCTGCTGCGCTTTTAACTTGTTGGAATCAATTACAGCCCAAACAGTCATACTGAAACATCGCTCTTGATTGTAATTGCTGCAATACATTCTGGTTAATTTTTCTATTACACAGAAATATAGCTTGATTAGAGTTGGGTCGAGCTTTGTTGATTTTAGAGGCTCTGAAATTGTGCGAGGAGGGGAGTTGGAGCACAACTAAAGACCCAGTCTTTGTAGAAATGATTCTTTGAGCCAACTTCCCTCCCCTCCTTCCCCTTTCTCCTCATGCCTGTTGTACTCCCCTGTGTGTGTTTCTGATCTTTCAGACACTGGAGTCTTTCTGTGTCTCTTTCTGCTCACTGTCTCCTACATATGGAAGTGTGAAATAGTGTATGAAAGGTATCAGAGAAGGGGAACAGTGACAAGTATTTCATAAAAGCAGCTGCATTTTGACTTGGGCTGCAAGGTGGTAGATCTGTTCCAATTTGAATGAACAACCACAAAAATCACTCCAATCCTGAAAAATATTTCTTTCTGACTTTCTCCTCATCTTTTCTCTATTGGCGCTGTACAGTATGGAACACATTCACATAAAATGGAAACCATCCAGCATTAAGCAAAATGATTTACATTAATGGAACACATTTTTCTATGTTTGCAAGGTTGTTCTGCTAATAAAGCTACAAAGCATCTTGGCAGAAGCATTGACAGTGGTTGAAACTATGAATTCCTGTCAGTGTGGGATTTACATGTGTGGTCTTTCATGAGTTGAATAATGTTTTACAAGGACTATAATTCCCAAATTGAATTCCCATTCCCATTTTGCCCCAAAACCTCTATCCAAGTAAGTCAGACAGTCACAGAGAGCAGTGAGTTTTGCTGGCTCTCTCTGGAGTGCACTTAAGTAGGGAAATGGAGTGGATGTGATAGGAAAAGGGGAATGTGTCTGTGGCAAGTGTTAAGGAGGACCAAGGGATGCTGGTGTTAGTGAAAGATGCTTGGGGCAGGAAGAGCAGAAGGTATTACATGGATTTTAGAGGATTTAAGAAAGCAGATGGAAGAATTCCTGGAGGGAGATAACCATATATCGAAAAGTTTCCCATATATTCCTGCTTTCCTGCCCTTTTACATTTCTCCTGATCACATTCCCTAGAGAGCAAGACAGAATGGAATAAAGGATAGATAGGAGAGGAGAAGAGAGGGTCCTTTTCTAAAGCATCCGCAGAGGGAAACTACAGCGAATCCCTAACAAGACCTCAGAGACATGGGGAAGAGTTAGCAGGGCGACAGGGAGGGCAAGCAGAGGGAGGGAGTGAAGGAGACGGAAAGCCCAGTCAGAGGCTAACTAGCACTGGTAACAACACAGTGCAGAGGAGGATTAGAGCCAGACCATCTCACAGTCCTCCGCCGTGACATTTGACCTCCCTCACTACAGTCTGCTGCCTTGTTACCCCTCCACTCCTTTCTCCCCTCCATCGCAATCCCTCTGTTCTCTCATCAAAGGCTGCATGTGTGTGTGTATTCGTCCGTATGTAGTATGGTGGTTTCGGAATTGATTCTCCTGTTCCCTGTCAGCGACCCACTAAGCCCAATAACCAGTCAGAGAGCAGAGCCCAGGTTGATTGACAGCTGTGGGAAAGGTCCCAGATGGCTCCTGTAACAGGAAAGTGCTTTCCAGGCAGACTGTGATGCATTCAGATAGCCCCTCATCCTCTCTCTCCTGCTAATTCTCTCTCAATTCACACACCATCGTGCCTTAAAATTCACTTTCACATACACTCTAACATTTATCTCACTCATTCTTCCCAGACTTGTTAATCTGAATTTTTACACATCCCTCCATGGAGTGATTTCTCATCCTTCTATCTGGTAATTCCATGTCCAGGGACATCCATAAAGCTATGGGGGAGGTGTGTGTACTCTCAGGATCCAGCAGAGAGTGGACAGCTTTAGTCTTGTTGTTGGAAATATAATCCTCTCCCTGTGGTTGTATCTTGTCTGTACGTCTGCTTCAGTCGTGCATGGCGTTCTGCGCTTATCCACATCTCTGCTTGGTAAATAAAACCCATGCTAAACAGATAAGATGCCTGTCCTCTCACAAACACACACACACACACACACACACACACACACACAGAGTTGGGGATGCCCATGTGTTTTCCCTCACTCTGTCACTCTTCTTATCTGTATAGGCTGTGAACATTTTCCTCTGTTATCTGCAGCAGGGTTAATAAAATGGTAAATTTGGTTTAACCACTGCTTAATTTGCGAAGGAGGATTTTCTTTAGGCTGCAGACTGGGGGGGGGGGGGCTCAGTTTATTTTGGTAGATATTGAGGTGATGGATGTGGATGTGGATATTTTAATGCACTTTTAACTTACAGCAATATTAACATTTCAATTATTTTCAGTAGTTTACTTTGCAAATCAAATGAAAAGTGGCAAATATGCAAAGATTCTACTCACATTAATGCTTTTAATGGGCAAAGGGAAATGACTTACAAATGACATTGTAAAAATATAGTTTAAACATAAGACTGTCAACCCTTTATGCAAACTTTTAAAAGGACAGTTTAAAAACTAAACAGTTTTGTGGCAGTAAATGGTGGAAACACTCTAGGCTAAGCCAAAATCTCATTGGCAGTGCAAAATAAGGAAAGTAGTTCAGAGCATTTTGTTCATTGACAATGCCAAGGCTCAATTTGCATTTACATATTTTCACAGACTGTCCATTGCATCAGTCCTTCTCTGAACTACATGCAGATACTGTGTTGTAGATGCAGTTCAGCCTAACTACTTCAGATCATTTATCCTCAATATAACAGTTTGTGTTTTGTTCGTACTAACGGCCTACGTCCCTCCTACATATATACCCATGTATACCTGTACATCCTGTGCTGGTGTGCTCCATCATCTGCCTCATCGTCAAAGCCAGTAGTGACTCTACAGATGCTGCTGCTGTCGTTACCGCTTTTACCGCGGCCCACTGCATAAAGCTCTCCATCTCCCTCACTTGATCCCTCATCTTAATCTGATGAGCCATTGAAATGAGTATATATTACTCAAAGGATTCAGGCATTGTTAACATACTGATTATCTGATTATTTATTTGTGATTGATTTGCGATTAAACTTATAACAAAACTGAAAATCCAGTTAAATGAATCATTGAAGAGCAAAATAAGGAGTGAAACAGTATTTCAACTGAAATTAATTTTCTGATTGCAAAGAACTTCAAATAATTCTTGTTTTTAATAACCCCATTTGGACAATGTATCCTGGGGATACAAACATTGCCAGAACTATGTAAATGAAATACATCAACATAAGCCGTTAGTCTTACAAACCAATCTTTTGTACGTAAAACCTCTTAAAAAGATTCTAAACCTGCCAAAATATAAACACTTACTGTGGGATTAGTGGCGTTTTAACTGCAAGCAGACATGTTGAATAAAAAAGAAATATACATAAGTTGATCCCAGAGTGTGGGCGGCAAGTCTATGACTAGAGTACTAGAGCTAAATCCCCAATCAATGTCTCCCGGTGAAGCTAAAATACCTCAATTTATGGTCCCCCTTGCTGCCTCTCAAAAGTCTGTATATCTCTCAGGGTACAAACACCATTTATATATATGGCAGGTTGGCCGATTTATTTTAAGATCAAAATTTGAAAGAATAACATTTTGTTGCAGTTGCAGTTTTAGTTGCAGTTTTATTTATGCTTTAACTGACATTGTTAAAAAGGTATTAACAAGCTAAGGAGGTGAAAGAATTATCTGACGACCGTCATGATGCTGGCAGTAATGACACCTGTCGCCAGCAAATTTCGTCAACTTTAGCTAAGTAAAACATAAAACCCTTGGCTGTTAATAATAAGCATGTGGGTGATTGTATTATTTTTGTTTGTTTAATGATGGCTTTCATCACATTAGAAGCTGTGAAATGGGACCGGAGGGGTTCAGAGCTGTGAAGCAGTCTGAACCGTCAATCTAAATTGGTCTTTTTTTCTATGCAAAATTAACTGTTTACCTGGAGGTGAAGAAGTGTTTGAAGTTGTCTTTCTCGTGCATCTCTTCCTCTCTCTTCTTCTCACCGTATTTTTTTCCTCCCACTGTAAACGAAGCCTCATTTCCTTAATGGATGGCGTTGTGCTGTCATTAAAAGACGGCATATGTCTGTGTGCATGTACATTACTCTAGCATTAAATAAGATGTGGGCTAGTGCACAGACGGCTCCACAGTGCAATATAACAGCCCCTCTTGTTCCAGCCGGTGATACGTTTGCACGTGCCATAAGACTGGATTTCTCTACACCTGCCTACAGTAAGTTTACAGTTTCCTGGGACGAGTTGGAAAGAAAGCCGAATTTTTGATCTTATTTCCCGTTCGGACACGCTGTGTGGCAGAGAGCTAATGAAACACCTCTCGTGGAGTCCAGCAGTCTTTAATCTCACACATACAGACACTTGATAGTGGCTCTCAGGGGTCATTACGGCTCATCGGCCTTTCAGCAATCGTGACCCCAGGTGTAAAACTATGACCACCTGAAACGGGAGCCGAGGTCTGTCAACAAGCAATCAATGAACTAAAGTATTTGACATTAAGTGATAAAGTTTTGTTAAAACACAACCTCAAATCACTATTATAGCATAAGTCTGTGAAGGTTCAGCTCAATTATAGTGTGACAGTTAAATTTTTTAAAATATGTTTGCCTTTATTTGATAGGGATAGCAGAGAGAGACTGGAAATGTGGGGGAAGAGAGTAGAGGAATGACATGCAGCAAATGGTCAAGGTGGAACCAGGGACTCTCTGCTGTTTGCCCCCATGTGGTATGCACCCTAACCACTCAGCTATTGAGTCACCCACAGTTACATTTTTTAAAGGCTGACACAGTTATCGACTCAATTTAGATTTAAAGTCACACTCACAGAAGGAATGGCTCTAGGAATTCATCATTTGAGGGAACTGTGTCACACTTGGTTAAGCCTTCCTTCAGTCCATTATGCCAACCAGAGAAACTGTGGGACACACTATCGACTGGCAGAATGTTTACAAATCTGAAAAACATCAGTGAGAAATAAAGATTTTCTGACAAGGTAGTAGTTGTACATGTCTTCCTGTTTTAGCTCCCAGTGTTTTGGCACTGGGAGTTAAACAGTGTGGGAAGTAAGTTACGGCTGCACAATATCCAGGGATTGGGCAACGTTTTGACTGTGTTCCCAGGGCGATGGTGTCCGGAAATGTCAGTTTCCTTTGTAGCATCAGAACATTCTTCTATTGTTATACTTGTTATATTAATTTTATTACCTGAAGACATGACATTCACTTACAATCTTTCCCATTCGGGGTATTTAACAACACTCATATGTCAGCGTTGATCTCCTTAACATTTTTTAACTTGACAAGACTTTTATGACTTGAGCCAATGAGAATTCCCTTTCATCTTAAATGCAACATAAGCCGATGAAGTATGTCGTAGGTGTCGCGGCCTGATCGAGGAGAGAGGCTGTTAATTCTGCTCAGACACCAGGGCGTCCTCATCTATCACTGCAGACACTGGTGATTTAGTGGAGAGGGTCCTGTAGAGGCTGTCAGCAGCTGAAAACTGATGCTCAGCGTGACAAAGGACAGAGCACGCCACCGGAACAGGCCTGCCCACGCACACTCGCTCAGGTCTGAAGACACTAGTGAACGTGTGACTTTGTGAGAGTGTGTGTATTTTGTATTTTTTGTATTTGTTGTATTGTTTGTTTGTTTGTTTGGAATCATAACCTATTTGACCTTTTTATGCCCAACAGCAAGACAGGGTTAGACAGAAAAAACAGTAACATACAAAATCCGTTATATTTACCAATATAAATGTGTCTACTGTCAGAGATTTTTCCATACCCTTACCATTACATCTTAGCTATGTCTTTTAATATTATTGGGTGTATTAGATAATTGTGGGTAAAGTTGCCAATCATTATGGATAATATTGGATTTTAGCAGGATTTTTGCATCAACATATTAAAGTTTCATGTTTTATCAGGTATTGAACTCACTGGATTTGAAAAAACTTGTGGTTAAAGTATCAATAAACTATTTCTAAATTGATTTTACTGAAAATGTACTATATCATGGTGTACATCCATGTGCTGATTTTAAATAACATATACTAGAGGTTTTGTATCGTGAGGTATCATAATAATAATTATGATTCAATAATTTTGGAAATTTAGATATGCACAAAATTAACTTTTCCTCCATTCTTCTGTTGGTAAACTCTTTGCTGCCATAACTGCTGCTGCCCCTAAGCCCCTTCTGTCCATGACAGGATCCCATTCAATGTGCATTTTGGAGGTCAGCGTATTTTGAGTCTTAGTTCAAGTTAATTGAACTTTGGCTGCTAAACCTAGCAAAAAATCAGGCTGCAGCTGCCCGAGAGAGCACAGCTGCATCATCATAATAATAATATTACATTTTAATAATAAATTAATGAAACACATGCATCATTGCATGCGTCTGACCAGCAGATAAAATCTTACTAATGCTACCTTGTCAGTCTGTTTCTGTGTCTTTATGTCCTTCAGTTTCCTTGCCTTCTTCCCTCCTTTCAAATTTCTCCTGCCTAATTTTTTCTCCAGTGCTCTCAGCCCCCCTCCCCCTCTCTCCTGGTGAATATTCAGTTGAGTGAATGAAGCCGATGGTGAAGTCGGTCTCAACGGATGACTGACGATGTGCAAGGCTCATGTGGCCCCCGCTGCGCCGCCTCCCTCCATCGGCCAAATTTTGTGTCCGTGTGTGTCTGTTTCTGTCCCGGGGCGGCAGTCCAGATGCCAGTTTGTTATGATGACTGAGCAGGTCCCTTTGTGTGTGTGTGTGTGTGTGTTTGTGTTTGTGTTTGACAAAACAACAGAGTGAGAAGGATGGAGGAAGTAAATCTCCTCATGCTTGGCTGCACACGGCACTATTCACCGCCACCGTCATCACTCTTCCTCAGGTATGACAGCGGCTCTCAAAAGTGTGTGTTGGTTGTGGTTCTTTGGCTCTGCCTCGCTGATAGTGGTCGGCCTGAGTTGTGTGTGCTGCGTGCGCACTAGCTGGATTAGAAACCGAGGGTTTCTGAAGATGTGTGTGTTTTTATGTTGCTGTCAACCCAGGTACACTGTGTTCTTTTAATGTGTCTGAGCTCGACTGGTTTGGCAGAGTGAGAGAGAGGAAGAGTGAGAGCGAGCTGTCAATGTAGGGACATTTAACGGGTGGGAGGTGTGTGTGTGTGTGTGTGTGTGTGTGTGTGTGTGTGTGTGTTGATGTGTGTTTGTTTCAGGGTTGCCCAGTGTATGAAGGGATTAACCCTGTGGGAGTTTGACTGTGCTCTCATGTGTAGCCAACTGTGCTGTCTGCTACAGCTTCACACACACACACACACACACACATTTTGCAATACACAGAATACTAGACCACACACTTTGCGTTCACTCCATCACATTCACACGCCTTGTATATACATTCAAACTTAATCTGTCTCCCTGTCGCTCTCCGTTGCTCACTTTCTCCATCACTCTTACACACACACTCGTCCTGTCCAGTCCTCAGGGGCGTGTGCAGATAGTGTTGTTGTGACACAGATGGACTACAGCGTGACCTTAAAGTTGAGGGCGCACGGCTGGATGCGGCCTGGGCCCATGGAGGGACCGCATGAAGCTGACAAGCAAACAAAAGAGCCAGGACGGAGAAGGAAAGGTTCGGATTGGCAGGGAAATCCTCCGCCTGTCTCCATAGCAACGGTCACACCATGATGACCACATTCCATCACACTTGTTTCCAGTGTTCCCCTGTGTGTGTGTGTGTGTGTGTGTGTGTGTGTGTGTTTGTGTGTGTCTGCAAAATATTTACAGCCAGCCCATTACTGTGCTCTGCGTAAATCCATAGTTTCCTTTGTTTCAGGTTATTTGTGCTCTGAAGGCCCAAACGCACAGAAAGCGTTCGTGGTCCGTATTTCAAGACGGGTTGGGTGGTTTGCTGACGTGGAGACGTCGGGGCACACTGAGCAGTCTACCCCGGTTAAAAGTGAAGCTGAAAGCAGGGGGCCCTGTGAAATCTCTCTTTAAAGTTCTTCAATTTTCCCTTAAGGTGCTCGCTGACTATCGGTATTTAGCCGCAGATGGAGTTTACCACCCACTTAAGGCTAGTCTGGCATCGCCACACTAAATCGCAGATGCGTATTAGTCTGGAACCTCTCAGTTAATTTTTGATTACCAAGAGGCGTTATCGAGGGGCGGAGACAACCAATCAGAGTGATGAAACGCCGTCCTGTTGGACGGTACGTCCTGTCAGAAATGCGGAACTGGAGTCACCATATTGGATATTTACAAAGATACCTGAACAGTGCTTGTCTCTGTCAGTCATCGTATTAAACCCGCCTCCTACTAGATAAACGCTTGTGATTGGTTATCCTGATAAATCGTAAGAGAACTCAGTTTGAATGGGAGAGGGGCCAGACGTGTCTGTCAGAGCAAATGAACATGAGCTCGCATATTTGTCTGGTTCCCAGGCTAACTTAAGACTGCATTCCCAAACAATTCTGACTCCATATAATGTTGCTTAATTAAATGTATGGAAAATGAATGGTGGGATCTGTAATATACACACATTTTTCCTAAATAGCACCCTTTTTCTAAAATACTGCTGGTTCTGTGGTGTTGGCATGCCTGCAGTGCGCATAGGAGTATCGATTGACGCCCGTCAAATGAAGCGCCACCGTTATCGCTTTCAGTGCGTTTGGGTCCTGAAATGTGTCTCATAGGTGTTCGAGCTTTACTGTAGAGAATAATAGAACAGCATCACTTCATAAGGAGGAATTGTATTTGCCAGGCAGCACATTCAGTAATAGAACAGAAATACCTTGCCACTGTTGTCTTCAATGGCAGGAGACGGACAGCGTAACCCATTAATAGTTTCTTGGCTTTAGAAGTGCAGATGGCTACCGGCACAAATGAGCGTCTAAATGGCTGAGTGGAGCACTGGGGGCGCAGTGAGACGGCCGCTGAATGAGAACATGCCTGGGTGAATGCTGGCTGGCAGTCCTACAGGGGACAGAGGGAGGAGTGTCTGCTCTGATGGACAGTGTTGCCTAATGGCCAAGGCTAGATTCAAGGTGAAGGCAGTAACAGGCCCCCGTCCCTGCACATGGCTTGGTATGAATTGATTGGGTGCAGTCAGCTACAGATTATCAAACCCGTCTGGACTGACAGGACAGCAGCTGACAAAACAATCGTAACTCCAGATCTACTTACTCGCTTGTTCTGGAGCTTTTGACCATATCACACGGTCGTCATCAGTAGATTGAGTTTGCTCAGTTTCCATGAAGATGTTCTGATTCGTCCATGATTTCTGAGCAACCTCTATGACTTCTTGAAGGTTGAGCTTTAGAGTTGATTTTTGAACCTTGAAAACAGCAGCTGAGAAAACTCAAATCAAGGTCCACTTACTTTAAATACATAAACATGTACATTTTTTTGACTAATACAGGCAATCGTACTACAACCTTGTCTAAATAAAATACAATCTAATATTGAAAAAAATGTGATTTCATTCAGCATCGATACAGTAAACAAGATTCTCAATCTCATTAGACATTCAGTGCCAGCTTTCGGGTATTTTGCGGTTTTCTCTGCCACAGGTACATTCCTGTTGGTACAACAACATATTGAGGTCGACAACCTCTATTGTTTCTGTTAAATTCTCTTATTTGTCTTCTGTTGTGCAAAGAAACACTGATGGACCTGCCCTCAACTATCAGTGATTTGCTTGTTTTTTTCAGAAATCTCTCGTTTTTTTTTTATTTGATCCAGTATCTAAATTATTTGTAGTTTCAGTACTGTAGCCGGCCTTCAGTCCACCGCACACTGACACGCACGTCAGCCTTCTCTGGCAGAACTTCACCTGAGATGAGACCCATCACCGGACCTCTCCCCTCACTCTGTCTCTCTGTCTCCTCCTCCTCTCCCTCCTTTTATCACTTCTGTCCGTGCTCGTTGTTTACGTTGTCATTTCTCGCTCCGTTGTGAACCAGGGGTGGTGCCAGGCCAAGAGGAAATGACATGTGTTTGACAGGAAGCCGCCTTAGGGACGGACAGGGCAACCCTCTTTAACTTCGCTCTGCTGCCTGTCCAAGAGCGCGCACACACGCACACACACACACACACACACACACACACATGCACACACGCACGCACGCACACCCGCTCAAGCAGATGCAAAGACAGGGAATCTCTTTCATCCTCAGTGCCGTCACCCTGAGCCACATTCACACACATATTTTTGCGTGTTTAAATGATTTGCTGTGGGTGTGAAATGGCAACACTGGTGCTGAAGCAGTGGAGTTGAGGTCTATTTGAAAAAAACCACCTCTGCTGCAGGCCGGACACGTGAACCACACATCCATCCACACACTCTATTGTTTTTCCTCAATTGTGGGCATGAGACCATGGCAGCTGCTGACCCAAGATTGAATGTTATTTTTTGCAGGGTTATTTTGGTTTGTGTGAATGAGTGTTTGTATGAGACATTGCCGTTGTCGTTGTATTAATGAAAAATAGAAAGTGATCACCATCAAAATTGTGGTCTGTCACTTGCTGAGATGCTCTGAATCCAAACATTTTGAAGATGTAAATATTAACATTAATCTTTAGTGACTGGACTGCTGCCATGCAGAGTACAGAAACATAAAACTGACCATCCAGTCCTTCAAACCATCTCCAGAAGTAGTCACAAACCCATTTAGCTTATTAACAGTGAAGTATTAATACATTGCATCACCATTCCACTTCCAGCAACTATGGAAACAAACCCGAATGCATGCAAATTGGTCAGGCCGTACAGCACCAATTATAGAAAACTAATAGAAAAATGGATTTTGGAGCCTCAAAACTGACAAGAATATATATATATATATGTATATATATATATATATATATATATATATATGTGTGTGTGTGTGTTTGGCTTCACCACCAACTGCACTTGAAGCAGTTCAGCATATTTGATGTGTGTATGAAGAGGATTCTTTGCTCTGGATAAAAGCCTCAGCTAAATAAATCTAATGTAGTTGTTACAGCAGCTAAAGCTGACGATGTTAACTTTTTTAGCACTAGTTAGAAGTTGACAGAGTCCATGCTTCTATCTGGATAACTTTATCTTTATCTTCAAGTGTATGTTTTTGACATATTTCGTCCTCCTTTGCCCCTCTCTGGCAGGTCTTGATGCTCGTGGACGACGATGCAGGCGGCTTCCTGTGCCAGCGTCAGCCCGCCCTCTCCTCCATGTCCCGGCAGGGCGGTGTCGCCACAGCCTACGTCTGCCAGGACTTCACCTGTTCTCTTCCTGTCACTGACCCCCTGGAACTACGCAGGCTACTGCTGGACGGGACCACGGAATGACGACTGAAGAACTGAGTGGCTGAGATTTAACAGTACGGTTGTAATCTTCAGTCTGTAGACCCAGCATAGTTTATTTTGCTGTTTTTGGCTCGTGAGTCTGGCTTTGCCATACAAGAATGCCAGTGCTCAAAAGTGAATGCAATACATTGGTAGGAATAGTTACAGCAACATGAGGTGACTGGGGCGTTCGTCCTTTATTATTCCAGACCTTTAACTCTATCCTTTATTAACTAGACCAGCTAAGTATTACCTCAAATATCAACTCTAGTCTTTTTTTGCAGAAACAGTTGATCAGCGGAGCCATATTGACATTCAGATGTACAAATGTCCTTATAAAGAAATATGCACAGCAGCAGTGGCAGCCTACTGAAAATATGTAGCACCTGACTGTCAGCCCAGAAGTAAACTAGAGACTCCACTAAACTATAACCTAAGACCACTTGGGTGAATTGGACCGAGAATATTTTGCAGACGAACCAATCCACCCTGTCCTGCCCCAGCCCTGTGTTCCAGCTCCCACATTCATGTCACATGGATCTGACAGTGGAGGCCTGCGTGCCTGGGTTAGGTTTGAGTGTATTAAAAAAAAAAAGGTTAGTTTTGCAGGTTTGTATGCATCCACGCACATGAATTTCTATTTATAGCAACGCCACAGTGAACGAGCCGCTTTCTTACGACCCTCCATTTACCACCCACCCTCACCCTCCTTTATTTGACTCTTATCTCGGGTTCAACTTGCAAGGATTCTTCTCCACTGGCGCAGAGACTCGTGTCTCACGGCTTTTATCTTGAGGTTTAGAAAACGCCGATACACAGCATCTATACTCACAACCCTGAATAATAAAGATATTTACCATATAACCTGTGTCCATTTCATTTTTAGAATGGATGTTTCCTTTTTGTTTGGAATTTTTCTGTGGGTGCACAACTGTTTGTCTTGAAACAAGGCTTTATAAGTGGGGTCACCTTCAAACACTATTGAAAAAGTTTCTTGATTTAAGATTCTGTTTTCCTTTTTTTACGAATACAGGAATAAACGACCCGAAATGTTGGATATTTTTGTGATGTATTCCCAAGATGGGAAAACTCCAGCAGCAACGGAGTGAATGCGTCCCAGCAGCCTGCCTTTCCCTTCTTGTGTACTATAAATACTCATCATACCGAGAGAACCCCACTGCTGTGTATTGTTTTCCTCGTCTCTCCCCCCTGCAGGCTGGATGAAGGTAATGTAAACTCTGTGTGACTGTTTGTTGTAGCGAGAAGGGGCACATGGGAAGAGTGTGTGTGAGAGTGAGAGAGAGAGAGAGAGAGAGAGACAGATGGACTGCTGATGCTGAGGCGAGGGAGTTTGTCTCGGAGGGTCCTGCTCTGGGCTCTGGAAGCGAAGGAGAAGAAAAGACGGGAGGAGGAGGCACATCGCAAACGTGATGTGTCCATCATGGCGCGACGTCAGCCCTGCATCCCTCACCTCGCCTGAGAGGTGAAATGAATCGCCAGCTTATCCACCAACGTACCACAAGAACACCTAGACCATCTGCACTGGTTTACTTTCGCTTCCCCTCATCTTCCTCTATCTCTCGCTCTCTCTCTTTCTACATTTGTCTGCCAACCCCCCCACCTCCCCTCCCCTCCTTTCCAGATCTGGCGAGGGCCTTGTCGCCTCAAGAACGAGGGAAGTCATTTTGGCAGACGGCTGCTTCTTGTGGAAGAAGAAGAAATTGCCAAGAAAGAAAAAGAGGGAGAACAGGGCCAGGAGGAGGAAAATGAGGCACAGAGATAGGAGAGAGACGGAGGGATCACTCAGTTCTGTTTTAGCTCCGCCACGTCCCGACCTCACTTTTCTTAACCCGTCAGATTGTGAAAAGTCACGCTTTTTGGCACTTTGGGGCTTCTTTTCATGCATTCCCACAAAACTCATCCACATTCCCACCTCCCCCTCCCTCCCTCCCTCTGTGTCTCACCCTATCATCTTCTACCAGGCTGGGACCCCTTTATCTTTGGTTTCAGACACACTCATGTCTCTCCCTCTCAATGCCAGGCTCTGTAGACATGTTTGAACCGCTGTCTTCTCATTTATTCTATCTTTCTGCATGCACATGTGTACGCGCGCCATTTGTTATCCCCCCCCCCCTTGAATTCCATCACTCCTCTCATTAATGTTCCGCACTAATTGTTTTGATGAGCTGCACAAGCGAAATTTTAATTAGAGCTGAGATTAGTGGTAGGCCCCGGCGAACCTGTTGGCCCCGCTTATTATGAAGCTGTAATCTGCGGGCCACAGATCAGCGAAGATATTCCTAACTTTATTTGTATAGCAACAAACAAACAGCAATCGTAGAGCTTACATAGAAGAAGACATGAATATGTACCAAATGGCACGGCTATCCAACCTACATGTGTTGAGACAATTCACTCGTGTCAACCCCGTGTTGGCGCTAGAGGAAAATTCAGAAGATCACCAAAGTCATTAGGATCCATCCTCTGGGAACCGTGATTATCTCAATGAATTTCACGGCTATCCATCCAAAGCTGTTGAGCTCTTACAGTTCAGACTCAAGTGGTGGACGGACTGCTGAACATGGAACGACATACGTATGCTGACTACTAATTATGTGACAAAGGGGAAACGTGAAAAGAACGAAGAATACTGGGAGACAAAGAAATGAGTTCAAAAGAAAAATGATTATCAGATTAATGTGTACCACTGAAAAGTCAAGACAGTTATTCCAATATCAATACTAAATTGATCAACCTGGTTGATTGACCAGCAGTGTTGAATACAACTCGAGTCTGTGCGATAATTTCTCAATTTTGTAATTTAACCTTAGAAAAAATTTGGGTGTACACTACATTTTTCTATATCTGTGTGTTGGATGTATAGTATCAAACTAAGCTATGTACTTAGTGTTTTATGATGTAATGTCATAATATTTTGATGGGACTATGTTTGGTTAGTGCAGGACTTTGTGTTTATACTATATTTCGCTGTGTATGTGTGCATGCATGTGTTTATTTTGTCATTTTGTTCTGGTTTTGGTTGGGGGCATTGCCACGCCACTGTGTGTGTGTGTGTGTGTGTGTGTGTGTGTGTGTGTGTGTGTGTGTGTGTGTGTGTGTGTGTTTTAGATGAAAGCAAGTTTCTGTAAAGCAAGGCTATCTAAGGTTGTGTGCTATTGCGCTTGCTTTCAGATATGGCTGCTGTGTTTCAGTCTGTCTGTGTGATAATGAGGCCACAGGGGGCTGGGAACAGCGACACACTAACTTGGAGAGGAGGAACATTCAGAGGCAGAGGGGATGTGTGTGTGTGTGTGTGTGTGTGTGTGTGTGTGTGTGTGTGTGTGTCTCTTTCTCTCTCTCTCTCTTCTTCCCTCAACTCTTTTCCATCACCGAGCTCAAAAACCAGATGCATCTTGAAAAGTTCTCTCTGCTCTGGTGTTGTCTTCCTGGATATCTCCCAACTTTCTAATCAGCTTCATTTAGAAAAACCTTCTGATAGAACAAAGTTTGTGTCTTGTTAAAAGTTTCAGTTTTATTCACAAAGTGTGAGTGCATTGTGTGTATGTGCATTTATGTGAAAACAGTATATGAGAGATATATAATCACTCTAAAGAGTACTTGTTGTGTGTGTGTGTGTGTGTGTTTGTGTGTGTGTGTGGTAGTGTCTGAGTCAGAATAGGTATCCCACCACCAGTGCCTCTCTGATAAGCCCAAGAAACTCCAAGAGGAAAATCAATACTTCTGCTCATCAACCCAGGCTGGAACCTTGGTGATTACACCCAGATAACACACAAATACAGACACACACACACACACACACACACAAACAAACTCTCTCACAAAATGGTGACAAAAGAGGGAGAGAGTCCTTGGAATCTAAATGTGTTGATGTGGTTATTTGCAAAGAGGACACAGTCACCTCATCTCTCTTTTAGCAGCAGTGTTTTTATGCTTGGATGAGATCACACAAAACCAGCCGGAGCCAACAGATGTGAGGCTCCTGAAACCAAAATGAGCATCGGACACACAACAATTTTTTCATTTTATGCCAGGCAGTATGTCGTAGAGCAAGACAACCAATTCTTCACAAGGCCATGACTAGCCTGTAAGAATTCATTTGTCCCTCATCTTGTTCGACGTCTGCGATGTTCTCACCATTGTTTTGGACACCGTGGTCAGCTGATCCTGTAAGTCTGTCTTTAACTTCCTCTTCACCTTTGCATGGAAAACATTTGAAGTTTTTTTTTTTTAGGACACTTGGGGGCAGCAGAACAAACTAAAAACACAGCAGTGGCCTGTTTTCTTACCTAACTTTACATGTGATTAGCAAGCAGGTTGTCAACTACACTTTCTTTATTGTTTGCTGCTAAATGCTCCACTCTGTTCTCCAGCGAGTTGCTGGTTCCTCACTGCAAACAACTTCCTGCTGCTGAGTCTTTAGAGCTTAGATTTGATCATTCTCCCTGGGTAGTTCACTACAAGTCAAGTCAATTTTATTTGTATAGCGCCAAATCATAACAAAAGTTATCTCAAGACTTTTCAGACCACACTTTTTAAAATATTATTTACAGAGACCCAACAGTTCCCACCATGAGCAGCACTTGGCGACAGTGGAGAGGAAAAACTCCCTTTTAACAGGTAGAAACCTCGAGCAGAACCAGGCTCTGGGTGGGCGGCCATCTGCATCGACCCAGTTGGGTTGAAAGGGGAGGAGAGAGGGGGAGAGGGGAGACAGAACAGGAGGAGAGACAACAAATCAGACTAATAATAAGAACAACTGCAGCAGTGAGTGTGGAGCAGGAACATGGGGGCAGTAGACGGCCGGCAGACACAGATCCAGAATCTACAGCTCCAGAGGCAGGAATACCTGCAGAAAGTTAGAAGGCAAAAAAGCACAAAAAGCACAAAAACTACCGGGAAGAAGTGGAGTTAGTAACATGTATTAATGGGATAAAAGCCAGCCAGCCCTACAAGCAACTCCTTTTCAAATTACACATAGTCATTAGATCAATTTTTTTAATAAAAGTATTGATTAGTGCAGCTTTAAGGCATAATGATCACATGGAATAGTAACACTTAATAATAACACTTTGGGCTGATCATCAAAAAACTTTCTGGAAAGAACAGATGCTGATTTTGCTCATTAGAAAAATTGTCTTCTCAGTATAATTAGCCATAAAGATTTAAAGGGTTGATGAGATTTTGCTTATGTCTTTAGATATTGATTAAGTTGTGCCTTTGTTCACAGCATTTTTCATCCCTGTTTAATCATCAGTGTTCAAAACATGAAGTTTGACACACTGCTCTTTTTCCTTTTTGTCCCCCCCACAAAGCCAAATTTGACAGGATTAATCAGAGTGCCCAGGCTATTGTGGTAGGTGGTGATGAAGGTGAAGAAAGTTCTGTCAATCCACATCCATCATCACTTTCTCTGGAGTCAGCGGGCGGGCTAGACTGATAGAAACAGACGCAGCATCACAACAAACAGCTTTAAATCCACACATTCCCACTTTACAGCATCATACAGTACACGGCACCAAAACAGTGTGTTGGCGTACTTATATGTCCGTCACCCTATTTCTCACTCTCCTGACCTCTCTGTCTCTCCCCCTTCTTGTCTTCCTCTCTCTGTGCGACATTCCAGCCAACACTGTGTGTCCGTGACAGAAGTGGGAGTGCAGCGGTGTTGGATCATGGCTCGGACTGTATCGGCTGCAGCAGCATGTCAAAAGCAGTCATGGGCAGCGGAGTGCATCCAGCCAGGCGCTGTCCTGCCGAGTGACGGCCAGGATGGAGGTAGAGAGGTAATAGAGTTATCGCCAGTCTAGATAAAAAACATCGAATTGGTCCTTGATGTTACTGTGGTCTCCTGCAGTTGCAATTGTATTGCACTAAAAGGAAAGACAGTTAGTTACGTGTGTGTGTGTGTGTGTGTGTGTGTGTGTGTGTATATATATATATACACACACACATACACATACATATTACATTTTTGGACTCCCCCATTTTAAAGGGGAAGAAATTCCCTTTTAAAATGTGTGGAATAAGTGTGTGTCAGAGTGTGTGTGCGTGCCCGTTTGTCTTGCCTCCCTCACGAGCTAATATTGAATCGGACAGCTCATGATAGCTGGTTAATAGCAACTCAGTTCACGTCCCCTCTTCCCGCGCTGCGTGAAGGTGACACCGGGGAGAGAGGTGATAATCTGTATCCGAGGAGACAGAGAGGAAGATGAGAAGGAGTGAGGAGAACGGGGCAAATAAAGGAAGAAAGAGTCACTAGGTCAGTTATTAAGAGTAAAGCAGGCAGGGAAAAATATGAGGTGGGTTGCCAGAGAAAATACTATCAATTTTTATTATTGTACCTTAGATTGTTATGGTTTTAGTGCTGTGTAGAATATTGGCTGTCTTCCTTTTGAGGTGGGAGCTCCTGTAACTTGTTTTATTGCTCCCGTTCAGTCACTTTGTGTGAACGTTATCACCGCCCTTCTGTTGTTGCGTTGCCTTTTTCCAGCTGCTACACTGCACCATAAAGCTGCCCAGTGGATATAAACTACTGCTTCAGTGGAGATATTATTAAACAACGTGAGCAGAGATTTTTTTTTTCTCTCATGAGAGCAAGAAAAAAACCCGCTTCAGAGCCACTACACCAGTCTATAAATTATACCATGAAGCCTAATGTTTCTCAGACAGGTGTATTTCTCGAATGCATACTGCTTGGGTCTGTATAGAAGCCCATTACCACAAACAAGGAGAACAAGGAAAAATAAATGGATCATGTGTTTGCAATGACAAAAATAAAGAAATGTAATGCAAAAGTTCCATATGTTTAGAAATAGGCGTCCATGCCTTCTTGCTGAGAGTTATATGAGAACATCAATCTAATATCAGTATGTTAAATATAATAATATATATATATATAATAATCGACTTTTCGAGAAGACATTAGCTTCCATTGAAAATAGTTGGCAACACTGGTTGTGATTTTAAAGGGAGTTATGTGCTATTGCCATTTTTATATATGGATTAAATAAACACACTATAACATTTATTAATGAGCTTTAAAGGATCTGGTAGATTTTTTTTATTAAGACAGAGCCAGGGTGGCTGTTTTGCCCCCTGTTACCAGTCTTCATGATAAGCTAAGCAAAGCTACCTGCCTGGCTGGAGCTTCATATTTAGCAGACAGATATGAGAGTGGCATCCATCTTCTCATCTAACTCTTGGCCAGAAAGCGATTAAGCTTATTTCGCAAGATGCCACACTGTTTATTTAAGTAAATTTTTTTAGATTTACTCTTAAATCATGAAACTGACTTACCATGATTGTGTTTATTTTTTCATTCCTAACTTTTCATCCATTTTTTTCTTTTGCCTGCAGAAATGGGCTTCCATAAACTTGTGTGATATAAAGACTTCAACTGCCAGTTTAGGTCATATGCAGCACATCCATGTAGTATTGGGTTTCTTCAGAGTCATTCAGCTGGAGTAACTTGATCATCATCAAAAGGCATTTTGCATTAAAAGCCAGCCAAGTTTAATTAGAACTGCTATTGATTAGAGTTTGCTCCCACTGAAAACCTAAGTAAAAAAAAATGTTTTATAGGAAAATTTAATTAATGTAACTTGCCTGCACATTACTGCAAGTCAGTTTTATATATGAGTGACGTTAATGTGTGTTATGAAATTTTAAAACAGACATCATCAAGGGAGGAAATTGATCTCATATTTTCCCATTCGCCATGAAACAGAATCGCATCAATCTTTGTGTTTTATTGTTATTGGATTAAAAACAAATTCCTAGAAGGGCTTGACTGGAATGGCAATTAGAGTTCTTCAGCTGTAGCTGTGAGTCATCCAGGTTTTGATTCACTTTTTCTTATTTAAAGGACTGTAAAAACAGATGTCACTTCCCGGTATATCTACTCACAGCAGCAGATGGGCAAAGAGAAAGAGAAAAAGTGAGTGAAGAAGAAACACGAGAGAACTAATCAGCATTTTCTGAGCACAACAGAGTGAACACTCCCTCCATCTCCCTCTCTTCTGCGCTTCCCATAGATTCATCATGTGTTGCCAGGCCCAGTTTGTGTGGTGGATAGGGAGGTAACTAGAGCGATGGAGGCTGAGGGGGAACAGGGCGACTAGTTCATCATGTTAGCCTAGTTAGATGAAAGCAGAGAGAAAGAGATGCTCATTAAATCCTTCTTTCCCCTCTTTCCAACTTCACATTTCCCCGTTTTCCTCCCCGGTTTCCTCCTCTTCCCTCTTACTCAGTGTCACAGTTTTGCGTCATGCCTGGCGAGACAACATAAGCAGTTGCGCAAGACACCTGGTTAATTATATGCTTCCGGCTGTGGATTTTGTCATCAAGTATAATCAGTATAAACATTATAAATATTGTCAATACTGGTGAAAGGTAGAATCTGTCATCATTGATGTCTTATGTGATCATTATTGGTTCGTCATTTGCTGAACCAAACAGCCACAGACAAGTGCCGGCATCGTTTCATGTAAATTACACTTAAATGTGAGGGGTGCAGGATCAATGTGGGTAAATCTAGCCTTTATGCTGCTCTTTTAAGTGTCGTTTGACAGTTTTATCAGCCCCTTCTTGTTGTTTATATTATATTTACTGTCATATTAGAGTTTATGCTTCCTAAAACGAAGGAAAATAAAAAGTTGAAAAACTGTTAAAATGGTCTGTTTGTTGATGCAGCCAGCAGAGGTAACCTGAAGTCAGTGTTGTAGCTTCACACTCATGCACGGATTGCCTCGCACACGCACAAACTCCAAGTACCCATGCCCGTCTTCATGTCCGAGCCCTTGACATTTCCTCGACATTTGATGACATTTGTGGACACATGTAAACTGCAGCTTATCAAAAATGGAAGGAGAATAGTGAAGGCCAAATGTCAACAGGCTCCGGCCATCTGTTGTTGTGGCCCCAGCACTGAGGTGAAGTGCACAGTGGGACAGTGTCACTGTGGACACTTCTGCTATGTCATGGCTCAGAGCCAGGGTGCTGCTTTGGGGGGGCCTGGTCCATTGCTTCGTAGACACAATAAAAATACAGTGGTCCGGAAAACATAAGCAACCCACCACCCTGCCAACTGCCAACTGCCAATCAAATTGTTTTCAATATTGCTAAATCCTGATTGGTGGTCAGATGTACAAGACCTTGCTTTTTTCCAACTTCTATCCTGTAGAAAAAACAGGCAAAAACTAAAAGATATGTTGTGAGATGTCTCATTAAAATAACCAAAAACTGTTATAATTTTGGCAGAACATTCTGTGTTGATGTAAGGCCCCATTGCTCATAGGATCAGGCCTACAGCAGTAAATTAATTAGTTATTAAAGGATCATTTCAGTTAAACTTGGGTCACATTTTTGGAAAATATTTCTGTCAACTGGACACAAACTAATTACTGAGATTTGGGAACATGCCGACATCACTACAATGTGGCGGAGGACAAACAGAAGATCAGACAGGTTGTAAAGACGCCAACAAAGCTCGCAAAAGCTGGTGTGGCCAAGCCCCAAGAAGGTAAATACCCGAAGCAAGCCATAATGTTTGAGTAAGGAGACAGAGGGATCGGGCTGTGAAACTCATAAATGTTCAAAGGAACTATCAAAAGAATATTCAGCAACAACCAAAGGATTATAACAACTGTTAGATGTGTACACACATGTGGCCTGGCATCATTTTAAACTTTTGATTGCTAAAGTCATTTTAATTGTAGAGAAGTTAATGTACCATAGCCTTGCATGCAAGCCTCCTCCAAGATTCCTTATCAGCAGCAAATCACCTCAGAAGGACATTCCTTTCAAAAGTTCTTCCTACACTGTCGGTGAAATTGCAACCAGCTAGGCCTCTCTGATGGAAACGATATTAAGAGATTTTGTATGACAGACGATTATTGTTAGCATATGGTTCCTCGTGATTCAGTCCCGCTGTAACTGAGTGAAGGACCGATATAGACACTCAGCGTTGCCAAATTCCTCAAACAGCCTCACACCCACTCATCTGAGGAAGGATTAAAGCTTAGATTCGGGGAGAAGGAGCAATGATGTTGCAACAACGTAACAGGGCGCCAAGAAAAGGTGAACAGTGGGACAAAGAAGATCCGATGGCAATGCCAGTCTCTCAGTCCACATGCCGCTGTGTACCGGACTGAATTATCCCAACAAAGATTGGATGGATTGCCCTTAAATTCATGGTCGTCAGAGGAAGAGTCCGCCTGACTTTGGTGATCCTCTGACTTTTCATCTAGCGCCATCATCAGGTCAAAGTTTCGGTAAAAAAAAAAGTTTCGGTAAAGATGGAGGAAAAAGATGAATGGATGGATGGATAAAGACCGAAAAAGAAGAGATGGAAGAAATTGTCTCATCTGCTTAGGAAAAGTGGTACCTGTGATAGGGTGGATAGATAAGTGGAGGAATGGCTGGATAATGTGGATCAACTCAAATAGAAGAAGGAAAGAGATTAAGGTGAATGAGTGGCTGTGTAGAATGAAAATAGTGACATACTGTATGATCCTCACAGTCAAAGTTGATGTGGATGATTGAACATCCTGTAAAGTCACTGTTAACAGCAAACCCATGAATATGATCCATATAAGTGCAAATCATTTCAGTAGCTTTGATCTGTCTTTGCAGGAATAGGTGGCCTTGCATTGCACGGAACGCAAACAAACAGCTCCTCATTAAATCTGAACCCCTCTGTGATTTACTGCGTTAATTTCCGCTCATACATACGCAGATAACAACTTTGATATTCTGCGAGCGGCGCGTTGTGTATCGATGATTTGATTACCGCTACATTTCCATTGACTGGCTGTCGTGCCGTACAGCTGGGATGGCTTCTGTAATGAGAAGACGCATACTGGTACTCCCACAGATAAATTCACTTCATTGTCTAGGGTTCACCGGAGCTTTGTTCCCCTGCATCAACAGGATGCAGTAATTCAGACTTTATTGAAAGTATCAATTTGACTGTATATTTTGGAAAGTGCGCTGCTGTGTGGTTGCCAGGCAATTTGGATAGAGGCAACTGCTGTCTCTCCATGAAACATAACAGGCTTTTTGATCAGACAGCCACGTGGGGGCAGTGGAACAAGCTGGAACATACGTATCACAACAGTGACATAGTATCACCTTATAAAGTTGTTGCCCATAAATTGCCTATTTGCACATCCAGCAGGTCACTAGACATCAGGAGACCCTTTGACCTTGTTTTCACTCGTCGTGATTTTATTTCCTCCATGGCAGCAAAACACGGTACTTCCATCAGAAACTACTGTAATACACAGACAGAAACTTTGAGAAACTTGCTAGTCCAGCAACATTAAGGCTACAAACAACCGATAATGCAATATGGGTTGTTTGCAATATATAAAAATATCTGATGTTGTGAATATATAAAGATCTAGTTCTGAGAGATTCAGTCAGATTGGAATCAACTGGAATTATCCTTTAAATTCTTGTGGGTAAGTGGGTGTTTTCACTGTTCTACCAAGATACACAAACCCTTAATTTCACCCACAACCCATTACATAATATCTGCTATATTTAATGACGGAACCAAGGCCTAAACCTCAGCAGGCATGTCACATCTGCGAGCTACTTCACAGGCTCCCAGCCCCTTGAAATAAGATTGATAAAGTGGAAGTGGAATTCCTTTTTGATGAGACATCTAAACTCTAAACAGCGCTGTGACCACAAAAGAACATGGATAAAAGCTGCAGATCATTTTTCTTCTGGACATTTTGCAGTGGAGAGCGAACACTTGCGTGGCTTCTCGCTATTGTGGCCGTAACTCTCTCCAGACCGTTTAAAAAAAAAAAAAAAAGCCCGAAGGCCAGCCAGATTTTCTACACATACATACACACACACGTACACGCACACACACACACACACACACACACACCTCTGTCTCCGTCTCTCACTACCTCTCTCTCAGGTTAATGAAGTGTGACCGTTCTGACAGGAGAGACCCGCTCAGAAAACCCACTGAGAAGCAGGTTACACCCTCTATATTCCCAAAGAAAATGGACACACACTCAGGCATCCAGGAATACCTTGATTCAATCTTTCTGTCTGATGGCATCAGTCCTTTGTGTGTGTTTGGTTGTGTGTGTGTGTGTTTGTGTGTGTGTGTGTGTGTTTTACAGGCCTGAGTTTTCAGTGGCTTATGGAAATTTTCTCCCACCTACGATACTACATCTGTTCCCCTGGTACCACTCCCCTCCTTCCCTCTGATCTGTGTCCAGATGACATTCCTGTCTGGCCAGCTTCATCACAGTCCCATGATGACTGAGACAGCCTCATTTACATAATAAACTGCTGGAGCTGGAGACGCAGGAACGAAAGGAAAACCCACTTGAACTCTGGATGCCCATCTGAACTCTGTGAGACACCTTTTGTTCCCTTTTGGGAACAAATGCATTTAATGTACATTTGTATGTCAAGATATTCATTTTTATTGGGGAAATAGAGTTAAGAATCCTTAGATATTGTGAGACATAGACGTATATATTGGTGAAAGTCATTTTAGAGTCATTTCTTTGAGATTAAGTTTAAACACTGATGTACTGGTGAAAATAGATTACATACCTTTTAAAATTCCTAAAATAAAGTTTGTCAGATAGAGTTTTTGCCATAATTTGATGACAAATTTTTATCTGGCCAACAAAAAATGGGGTTAACCAAGTTTTTTTTATTGAAACAGTACCTTTTTTGTTAAGGTGTGATGCATGTGAGTCCATTGGTCGATTGGTCACTGTGTCTGTCCATCCTTCTGTCCATTACTTTGTGCCACAACAGTATATTTTGACAACTTACGTACCATTTTCCAAGAAAGTCCATATGTATATGTATGGTCCCCAGTGGATATTTCTTTACAAAACTAAGAGTAATGCTTGCGGCTCTGCAAGACTGTACTTAAGCACTGTTTTGTTTTGAGTTTAATGCTCATGTCAGTATGCTAACATGCTGTTTTCTTTAGCAGCTATAGCCATCAGATAATAAGATGTGCTAAGACACATAGCTTAGTGTGTTAGTAGGGTGGCATTAGTTTTGCAGGTATTCAGTAGCCTGGCATCACCAGATTAATTCGCAAATGCGTATTAGTCTGGAACCTGTTAGTTCATTTTGGGTTTCCAAGGGGCGTTATCGACGGGTGCAGACCACCAATCAGAGTGATGAAACGCTGTTCTCTTAGAAGTACGGCAAAGACATATTTCTCATCAACATAAAGTTTAAGTGCAGTTGTTTGTTTTTCTTTGAGAGAAAGTTTACGGACCAACCAACAGACCGACATACTGCAGCAACTCTAGACCTGTGTTGCTAGTGTGGATACAAATATTAGGGACCCTGGGACCTTTTGTCTAGTGCTACAATCAACTCAAATTGTCCCTATAGATCAGCACATGGTTCATGAGAAGATATTTTGATTACAGAAGGCCATTTACAGTGTATATTCATGATCCCCAGAAAATGAATCTCCATTGTTTGGGTTTTGATGTGAGCTTTCCCCTCGCACCACCATCAGACAAAATTTCCACTTGTACACAAGAGATGTCAAAGTGTAACAGGCCAGATGCTGTCAAGGGAATAAGTTCTCGCCTTTCCTTTAATGCTACCATGTGTAAAAACTCTTCATTTATAAGATTTTTCCACAAAATTTAAAAATGTTTTTTGTTCAGGTCAAAACTTTTCACATTAGGCAGTTCACGCTGATGAACACCATGCAAATATATAATATTATAAACATATAATATTGTAGCAATATTTCCCCACAGGTTTTTGTGAGACTGTGGCGGGTGGACTTCGGACCTTTTAGAAACTGAAAAAAAAAAGAAAAGAAACTGTGGCGGGACAAATTAGATGAATTAGTTTGTCCAGCCGCCATAGTCTAGGTAATTGATGGAAGACACTGTCATGACATTTTTTTTTAAGCTTATGTCTCGTGATGCCCCTCCTCGGGTCGGAGGCGTATCATTGCCATCATAATATCATAGCATACTGGTTTGTGGTTGAGTTTATCCTATTTGTATTTGGGCCGCGTACCAGCGATACACCAGCGATATCAATATCGCAAGTCAGTTTTTGGGTAAGTTTAAGCTTTTTAGCATGTGGGCCAGATGTGGTGACATCATGACATTACATGACAGTAAGTGATGTATTTTCATAAACCCATCAAGAAAACATCCGAAGCCAAGGTGAGAAAACTTTGACCAGTTGGCCGAGCCGAGTAACTGGAAATCCTTTTTAGTGTCGGCTTGGCTAGATCAGGTTATATTAGGTAAACTAACGCGTGTAACTACCAGACTTTTGCCTAAATGTTGAAAGTGTGAAAAATGTAGAATTTGTTCAAAGGTTTATGGTAGATGTAACAAGTCACATTGTTGTTCATTGGTGCAAGTAATCAAAAATGCTATTTCCTTAACAATGGACCTGTCAGATTGTTTCATTGGTCAGATAATGAGTTAAATTAGCATTTGGATTTTGTTCTGCAATTTGCTGGCGGCAGCTGAAGGAAGCTAGATTTTAACTGGGGTTAGAAGTTGATTTTTAATTTTTACGTTTTTTCAGATTTTTTTTTCCTCCTTTGCTCCGTCTATGTACTGAAAATGTACTGTTTAGCATAAAGTAGTTGGGACTAACTTAAATTGGCGAATACAGCATTGCAGTAAGAGTAAGCTTGACCTATAATGGCGGGATGTATGAAAATTCAATCAATGTATACATGTCCACAGACAGCCAGGATGCTGTCTCTCCCCCTTCCTCTGCATGTTTCTTTCTCTCTGCTCTCTCTCTCTCGTACTCTCTCTCTCACTCACACACACACAAACACACACACTCCTACGCCTACACTTTTCCATCATTCAAATAATTCAAAACACCCACCCCGAGCCATCACGCAAATGGAAATATTGATCCCCTTCATTCGCTCATTTCGGTCGGGGAAATGGCTTGAGACAAATGTGAGGGCCCTGGTCTTTTATTTAATCTTCACTGGGTAACACGTATACAGCGCATTCAATGTTATTTCTGACTTGCGGGGTGGAAACATGAGTGTTCAATCACGTGCGGTACGTAAACTCCTTCGTCTGTTTTCCTTCCTCTCACGATGGAGAGGAATTGGCCTGCCTCTGAGGCTGTGGTGAAGCACCGAAAGTGAAATCACATGATCACAGAGTGTGTTTTCGTTTTGCACTCAACTTCTGTGTGTGTAAGCGAGTAGTTTGTATGTACCGGGTCTATTTTTGAGGGTCACGGTCTGTATTGTCATCTGGTGTAATTGGATGCATCCCTCTGACTGTAGTGTGTGTGTGTGTGTGTGTCTGTGTGTGTATTTGTGTCTGATAATGTGTGTCTGCGTGTATTCATGTATCTGCTTACAGTGTGGGCGTGTGATAGGCAGGTGGACAGACTGCTTGTCAGATGCAATTGGCAGGTAGCAGCTGTAGATCATTTTTGAGGTTAGAGGTTTAGAACGCAGACATGCTCCCACACACACAATGTCAGGCCACCTTATTAGTACTGTCCCAGTAAGGAATCCAAAAAGGACTCCATTCAAGACAGATGTCTTGACAAAACTAACAAAGTAGATGGTGGAAAGAAGTCCAAGATAGAAAGGTTTGAACACTTGTATGAATGACAGAAAAGTAAAAAAGTCATTTTCTGCTCCTCGAAGACAGTATTCAAGAAATTAAATATGTTGCTTAGCAAGAGTGTGCGTCTGTGTGTGTGTGTTTTCATTGTATATGAAAAATGTGTGTCCAGTGTTAGTCTGTGTGTCAATACGTTCGCCCTGTGGGAGTGATCGATTGCCGTGATCGCTTTTCCTTTTTCCTGTGTGAATAGGCACAGCCAGCTTTTAACCCACATAGCCAGACTGAGACCATCAGTCTGAATGGTTGGCATTTGCACTGTGATTTCTCACGCTGCCTATCAGATGACATCAGTTAGCAGCCTGTCGGATGAGGATAAAAATGGTCTTTGCTGCATTATGTAATCTTCTAATCAAAGAATTAACCTGAGCAATAATATTTAGATATAAAGTTGCTAATATTGTGGTATACAATGCTCTGGATATGTTATTAGCCTGAATAAAATAATAACCCAAATTATGCAAAACTAGATTAACTATATGAATGGTTTTATCCTCTTTAGCGCCGCTTAAAAGTGAAGGATTTCAATGTTGGTTGGTCCACCACTCTGGTCTAGGCTGAAATATCCTGGTCCCCAGACGATAAAGTCTACTAACTTTGGTAATCAACAGAATGTTTTCTCTAGTGCCACAATGGAGTTGATATTTGTTTTCTTTATTGAAATGTCTTAAATTCGTTACATGTATTAATTGTCCCCAGAGGAGGGAGCCTGCTGACCCGTGTTGATCCTGTGACATTTCCTTTAGTGGCACCAGTGGGTCAAGATTCCCACGTATCCAGTTAAGTATCTCAGCATCTACGGGACAGATTGGCACAAAATTATGCACAAATATTCACGGTTCCCAGATGATGCGTTCGAATGACCCGGCGATCCTCTGATATTTCCTCTAGAGGCACCATGAGGTTGGCAATTTGGGGTTTTGAGTGGATGGATTGCCATGGAATTTGCTACCGACATTAATGCCTCCCTCACAATGAACCGGAATGACGTCCCTTGACCTTTCATCTACACACATTTAATTTTTTCCAGTACTTTGTTTTTACTGCTAAGCCCTCACTAAGATAGTGATCATGGTAAACATTGCACTCAAAACATCAGCATGTTAACATTATCATTGTGAGCCTGTTAGCATGCCAACATTAGGATTTACTTCACCACTGTGCCTCAGTACGGCCCCACAGAGCAGCATGGCTGTAGACTCTTAGTCTTGCTATCCTGAGTCCAAAAGCTTTTTGGATTAGTGCATTAATGACTTTGTATACATGTCTTGTACCATATTTTTTTAATGCAAGCATTTCCTCTGTGACTCCGTTCATGTACTGTAAATGGTGCATACTATTCACAGATAATGGATAATAGAATAATTATATATATAAAATATTGTAGCATGGTAACCTGGGCATGTTTTCCATTTCTAGGATATACATAATATCATAATATTTTGTATACTTATGAATGCTCTGATATTAATAATTAGGATTGTACCGAACATGAAACAGTATCTGGTGGTGTGCATGTAAACACTCATTACGATATATCCATAACATGCATATGCTTACTTTTGATTTGCATAGGCATGATACACCCACCTGCCACCCCCACACATGCACACAAACACACACACACACACACAGGAACTTATATGAACAGATAGACACGCACCCCAATCTAATTCTCACAATCTTTTATGGACCCTCTGTGGTACTTTTGGTGTAGTTTTCCACACTTTGGCAACGTGGGACTGTCTGAATATACCCATATAAAACCTTCTGTGCCCTTAGCTATTAGCAGCGCAGGCTCCAGAGCGGGGCCCCGCGCAGCCCTGCCTCCCCCCAGGGACAGCAGCTCGTCCTGGGTTGACTCGGTAAGACCCCCAGTGGGAACGCAGGGAGCTCTGTGGGAGCCGACACTGACAGAGCTGGAGGACGCTCAAAGAGGAAAAAAGATGAAAGGCAGAGGCAAAGAGGGAAGCGCTGAGGGCCCCTTCTGTTGCTCCCTCTCGTTCATCTCAACTTTTCCTCAGTTCTGTCTCTGTTTTGTCATGTTGCAATAGCAGCTCCTTGTTATCAATTTACGTTTGCACACACACACGCACACAAAAAAGAAAAGCTGTTTTAATTAGGCTCAGAGAGGAGAAGGGCAAGGGAATCAAAGAGAAAACAAAAGTAGAGTGTGGATTTCCCGTCTCAACACCTATCTATTAGTCATCGCGGCACAGCATTGCCGAACTAGTTCGACCCCTTCTGCTTCTGCTGAAACTTGTTCTCCTGGTGCTCCTCCATCTTCTCCATCTCTCTTCTTCCTTTCTAATATGTTCTCTTGGTGCCTTTTCCTCCTACCACTCCTCTTTTCCCTTACTTTCCCTTTGATTCTTCTTTGGACACCTTCTCCTTCTTCGCGCTTCCTCTTTTCATGCACCATCCTCTTCTTCGGTCACCCTGGTCTCTCTGGCCCTCCTCCCTCTCCTCTTCCTCTTTATTTTCCTTCCTAGTTTATCTCCTCCTATTCTTCATCTTCATCTCGCCCCTCCAGTCTCCTCTCCGTTCTCTTTCCTTCTTTTTTTTTTTTTTTTGCCTCCATGTCATTACAGGCATATTATTTATGAAGTGTTGAAAATGTTCCTCTCTAAGCTGCTCTGCTCTGCTCTGTAACCAAGGTTACCGGCACGTGAATCAGTATCAGTGAAATCACGTGTGATTTTTAGGTGGGCAAGCAGGAACGGAAAAGCTTCAGAGTCGCAGCTTTGTATAGTCTGGAGTCTGGTGTTTAACATTTTTCAATTACAAGTGATTTCTGTTTATAAATGACTGATATTGTTGTTGACCCTCTTTGGGCTCCCATAACACGCCCACACACATGCACGGACACACCACATGAGTCACACGGAGTTCATTGTATTACTGTATTGTTTTGGATTGCATGTGGGCTAAAGTAAACTGACATGCTCATTTTCTTCTATTTATCATTCAGCAGATAAATAGAAAATTGAGACCAGAAGCAATCACCTCTTTTGCGCCTGGTCGCCAGCCCAGCCCTGTCCTGCCCAGCTGCTCCGTCCAGCCGTGTGAGTGTCTGTTGGGTGTGTGTATTGGTCGCGTATCGGTTGTTATTGAGGGACAGTCGGGCAGCATATACTCAGCACAGGCTTTCTATATATTAACTGTTCTCATGTTTCTTACATTTCTGATACTGTACCATTTGCTTTGACTATGACATATCACAGTATGCATTTGTACTACAAAACCTTAATTATCTAAGACCTCATTTACACTTGTCATTTCAAGTGTCTGGAATCCATATAAAATCCTGATGAGACACTTTCATTTAAATTTAGCCACATATATGCATCTCTGTCGGTCAGATTACAAACCTGATTGCAATCTATCTATGTTTTCTTTGGCTACGTCTACATCAGGGTCGGTCCTCTTTCAGTCAGGAAGGAGGTGGCAATGTACCTGAAGCTGTTTGGTTACTGCCAAAAAAACTACTGCCAATGAAAATCGTGAAAATAATTTTATAGAAAAATAATTACGATTTGAAACTTGAATTTTCAGGGGCTATTTAATATCCAAAATCAAAATATTATCAGTTGCTAGCTCTAAATAGGTGCAGGTTTGCTGGAACTAAATAAAGGAATGGGCTGCTTGTACAGAGAATGAATACCACAAAGTTAAACAGCATATTTGAATAACAACTTACTGGATTTCACAGCAACCACAGAGATCATATTCAACTTCAGCTGATTTTATTGATTAAAAGGAACCATCTTGACATATATCAACATGCCATCAGTTAAACTGAACTGTTTTTGTTCTTACTTCCATTTTGGTTTGTTGATATCCTCCCCTGTTTAGGAAAGTGTACTTACTAGATATCCCATGACAAAAAAATTGAAATGTAAAATGGTGTGTTTGACCTCATTACTCTTTACTTTATACCACAATACTACATGTGGAAGCTCTGCTGAAGAAATAGAAAACACAAATATAATTTTGAGTACTTGTAGATCCTAGATTTAGTGTAGTTCCTACTTACCACGAGGCTACAAAGGCCAAACATGCTGAAATACAAGCATTAAATGTTCTCTGGCACCTTTGGGAGTTCAACCAAACAATTGTGATTATCGTGTCATTGATTCTCCAAAACTGATATCGATCTCACGAATCCCAAATTCAAATTAAGTAAGCATGTTGCAATAGTTTAGACAGAGGATTGTTGTTTGCATGCTATTAAACCTGACCCAACCTTCACATTAACTTCACTGCATCACTTTTAAAAAGAAGTAGAGGTCTGCTTCAAATTAATTTTAATGGATTTTGACCTCCCATGCATCGCTGGCTTAATGTTGCTGGTTCCCTTTATGACAGCAACAGTAATCGTTTGTTTTTAATGTCCCAGGACGAAAAGGTCGGACTGGGTGTTGGGCTGCAAAAGGAGCTTGGGCTCTGTATACAGCAGAGGTACATACAGTAAAGTGTTAAGTGACTGGACAGCACCCTATCCTGTGGTGTAAAGGGTTAAGTGTAAGAATAATATTGGTGCAAGGAGAGATAGGATGACTGAATGATCAATATAGTAATTACTTCTTCTGGACAATCCTCGCTTGTAGAGCTAATGAGGGTTCAATAACATGGATAATGTGCACTCACACACACCTTAACACTCACAGATCAGTACACACACAACAGTGCATCATTGCATGATAATCAGTGATTATCAGGCATCAGATAATTCAAAGAGCAATACATTAATGGTTACATAAAAACTGTAATATACATGTATTTCTTCCTGTAGACATAGTGTCTTCCGGTGGCACATCCCAGTGGAGGTCACGGTATCTGCAGCTGGTTGGGATTCAGTGTCATGTGCTGACATGAATGCGGGTCGTCTTACTAAGAGAGGGCAACCCCCGCTGTCTGCAAAAGATAATATGACCAAAAGATCAATCACACTGAGGAGACCTTTGTGAAAGCTCCAATGTCATTTAAGTTTGGGAAATGACTGTTGGATTTCAGTTTAGATCTTACCTGAGGATGGTGCTAGATGTCAGCAAATTACAATTATTATTATTAGTTATTACAATTCATCCTGTGAGGACCATGAATGTCTGTCACAAATTTTATGGTAATCCATCCAATAGTTGTTACGATATGGAGTGTATCCCTTCACTTATTCTGATGTCATAGGAGTCTGCCAAATAGATTGTATTATTTTTAGTGTACAAGTAGACATATTTGGTGGTACTAAAGGAAAGAACAGAGGTTCACCACAAAGACTAAGATTTATCCTGTGGGGCCCGTGAACGTTTGACATTTTAAGGATGCAATAGTTTTTCGAGATACCTTTTCATGGACCAAAAATATTGGTCAAAGAGAACTTTTGAACTGTTGGTGGGAGGACGAAAGGTCAAAATTATTGTGGAGCATCCTCAGGGAACGGTGAATGATCACATTTTATGGCAACCTGGCCAGGAGTTGGTGAGATATCTTGCTCTGGACCAAAGTTATAGAGAGATGAACAGACTGACTAACAGACTGAACAGTGAACAGCTGACATTTTCACCTTATGTTATTTGCAGGACTTCGACCGCTGCAGTGTTTTTGCGGTTTGTCTTTGTTAACCCCAAACAGTGTGTATGTACCAACTGTGCAGACATTAGCTGTAGCTAGCTAGCCTGGACTCATTTCAAAGTTGATCACGTTAGTTATAAAGATTTATCCTCTGGGGACCATGAATGTCTGTAAAAACTTTCATGGCATTCCATCCAATAGTTTTCAAAACTTTTATTTCTTTAAAAACAAAACAAAAATCAACCTCATGTTGATGCTAGATATAAAACTTCAGGGGATCAGAAACAGGTTTATTGCCAAGTAGGTTTTCACAAACAAGGAATTTCCCTTGGTATTTAGGTGCATAACAATAAAAATAGTAAGAGAAAAGTAAAAAACATGTACTTTAAAAGTCCTACAATAAATGATAAATAATTAACAATAAAGAAATTTAAGTAAATACGTAAATATTTCTGTTTTTAAAATACAAATAATAATAATTTGTACAGTGTGTACAAAAAGAGGGTGGGATGTGAAGTGCAAAATACTGAAGTATAATAAAAGCATAAAGAATATGTGCAAATCAGTAGGATTCATCCACTGGAGACTATGAATCCCAGTAACTTGGACTGTACCTCGCTTTGGACAAAAGTGCCATATGATTAAATGTAAATGCAATTGATCCAATAACTGTTGAGATATTTTAGACTGACATTGCATCCCTAAAGCCATGATACTCTCATGGCTAATGAAAGAGTCCAAAGGCAATAGCAGTGCAATCTAAGAATATGTTTGTCAACCTACCCACACTACATTACCTAGTAGACTATCTTCAATAACGTACAATCATTTGTTTCCATGTTTTTACATCATCAGATGTTTTTATGTCCCTTCTTCCCTCAGGCGCACGGATGTCTCTGGATCAGAAGTCTTCATGATGCTGTAGGTTTGGATCGGAGCCTCCTGCCGACGGGAGAGAGACAAGCGTCAATAACCTCAGCTGAAGGTGAGCAGCAGCGTGCGAGCCGTACAAACACTGCTGCTGGTCAGGAGTCCTGCAGAGTAGCCGTGAGTCCCCCCCCACCGGAGAGCCGAGATCACTCTCTCTGATAAATTGGGGTCTTAGCTGGAACTGGCCAGCACTAACAAACAACATTCATCAGCCACTCTTAAAAACTGGCCTTGGGAAGTATTCGTGGGCACTCAGTGTTGAATGGGCAATGCTTTTTTCAGTTTTATGAATAATAGATGGATAATTGTATTGCTTAGTATTAATGAATGTTGTGTTTGTAATTTTATGTGTGCTTCACAGAGAACCTGGTCTTAATTGCATTTTACTTTTTCTCTTATGTATTCAGAACATTGCCTCAGTCCTGCCTAATAGGTACAAGCAGTGCTGGATCAATGTGCTTTAATGGCTACTCTGTTAAGATAGTACACAATTAAGTAATCAGCACAAACAAGGTCTATTGACAGAGGCTGTAAAGAGTGGCACTCTCACTCCCTCTCTCTCTGTCTCCTCCTCCCGTGTGCACATGCAGGTGTTTTTTTTTTTTTCAGGTCATGTGTGCACGTGTGACTCTCAGTCTTCATGCTTTCACAGTGAGCTACGCGAGGACAGCCCAGGTGATTAATACCCGCACACAAGCGCTGGCTGCCACAGACGCTATGAAAAAGAAATTGGTCCCCCTCATTGATTTGCTCCTGCTCTCGGATCAATGATCATACACTGTAATGAAAATAAAGTATGCCACTGGTATGTGGTGAGTAATGTGCTGAGACTGGATGTGTGTGTGCACGTGCACTGGGCTTCCAGATTCCTTCAAATACAAAAGACAGAGGTGCAACATGGGGGCCGCATTGTAATTCAGAGACACTATGTCACTTAAAAACTACAGAGTACAACTCTCTGCTGTGCCTCAGGCTGTATTACTCCCTAAAGCAGCTGTAGGTACTCTGAGTGTGTGTGTGTGTGTGTGTGAGAGAGAGAGAGGCAGAAAAGCCTGGGGAAACGTCTTCCCCTAGTGGCCACCAGCATACATACCAGAGCACTCCTTCAGGGCCTGCAGTCCCCAAATCTGGCAACCTAAAGGAAAAAAAAAAACAAAAAAAAAAAACAAACAACAGAAAAACTCATTATTAATATAACATCTCATTTTTCCATGATTACATAAGAATGACGAATTCCTGTTTTTCTTTTACTCTGATATTTCTCTAATGACTGAAAGCCAATACTAAGTGTTCATTCTCCGCTAATTGGATGGTCTGGCAACTTTCTCCCCTCCAAATTCCCCATAATAAAGCCCAACCAATCACTGCTAGATGCCGTCGCTCCCTCGCCTCCCATTGGCCGAGAGTTGACAATAAGATTCCAGCTGTTTCACCCCCCCCCTCCCCGCCTCCCCCCCACTCCTCCTCCCCGCTGATCGACATCCGGCCCAGCCAGTGAGGAGGGAGCGCCGAGCCAGGCCGCGCTGCGATTGGCGCGGAGCGGGCGGCCGCGGGGCGGGGAGCGAGAAGTTCGGATCCCCCCGTCCAGCTGTGTGAGCCTCGCTGATGGACGGAACCGTCCGAGCGCAGTCCGGAGGAGACGCGAGCGGGAGCAGGAGCGCCGTGCAACTATGCAGAGGGGTGGTGTCTGAGAGGTTTGGAAGCAGGTCGGAGGTGGTCTCTCTGTGACGCGCGGCGGGATGTGCAGCAGCATCTCCATGGATCTTTAAAAACACTGATGCGGGATACGCGCTGAAAACCGCCTGTGGATGCAACGAAAAGTGCTGGATCCTTAATGCGAAGCGGGGAGGCGGCGGAGGAAAACGCGGGGAAACGAACAGATTAGGAATTTTTTCGTCATTTCTTCTGTTTTTTTTTTTTTGTTTGGTTTTGGTTTTGGGGGTGGGGGGGGGTGGGGGGGAAAGGTTTGACCACCAGCTCCGTGGAGGGCGGAGGGGAATCAGAAAGAAGTTTTTGCGCGCGGCGCTCATATTTTCACCTGAGGCCGAACGCTGCGTAAAAGTGGAGTCACATCTCCAGCGGTGCCGCTTTCACGTCTCACCGGGGACGGTGGTGAAGCGCTGGTGAGCCCCCCCCCCCACCACCAGGAGACCCGGGGCCTGGGCGCACCGCGTCTGTGGGAACGGACCCGCGCGGCTGCAGCGCACCACCTGGAAACTATACGGTCCGCCAGACGCACCAAACCCGCAAGACCCTCTCTCCTCTCCCCCTCCCCTGCTCCTCGTGTCTCTCTCTCTCTCTCTCTTAAAAACCGGGTCTTTTCTTCTTCTTCTTCTTCTTCAGGCTGGTGTGGACTTTACAGCCACGACAGAAACTGATCATGCGATGACTGAGCGCGCTTTGGGCACATCTACCGAGTCCATTACAGGTAATAAACCGAACGGGAGAGATGCTGCCTCGCACATTCAGAAGAGTAACTGAACTGCGGATCACTTCGGAATGACCGTGCTGTTGATGGCTAATTGATGGAGCTGAAGTTTGGAAACGAGCCGGAACAATCGCAGGCTGTTGTTGCCGATGAGTGAGATATTTTGGCATTGTTTTTGACGAAAAGGAATGCGAGCCCCTCTTGAATTTTTTTTTTTTTTTGGGGGGGAGGCTCATTCCGAGCTCCATTCCTTTTACCAGCTTATGGCAGCAAAGACACACTTGGTGATCTTTATCAGTAAAGAAAAATCTGTGTTTTGTGTCATATTCATTATTTTAAAGCAATTTCATGCACCCATTTTTCGATGAGGTGTGCGCATATTTTCCTAAAATAACCCCTCCACCACCGCCGCTCCTCCCTACTGTTGCCCGTTCCTACAATATTTAGATTTAAATGTGAGTAAATGCGCAGCAGGATGTTTTTTCGCCATGTGCAAAGTTGGTCGATTGTATTTCAAATTGAAAAAGAATCAGCAGATTTCGAATGACACATTTTCTTGGCCCCTAAATAATGCGCTGCGCTCTGGCCGCTGCGGGGAACGAAGCATTTCCACGCTTGTCAGCTGTATTTACTGTACGCAATCCCGTGTCTGTGATCATGCTTGCAGGAGGTGAATGATGGCCGAGGATGGGGGAAATCTCTCCGGGGTCCCCGGCGCCAGGGACTCGGAGGGTCGCTCCTCTCTGCCGAGGACCTTCATCCCGCTCAACGACCTGTCCGGGGTCGGGACGGGAGGCGGCGAGAGCGGCGAGGTGGCGGCGGAGCCGGCGTCCCCGGCGCCGGACGGCATCTCCGCGGCCGGGGAGGAGGCGTCGGCGGGCGGCGGGGAGAGCCTGCCCTACCCCACCCTGGCCCCCGTGGTCTTCTTCTACCTGAAGCAGACCACCAGGCCTCGGAGCTGGTGCCTCAAGATGGTGTGCAACCCATATCCTTTTTATACTTGCTGAGACAGGAGATCCGCTCATGCGCACTTGCGCCGCTCTCCCACCTGTGGCAGGTAAGGAACACCTGCTTGGCTGAGCAGCTTTTTCCAGTTGACCTCAAGGGTTATTGCATGAAACCTAGAATTAGCACGTGGCCTGCTTAGATATACAGATTTGGACATATAGTGTGTGTGTGTGTGTGTGTGTGTGTGTGTGTGTGTTGATCTGACCTCCTCTATTGTGTGTTACCAGTGAATAAGCTTCAAAGACCTGATCTGAGGTGTATTTGTTGGTCCCATTCGAACTGCGTTTATAGTCACCTGAGAGGATGTGTGTGTGTGTGTGTGTGTGTGTGAGAAACGCCCTCCAGCTTTACTGTCCCCAGGTCACGCTCTGATACCTCTGAGCCGGTGTTAGCTCCAGATCGATTATTCATAATGAATGCGAGCCATGAAAATCTATTGACCTCACGCGACTGGACCTACAATGAGGAGCCGCGCGTCATAATTAGTTTATTGATGCACATCTGGAGCGGCTGTTTACTGAGCGGCCGCCTCTCCTTCAGGGTTAACAGCGGCGGCGGGGTGGAGTCTGTTCAAGTCACAGAGCCTTATTGAATCATTCCTGCCACTGAAGTGTATTATTGATTCATAAGTGTACAGACCTGCACTGATTCACTTCTCTGGGGAGGTAGAGGGGGAGAGAAAGGAGGCAATGGAGACTCTTTTTAGTCTCTCAATGTCTGTCTTTCTCTCTTGGTGTGTAGGCAACATATGCGTGTGTGGGGTTTTAGTAGCTGGATGTGTGAAAGCCATGGGAAGGAATGTTTCCTTGGCCGATGCTGCTGCGCTCCGGAGGTTTCAGCCTTTGTTTATTCTCATAGGTGCTGTCTGTGTGTGTGTGTGAGCGCGCTCATGTCATTCGGATTACCTCTGCTCCTTCCTCCCCTGTCTGCCTCCCTCCCACGCCTCGTCCTCCTCCTCCCTGCATCCATCCACCCCTTGTGCCTTGTCCGTTGCTCCACGTCGCAACCGACCCCTTTTTCCTCATTTGTCACTGTTTTAATTGAGATGCTGAGCGAGCCTGTCCTCCTCTCCCCCCGGGAACGTTGTCCGCCATGCTGCTCGCACTTCCCGCTCTTTTACCCCCCCACCCCATTTTCTTCTGTTGTCCTCCTTTCATATCTTTCTTTCCCTTCTTTATTCTGTCTCCCAGCGATCACAGCTGATTTCCATGTCTGTAAATGTCAAATCTTTAAAGGTCTTACAAATAGACTTTTTAGCAGCAGGGGCACATGAGTCCCCTGTGGCTGCTCAGGGAGCAAAGGCGATCCTTGATACTATTAACCAAGTAAGGGGTTCTCAAATATTTTCATTTCACGGACCCCCCACTGGGACCCCCACATTAGGGCAATGCATTCCTATTTGATAAGAACTTGACCATGTGCCTTGAGATTGCATCTGTTAGTTAGTTGGGAGGATTCTTGAATTTCGTGTTTAGTTTCACTGTTCTCTATGTTGGTCAACTTCCTGCCAGTTCTCTGATTTATGTAAAGGATTCAAGTTGGGGTGGTTTGGTAGTGGGTGTCACATAGTGATAAAGTAGATGTTATCCTTGGAGTAGCTGTATTGCCACTGAATCAGAGATATCTGCAGAAGTACGGTTTAATTTCATTACTATTTAACTCCCTGAAAACTAGAGACATGGGAAGTAGGATTTCAAATCAAAATAATCTGCATTAACCTCACGCAGATCAGGATAGCGGAACCAACACTCATCTATGTGTCCTCTGGGATGCTCAGAGCAGATCCACTGTCTGATTGCGGGCTGTCGCTGTACCCTGGACAACATGGGGAAATAGAAATACAGTGTAAATTGGGTATTCAACCAAGATTTTGCAGCATGGCTAAAACAACTACCAGACAACATGAATTACACACAGCGTATTTTAGACTTAGACGTCTGTTAGATTTGGCATGATGTGAGAAACTGCCAGGAATACCCACCACGCCTCCACCCCCATCTCCAATACCAGCACCGGAGACAGCCGCAACAGATCTCCGAAAAACATTCGGGTATAAGCCTAAACTGAAAGCAGAGGTATTGTGGTGTCTGAACATGGTGACAAAACACCAATCATACAAGTCAAATGAAGGAGTAGGAGACTTATTCTGCAAGATGACTCTGAACTCAGAAACTGCCCACAAGTTTGCATGGAGTTCCGACTCCGTGAAGACGGCCTACGTCGGCAAGTTTGGATTAGCCCCATACAGCTCAGATCAGCTTGTTGCAGAAGCTAACAAAGATGAATTGTGTTTTAATGTTGGCCGAGAGCTCCAACCAAACCCCAAAAACCAAACATCTGGATCTATGTCTGCTATTGGTGCCAAGATCACGTCCAGTCCAAATATTTGTGACTGCAGTTCAATTGTAGAATTGGTCTCCGAGAAGCATTAAAAAAGTCTTAAAAAGTATTGAATCTATCTTGCCTTAAGAACCATTGGCTGTTAAGCTTGAAAAATGACTATTGATCAATTATTTTTAATGTTGTCGATTAATTTTCTGTCACTCGATTAATTGTTTCAGCTGTAATAAGAAGCCTTCAAATTGGCTCCATCAAGACACTAATGCTTTACAATCCAGGATCTACTGTAAATGAACCAAATCAAATATCTGCTGAGAGCTCGTGAGACAGCCACTGTCACTACTCACAATCTCTTCTAAACTCTTTATTATTTTTTTATACCTTCGATTCGGTCTGATGTGGGTGTCAACCTGTGTTATGTTTGGTTTCTGGGACTAAAACGCTCAGGCCTGCAACCTTTTTGCTTATACGCTCCGATGCAGAGTGTATCCTAGCCTGCATAACAAACGCTGACCTGAAGTCGCAGCCCATTCCGTGAATTTACTGTGAACTGTGTCACATCCCTTTGGCACAGATTCGTATACATTGCAAACTCAGTTGTGGGTGCGCCGCAGTCTACAATGAACGTACGATAGTTTGCCCTGAGGTTGGATAATTCTTTGTACGTTTATTTTGTTTTCGGCACCTGGCCACGTTGAAGTCCTACTCTGACATCTAGTTGTTTTTTTCTGATGGCGGGTAATTCTTTTCAGTCCAAATGGGACACAGAGCTGTTCCACATCGTTTTACAGACCCTGCTTTGAAATGTAAGGAGGAATTGAACGTATTGAAATGACAGCTGGGTTATTTTGGACGATGTTTGAATGCTCTTCTGTATAAATATGTGTGTACATGCGTCCCCAGGGCTGTAACGATTGTATTTGGACGTTTTCTGTCCTCTTGTTTGCCCTTTAATGTCTATCTGTAACCATTTAGGAAAAGGTCACCGCTTCTGTAATGCGCTGTAACGTTGCGTCAGATCGATCGGCCTCTGCGCCCCCTGTGTGTTTGCATGCGCGCGCTCCGCTGCGTGAATATGTGAGTGTGCGCTGATGCTTTGTGTCCAGAGAGCGCATGGATCTTTCTGTTATATTTTTAACTCTTCCTCTCTTGATCTGTGGCCCCCCTCCGTTGCTGTGTCTCTCTGGTTGGAGAGTTAGTCCTGCAGTAGTCTCTCTTTCTCCTGCTATAAATACAACCAGAGCGCACCACCAGCAGCCGGCTCTGCCTCGGCTCTGATGCACAGGGACTGCTTCCTCTGTCTGATGCTGTGCACCAACAACACAGGAAAACCCGACTGATCTCGGGGCCAGAATCTATTCTAAACAGGCATATCTTGGTGTGCCCTCGGCCTTAGGCGGCCTGCGGCCATTTTCAGCAGTCTGAAGTAATTAGGACCCCTGGATACTCGCTGAGGTATTTAGGGTCTAATTGAAGACCCCTGGGGTGTACGCTCTGAGTGATGTTTTGCCCGGCACATTGCCTGTGTGAAATTCCCTCTGCTGGTTTTGCTAATGATTCCCGCAGAATCTGTGCATGATAGAGAGCGAGAGCCTTTGTCTGTGTGCGAGAGTGAGTGAGGTTGTGTAAGCAGCACACACACACGTACACACACACACACACACACACACACGCGCACACACTTCCACAGGACTCCCGTAGGTGTCTCCTCTCTGGCGGGGAGCTGGATGTTGTGCCAAGACGGAGGAGGAGGAGGGGAGTTTGGGAACGCGTCCAGCGCTCTCTATCCTTTGCTCACACTGATTTAAGCAGAGGATTACATGGCCCAGAACAGTGAGGGAGGACACCTGGCCAGGCTAGGTGTTTGTCATCACGTTGAAATAGCCTCATTGGAAGGCCGACAAACCACTTGCGCTCAAGGGAGTGGAGGGATTTTGGCGAAATATGCTACTGATTTGTTTTTTTTCCTTCTGTTTCGTTCTCTTGCTCTATATTTCAGCGAGGCCGGCTTTCACATTTGTTGCTCGTTGCTCTGATGCGTCTGTCAAATAATGGAAGCCGAAGCAAACACTTACTTAATCAGCAGAAAATGTATCCTGCCCTCCCCGTCGCCTATTCCCACCCACCCCATCCCTCCTCCTCCTCCTCCTCTTGTGCTTCTCTTTTCTCCCGGACCCCTCGCTTTTTTCCTCCTCTGGAGTTAAAAGCCTCACGTTGGCTGGAGAGTGAGGAGGAGTGTGTGTTTGCGGGTGTGTGTGTGTGTGTGTCTGTGTGTGTGTGCCATCTCCAACGGCGTCCAAAACCAGTAGAAGAAGAAGAAAAAGAAAAAGAAAGAGAACATGGGGGGAAAAAAAGGAGAAATAAAATAAAAACTCAGTTGGAGAGCCGAGTGGGATTTCAGAGAGCATTTTTTAAGAGGTGAAAAAGTAGGCCTGTACCCGCTATCAACTTTACTTTCATATTTTCTCCCTCTGCCCCCCCTCCCCCCATCCCCCTTCTCCCAGTTCCTTGGAGAATTTCTGACATCTTCAACTTCTTGCAGTTTAAGACTTTGATCCAGATTGCGAATTCTATCTGAAATTCTATCATAGGTGTGTGTGATCATATGTATATTTTAGTGGATGCATACTCTGTGTTTGTGTGTGTGTGTGTGTGTGTGTGTGTGTGTGTGTGCATTTCCCATATTCTCTATATGAACTAAATCTCTGTTCTTCTTAACTCACTGGGAGTCTGCTTATGTACTGAAAGATTACGTATGATGAAGTATTCATTTACTTAACCACGCAAGGCCCTTTCAGTGTGTGTGTGGGGACTCGTGTCTCACTGAGCATGTGATGTGACTTGCATGTATTTTACATGTAAAGTGCTTGCCATAAGTGACGTGTATCTGTGTGTGTGTGTGTGTGTGTGTTTGTGTATATATTTATAAGCTGCACACACAGTCGTATTAAAATTTAACTGGTGAATTTAACATATGCCTAGCCGAGAGTTTTTAAAGTAAGTTTTTATGTTAAACACAACTCGTCAAAGGGATGGGTGCACTGAATGTGATGTAGATATTGTTGACCAAGTCTCTTTAGCATCTATATACACTGCTGTGTTCACCTGCTAGTCACTAACTTTGTCTGTGTGTTGTTTTGTGCCTGGCAGGAGGTGCACAGTGAGTTTATCAGACATTTTTTGCTTATCGACTGGTGCAGCTTTAAGTAAAATTTTCAGTCGAGCCGAATGACGAGCCTATCTCTTATCATGCAATCATGCAACATATAGGAAAAAATCCATCTTAGAAGAAGCAGACGTCCTGCTTTCTATAGCCTCAAAAGACAAGAATGCAATGTCAACTCATGTTCTGATTTGCTTTTCTTATCTGCAAAACCTCCTACTTTACTATTGCTCTCTGCACCAAACTGTTAAATCCAGTGCATTCTTTAGGTATGAACCAAGGGCATTTTTGGAAATGTAGGACATAATTAAGATATCATCAACTCTTTAATTGAGAGGTAAAGAGTATATAATATGTATCCAATGACACTTTCTGTGAGCTCACTGAACTCTCTAATGAGAACACAGCTACAGTCAAAAACACTGAGCACTGACTGTTACTGGTATTCTTGTAGGCGCTTGTGTGTGTATGTGGGTGTAGGGCTTTGTTATTGTCCTAGAATCTTTGTTACATTCACAATTTAACGTTAGTTGCTAGGAATTTATTGCTGTTAGTCACCGAGCCTTTGCTCTTGGCGTCGGCAGAAGGAAATGAGTGAGTGTTTATCATATTCCAATCCAAATATCAGTTGCAATATTTACCAGAATAATTGCAATGATGTTTTGTTGTCCATATCATCCAGCCCTACTGTGTTGTGCTTCCTCAAATCCAACCAACATCTGTTGTATACACACTCAACACCCGCTCACAGGCACCAAGGTTGTTTGAAGAAAGTGAAGGTTCTTTTAGCATAATGTGTTGAACCCAATCCAACCACTGATTCATTGACAACAGTGATAGATTTTACTGGCAATGACAAACTCCTGACACACTATACAGCGAGTGTGTGTGAAATTCAGTCATTCAGACACCGCCACGTTGAAAGTGCCAATTATTGATGAATAACAGGAGGGACAATCAGAAAGAGGTGGCAGGAGAGCGAGAGAGCGATGGTGGAAGGGAGCGAGGCCGAGGTGGAGCCCAGACTGCAGTAAGGTGTGAGTAGACGACCCAGTATGAGGTCCGTTGTTAATGAGGAGCTTTGTTTAAGCTGTTAAACTGCAAACAACTGAGCACAAAGAAAACCCTTCTTTGCACTCAGCCTGCTATTCATTTTTCTACTTTCTATCACTGATTGCTACAGAACTATAGTTTCAACCTATAGTCAGCTCAATATTAGAAATCTTTACGGTTTACATATAAGATTACTGATGCAAAATGCACCCCATGGATGTATTGAAGTGTCTTCAGTGCTCCATTCAGTTTTCACTGTGGATGTATTGATTGTATACGATTGATTTTTAGCCTCAACCCTCCCACCAAACTGAATAAAAAACAACTGGACACTAGGTCCACAAGGCAGGGAATGGATTCTCCCCGATAAATCAAGGCATGCTGTTTCGTTTAAGCGCAAAAGTTAAGAAGCCTTTTGTTATGTTGGCTAAATCGTGGTCGTGGATACTGACTTTCAAAGCCAACTGTGGCTCCCTCATTGCACACTGTAAACACTGTCACATGTAATAGTACTGGAAACATATATACATACTGTACATGTATATATGTCAGAACTGAAGGTCTGTTTCAAAATATTGTGCAACATTGGGAGAAAATATATCACTCGGACAGAAAAATGGTGCAAAATGGTGGTTTAATGGTGACTTCATACGTAACACAGTCCACTTTGTTTTAAACTAATTTTGGACATTCTCACTAGTGACTGGGGCCTTTATTTACCTCATAGGAGAGCAAGGCCTCATATTAGAATGAGCAGCAAAGTGGAAAGACTGAAATTAATTAGTGAATAAAACTAGCATTTGTGTTAAAAAGAAAAAAGTGAGAGCAGCAGTATGACTCCACTCTGCCGTTGTACTGATGGAATCAGAGCTGGGAATGTACATCATAATGAGTTCACCATTTGAGACACTGCAGTAAGCTACAGGTAATTCCACCCGTCCCATATTTGTTCTTGTTGGCTATTATTTGAGACTTGGCCATATTCCCGCTTTTCTATCTTTCTATTCACTGTAAAAGAACATGTAAGATTCATGCAGATGAAGAATGGAATTCCACAGACAGAAAACCCAAGGAAAAAACATCATGGCGCTCCAGACACTAATTAACAAGTCATCATCCGATGAATGGAAAGTCCTCAAGTGTGTCTCTGAGGTGTCTGCCTGTCTGACCAGTGAAAGGCCTCAGCAGTCTAATCTAAACACTGAGAACAGATTGAATCTGCCTTTTTTGGATTCACAATGGAGCTCTGTAGGCCAAAGCTGCAGTTTATGGCTGTTCTCTGGTAAAGCCATCACACGTTCTATGATTACTTGCATAACCTGGTTTCTCTGAGTAACCCGGTTACTTAAGTGCATGCCAACGCACTAACTGTGTTTGTGGGCTGGGGCCTGGCAGCCGCCTGTGTGTTTGTGTGTGTGTGTGTGTGTGTGTGTGTGTTTGTGTGAGTGTGTGTGTGTGTGTGTGTGTGTGGGTGTGTGTGTGTGTGTGTGTGTTGACAGGGGAGTACTGGCTAACCTGATACACACCCGGTGAGACTCTGACCACAGTGATTCAGGGGGCAAACCACAAACTCCACTGTAGACTGCCAGACAGCTGCAGGAAGCACTCTCATTGTCTCTCTGTATGTGTGTGTGTGTGTGTGTGTGTGTGTGTGTGTGTGTTTGGCTGTGTGCATGTGCATGTGTGTGCTTGTGCGTGAATGTATGAATATGTTTTTGTTTCTAAATCTGTTTTGTGCTCCCATTTTGATAAATATACGTTCGGACATTGATGAGTTTGTGTGTGTTTGTTTCCGTGCGTGTGTACGCGAAAAACAAAGCAATGAGAAATGAGTGAAAGCTTTGCATCCTGCACTTTTTATCGCAGGTCTTTCCCGTGCGTTTTCTGTATGTGCGACTCCCTGATCGCGGGCGAAGTGGCAGTCAACTTTAACGCACTTGTACTTTGTTGCGTTGCCTCATTTCTCTTGTCAGACTGTGTTGTGTTCTCCCACCCCCATGACTCCGGTGGCCTAGTTAACAAATTAATGTGAATCCTGTAAAAACCACAGGCTAGCTCCCCAACGGAGGAAAAGAAAGAGAGCGAAAGGAAAAGAGAAAAGAGGAGCAGCGGAGGGGTCTGATGACAGGAGGTAGACGGGATGGCAGTGGGAATGAAGGGTAGACTTTTACAGATGTGCTGTTTTCAAGAACTCGTCTGCGGCCCTGTAAAAATCACTTTGCAGCGTGTCTGTGTGTGTCTCACCCGCTCATGATCATTGTTTTTGCCTCGAGCTACAGTATCTCCCCTCCCGTACTGCCTGTGGTTTGAGATGCACAGTCACGAGCATGTGTTTGTCTCCAGACAGCAAATTTGTCACTGATTTTCAATCAGTTATTTGTACAAGAAGAACAATTAGTGCAGATAAAACCCGGCAGTTAATTACTGCAGCTTCAGAAAACGGCTTGACATGATTAAGACGTTTGAAAAAACAAAACAATTCTGTCACTGTCATCTGCAGTTAATTATCAGGAACAGGTTTGGTTAGATGATTGGTCCGTTTTTTTGTTTTGCTGTTTGGTTAGGTGGTTGGTTGACTGGTTGACTCGTTAGATGGTTGGGTGACTGGTTGGTAGATTGGTGGGCTGACTGGGTGGGGATTTGATTGGTTCATTGTCTGACTGGTTGGCGGGGTGGTTGGCTGCTTTATTTGGTTGTTTGGCTATTTGGATGGTTGGGTTGAGATGTTAATTGGGTGGTTACTTGACGAGCTGGTAGATTTGTGGGCGGACTGGTTGGTAGATAGGTATGTTGACTGACTGGTTGGCCGGGTGATTGACTGGGTGGTTAGTCGGTTGGCTTTAGAACAAGAGGGTCTCAACATTAAAGGAATGCCTCTGTCCTTGCAGGTTCTTGTGAAGCTAGCTAGGTTGGCTTACAAGTAATATAACACAAATGTGCTTTTTCGGTCTGCCGGAGACCTTTTCCTTTACTCTTCCATATGAAGGAATGTTAAAACATGATCCAAAAGATCGATCTTGCAGCTTTTACAAGTTACAAAAGAGCATTCAGATCTCCAATTTAGTTCTTGGAACGTCAGTGTTTCCATTTGATATGTAACTGTAAAGATGGACGTACGGACAGATACACCACAGTCTATACTCATATATGGTGAAAGCAATGAGGAGATGAACTCTCGAAATTTGTTTTATTTTTCGCTCTCTTCCAGTGTGTTTTTTTTCTTCCTCCTCAGCGCTCCCCCCCTCTCCTTGGGCTGTTCCGTGAGATGGCTGTAAGTTTATGTAGGACTCAGTCCAGGATTTTCCTACCAGCTTTTTCTCATTAGGGTATTGTAGAAGACTCGAGCTTGGCTGCACAGAGTGGCAGCAGAAGGGGGTGGGGGCACAGAAGAGGGAGGAGGATGGGGGTGGGCAAGCTACACACTTACTCTTACACAGCAAAATCTCACGGGGCACCTGAACCAAGTTATCTTTAACTGTCTTACCGCGGCTGCATCTGTCCCACGTCATAGCCAGTACCTCGGTCTCTCCTTCCTCCTTCACCTCTCTGCTCACTTATTTGCTTCTCCTTCTCCCTTCTCTTCTTCTTGCTTTCCCCTACGCCGCCACCTTCTTTAGTCTTCCCATAGTTTACCTATTTCTAGACATATCCAGTCTTGGCTTCCTCAAACACTGCCCTTCTTTCTCTTTCTCACAACAAGCTGCTACTGCAGGGTCGGTTTTACAGTCCCTTCCCTCTCCTGTCTTTTGTTTCCTTTTTTACACATTCCTGCTCCACCCTCTGCTCATAGTTCCTGTGATAACTACATCTCCTCCTTTCCAGTCCCACCCCCCCCCCTCCCCCACAGACATATTGATAAGTTAGTGAGCAGCACAGCAGGGGATACCACGACTGACAGAAGTACTCTTTCTAGGCAGATTACTAACTAGAGACTCAGGTGGCGTTGACACACACCAGACCTGGCCGCTGCCCTTATCTCAGTAACAAGACGTGTAGGGCGTCAAAACAGTCGGCTGTCAAATCAGCCCTCTGCGGACCGGCCAGTATTGTCAGTAATTCAGACGCATGCCGACACGTACAGAAATACATCTTTCTAGTCACTTTCTGCACTTTTTTGTCTCTCCCTCTACCTCTCCCCCCCTCAACCTCTGTCTCTGTATCTCTATCTCGATCGCTCTCTGTCAAGTCATCAGGACACTAATCAGGATTTTCCCGCAGCGGGACCGGGGAGTCTGGTGAAGGAGCGAGAAAAAAAAAAAAAGAGAGAGATGTCTTATTATAGATAACAAACGAGGGATATAAATACCTCTTGGGGCGGGAAGCTTATATAAGAGTCATGATATGTCCGTTGGCCTCTCAGCCCGCCTGTGCAAGAGATCCTGTGTGTGTGTGTGTGCCTGTGTGTGTGTCTCCATCTGTGCACATGTGTAGCCCGTCCACAGCCTTGCTCATCTGCAGCGCCCATAGGTCCATTTGTCCAGCTACAGCAAGAGCTTTAATTAATATCTCCCATCAATGTAAATGCAATATATTACACAGCATAATCATACAACAGCAGATTGCACGTTAGTCATCCACTCAGTTCGTTCTGATTCCACGATGTGCCTGAAGCTCGCTGCACCGTTAGGCCTAACATATGCAGTAAGCCGGGTTCGTTCCAATTAATACAGATACAGTAGGGGCTAAGTGGAAGCTAATGAACTTTACCAGCCATATCTGCACAGTGGGCTGACCACCAGAGGGGATGTGTGTGTGTGTGTGTGTGTGTGTGTGTGTGTGTCTGCGCACGCATGAGGACTCGTGTTTGTGTTTTCGGTCATTATGGACGTCTGTTGAGTCTAATCCCCCTGTGGTGTGTGTAATTAGGAAACGGCCTACAGAAGGAAGGCGGCACTGGTTTTTAAAGCACGGCCATGTTTTCGACAGCCTTGCAACTGTGAGTAGGCGCTGCTCACAGAGCAAACGCACAAGTGATAGATTAAACAGTGTGTTTATCTGTTCTGACACATCCTGTAAACGTTAGCAGGTCCGTCCAACTAGTATACTAGCCTACAGTAGCAACTAACCCAGCGTTGCTTTTGGTGGTGGTGGTGGTGGTGGTGGTGGGGGGGAGGGGGGGTGCTTCTAAAGTGTGTGTGTGTGTATTTGCGTGTCTATGTTGTCTGTGTACTTACTTCTGTCATACTGTAATTACTCCGCTTCACTTCAGTGCCCTTTCACTGCGATCCGTTTTGCTCAGGCAGTGGCACTGACATGACAGTAGACTCACACACACACACACACACACACACACACACACACACACACACCCACACAAAAGCGTGCATATATACGCAAGCACACACACACTATTGGGCTCCCCTCGACGCTTGGCCCAAATCACTGTGACATTTACAGTTTTGCAGCCATTAGAGCTTAATGTCCCAGGGGTGACTGTGTGATAGTGGCTGCTCCAGAATCAGATCGCAGCATTTTGTGAGAGTTTCCGAGCCTCAGCATCCCTGCAACCGCTACACCTGCGCTGGGATCGGCTGAGGAGGGAATGGGATCGAGTCCCAGGAGCCTGAGGCTTACCAGATGTAAAGGCGGTTACAGGGTCAGGTGAAACAGGTGTAATCTGTTAGACTAATGTCACAGATCAGTGCATCTGCACCTGATGATAGTCGTCCCTGTGAAGGTGCTCCACAGCAGCTGTGCTTCATCCCACTTCTAAGTGAATTATTTGTGAGCACTGGAGAAAGTGCGATAAGGATAAGTTATTTTAAGTATGTTACTTTTTGTATTATTAGTTGTTTTGTTATTTTGTGTAATTTAAAAAGGTTGACGAAAGATTTTCTGTTAAGTACATGTACACGTGTTGAGGCCGAGGTTTGATGACAGAGCAGGAGAAGCACAGGTGTAATTAATAACAGTAATAGTGGCTGCAGGTGTTCCAGTTTCAGGGACCTGCGATTGAGCACGCTGGTTCACTGGCATGGTTTACTGGAACACCTAAATGGGACAGAGCCATCATTATGTTAATAGTAACACCTGTGCTGTCTTATTCAGATCTGTGGCATTCAGCACATTGAGGTCGGTGGATTTTGTCACCTTTGGACAGGGCCAGACGGGCTTTGTTTAACCTTAAATTTGTACATTTCAACACCGTCCTGAGAAGAGGTCTGATTAGTCAACACTTGACTAGATTTAGTGATTTTCTATATTATTCTTCAAGCTCCATTAATTGTTTTTATTCTGTCGCTATTTCGGAGGAGCGAAACAAGCTGAAAACACAACATTAACATTTCATCACCTCATAAAGTTTTTAGAGCACAGTGTGTTAGCAGACCACCAGGCCACCTGATGAATCCAATCCAGTCCAATATTCACTCTCCTTTTATCTCGGTTTTGGTGGTCACCAACTCCTGAGGGAAATATCTGAATGTCTGGCTAGTTGCTGACTTTGTCTGTCTGTCATTTGGTGTCGGGCTTGCAGTCTACAGTAGTGTGCAGTATCTACAGTGGTCTGCAGCTTTTTTTTTGTTGCTGAAAACAGATGTCTGCTGTGGCTGGAAAAGTGGTTGATGAGTGCAGTGAAACAAACTGACTGAAGAGCTTTTAATATTACCACCTGCAACCCTTATTTCACATTTAACATAAAAATTGACCTATTTTTAATGTAAAAATATTGACACCTGTGCTTTTCCTGTAATAACAAGTCAAAATGTATACTGTGAAAAAGCCTTACGACATCGCTGTACTCACAGATGAGACAATTAGAAACAATTAGCCCAGCTCTGTCACAAGTGCAAAAAAATCTATCTTTTAACTTGCTACATATAATATAAGTCTATGATATTGTAAAAAAAATCACTTTACGTTTCCTACACTGTATAATGTGAATACTGCTTTGCAATATTGCTTCAGATGAAGTCATGCTAGATTAGTAATTGAATTGTGAAGCAAGAAGTAATGAAAAAAGTTGGACAAAGTAATAAAAATTATCTCTATATCATCAAAGCCCACCAGCACTCACACAGCAACAACAGCTCAACAGAATATGCCAAAAATCCACAATACCTGTATCCCACACAGAAACAAATGATACCTAAATGCAAACAGTTCGACTCTTTTCCTCCATCGCACATATTGCATTCAGAGGCTCCCACACGTTCATAAATGTGACAATATCAATTCTGGGAGAAAAATGCATGTGCTCCACCCGAGGGTGCAGACCATCCCACATGCAGGATGAGAAAGATCTGCTTTTTGTCTTGATTAATATTTTCTCTTAGTCACCACTATATCATCTTGCCTGTTCCCTCATTTCCACTCCCCCCCCCCCCCCTTTGTGTGTGTGTGTGTGTGTTTAAAACAAGTGTGCATGCTGTTGCGTACCATTATGTAAGATGTGTTCTTTATTAGTCTTCATATAGGCAAACGCAGCATAGCTTGGCCTGATATACAAGCACATGGGGAGGTCTCGCTGCTCTGTTGCATGAGTGTGTGTGTGTGTGTGTGTACATGAGTGTTTGTGTGTGAGTTTTGCAATCATCCCTGGGTAACTACATACAGTTTGCAGATGTAGACTGCGAGGGAAACCCTGTCTGCTCCCTGGAGAGGTGTGTGTGTGTGTGTGTGTGTGTGTGTGTGTGTGTGTGTCAGTGACGTGTTTGTTTGTGCAGTATGTAATCCAGTGTGTGTGTGTTTTCCTGTATTTATGCATTGTGTAGTTGCCAGTCCTTGCCATATGTGTGTTTGTGTGTACAGCATGGCCGTGGTTTTTCATTGTGTGCTGTCTGTAGTGGCTCGGCAAGCTCATGCCGTCTAACTGAGAGTGTGTATTGTACTTTCCGACACACACACACACACACATATAGACACACAAAGCGCAGGGAGGGGAGCCTCGGCGCTCGTGGTTTCGGTGTCCCTCGTTAACATGCTCTGTTCAGGATTTCCTACATGATGTGGCTACAAAACCAGTTCCAGACTCCTCTGTCTCCCTCTTCTCTCCTCTCCCTCCGCTTCCTCCTTGTCTCTTTGTCTTTGGAGAAAGAGAGAGAGACACTGCGAGAGGGAGAGAGAGAGGGAGCGAAAGAAGTCTGCTTCTAATTTAAAGTGCTCCCTGGCTGTCCTCTGGGTCCTAACTCCCCTCTGTGTCGAGGCAGGCCGCCAAGTGCCTCTTTAAGAAAAACACAAATTAAATTCATAAATAAAACCGTGTGCCTGTGGCTCGCAGGGGAGCTCTGGTTGTTTGCCTTTATCCTTCTTAGGCACTTGTGTGTGTTGAACAAAAGCCGCTCTCGTGCTCCTCTGCGTTGATAGACACCATGGATCTAAATGTAGTTAGTGTTTGCTAGTCCCACTCGTTATCCTATATGAGCATGTTAGATCTTTATAATGGGTAGTTATGCGGGCCTTGTGGTAGAGTAACAGCTAAAGATTGCATCATGAATTAGGGGTAGGCCATATGGATGAAATCCTCTATTATGCTGCATATAACTTGGTATTGCTTTATTGGTATATATATATATTGTGATGGTAAATTTATAAGAAATTCAATGAAGATTTTTTAATAGAGAATATAACAGATGGGAATCTCTGTTCATTGACGGAATTAAATACCTAACAAATGAAGGTACCTGATCATATTCATGCAAAAATCCTTTAAATTAAACATTGCCATAAAGCTGTCATGCGCATTGATTTTTTACTACATTGCCTGTCATGACCTAATACAACCAGAGCTATTACAAAGACACAGTGTGTTTCCGTGCACAAATGTAACCGGGTTACAGTCGTCTTAGGCTGATTTCTGAAATGTCACGTCAGTAAGGATTTTGGTTTCTGTAATCGGGTAGGGGATCAGGGAAACCTGATTTCCCACAGCTAGATTTCTCCTGGAGAACATTGAGTACTTGGCCATGTAGATGGGTAACTACACTGAACAACTAATTTGTAGGAGACAGGGTTGAAATGGTATAGCAAAATCTCAGTAGACAAATTTCTACACATTATATTACTAACTGGCTCGGTGCTGTAGGGATCCTACAAAATAAGACAACATTTCAAGTCCCATTTACTTGCTGTCAAATATTTCTGCTTGATTAATTCATTCAGTCACATCTTTTCTGTTTGGCTTTGTTAAAAGAGCATGTATGGATGAACATATTGTGTCTGTCTGCCTTTTGCTGCTTAATCCAGGACAATAATCTTGTCGACTATTGTTTCGTAGCAATGACACGTTTTCATTAGACAGATTGGCTTTGCTCCTGCGATGCTACAGAATATATTCGCAGAGACACGCTGCTCACAAATTTCCCTGCAGATGAATGTGCGATACACAAGCACTACATGAACCTGAGGTCAGATAAATGAACATGCATGCAGTGAATGCACATGCTGAGTCTGCATTCCTGATGCTAATGCCAGAGAAGGCTGGGGAGGTCTTGCAAAGATGCTGGCAGTAAACGTAGCAGGCGAGATGTGGTGTTGAGCAATGCTGTATGGTTCTATATACTTGGAGGTTTATGAAATATTTGACTTGAAATCTTTTTCTTGCTGAACTACCCCAAAACTTAATTTCCTCCATTTATGTTTAGCGGAAACCTTCTAAAGCAAACCGTTGCTGTGTCCTTCTACAGTGCACGACTGTCCCTCACATACATTTGGCTTTTGTTTCTACCTCTCTCAGGGTATTTTCATCGATCAGTCCCTCGTTACTTTATCCTCCTCCTCCCTCTTTGCTCATCCGTTGTTTCAACTACCACGGCTGGAGTCAAATTGTTTTGATTGAAATTTCTGAAGGAGATTGAGAAAGATTGACAAAGTCAGCCATGCGGGGAAACATCATCTGCTCAGCCAGTTTTTTTTTTATTTATTTTCTTTCTTTCAGTCCCACTGGTGAATAAAATCATGTTTTTGGCAATTTTTCTTGGGAAAATCAATTTAAGTGAGAAAGAGAAAAAAGATGGGCTGCGCTGAGGGAGAAAAGAGCGTATATGAACAGGAGGCAGAGAACCGTTCATATAAATGTAATATTAGTGTTGTTCTTTCAAAGGCTTGGAGGTCGTTTCTGATAGGCCGGCTTGGTTCAGTGGAGCAACTCATTGGTCATTTCTCTATAAAGGAAGTTGCAGAGTTTATCTCCCAGCTTTCAGCGACACCTCTACCGCTCCATCACGCTGTGAGCTCGCCGGGGTCATGTTCACAGCTCGTCTGTTCCAGCAAAGCTAATGATAACGCTGACCGCCTTCAGACAGGCAGCGTCTGTGCGGGTGTTTGCATTATTGAGGAACCCAACCCCCGTTAAGCAGGTCTAATTGGACATGTCACATATCATGGCTTGAGAGTAAAGGGGGTCTGTCATTCTTGGAAGTACCATCCTCGACACCTGACACCTGACACCTGACGCCTGACATGACCTCCCAGTCCTCTCTGACTGAACGCAATACTTTGACCTAAGCGGGATGACCAGCTGACATGACCCACTACACACACACACACACACACATAGACACACACACACACACACACTATACCACCGCCAAGACAAAGAACAACTGATAGTTCCATCTTGGTTCCAGGTCAGAAAAAATGTATGCATATATATTTAATTCTACCTATTGTAATGTTATCAGGATTGGCAGAGCTTTTGTTAGTGGCTTTCAGACTCCTGGGACTCTCAGGGGTCCTTGAGGGGAAGCCCCAGTATTATGAGTAATTGTTCAATTTCCCTATACTTCAATTAAATCCAAATTATCCCATTTAATGAGTGTATAAGAATGGCTATTGTAATCATAAGTTGCCTTCCCACCACTATTATCTCCCCATGTACAGCGCAGACAGTTACAAATTCAACAACACAAATGTTCCCATACAAGGGTTCCCTGGAGCAAAAATCCATCAAATGGCAGTCTGTAATACATGTCTATCTTGGTGTTTAGAAGAGGTGGGCTTGCGATTGGAACAGTGCTTATTCTAATCTACAGAGCAGCTGGGGAAATGTGGGTGGGGGAGAAGAAATGGGTAATGCTCCCTCCTCCCTTGTTGTTCATAGGCAGGATGGTAGAATTTTCTCAACCTACGCAAGACCACGAAATACCTCAATCTACACTTAAATCACCAGACCTGAAGTTAGGATACTTTTTCACATGAAAGTAGTGATGTATATCATAGCACACAAAGAGACAGACCATGGCCTGTTATTTGCGTGCTTACACTAGTGTGTTTGGAACACAATGTGCCGATGCTGTACACCAGTTTGGGAACAGCGGCGTGTCATCGTTCTTTTAGCCATAATGACCCGCCAGACTGATGCGCAAGGATGAGACGTCTGGGCACTACAAGCACTCTTATAAATCAGGCCCGTTCTGAATTATTCAATACATCTCTACCCCAAGGAAATGGAGAGGGGAAAAAAATGAAGAAAAGGGGGGAAGATATGACCACCAGGGAAGAAACAGAATGAAGCCAAGATGAAAGAGCGGAAAGATGGAGAAGAGGGCAGGGGTGAGAGATTGCAAGGCGAATGAGTGCTGGAAGCTAGGAAAGGGTGAAGGGAAGATGAAGAGAGAGGGAGGGAGGTGTTTGGTTTTCTCAGGACGGGGGAAAGTATTTTAAATTTCATGGTGCTTTTTTAAGCACAATAGCCCTTATCTGCAGTTGATTCTCTCTATTTTGGCCTAAAAACCTAAAACAAGGCTCTCAGGACGGTTGGACGGTCCGTTCACCGCTTACCTCTAACTATTGGATAGGTTGTCATGAAACTTTGGACAGATATCCATGGTCCTCAGAGGATGGATCATACCGACTTCAGTGATCCCCTGACCTTTCCTGTAGTGCTACCATGAGGATGACATTTTTGGTTTTTAATGAAATGTCTCTAACCTTCTATGGGTTACCATGAAATTTGGTGCGGACATTCTTGTTCCCCACAGGATGAATCCTAAATACAGTGCAATGCAATGACATTTGTGCTCTATGTCTTTCAAAATGAAGGACATTTCCATCAATCTCAGCCGTACTTGGCTTACAGGCTAAACTAAAATGGTAACAGTTGTAAACATGCATGAAAATACTGATGTTCAAACTGTAAAGAAATGCAGTTTCACCAGTAACATGCATATTATAAACACAACAACAGTAGATGTACCATATAATTTCTCAAAATGAAATAAAAACACATTTTTTACCTAAACTATTATCTATAGTTTTTTAACAGTGAACACTACAGCCTCACAGAGCAGCCATGGCCATCATGGCTCTTGATCTTGATATAAAATGAAAATGAACTCTGTGACTATTCAGCTGCAACCTCGACCAATCCAGCCTTTTGGCCTTTACTGACAAGCCTTACTTTTTCTCCTTTCACCAATCTTTCAATTTCTGATCCTCTATCAATCCCTTCTTTCCGGGCACTTTTATTTTCCTCTCTTTCCTCTCCTTCTCCTCTTTGTCAGTAGCTTTTTTCCATCTTTCTGGTATGCTACCTCCCCCCTTCAGCCAAGGTTGCTATGGTGATGTGAGAGTTTTTTTTTTTTTAATATACTGGGTGCTTCTTCCAATGCTTTTTCCTTCCCCTTCTTACTGGTTTTTTCTTTTGTCTTTTGTTTCCGACTGGCTGCTCTACTATGCAGAGGATGCAGCCATTGTTTTTGCCTGGGAGGGCTGGGGTGGTGCAGCTGCCGTGCTTCTTTCTCTGAGAGAGCCCCAGGGTGGGTGTGGTTGGGCATAGGAAGGACAGGTATCTTTCTCTTCCTTTCTCTGATGTGGCCTAAACACTTCCACCACCTCCACACTTCCCTCTCCTCCTCCCTGTTCTGCCATCTCACCCCCCCCCCCCATTTCTCTGTCTTCCCCTCATTTACCTTGATTCTGTCTCATCTCTTCACCTGCCCTCCTCTCCTCCTTCCTCCTTCCCCTTCTCTCCCCTTCTGTCTGCCTCAGCTCTTCTCATCCGTCCACCCACCTTCCTCTTCGCAGTCAGCTCATTGAAATATATGTGTGTGTGAAATCCACCGGAGCGCGTGCACAGTGGTCTTGCACTCGGCGCAGTGCGCGGAGCTATCTGTGTAACTGTCAGGGTTTTGTGGGCGCAGCACATCGCCGCACGGGGAGGCAGGGATGCAGCGAGGAGGAGCACCGAGGGGAGAGGGGAGAATGCAATTTAAGAGAGTGAGAAGCGTTTAGGAAAAGAGGGGAAACCCCCGTCTAGGGAGAAATGTGGGAAACAAGGTTTAGCACAGAGAAGCTAAAGTGAACTGAAGTGAGCCGAGTCATAAGAGATGAGATTAAGATGGAATTTAGTTGTTCCCTTTGGGGCGATTTGATTGCTGGCAGCAGTAGAATTCATTTTACAGCAAGGAAACAACAGAAAGAATTTAATCAAATCACAAAAGGTAGGTGATAAAGTAAGCAACAAAATAGCATATAAACAAGAAGGTAGACTGTAAGACATGAAAATATAGAAAAGAATATAGATTATTCACATTTCTGGGGTTATTAATGCACCTCTGACGTACAGACCCCAAATATGATCAAGGATTTTGAACTCTTTTGAAGGACTGATTCTGGATGTTTGCAAAGCCCTGCCCTCCTTAGCTACTGTTACTATGCCTGTCAGACTTTCTGTTCTCGCATGGCTCATAATACAGTTTACCATGATAACGGAGGCAGATTTACCACCTGAAATTCTTAGTCCTTTTTTGAACAATGGGTTAATTTCAGACAGAAAAGGACAAAAGCAGCTTCAGGCAAAAAGTCAGCATCCTCACCGGCTGATGATATATCCATATAGAAGATAAACATTGTTCTTGCACTGCAGTGTAGAGCTAGACCAGCAGTATAAGTATGATATGGAAACATTTTGTAACAGACTGTAATTTCTTTCTAAGCAATCCCTGTTAAGAGAAGTATCACCTCAGGGGAAAAAAGACACACACTGAAGCAGTATAATCTGTTAGAGATGGACACTGATGTGTGAAAAGGCTACTAACGACATTAAGACTAGCACTAAAGAAGAAAGCTTGACTGGACGAGAGATGTGAAATCAATCATGATGTAGGGTGTAAGGAGATACTGCCGCCCTTACACACAGCACATTTCAATTAGAGAGGTAGATAATACCCAAAGACCTATTACACATCAGGCCAACATTAGGAACTGGAGTATTTAGAAGTGGCTTTTCACATAAAGAAGGGTGTTTGATTTTGTCTTTTTTTGTCTTTATATTTTAGGCATTTAGTATTTACAACGTCTGCTTACTCTAGCACAGATTTGGCTTCAAGCTTGCAAATTAAAGGCGGAAAAATGAAAGAATGAAAAAAGAGAGGAAAAGCTGTCGGAGTGACCTGTAGAGACGGGAAGCGGCTCACACACAAACACAAAAGCAGAGACGAAAGCGAAGGTAGAGGTGGGCGTGTGTGTGTGTTTGTGCTCGTATACTGTATGTGCACGGGAGCAGTGAGGCATGACCTAACCTCAGGTACTCGAGGGTGCTCGAGTAGTTAAATCAATAAAAACATACACACAATCGCACCGTATATAGCCAAAACAGTTGAATTGCTGATTTGTTTTTACTGACCTTCTTAATTTAATCTTACATCCTCTAAATCTGACTGCATGCGTCCGCACATTGGAATCGTGTGCCGATGTGCTCCGAAGGCAAAGAAGCCTCCATATCGGAGGCTGTTTTTCCTGCACATTATTTCTCCTCTCACTATATTTATCTCGGCTGCCGCTCCACCGTGCAGACAGCTGAACAACATGAAAGGCCTTTGCCCATCAGACGAACACATGCACGCACCCACGCCAGCACGTGTACACACAAACACACACACACACACACGCAGGGAGAAGCTTCAGCTAGCCTTCACGGAGCTTCTGATCAAAGCCTCATGCTCGTCTTCATTTACACATGTGCAAACGAGTTAAAAAAAAGTGTAAGACTGAGGCAGGTATGGAAAGTGTGCATCCATCTGTTCCCTCAGGTGATGCTAGTTGGTTTGTATTTACGTGTGCGTGTGTGTGTGTGTGTGTTCATGCCTGTGTGTCCTGCAGGAGCCCATTCAGCAACACTGTAGGCCCTCAGCCCCCTGAGAGGCCTGAGTCAGCAACATCACTGTCAATGAGGTTGAAGAATATTAGAGCGCGTGTGTAGGCGGATGGTGTGTGTGTGTGTGTATGTGATGGGGGGGGGGGTTACTTGTTTCATGAAATATGCATCATTGTCATGCGAGTGCAAGAATGATTGAGTACATGTTCGGCAGGATTGCGTGTGTGCAGTTGGTCTGTGTGTGTTTCAGGGATTTTCTTCTTTTGTTCCTGTATTAGTGATGATGCTTATTATTTGCTCCGCTTACTTCCACCTCCCACACACACACACAGACAAACACACACATACACACAGCGTCACAGCAGCAACAGACCTAGCAGCATCTGTTTTGGCATAAATTATGGTTCTTGAGAGACAGATAAAGAGATGTAGAGATGGAGAGGAAAAGCTTTGTGCGAATAGGAGGATTTGTGTTAAATGGATGGCTACACAGTGATTTGAATGAATTAGTCCTCCAGGGGAACACAGCCTGACTGCTGTTTACCCGTCAGCCCCGTTTCTGTCTAGAAATGAAGAAAAAGCCAAAGATTAGCAACACGCCAACTCATTCCCATTTTTCTGATGATGAAGTAAGATGTGGGAACCTGCGTTTCCTGATATCCTGTAATTATTATGCTGTTATATAAGAGGGAGCCCAGCAACTTGCCTCCTTTGGTTAAAGGGTTGGTTCGGTTAAATTACAAAGAAAACATATTTTCTCACTTATGTATTGAGGTATTTAACCATGCAGATAGTTTTAGTTTCACGTGCCCAGGTTTGATGATATGTGTCTCTGTGATTTCTGCCGCCACCCAAATACAATGGAGATGAATTACATTTTGTTTGGTGGGATTATTTCTTTGGCAGAAAGTATTCCCAATGAAATTTATTGACACTGTGTTCTGAGGAACAGTAGGAAACTTCTTCTGGAAACTAGGCCAGGAATGGAACCTCATTACTTTTCTGGTAGCGACCGAAATGTATCCATAGCAACAAGTATCAAAAACGGTCACATACTGAAAGCTGATATTGAATGTCTTTTTGTAATTTTGTTTGTTTGTTTGTCTGAGACTCATTACTTGAGTAAAAGTAGCAATATGTCAATTTATAAAGAAGTATTAAAGAAGAGTCAGAGTCGGGGGTGCTGAGAGAAACTCATACTATATAATGATCTCATATTAAATGCTGTGCGATATTCATTTTGCATTAATTTGAATGGCCAGGATGATTTATGTCTAAAAGTTATTAACAGAAAATTACAACAATTTTAGACAGCAAACATGAACACCAACGTACTGTATGTAGAAGCAGCCACAACTACTACACAGGCAGGAACACTGGACTAATGCATGAACACTGCAAGGAGAGGAAGAGGGAGTGAGACAGCACCAGGACCCATGATCGGGCCTTGCTCTGCCCCCGGGGGAGTACAGTACATTTCAACTATTATTGAATTAATACTCTGACAAACCTCAAAATTTAAGGGCAAGCTCTTGTTACCAGATATAGTTCATAATCTAGACCTGTAACCAAACCACTGTGTCACTGTGGCACATATATTTATAAGAAAAGAACTGCTAAATTGAGACCTTGGTCCAGCTCAAAGCTCTGTAATATCTAGGTTCACAATGTGTGTGTGTGTGTCTGTGTGTGTGTGTGTGTGGATGTGTGTGATGGATGGCCTGTGTGAGGGGATGCCATCATTTACTGCCACTGAAAATCTGACATAACCCTGGTGTCCCACTGACAAACTGGTCGGGACTATTTCATATGGATGAGTAACTATGTAGTCAATTCAGTTATTAAGCCTGTGTGTGTATGTGTATGTGTGTGTGGGTGTGGGTGTGTGTGTGTGAGTGTGTGTGTGTGTGTGTATTCACAGCCCTATATAATGTACGGTGTGGTTGTATACAGGGGAGTGTGTGTCGTATGTGCGCCTCGTCTTTACACCCTTCCTCCCTGGTGTAATGACAGAGTGTGTCTGTGAAGCAGGTTTGCCTCGCTAAGTATACCTGAGGGAGCTCGGCACTGTGTAGCCTAGCTTCATCATGGCTGACATGATACTATACTCGTTGGTAGCGAGAGAGAGAGCGCGCCTCACTGGCGGACGGCCTCGGTCGACCCTTAACAGACTCTCCCGGCTCTGTGTTCAGCGCTACTGCTGAGACGCAGTCATCCATCACACTTACCCACACACTAACACACACTCATACACCATACATATACTGCAGGGAAACATACACACACACACACACATACATATATATATATCATACTTTAGACTATGCAAACATGTGGGGACACTCACAAGCACTTTAGAATGTAACATAAAAGTAAATAAACACACACAAAACGCACAGTCACACATGTATTTGAGATTCAGTTTCATAATTTTTTCTATTTGCAGCCATTAAACAGGCTGATATTCACTTTGTTTATACAAATTTAATAAGTAAGTCATATTAGGCTGATGGACGTTTCACGAGTACCTTTTAGATTTGTTAAAGTCATATTCTTTACGATATCAGTCCTGGTTGATTTGCCAAGACCCCAGAAACAGGGCTGGGCGATTTCGATTCCCATAAGCAATCATTACAAAAGGAACGGCTGTGAAATACGTTCAGTCACAAACATCCCAACATGACTCTTTGGCTTATCAGAATATGATCCATGAAGTCCAGCACATTTGAGTCAGAGGAAGTCTCTAAAGCACATGCTCTCAACCTGCCTGATGGGAGAAGGACTCTATGGAAGCCTAAATAAACGTTTTTCGCAGTGAGCAACTTCTGTAGGAATGAAAGGGGCGGCATTTTACAGGAACGGGAATGTCCAGCTTCCTTCGCTGGAAAAAGCACATTGCCAGTGAACGTAACCGAGGCAGCAAATAGGTTTCCTTCAAAATGCATTTGACAACGCAAATTTGTAGCATATAACTGTATTTCATGGTAGGCACTGCAGAGTTGTGGAAGAACATGAGTACAGAAGTAGAGAGGTGGATGAGAGGACACGCAGATGGCTTTGGTGGGAAGTAGAAATAAAGGTACAAAGAACAGAAAGCTTTAAATGTGGTGAAATAGAGATTGTTTCTGCTGGTAGCCCTCCGCTGCACCGTGTAAAACAATAAAAGCAGATTCATGTCTACATTCCGCAGCTGGTTGTAAAACCGGCTTGCTTGCTTTAAATGAGGGCTCTGCCAGTCTCTTTCCCTACATAGGCTTCTTCTTTTTCTTCTTCTTCTTCCTCCTCCTCTTCTTTGTGTTCTCTTTCCTCTCCTCTCTTCTGTTAGGGCCACTTTGCAGATGTACACCCTTATACAAACACACACACACAATCTGATCGAGTCATACCCTGATATCAGGAAATACCTCTAAGCCCAGAACATTCCTCTGATAAAGTGAGTGTGTGCCTGTCTACAGTATGTTAATATTTTGCTTCTTGTGTATTTGCGTGCGTGTCTGTAGCCATTTGACGCGCTCACTTCAGGCCAATCGGAGACCCCGCCGTGACATGTGAAAGTCGGGAAGGAGAGATCATTGTCCAAAATAAGAGACATTGAGCGGTTTCTGGCTGTGGCGCAAGAATAACAAGTCATTTTGGTGTTTCCTTGGCTTGAGGGCAGAGCAAAGCAGAGGGGATCTAATCAGCCTCATTTCAGCTTCATTCATGGCCTGGGCTGACTCGTTTAACATTCCTCGCCTCTCCACTAGCATGAGACTCCCGTCGTGGTGTTGGCCGCAGCTCCATAATCTGATAGAAACAGCTATTAAAGCCATATCCCTGCAGGATTATGACCTGATGAGGTTGGGAATCGAGGACTTTTATGGGTTTTCTGCAGGTTGTTGCATAATACTGTTTTACACTGTACTGAAATCCATGTCATTTTGGCAGGTTTTGTTGGTGCATATAATTGTTCTGACAAATAAAGATCCATCATCTGGCCCTGTGGTGTAATTTAGGATGTATATTTAGACGAAATTGGTTTTCTGGATTTTAGGAACTGCATTCAAGGGGCACTCTCACATGTCGAAGTTAGTTTACTAGTCACGGCGAGTACTAATCAGCCTATGAAAACAGTTAGAGTATAACGTCTGCTGTGGCTCTGCTGGTGCTTTTCAAGTCACAGATCCACTTCCATTAAACAATCCAGCTTCACATGCTGCATAATGCCTCACGTTACACTGCGTCCCGAAAGCACATTTTTACGCTTTCAAGTCTAATTTTTTGATTGCGATTGTGTGTTGGGTTCCCAGCGCTGCCAAAATGTAGGTGACCTATGCTTAGTACTGTGCCTGAACCTGTGTAAACACCGACTGCCTACGGATGAAGTCGCCACTGAATGGTATCAGTTGGCTATAGAGAGCAGCATAATTATTTCTTCTTTACTGTGAGCTTATCAAATGCATGCGGCGTGATGCTGAGAGCCAGTGCTGCAGAGTCTTGGCTGTTGTTGTATCCTGTGCCTGGATACACTTCCTGGTCGACTGGTGTGGAGAGGCTGTACTTTGTCTGAGGGCAGCTCTGCCTTGTATCACTCCATTTTTATTATGAGCATAGCCTACTCTGTGTATGTGTGCATGCTTGTTTTTGCAGCACCCCCCCCCCCCCCCCCCCCCCCGGCCACCACCCCTCTCCCTTTCTGTTACCTCTTTATGACCAGCCTTAAATTACTGTCTGTCAATATTCTCATCCTCCCCTCCCTCCAACACTTCTGTTGACCGCGCTCGACCCTTTTCTTTCATTTGGGTCTCCCTCCTTCCCATTCATCCACCCTAATTTTTCCTTTCTTTCCTCTCTGTGGTTCCTTGACTTTGCAGGAATGTCTCCCCAGCTCCAGTCCACTAATCAATTCCCTCCTGAGTCAGTCATTTCTCTCTCTCTCTCTTTTTTTTTACTCTCACCTCCCATCTCTTCCTCTCCGCCATTCTCTAGCTCCACATCTACAGCATTTGATGTGCCTCATTTTGCCGTTTTTTTTACACAACTGTGCAGCACAACCCAAGCCTCTCACCTCAACTGTTTTCTTTACCCATCATTGCTTCACCCTCGCTCTCCACCTCCTGTATTTGCTCTCCTGCTATCTCTCTCATTTTCTCTCATTATATCACTGTTATCTGGCGATTTGTTCCCTCCCAAACCTCCCACTCCCTCCCCATCCACATCCCTCTCTCCTCTCCTCTCCTCTCCTCTCCTCTCCGTTGGCTGTGTCTTTTATGGGAACTGGTGGGAGGCTGCGGTGGTCCATCTTGAGTTATAGTTTGTTTTGATGTGCTGGTATAGATAGAGATAGAGGCTGAAGGACTGGGGCACTGGGAGAGGAGAGAGGAGAGGGGAGGCCAGGAATAGATACAGTTGTCCAGGGGAGAAACAGAGGAGAATGACAGAGCAGTCATAAGGAGAATAGGAAGTGGAGAGGAGGAGGCGTATGAGTGATGGTTCACTTCACAACGGCTGGTTTTACCTCCCAGACGACCCTCAGGACCACGGGTGTGAATGAATTAAAGCTAAGCAGACCTCCAGAGATACTCTCACTGCATGAAGGGATACACTGATGGAGGGAAGAGGAGAGGGAGGCAGTGCCCTGAGTTGGGGAGACGGGGGGGAAAACCCCAGAAAGGTTTCTGTGTGGCGTGAGAACCATGTTAAGGCTACAGATGGCAGCCTGCGAGGATTATGCAAAGAAGGCAAAAAGAAAATGACTGAGCGCACCGAACATGCTTTGTTCCAAAGCTTTCGAGGGAATGTGTCGATTCTTGATCTTTTTTGCCATTGATTAATTTGCAGTGTTTAAAGTGTTGTGTGGATTCCAAGATCAGAAGATGAATTGATCTAAAAGAACAGAGGCTACTAGCTTTTGATCATGAAATCTGCTACTGCTGAAAGATCAAACTAAGCCAACAAGTCCCCCAAAACAATTGAAAAAGTCTGTTTGCCATTGCTTTCCAAAATGACCCTTTGATAATTTCCTGATCGGCCGTTGCTATCAGCAGGACGGCCATGTTTGTTTGTGGCTTCCAAAAAAACGTGCCAATGATTCATAGAACTGTTTTCTGATTTGTTTATGCTATGGTTAAGGTTACTTTAAGCACAAGACTTTTGGGGAACTAACTATTTGGTGAATAGATAGTTTATTTTTTTGCTACTTGAGTGTGGCAAAACACAGTATAAAGAAAGTATAAAGTTGTAATGGACGAACATTAGCCAGTAGTTGCTTATTTACACATTAAGAAGACACAGAGCAACATTAGGATTTATTAGCATTGTTTGTTTTCACCAGATAAGTGTAAATCCAATATTCACTCCTAATTTCAACCTTTTGTAGCTTAGTTTCCACCTATTCCTCCTCTTTAGCTTCTAAATGCTCCATTATGTTTACCAGCTAGTTGCCAACCTTGTGTGTCACTTTCCTTGTTGTACATAGTCGTTTGATCAGTTGTTAATCTAGGAATATTGATTAGTGCAGCTTTAAAGTTAGCACAAAACATATTTCTCTAAAGCAATCTTATTCCCCTTGATGACAAATACAACTTTTCTGTGAGCAGCAGAAGGAAATTACTACATGAGGTAGCTAAATACAGCTCTGATACAGCTGCAGAGAGCCATCAGTTAACAGTGAGGCTTCTATCAATGAGGTGCAATTATGAACAGTAATGTTGAAGTACATGCATGCACTGTTTTCTCTAACAATCCCACGAAAGAATGGCAGACTCCACCAGTAACAATGAAAGCGTTGTTTTTTTCTTGCAAGGGCAGTCTCAATTTAACGTACTGCTCAAACCCGGAGCCTTTAAAAGAATGCCATTTCCCACAGCTACAACTTAATTGGAATAGAACAACTTATTTTAATTTGTGCAAAAGTCTCAACCTCTTCTACCCAGAACACCGGAGTGTCTATTCGTGGGTAGAAGTAACTAATTTCATTCACTCTCTCAGCACTTGTGAGTCACTAACTTCATTAGGCTTTTATTGACATACTTCATTCAAATAACGTTGGGTAATTAATACAAGTGTTGATGGCTTTCCACAAGCAACAACATTTTGGCATCAAAGTTTTGGAGCTATTACCAGTGAACGGTTAGTCAGCCAAGAACAAAAATCTGGCTTTACTTTGTGCATTTTGTAATTTCCAATTTTTCCACTTAAAACAATATGGTTTGAACTCTGTCCTTTTTAGCTTTTTGAAGTTGTAAAAAGCATTTCCAACCATGTTCTTTCTCTATTAATTAACTCAGTATGTTTTTCTTTGAGAACATTGTAGAAGCCTTTTTTTTCACTTGTACTCTTCTAGGTTTTTAAATATTCAAACATTTTTTCTCTACTTTAATGAAATATAGGTAAAATAACAGCTTTTCTGCTAGGGTAGGACATTATAGTACTGTTTCCACCACTGCCTCTTTTTCCTCTGCTTGCCCTTTATATTCTCCCTCCTTTTTTGATTTGTAGAGTACTCCTTCCCTCTCTGCCTTAACCCCTTCTCCTCTCCCATACTCCCTCCCTCTGGGGCCTCGGGCTGGTATGCGACCTCTCCTACCACCTTTTCTCTTCTCTCTTCTCTCTTCTCTCTCTCTCCCTCCCTTTCCTCTCCCACTCTTTCTCCCCATCACCGCTCCCAACTCTTTCTTGCATTTTCACGGCCCATATTGCAGCGATTTGCGCCATCTCTCATGATCAAAGTGGAAGCACTAAGTTCAGTCGCATTCATGTCCCTAAGAGGGTCAATTGAATCATAGCCACTTTCTCTTTTATCCTCTGATCCTCCCGCCTTTTTTTCCGTTCTCCATCTAGCTATTTGGCTCTGTCGCTCTGCTATTTGTCAGTGAATTTACATTTCTGCACCCCTGTCGGAGTCGATCCATTTCTCTTTTTTCTTTTTTTTTTTCTTGCTTCACTTCCTTTTGCCGTTTCTGTCTCCAGTCAGTCAGCTGAGTAAACAGGGACGGTTTATCTAGATTTTCTGACGTCAGAGAGCCGTCCCACAACCTCCATCATCTGCCTCCAGGGTCACGGGTCATTATTTCTGGTTCCCCCCCGGAGACCTCTGAGAAGAGACCAATGAGTTGTGGCCCGACGGGAACAGCCCCTGCCCTCGCCAAAGCAAAACAGACAGCTTTTAAATAGAGTTCCTACGCCAAGGTGCCAAAACAGTGTCCAGTACATCAAATGGCACAGCACAATTTAGAACTGAAAGCCGGCTGAATATGTAGAGAAAGAGCGCAGCAGCAGTGACACGGTTTTGTTGCTGACACAGAAATCTGAGATCTGATATGACTTGATGTATGAAAGTCCTGATCAGGAACACTGAGAGGGAAGACACGCTGGAAGACGTTGATTTATAACCTGGCTGTCTCTGCATATAGAAAATAGATATTCGCTCCAGTGGAATTGTCACTTATTAGAAAGTTTTCTTTCACCGTGAAAGCTTAAAACACCTAGCCTGTCCTACAAGCCTATATTGCACAAGAATCAAATGTCTCCATTCATCCCCTGTCCAAACAAATGACTGTTGCCACAGAAGTGGGCTGTATGTCATTTTAAAGCATTAAAGTGTATGGGTTTCTTTTCTGAAATATAAACTCCACTTACAACCTTTGACCTTAAAGGCACATAGAAATGTGTTACTGCTTTTAGCGAGTGTGTGTTGAGATGTACATTAGATGGTTTGTGCCAGACTAGGAGAGGATACAGTTAAAGGGATAGTGCAGGTTTTTACGGTAGCTGAATTGATGCGTGGCTATTATAAACAGGAAAAACTGCGATTCAGCTGGACAGCTCCCAGATGTGACTGTGTATCGCAGTGGAAAGAAATGAGGCGTTCTGTTAACCTTCCTTGACTGAATGAAGGTTAAAGGCGTCAGATACGACGATGGTGTGTGTTCTGTTGTTGTGCCTCATCACACTGCCGTTGCGCGTCTCCTGGCTGTTTATCTCTTCCTAATCACCACAGCCTCAACTTCAGTCCTTCAGACCAATCACACTGTCCAGGCCTGAGAGGACCAGCAGCAGCCCCGATAACACAAACACACACTCACATATATGCACGCATGCACTTAAGTACAAGTGTTTGTGTACATAGATACACACAGACACACTTAACATGCACACACTTGCATGCAGAAATGTAAAAAAAAAGTGCACACATATACAGTTGCGCACATGTCTAGTCGCATGCGTGCGTGAGTGGCCAAGAGGCTGAGAGAGGCTAATAAACACACCACCTGCTATCTGAGGAGGAGTGTGTCTCTCTGTCTCTGTGTTGCAGTGTGTGTGTGTGTGTGTGTGTGTGTGTGCGAGTGTGCGAGTGTCTGTGCGATAAGTGAAGTAGAGTAGAAGTTCAATCCTAATCAGCGGACGTCTCTGCCTAATGGCTCTCTTCACTGTCCACTCGCAGCACCGCCACATCTCCACAACAAACACACAGCCTCTCCACAGCAGCAGACAGACACACAGACGAGGAAGCTTGGGCCAGACATGCACACAAACACACACACGATGAAATATATCAGCATAAGAGATAGAAGAATATATACTGGGGTTTAAATATACTTAAAATCTGTTATGTATACACTAGTTTGCGTCATAGGAGGCAATTTAAGCTGATTTAAGTTGTAACGATGGATGTAGACAACAATCACCTGGACGGCTCTTGATACTGAGTAATGACTGGGTTAGAAGATTTTGCTGAAAGTAAAATTTTGTTTCAACATGTGGTTTTGTCCAGTGGTGACTACCTTTAACTGCCTTTTTATCAAACACTCCCTGATTGCATCAAATACGTCTAGAAATTTCACAGAAAACACACTCAAAGAAAAACCAACCAGTACACTAGCACTCATTTTGGTTCCTTCCCAGTGTCTGGAGTGATGAAGAGGAGATTCTGCTGGGTGAAAACTGCATTAGATAATCCCTGAAGCGAACCCAAACTGTAACAATAACAGAACCATCATCACCAAAAGTATTTGCTATACACACACACACACACACACACACACAGACGTACATGCACTCACGTCCCCGTCCACAGTCAGATCAGTGTGGGAATGTTTGTGCCAGCACCGAGCGTCTTGTGCTGTGTTGATGTTGTGATTATAGGGGGTGTTTAAGGTTGAGGATGACTCATCTCACATACACACACAGGCTCACGTACACACACACCGCGCACCCACAGTAATCTAGATAAAGATCATCACTCACTCGCCCTCTCCTCCTCCCTCCAGTCCTCTGACAATGCTTACAGCTCACCAGGATTTATCCTCACCATGTCACTGGTTTAAACATCTTTATATAAACGCTCTCATTCCTACATGCCGCTCGGGGAGGAAAAATAACTGTAATAAGAAAGAGTCAAATTAATTGAAATCACTATCAGAGCCAGTTTTAAAGTGGTATTTTTATCTCGCCGCTATATGTGCGTTTCATTAGCACGAGCCAAATTTATGACACGCTGAGGGGGATTCTGGGTTGATTCGGAGAGCAAAAAGCAAATTTTCCTGCTCTGTTTTTGTCCCCACACGTCCGCCTTGTTTAGTTTTCGATCCTGGGAGGGATATTATTCACGAGACATGCCTAAACTCTGTCAGATGACCGTGCTTGGGAAGATATATCGTTCTTTGTGCTTGGCGTTTTCATTTTTCTAGGGCTCTTGTTTTGCTTTGCTCCTCGCATTTTTTCTCGTTGAGGATCACGTATTTAAGCAGGCATGTATACACACTCTCCATCACGCCTCGCCCCTCATGCTCGACTGAAGCCTCTGGCACGAAAAAATCAAGTTACAGTACAAAATATGTTTCCGTCTGACTGATTTCACCTGTTATCTGAAGTCATGTTATCTGGACAAACTTTGTTCAAGCCTACAGAACTTCATTTCAGCTTTATTTTCATTAGTTACATTAGCACGTGATGGCAAACAGTTTCCTATCTACACGTTCAGTCCTGTTTGTTCACCAGCTAGTTGTGGTCAGGGAGTGTACAGTGGGTTCATCAGAACTTTTCTTAAGAAAACAGCTGTGTTCTGCGGCTGGATAACATGCAAATGCGAGCAAAGTGCATGAGCTGGAAAACCAAAACAATGAGCTAAAAGAGGCTCAAAAGCTCTTTAGAAAGATTTTAGGAAAAACACAGTGTTTCCCGTGGAACAAGAGGTTTGCTGTGGGGGCAAAGTTATTGGGGCGTATGTCCTGCCCTAACATGTGCAACAAAAACCGTACACGCCCACACAGCCCTGTGAAGAGAGCTAATCAGGCAGCAAGTGAAAACCCCTGTGAGGGTGATCCCTGGGTCTTTAAGGGAACTCAACAGGAAGAGATGAGAAAAATCACAAGTTGAAGAGGATAAATATCTTTTCACACGTAAATTAAGAGTGTGACAGAATAATTTACTTAAATTCTTAACTAATTTACTTAAACTTAAATTCCACTTATTAGTTATTTTAAAGCTTTTAACCACATCTCACTGTCTTCATCATAGGCTTTCTAAATGTTACCATCATTGTACTAGATTAACTGCCATTGGTGTGATTTAGAAATCCGGTCAGCACTTCTCCTCGGAGGTTGGTTTGTTTTGGCCAGAACTGCAGGTGTCTTGTGTCAGAAGACTGAGGACTGAGGACACTTTAATCTAGTACACTGAATCCGAATCAGAATCAGTTTATTGCCAGATAAGTTTTTCACACCAAGGAATTGCATGTTCAGTACAGGGTGTGCCCATTTGCCAGCTAAGAAGCCAGGTACCAATGTGCGTGAGTTGTATTGTGATGTTGGGGAAATGATTGTAAACTTTGCCATTTCTGTAACTTATGTCTACCTCATTATTAGCTCAAAATACTCAGCTGGAACCCCAGATTTGTTCTCTGTTCCGGTCCCGTCCTTAATCCCAACTGTGCTGCCACTGTTGCAGCCACAGCTGCAGGCCAGGCCCCGTAAGTCCTGCTCGCTTCACTGTCAAGTGCCAAATCAGTTCTGCTGCTCTTCAGATCCAAACAGGCAAGGAGAGGCCGTGTGGAGGAATGAAAGAAAGGATGATAGGCATCGCAGTAGACAGATGGAGGGAATGCGCCACCGAGTCCCAAACAGTGGGAAAGTCCTGAGGGAGAGATTTGTTCTGCTCTCCTCTGCTACGCTTCACTGTCCCTCTTTCTCACTCCTTCCCTGTCTACTCTTTATCCCTCCTCTGTCCTCCCTCCTCTCTCTGTTTGACTTCCCTGGCCGGGCTGTGATTTGTTTTGTTCTCTGCTAATGCTATCTGTTGCTATTCTTACCGGCAACAAGGATGGACAGTGTGTATACACTAGCCTTGAGTGCGGCATCACATCAACACTGCCATGGCTGAGTGTATGTGTGTGTGGTGGGCGGCGGCGGCGGTGGGGGGGGGTTGGCTTATATGAAAAAGAAAGGGCCAGAGAGACAGAGAGCTGGCATGTAGACAAGCATGGCTTCACTCCACATTCACAAGACAATTTTACTATCTACTTGTTGACAGAACCTCTCAAGGCACCCTGGGAGTAAAAGTCCGACTTGGAAAACTCTCAGTGAAAATCCCTCCACTAGAAACTGTAGTTTTTAGCTCGCAGAGCGAGCGTCACTTTTCAGTTTAAAGAGGGAACGGCTCGGAGCAGCAATCTCGCTTTCTGGTGGCAGCCATTTTAGAGCCTCCTCTCTTCACGGTGGCATTGTGGTGTAGTTCCCAGTTGATTAACATGTTGTCGGTAGCTGTGGCTGTGCCTCTCCTCTCTCTGCAAGCCACTGTGCAAAGACAAGACACAAAATTGAGTAATATATGACTTTGGAGACCTGCGATTGGTTAGAACGTGGGACTTTATTGCATGTTGCAAATATAGTGCATATGGTTCTGATTTGGGTTACATTTTTTATTTTTTTCCCCCCCTAGCTGGAGCGCAGACACAGACACTCAGCCACACACATGCAGATGCACGCAGACAAACATGGAGAAATATGCACGCAGGACAAGCACACACACACAAACACAAATCAGCCCCTCCAGAGCAGCATGTTTTCCTTTAAGATCACTATATTCACTGATCCCTGCCCTTTCGCCTCTCTGACCCCACTGTGGCTTATTCCTGATGGCTGCTCTTGCAGTTAATTGCCAGTCATGGTCAGCGTGGCCTATTGAGTTGCCTTGATTATATATCCTGTGCCGACCATGGACTCATTACTTTAATAGGCCTGCACTGACATCTACACATTACAACAGAGCAACCAGGATCTAAATCCTTTTCTTTAATGGCTTCTGACACATCTTTGTTGCTGTAACCCAAACTCACAGGGGATTTCACTGGGCTGAAAGGGATGTAACCTGGCAAAATAGTCTTGTTGTGGTCACCCAGATGAAGTGCAGGCACAGTTTTCGAATGTTTATGCTGTAGAACTGTTTATGAAGAAGTTAAGTGGCATGTCAGCATGCAACAAACATAGGAATACTGTACATATTAAAAAGTTGACAGTTCCGAATGATAAAAATGAGTGAATTTCTATAGTCAGCATTTTGCTAATGGAAGTCAAGCAAACACGAAATGAGAGGGAAAAGAGGATGTGTTGTGGAGAAAACAAGACGAGCTGGTGAAGTGAGGGGGAAAGATGCACAGTGTAGCTGCCAGGAAGCCATTGAGCATGACGCTCATGAACATACAGTAGCTACACTCAAATATGCTCTCAGCACCATTTGGAAAGTGGTTTGGAGTTGACTTTGCTAAGTGTATGTGGCTACTCGTTTCTCATTTCAAAAAGACAGAATAAGAGTCATGAAGCATTCAGCTTCTTTTACAAATAAAGAGTGTTGCTGTTGTGCACAGAAAATCATTCTTCAGTTATCAAAAAGCTCACAGGGATCTAGTAGGTTTTGGCTGTGCAACCTGTAGTGCAACTTAATAGCCAGACAACAACGTCAATTTTAGGCAATCCTGCAAAACCCTGCATTATATTCAATTCTTAAATGTTCCCTTTCTACAGTATCTGCACATTGCAAGTACAGTGTGGTTTAGGTAAGGGAAAGATCATGATTATGGCAATTAACCATAGTTATGGTACGGTAGAGTGAGGCAACTGAAATGCTTTAAAGACAGATATACTATACTCCCATTCACTACCCCGACATCTACAATCTTACTTTCCACCTTGCTACATAAAGTGCAAGCTATTTTTTGCACTGGCACTGAATGTTGGCAATGGGCGTAGGTCGAGAGGTGCGTAACTGTCCAACACCTATGGAGTAATGATGGATCCTAGGCTGAACACTGATAAGCATCACAAAAAATGATTTGGGTTTAACTTTTTTTGTGTATAGAGTGGATTTTTATTACCACATTAGACATATTACACTGTGAGCATCAGCACAGTTGACTGTATGATAAACAGTGTTCATTGCTTTCACTTTTAAGCTAAAACAAATGCCTGTTTTCATGCTTAGAAAATGTGAGGCTGGAGACAAACAGTTCTAGGCAATACCAAAGCATTAGAAAACATGTCCACCCGTATGAGGGACTGTTTGAGAACGTGATGGTGTTGAAAGGCAAAAACACAAAGCAGGCATCGGTTTCTGAGTCACGGAGTAGTCACTGTCCTTTTGAAAAGAAAAAGCCAGCGGTGGAAGGACACAACCCACCAGAACTGTGCATGTATGTAAAGACACGGTGCCCACCCAAACTGTTGAGAGGGATGGCTTTAAGGAAATGGTAAAAACACAGCATTCACAGTATGTAATGCCAAGCCGCAAACACTTCACACAAAACAAAATCCCGAACTTGTACAGCAGCTGTCGTGAGAAAGAGGAGCAAATGGCACACACACACACACACACACACATACACACACACAGACTCACACATAGCGTCAACTGTGCGGTGTGACAACTTCCACCAACTTGTATAAAACTGCCCCCACAACCACTGTAAAGTATATTAATAATTAACTGATAATAACTTTAACTCCAGGCAATAAATAATTACTTTCCCAGAGTCTTGCATACATGCATTAAATCTCATTCCATTGGAATAAGCTAGGAAAAAATAATATACCCTTGTACACACTTTTACTGTGAAATATACTGCTGAGCACTAGGATCTTGCAATTTGACATTCTTTAATGCTATATGACATAAAGAGTTTCATACAATTAGTACACAAAATACGTATTATACCTATACTTATTTTACTAATACTTGGCCTGAAAGTATGCATTATTTTCCTCTGACATAACAATCTCCTTGTCCTAAATTATCAATTTATTTATTTACTTGTAGTATGAGTTGACTAATCCAACATAAATAGTGACAGATTGGCCACAACTGTCTGGAAATACATTGCAACAATATCTACTTTTATATAGTTAATAGTGTCAAATAACATCTTGTTTAAAATGAAATGAAAACATTTGGAACGTGACAGGAGGTGTTGATGAAGGGGCGCTATGAGTTCATCTGACAGGACTGTGGGGGATACATCTAAAAAAAGATGTACAACATCTAACCACCTCGCCAGCACACACACTCACGAGAAGGTTCAGATGCTGGTAGAGTACTTAGTACCACCTTTTTGAAAACAACAGTGGGAGGTAACTAGGTCAACAATACACACACATGCAAACACCTTATTTTATGAATTATTCATCTCCGCCTCTCATATTTAAAAGGAAAGTTTTTGTTTACTCGACACCTGATTAACCACAGTGGGGCTGAATTATTGGCAGGGGAAACTGTCGCTGAGCTCATTTAATAATGTCTCACACAACAACATTCCCGCAGCTGATGGATTTACTTTTTTCACACTTCCTGTCAAATATTAGACCTCTATTCCTGCACCAAACAAAGTCAATACAATCTTCAGTAGGCTTCAGAACACTTCTTTTAAAGTATGTGTTTGTTTGGATAGATTAGGGAGTTCCAAAGAATTTTCTTTAGACCTCACCAAGAAACTTCTGAATCATACTGAAGCATCAGTGTGTTTGTAAAACCAGAATAACCACAAACAAATCAATGATCAACAAAGTAGTTCCAAAGCCGCACATTTATAGTTTGTTTATGTAACCTATGTCTATTTTTCTTTTGATAGATGCAGAGCCTCTGACCTCTTGAGTTGAACCCTCTGCTCTATTATTGAGCTCACAGCCAAGCCCAGTCGTTGCTGAATGCATAATGCATAAAGCCGGTAATATTTTGGCCTTTCCCCAACATTACTTGCTTTCTTTCACAAGTGTTTGTTGCCTTGGGAATAGAGATTTGGACCATACAGCTGACCTCTGATAATAAAAAATTAAGGAGTCTGGAAAACATGAGGACTGACAAATTTTATTTCCCTTTAAGAAAAAGGAAAAGGTACATCAGGCAGGAAACTACAGTATAGTGAATGACATCTGGGTGTCAATAGGAAAAATGAGGGTTTGTAATTTTCACAGAACCATATTTTGGATGTGATTCACAGAGAATTCAGAGGTCCTCATGTGCATGCCCAATTAAGAAATTGGTATATTATCACTGGCAACTAAAGTATGGAGATATACAGGCATTCCTGAAGAGTTGTTAATAATTATCAGAAAAAATACAGACAAAGAATCCTGATTTGTTTTGGTTGTCTGCAGGTAACACATTGCACTGGCTTTTTAATGAGGAGATGTTTGTTTTGGCAGTATTTATACTAAGGCTGCATTCACACCAAGATACTCAAACGCCTTCACTCGGGAACGCACTCACGTCTATGTCTCTTTATAGAAATTAAAAACCAAGGTCTGAGTTGTGATACGACGGAATAATTGAGTGCGAGGGGATCTGTGAGTTTTGTTATTGAATGCAGGGATGTTTTCATGCTTTACGGTTTAATGAACGGATTCCTTTGTTGTTGGGCAGCTAGCTGATCATTAAGGGGAGCGTTTATGTTGGAGGGCAGCCTCAGCGCATCAGACCACAGAGGGAGCTACACAGACAGTCTTATCCCCACCTGCTCTACACCAGAAGCCAACCCTCTGTCCTTCATCACATGCCCCACCACATCGCCTCCGCTGCCACAATCCTCATTTATCCTCTGTAGCCCTATATCTCTACCTACTCTTTTCTTTGTAAATCTCCATCCCCAGACTTGTTTTCTTCCCCTCCTTTACTCCTCACCCTGCCTCTCTCTACCTTGGCTTTCAAATCCTGCCATTCTTTTTTGGTCCGTGCCTCCTTGCCCCCCTTCTGATCTCAGTGTTACACCCACGCGGAGCCTCACGTTTGAGGGATACTTTAAAAAAGATGGAGATACACAAACATGGCAGTAAACAATGCAGGTAGCCTCAATAGTCTCAAGAAAACAACCATTGACTCCTACAAAAAGTATCTCCACCCCAGGGCAGATTTTTCATTTGCTTTCGGAAAATATATGATTTTAAGACTCACTGTGCTAGAATAAATGATTGTGTAAGATGCATATTATTCCCAGCGGGAGGCTTCTGTATTCATGACATCTTGCATAGTTGTTCTGGCTTCAGAATAACATATATCACTATGTATCAGTGGTTTTGCCTGGGTGGGTGGCAGCACTAAAAGGCGGCAGTTGCGTTGTGTATTTGTTTGCGTTTGTTAGCCGACAGGGTTGAAGAGGAAATCAGATGAATAAATAGCTGTTGTTTGTTCGTAGAGTACAGACTGGGGTGGCAGACAAAGCCATGGAGGTTTTTTTTTTTTTTTTTTTCAGCTTTTAATTCCACTTTTGTTTTCAGCCTAAAAGCACTCAGCTGTGTTCGAGAGTCGACCTACTGCAGGAAAACGCTTGTACACACACACACACACACGCACATACACATAGACACTCCTCTCCATCCTCAGGTTTTTTCAGCTCTTCACATCTGGAATCGCTCCGCATATTTTAGCATGTATATGAATCTCATGATTTTTAATGGCTCTAATTAGCTCTAGCTCATCGCTCTGGAGTGGGCTTTAATCTTTTGTGTGTCAAGGTCCTGCCTCACTTGCTGAACCACAACAAATGAATCAGTACTTGTCTCCATTTAACTCATCTGTGTTCACCCACCACCCTGCTTCTCCCTCTGCAAGTGGCTTCACACATAGAGGACCATTTTGAGAATAAATGCAGTGTGAAAATCGGTATGTTCATATTGGCAAGAGTGGGGAAAAAAGAATTACCTGCTCATGTCCCTGTGACTGAGTAGCTTTTTGTATAGTTTTTGAATTGCTGAAGTCAGGAATTTTGCTTTTGCTCAAGTACATTTTGATTGAACTATTGTACCGTCGAACATTATATGTGCAGTATTTTGCATTAGATGTAGAGTGCAGGTTTTAGTGGCTGACCATGAGCATTTTGTATGAAATTGGCCTAGTCCTCTTTTGCCTCCATCAACACAGTAGACGTACATTTAGCAAATTAATAGATACAGTGCTTTGAGTCGGCCTTGCTGCCAATTTGCCCCAGTGGCCAACTGCAGTACATCTAAGTACGTATAAAAAGGGCTCTTAGCTGAACTGTGTTACAGATATATGAACTTGTAAAACCTTAATTTTAGGCCTTTTTAGGTTGATTTTTAACCATTGTCACTGAAAACCTAAACTAAACTAAAACATAGAAACTTCACTCAGCGCTAAACATGTGATCTTGTTTCTTCAGCTCTCTTGTCCGTTTGAACTAAGGTGTTAGTTTAATAAATTGCTGTATACTTAAAAACCTTTAAGTATGTGATTTAAAAGTATCTTAACCACATCAAATCATATGAATTATATACATTCAGTGGCTGAGACAGCTGTTGGTATCACTTACTTTATATACTTAGTGTATATTTTAACCTTTTAACCAGCCAAACAAAAACAAAATAGGTTTTTCCACTCCAGGAAACTTGGAGGAAAAAGTGGGTAAATTAACTTGAGGTAGTGCTACCTAACCAGCTATCCTATATCTGGAGTCTGTATTGAACATCGTTAATCATAATCATTGGTATATTGGTATGATATGGTATCGCATTTCTCAAAAAGTCAAATTCTGGTCTTAACTCAGTTTTGACCAAATATGCAGTTAAGGCGTTTTGGCATGTAGTGGGCTGTGCAACAAGGAAACAAACCAGGAGAGAAAACTCACATCCATCGTCATAAATCCCTGTTTATGTCTATAAAATCATCTTTATTCAGTTTAAAAGAGGTTTGAGATTAAAAGAGACCCGCTTGCAATTCAGTGAAAGCTCGGTGTCGGTGTGATGCTGATTGGTGCTCTCACCGCTGCTTTTGTTGTTGTCAACATCTTGTTTTTTTCTTGTGTGGTTCCCAGGTGTGGCTGAGGAAGTGAGACCATTAGCATGTTCACACCATGTCAGAGCTGCTCTCCTAGGGGCCAGACGAAGTACAGTGATGCCTTCTTGTGTTGAAGGAAAAACATTAGTTTCTGCTAGAAAACTCTCTTTGTCTTGGTAAATGAGTTTCTTTTCATACTGAGACAACACGCACAGTACCACAGCATATTCATTATGGGCTGTAGGGAAATTTGTGCTGTCATACAGCGATTTGCTACAGTCAGTAATGAATTCCCTAATGGATGTATGGTCTTCTTTTGATCCAGCTGACAATACTCAACATGGAAACTACCACCATCTTTCAGACTAGTGTGAGTTATTTATATCACAGAAATCTCCCAACTTTCTTTACATTTCTTTTTTTATATCATTAGTAGCTCTTATTGGTTTATGTTTTCTGACCTCAAATTCTTTGCAGCCTCTGTGCCAGATTTCCCCTGAGAGATCAATAATTCATCTTATTTCACCCCTCTGTTGACTTAAATGATAAGAAAGTGGCAGCAGACAACTGGCTGCTAGAATATCGGACTGCTGACCCCTCACTGTTAACCATTTGACAAATCACTAACCCACTGGATTGGGGTCACTGGGTGCAATGTGTGTCAAATGCACGGTGATGCTCTCAGCCCATCTGCTATATGAATCATGGATCTGGCGGTAGAATATAAGCTGCGTATGTTACATCACCACTGTGAGATACAGTATGCATGACAGAGATAGAGACAGCGTGGGAGGAGACTGTGGCAGCAGATACATGAACACGTCTGCATGCATAAAAGGACATTTGCATGTAGAAATACCATATGTGCTAAAACACAGGGGCACACAACAGCAGCACCCTGAGAAGAATCCAAGTTAACCCAAGCACCACTCGTCATGCTTCAACGCTGGAGTTTTATGTAAATCCAGCTTGGTGGAACACAGAGCTCCAGCGAGTTATTTCTGTTCTAAGAATGCATTATCCAAAGTGATGAGGACAGTTTTTGAGGTCGCTCCTGCTGGAAAATACTCAAGACGCCTGTGTGTGCCCTCCCCCCGAAAACTCTCTGTTCTCTTCTAATTGCTGCTTCCCAAAAAGCTGCTCGCTGACAGTTTTACACCGAGTTTGACAAAAGCAGCGGGGAGAAGGGAGGAAGTGAGGTAGACACTGGATGAAGGGGTGAGAGAGAAAGAAAGGAGGGTGGGCGGGTGGAAAAAAAAAAAAAGAGGGCGAGGTTGAATCGCACAGACTGAACGTCAATATCGTTACCTTCCAGGGAAGAGCTGCCAGGCGCTGAGTTTTTCCCTGAATCTTCTGGCATTTAAAGCATCGTCTCCAGTGTGGAGAACACCGCAGTGCCCTCCTACATTAGCTACTCTTCCTTTATGCATTCCCCTTCTTAATCCCTGGTGTGTTAAACTCCAGCCTCCCCTACACTGTCTCTTAATCAAGACAGCACAGTAATCCACTCCTACAGCCTACCTCTGCAGATACACACTTCATGGTAAAAAAAAACATTTGAAGAATGCACTTCTTGTATAATCAAGACTTAATGCTGAATACTTGGTACATATGGCTATGTTGTGGAGAACTACTTTTGACCAAACTAACCACAGGTGTCATCCTCCATGTAGGAGCAAGTTGCAAAGTTTTCAGAGACACCTTTCAAGGGATTCAGGGATTATTTAATGCTTACAACACATATTTTTGGTGGGATATTCCTTTAACATACTTTGCAGTATATCACTTTTTTTGGTCTCATTCAATGGCGCATGCAGATTCATTTCCAATTCAGCAATGTGATGACGGAGGCGCTTTAAGTTATATTTTGACCTTTTGCGAAATACGTTATTTCGCTATCTTGGCAAGAGTTGAGATGAGAAGATCGATATCACTCTCATATCTGTCGGTTTAGTTTACATTTTATTAAATGTAATTAAATCCACCTACCAGCACCTGGCGCCCACACAGGAAATAGACCCACACATAACCCCGATAAAAACCGCAAGGTTGGACCGAGCCAGGATAGCTGTTTCCCCCTGTTTCCGATCTTTATGCTAAGCTAAACTAACGGACTGCTGGCTTCTTATTTTACAGACAGACATGGGAGAGGTATTGATCTTATCAAGTACTTCTCAGCAGAATAGCGTATTATCCAAAATGTTTACCACTTCCTTTGCTGGCACTGAGCAGTTTGTTTTGTCTTTTTTAACGTTAAAAAGATCATTGTGTTTGGGTGGGTTCCCAAACACAATGATCTTTTTGGCGTACTACACATGTTGTCCATCATTCTTTCTGTTCTAGGGATTTTGTAGCCCTCCGGGTGTTAAGACACCAGGAAGCCTTGTATTGCAGAAACAACACCCAAGCTGTTTTTTTGTCTTTTTTTTATTTTTGTATTATTATCTTTGACGGTGAAACTCCATACCTGACCTTGGTAGTAGTCTGGAAGAGCCATTTACTAGCCTTTTGCAGAGCTTTTAATCACATCTGACTCTCTTCGTCATAAATACTCCATCATACCATACTTGCATGCAATTACAATTGAGTATAGATATATAAAGATTTTTCTTCAAACCGTTGTCACACTCACTGCTTCGTGAAACACGGCTCAGTCTGACAGCAGTCTGCAGGGTTTCAACCCAGCCATCAGTCTCTGTGTGTGGACGGCTTTTATCAATACAATCCCTGGCTTTAAGGCCTATCTGGGGACTCCCACCTGCAAACTCCCACTCTAACAACGTGCAAATATTCGTCTAAAACTACTTAGGGGACCAAAGCAGAACAGTGAGTAAGTAATAGGATTTGTGGGTGGTTTAGTTGCTGTGTATATTTGCATGCATGGTTTTATTGAAAGAACAAACAGTACTAAGCAAAGGATCCATTACTGTGGTTTATGAATCATATACTGATCTTAATTTCAAGCCTCAGTAACTAAAGACAGACTCTTGGTTTTTTTTATGTGCAATTTATAATGTATTTTCTGTCCATTGCATGTACAAACATGCCAGTGCCCTAAAACATGGAGCCACATGTTTTTTATGATTGTTGTTTTCCCCATCATCAAGCATTTTCGGAACAAATTGTGTCATTTGTGCAGCGAGATCGTGTTTGCGGAGAAAGGCGTCTGGAAAAAGGTTGGAAATGGTGCAGGCCGCTGACTGACATGTGTGTGCAGTTCGGAGCCAGCACCCACCCGGCCGGCACGTGACGGGAGCAGCTAACGCGGTATTTAGCTCCCCATTATGCGTGGGTGGATTTGCCAGTCATGATAACATTACGGTGGGCTCAGGGCTGCAATTTAAAGAGCCAGTCAACGGTCAGCTCGCACAATGGAAATAGAAAGATTGTATTGTCAAACTCACCTGTCAGAGTGACGCAGGAAACATAGCAGCTGCAGGAGGAGGGGGCGCTGATGAAAGGGCGGGTAGTAAAACAGGCTGTAGGTGCTGCGTTGCAGTGTTTGGTGACTGATTACAAATTATCTCAATTATCTTCAGTCCCTTGAGAAGCATTAGACTTCATGTAAACAGCACCGGAGGGAATGGTCGTCTGCTCCCTCCCTCTCAATTTCACTACGTTTCTCTTTAATGCCCTGTTCCTTTCCTTATCTTTCCATTCTTACCCTTTATCTTTCCTCTACCATCCTGCCTTTTTCCTTCTTTTCCTTTTCTTTCCTTTCCTTCTCCCCTCTCCTCTCAGTTATCTACGTATGTTTAGGAATATACATACATATATACATATATATATATGTTTTTTCCTGCGTCTGTTTGTGTTAACAGACCAGTGACTGTGTTTGTGTTTGTGTGTGTGTGTGTGTGTGTGTGTGTGTCATAAAGATCTAGGAAGTGTTTGATTGACGGTGACATGCAGAGACAGTGTCGCCAAGTTCAACCAGACGTCTACTATCATGGCTGCAAGCTGAAGCCAATTTGGAACTACCAATAATGAGTGTTCAAAAAAAACTCTCTTCTCAATAAAAATTGCAGTAGGTTATTTTTGCATACTCTTATATACTCTTATTTTCCTTCTTTTAATGGTTGATTTGGTCATAATGTCTCCCATAAGTATTGAGCTGTGTTGAGATCTGGGGACCGGGAAGGTCGTAGCATGTCATTCCACAAACCATTCAGTGACCATTTGTGCCCTGAATGGAAGCAACTGCGTTTATTATGTTTCTCCACTCAGTTGATTAGTTTTTAGTTCTTAATTTGTCACCTGTCTGTATTATTTTGTTGCACATTTACTAGATTGACAGGCCTCTCAGCCTATCAGACTCAGCTTGTTGCCAATCCAAATGAGCTAAAATAGTCAATTTATGGAAACTCAATATGTTAGCACTGGTGTAGCCTGTCTAATTGATTTGTCATCGAGACCAAGATGTTTCCTGCAGGTGTGAGAATATGTGTGTGTGTGCATGTGTGTGTCAGGATAAAAGAGCTAAGCAACCTTTTAATATTCTGCCGTTAGTTTTTGTCGATTTCAAACGAATTCCCTCCCTCAATACTAAAGATTTCTGACTGCGTTTGTACTGCGCATGATCTCTGAGCCACAGAGATCATGAAACAGGACGGATGCAGGACAGTCCAGAGTGCCAGAGGGAGAGCACACACACACACACACACACACACACACACACACACACCACATAAGCAACAGGGTGAAGAGAGAGGCAGCAGTACACTGGAGCGTCCGGTGAATGATGGTCTAGTTAGCAGCAGTCTGAGTCATTCCATCTTCCTGTTCAAAGGCAAACACAGTGTAGCTGTTAGTCTCCGGCGTTGGTTTGGTTCGTATTAGGTCAAAACTGTTCTCCTAATAATATTTTATGTGCTACTTTTAATGCACTCTGCTTTCTGTCCCACTCGTTGGGATGTATGATTGTCATACTTTCCATCTTTTTTGCATTAGTGTTATGGTTCTGACCGTATGACGAGATCGTTGCCGCTTGCCAAGTTTGTGGCTGTACTTTGTGAACGTGTGTGTGTGCGCGTGTGTGCGCACGCATGTCAGTATCAATGTGTTTTATTCCTACAGTTTGATTGCCCATATTTGTGGCTTTATAGATGATCTCAGCATTGCGTGCTTTGTGGGCTTGTGTTGATGTTGTGTGTGAGAGTTAGTATGTGTGTGTGTGTGTGTGTGTGTGTGTGTGTGTGTGTGTGTATATGTGTATATGTGTGCGCGTGGGTGGGTGTTTGGAGCAGGCATTAGGCAGGTTCGGGGGCCAGCATGTTGTGGTGTAGCATGGCCGTCCTCCAAAGCCCTGTGGCTGTTGAACTTTTATGGAGAGTCAAGCGCTACATAGACCTTTCAGTCTACCCGGTGCACAGCACAAACACACATATACATACACGCACACACACACACACACACACACACACACACATCAACAGCAGCCCAGTATTCATTAGAAATGCCACCAGTAGCCAAGCCTGCAGCCTGACACTTCAAAGAGCACTCTCTCTCTCTCTCTGTCCTCCCTCTCTATTCTGTGCTCGTTCTTTCATTTGTGGGGCTTGTTTCCTTGCTCTGTCCCTTTATGGCTTTCCACTTTTATTCTTGCTTATTTTCCTATATTCTGTCGTGAGGATGTTTTATTCACTCGGCTAAACCCGAGGGAAAACACAAATAATTAGCTCTGTGTGATCTTTTAAAGGAATCCACCAAAAGTATTTCCTTTGTGTTTTTAAATACTCACCTGTATACAAGTAAAGGTAGTTCTAAAAACTTTGTGGAAACCGGTTGCTGTAGTCTGCTTGGATTCAAATCTATTGTGCACGTTGTCATAAAATAAGCAGCGCTGGAAGTTTAGGGATCTAGTCGATATTTGCACTTTCCTTTAAAATAACTTATTCTAACCATCCACTCCTGTCTCACGACTGAATACAGACCATGCAGCATCTCTATTATGGATAGTTTATGCTCTAGATTGTATTGGGTGGTAGCTTCCTCCGATTGGACTGTCTGTCCCCTCAATGGTCAGCACCATCAAGGCAGCTTGCAGTTGGTCTTGAACTGAAACGATAAGTAAATTAATTAATTGGTCAAACTGAGAAAATATTTTCAACAGTTTTGATAATCTAAATAAACTGTGATTATAACATAATTTTGTACTATATTATCCGCGGCCATGGATTCCAATGGCAACTCAAATTCACTGCAAAAAAGTGTCAAAACACGTCAAACATGTCAAAACATCCATAGAAACTTCTAAATCTACCCTGCCATCACTGTATAATATCTTCCACCATTAAGGCTTTGGAGCTATGAAGAGATGATAGATTTTTGTTGGAATTTTTCCTTTAATCCTCTGGCCGGTAGCAAGGTATCATAGGCCAAAACAGGCAGAATAGGGAAGGATGTGGGGAAGGACACGGCAGGATTCACTATTCTCCAGCACCGGCCAAGTATCGTGATATCCTGCATTACGCAATCGCACATAACAACACCGAGGAACACAGTTTCCTCCCATTCTCTTCCTCTCATAATCTCTGTTGTGTCTCTCTCTGGTTTCTCCAGTTTATACAGTTACAGTACACATGCAAGCACACGCACGCAGACGAGAGAAAGAGGCAGATTCACGGGCTCAGCTCCATATATCTCTCTCTGAGAGGCGCAGCGGGGTAACTGAGCCCCACTTGGCCGCAGACCAGATCCCGGATATTGATTGATCCCCGTGTGGATCGTTCCCAGAGAAATACGGCCCCGCCGACGAGCGCCGCAGCCGCACACGATACTCTTAACTGTTGTCCCACTGAGGGAGAGTCTCACTAGGGGTGGACAGATTATGCACGTCATGATTCAGCACACAGCGGGCACTTCTGATGGATTTTTCTGCTCGATTCACTCCGAGATGAATCACAGTCGTGCATGATAACGGGCCTGGCAAAGCAAAAGCAGGCGCCCGAGTTGGAGAAGTGACGTAGTGATGCACAGAGTTCACAAAAGTTCTCCTGGGCTGAAGGGAGCTGAAAAGAATTGTATTTAAAAAGAATGTGTTTGTGAAATTAAATGTTTCACTCAAATTTTTCTGCTTTTGATCCCGGTTCAGCCTTGAGCCAGTCGCCATGTGGTCTCCAGCTGTGTGTTTTCCTTCACAGCATCTCTCAGACCATAGGAAAAAAATCTCTGTCTGGCTTTGACTCAGGGAGACCCCAATTGAGTGTATGTGTGTGTGTGCGTGTGTGTGTGTAGGTGTATCTAATAGGGGGTAACCCTGTGACATGCTTTGACTTTGTTCTTTCATTGCAGGAAGCGTTACTTGCCCATTGTTTCGCTCCTATCCCGTCCTTACCTAATGCTCCCTTCTCTCATTACCAAACTTTCTTCCCAATCTTTCTCTCTCTCACACACACACACACACACTTTAGGGTATTAATAGTTCTGCTAATCGTGCGGAATATTTATTCAAAAGGCCTGTGTCTGTATGAGTGAGAGAAGGGAGGAGAAAATGGCTCCCAATTAGCTCAACTTTGAAACTTTGGCCACCATTCCCCCTCTTTTTTTTTTTTTAAGAACGTTCCCCCTCGCAGCCCCCAGCTAAGAGTGTGTGTGTGTGTGTGTGTGTGTGTGTGGGTGTGTGTGTGTGTGTGTGTTGTGTTGATGAGTGTGTATGTGTGCTCATGCTTGAGGGTCTGGCACTGAGAAGACCAATTAAAACCAATGCCGGCAGCAAAGGACCAATGGGAGCAGGGCGCCAATGCACTTCTCCACCGTCGACGTGGTAACGCAAACCAGATGCAGTTGGGCAGTGTGTGTGTGTGTGTGTGTGCGTTTGTGTTTGCACAAGTCTACTGCATGTGTTTTTGCAAATGCCTCTTTGCTGATACACACTTTGTGCTTGTACATGTAATGAACATTTTTACCTTTTTGGATAAGGAGATGCAGAGCTTGCAGATTTGCTTGCGTGAGAACCGAAGAGTGTCAGAAAGGGTCGGAGAACAAAAATGTGGCGAAAGAAAGAGGGGTATTCTTTCTTTCCCCTCATAGCTATCCTCTTAAAGCCACACATAGACCCTCATTCGCCTGCCGCTGAAATACAACACAAACACACACACACACACACTCGCGTTGTACTTACCGAGCATTGTTCTGGTCACTTCTTACATTCTCGTGTGATCGCAGTGAAAGGTAGCATTATAGTCGCAATATTTACTCTCCTTTCATGGAAGTAAGTTCTTTTGAAGCACAAGTGCACAGCAAGGGGGTGAATGGAGGCCAGAATTCTAAAATCAATATCATACTGTGACTTTCCGCTTTGCTTACATACTTGCACTTCTGTATAGGGGAATGCCCAGCAAAGGCAAAAAAGACTGCATTCTGCGTATGTGAACGCTAAAACAACCTAAAAAAACTACCTAAAAAAACAACAAAAAAAAAACGCACCACTTCTTCTCAGAGTCATAACTCAGTCAAGCCAAGAACACACAGCCGTCATTAACATACTGTTGGAATCAGAGGAACTGAGTCCTTCCAGCTCACAGCCACCACAGTCTGTTGAGGATACATTTCCCTAAATCCGCTCAGACATCATGGACCACAAATGCTAGCTTATAGCTTAGCCCTGGCTTCAAAATGATCACATTTGACTTCCTCTTGAGTATCAAAAGAGATCCAGGGCTTTGCTGTATGAATTATCACTGCCATTCTGAGCGTGTTAGCATCTAGCTCAAAGCATCGCCACACCTAACTGTAGCCGTACAGGGCAGGTACCGTGGCTGTAGACTCTTAGTCCTATATTGTCATTAAGTCACAAAAGGTCCCATCAGCAGGCTTGTTTTCCTGCGTCCCCGGGACGCTGACAGTCTCTCTGTCCAGATGTGTTGTGGACGTTGAGGCCTTTGGGCATACAAAAAAAAAAAAGAATGTAAACAATTTTTAATGGCGGAGAATGTTTTTGTGTTTTGTTTATCTTAGAACTTATATAGTACCACTGACATAATAATTTATCTTGAAAATAACAATTTATAAGAACAATATATGGCAAAAGACAAGTAGTGACTATGCCAAAAGCCTAAAAGGAGTTAAAAAAAAACAAGTTAAAGCTCACTTCTGAGGTTTAGGTTTCATAGCAACAGAAATGATACTCTCTCAGCTTCTGTAACTGCAGTATATTTGGCAGGACAGGGGGTAAATGCTAAAGTCACAACTCCCACTTTCCCCTCTCACTGCAGTTGTGCTGCTGCTTCTTAGCTTTGGTTAGAGCGTATCGGACGCCTGGAGAAAATATCTGACTTCCCCTCAAGACTTGCAATTTGAACCAAGATAGTGTCTGGAGATGCTTTCAGGGCTGAGGTACTTTGGGGATGATTAAACAGTCTCTCTTTCACACACACACACACACACACACACACACACACACACACACACACAGCAGCTGTATACTATATGATGGCTCTTAGCATCCCACAGGGCAGCTGAAGTTGAGATAAAGTGGATCAATCTGTGCGCAAGCTGGCGTGTTTGTGTGGGTGTTTTGCGGATGCGTTCGGCTCTTTCTCTCTGCCAGTCACATTACAGTCTGACTGCAGCTCTCAGGAAAACAGGGAGCTGTTTCTGATTACATCCGCAGCAATAATCATGTTGTTTGATTGCCTTTTCTTTCAACACCCGAGCACAGATTTTCCACAAATACACGAAAAAGGAAACCACGGCAACTTCTGACACAGCTTCATATCCTTCTGTCCACAGATATCTCACTCTAGTGACGAACAACAGAAGAAGCCTCTCGGGTCCAAGTTGTTCTGCATGTCAGCTGATTCACCTCATTTAGAAGTGTTGACTGATTGCGGCAGATTCCACGAGATGATCGATGGTTTAGGAGTTTAGATGGAGGAAGCGGTCCAAGTCGGAGCGAGGGAATGAAGTACGCATGGCAATAAGCGGAGAGAATGATGCAGAGAGGGATGGACAGAAAGAGACAGGCGTTGAAAAGGAGGGAGAGGGATGAATGGAGACGGAGATAGAAAGTGACAGTCAGACAAAGGGGTGGAGGGACTTTAGACTTCATCGTCCGTCTGTGATTGCTCATGATGGATTTAAGGCGGAGACGAGAACTCATGACCTGTGAGAGTGCGAAAATTGTATTTGCTCGCAGTGTTATTGCTTTTGTGTCCACCTCTTTGGGAAGTGATGTCTTCCTGAATTTCTGCAAGCTGTTTTTTTTGGGGTTTTTTTTGTGTGCACCTGTGGAAATTTCTTGTCCACAGTTCCTGTCCAACGTGTTTGCATCTCGACCTTTTCTGCATTCCAGTTTTTCACAAAGATTGTCCATTACGGTCCAGTCCAAATTAGATATTGATCACTCCGTGCCATAGTTCCATCAAGATATATCATGTGATATTGACTTGGTCGCAGGATTCCATCAAGCTTAAATAGCTGTGTGTGCATGTGTGTGTGCGCAAGCAGTTTTCCTGCAGGAGCACAAACTGTACGATCCTAAATCCAGGCTATATGCGTACACACAGTTTACATCAGTGTAGAGGACTAAAGGCACCACCAGCATGGAGATTGACAACCTCACTCCGGGATGTAAAAAGCACAGCGCTGTAAACTCAACTGGGTTTACTCAACTGGGTTACAGGAGGTAAACAAGCTGCCATTACTGTGGTAATCTCACTTTTTTGTAAAGCCCCTGAAAACTGGTTAGCAAACAGTTGCTAATTTACACATCCAACAGGTATGGAGAAACATTATCATTCATTTGGTGATGTATCTCTGGCCACCTGATGATATGAGAGTCAATCTCCTTTTAGCTCTGCTTTTGGTCCCTACCAACTCCCAATATATCAGGCTCTCTAGCTGCTGAAGTCTCCACTATGTTCACCGGCTATAGACGTTGTTTTTAAGTTGATACTTTATTTTAAAATACCAATAATAGCTGTTTTAACTCACCAAAACACAGCTAATCTGCTTCATCGGGACTGTGTGGATGTGGTTTTAGCAGATTTGATCAAAATCTAAACAAAATCCTAAACATTGTTAAATTGTGATTGGTGCAGCTATGTAAATTACATCTGAGTCCAGCCCACTTCAAAACAATTCTCAGACCTGGCACAGGTTTTTTTGGGGAGGTTTTGTTTTTTCAAACCAAAAAAAGAATGGCTGCCAACCATGATCAGTCAAACTTGTAGCTCTCTCATCATCCTGGGCCCGGACAGGCCCCCAACATGAGCAGGAACCCTGCTACTGTTCCTGTGTGAGACACGCAGGTGCACGACAGGGAGTTTCTGGGCTCAGGATCTTCTCACTACTTCAATAAACTGCACACATTTAGTGATAAGACGTGACAGCTTCCTCTGAGTCATATTACTGTAACACAGGGAGGCTTTCGCTTATGATTCCGAGCTCAGTTTTCCAGGCAACCAAATGAAGGTCCCCTGTGGTCGTGAGCTGATTTAGAAAAAAATCAAATGAAAACACCAAAACTGAGCTGAAAGAAAGATTATATTCTTTACAGACCATCCTCCCCTCTTCCTGTCACATGCTTGCACCATTTCTTCAGCTTATTAGCCAGCGCGGTTTCAGAGTTTCCGACAAGCCTGACGGTAAATCCCAAAGCCTTATGGGAATCCCCTGTTAATTAGGATTCACCTTGCGCGAGGCAGATTTCTTCGGAATCTGGCGTCGATGCGTGGAAACAAATGCTCGTTGAGCTAATGGAACAGGGAGTTTTTAGTCTCTAAGCACGTTTCATCCCTGCAGTGGAAGTGCACCAAGCGCCTTGGGCCCCCACGGCTTTATACCTGCTGCCTCCACATCACTGCTCCTAGGTAGCTGCCCACACACATTTACTACTTGTGTAGAGAAGACAGGAGACTGATTGTAGCGGTGCAGTGCTACATATAAATGTTGGCAAGCGGTGACTTCCATGAAACGGTTGTAATCCACATGCCTTTCGGTTTGCCGCTTGAAAGAGTTATTGATCAAACATGGAATGCATGCTGATAATTTAATGGACTAATGGGGAGGCGAAAAAGTGGGTGTGCAAATGGTGGCGTTTTTGGATCATAGTAGCGGGTGTGAGGGCTAATACAACTGTTTTCACATTGCATTATAGCTATATGAAACTGTGTTTGTGTGTGTGCACAGATCAATGGCCTCCCCCTCCTGTTTGCCCCCTGAACGAAGGGATGCAGGGATTAAACCACTCGTTCCTCTCCTTCTTTCTCCTTCCTTCTCCTTCCTTCCAGAGAAAGGGAGTGAAAGGAGGAGAGATGGAGTGTGTGATAGAGAGATATAAAGTCCCAGAGGAGAAAAAGTGGACCGGCAGTTTAATGAGAACCCTGGCTCTAATGCAAATGGGAATTGATTACCACTGCCGAAGTGTCAGGAGATACTTAACTCTGACAGGAGAAGAATGTGTATGTGTGTGTTTGCATGTGCGTGGGCATGGATGTGTGTTTATCTTACGGTCAATACGCTGTCTCTTCCATCTTCTCCACTTGTCACTTTATGAACAATCTCTAATTATACTTTTGTCAGCGCTGATGGAGTTTTTTGGTGTTTTTTTTCCTACCTACACGTATTTTTTTTTTAAAGTTCTTCCCACACCGAGAACCACACCAGTGAAAGAATGGTATGGCTGTGTGCACACTGTATTTGTGTGAGGCCTCGCGCGTTTAGCTTTGTCATCCCTGACGGGCATTTAGACAGGGCAACGGAGCGGGGCCCCTGTTGTTCGATCTGTTCTGCTGCGCCACTGCAAATAAACATAGACCTCTGCCCTTAGGCCAACAGTACACCAAGATGGATCCACTGGAGTGTGTGCCTGCGGGAAAACCCCTTGATGAATGTAATTATGTCACTAATTAGACGTACACTGCTACTGAAAACACACGAGTGGTACCAAAACACTGACAAAATATCTGTTTTTGTACAAAAATAAACTGCAGTAATGAGGCAGAATTGCTAAATATGATAAGTCACAGTTAAGGTCATGGCCCAAAACTTTAGTTAACACCAGCATGACCTTTAAATGAATCGTAAAATTGATCTTTAAGAAACATTCCCAGTGGATTAACATCCCACCACTCAGTCAAACCCCATCCTCTAGCCTCCTTTTTTTCCTCCCCCCTCAAAGCCAACATCCCTTTAAAAGTTAACAAAGTGGCCTTCAGCTCTCATTTGCGGATGCATCACTCATTAGGAGCTCCATTAGTGTCTTGTGTTGTGTGATCCCAGCGAATTAGGTGCAATCAAGCCGTCTTAGTGATGCTAATCTGAAACAACTCGACGGGGTTAGCCTAGCTGCTGCCGGCACTCCAATTAAGAGCCGCGTGAGTCACTTAAACAGCCCTCGCTTTTAAAAACTGCAATCCAAGAGACAATTGCACGTGCTACATGAGGGAAGAAACTGTGACTTGGATGTTTTCATGTTGCCATGTGCCTGCACCTTATTGCCTGGACAGCAGGACATAAGCATGTGGCCAGTTGGGCTTTTCACATGTCCTGATTTCAGCTGGACTGTTGTGTTGTGTTGTGTTATGTTAAGAGTAAGAAGAGTCCACCGGATGTTTAAATGTCAAAATCATTCTGTAAATACTATTCCTCTGATTCCCGCCCTGCTTCCCAGTCACGGGTCAGTGTTAGTTGCTCCACTAGTAGTGGTGGAGTAATCTACACCAGGCACCTGCAGTATTAAGAGGGGGCTATACATAATTCAAAAACCAATAAGGAGTTTAGAAAAGTGTGTCTGGATTAAGCTCTTTTTCACAGAGGAAGCAGAAAATGATTATAGAGCTAATTCATCAACATGTGGAGGAAAGCAGTTGTGGTAAAGCAAGAAAAACAGGGACCGTGGATGATTTTCACCTCTTTTTATTGCATGTTCTGTGTATTGGTAGGTGTTTTTTAAAGAAAATCACATTCACTGCTTAATTAGACCACAACATGATCACAGAAACTTACTTTATTCACAGAAAATTGCTGTTTTCCTTTTGAGAAAATTGATGTGATATTTTCTCTTCCACTGCATTTAGTTGCCTATGCCATGATTTGTGTTGTTTTAAATTGTGCAAAAAGGTAGTGTCATTTAAAACACAGCAACAAATCATCAGGCCCATTTCAACAAACCCATGCATATGTGCAAAAATGTTACCAATTTTACAGCAAACATACAAATACTATATTTATACACTTTTCACTGACTATGTTCATTTTCATTTTCTGACCTTAAACTCGCCCGTCATAGAGGGGTGACTGTCAAGAAGGCCTCGTGATATTTCCCCTCGTCATGCTTGAGAGGATGTGTGGTCCTCAGGAGGAAAGAAATCACATCCACACAAACAAACACACATATAATAACCTGATGCTTCAGTTATCTGGCTCTCTTGCAGGGCATTAATGGCTATTAGCCAACCGCTGGTATTTACTCAGCACCCATTAGGTCTGATTGTTAGCCTATGTTGCTAATTAGCATCCCCCAGCTGGCTCTTTCACTCTGTTATTAGGCTCTCTCATCCACCAGACGCTACATAGCAAATGTATCTGTAACGTGCATCGAACCCCGCGGACATCCATGTTCATGGGTGGCGTACGTTTCTCGAGGCTGGTCATGATCAGTCCTGGTCTCTTACCATCGGGTTACAAATCCGTCAAGAAACCTCAGATTCTCTTTTGCAATTGACACGAGGGTTAAGCCCATCAAAAATCCAGGCGTCCTGCACCACCCAAAAGCAGCTCCGGTGGTGGCCCAAGCTGTCGTTGGCCACATTAACAGGTGTCGGTGCCACATGTCTCCGGTCCTCACATAAACACTGCCCAAACAGATCAAACCAAGATCAAACCAATGCAAATTGCACAGGTGGTAGACAGTTTGGGTAATAACACCCTTGCAGAAAATGGGAGAAAGCAATCACGGATGTGATGGGAAACATCTGACACAAAGTGTTTACTGTCTGTTTGTGTCATTTGAGGCGGTGATGTGCTTGTTTTTGGATAGGATTTCACTGTTTGTATGAGTGGGATGTAATTTAAACACAAATTTTAATGGAAACTCAGGTAAATCACATCTGGAGACTAACAGTTGGTAAGGAGCCACTAGAGGGGACTGTGTTTGTTTCCCTGCAAGCATTCTGCAGACTCATTACACCGCCATATTAAATGTGAAGAATGTTTTGTTTCTGCTCTGCAAGTGAACCGACTGAATAGACTGGATAAATAACAAATCACATGATCAGGCTCCATCATGGGCTTCCATTGTGTCTATAAAAGTGCTATTTGATTGTTCTGGAAAACAGGGAATATTGGCTCCCTGCTGTTGGTCAGAGCAGCAGAGAAGTGCAGATCTGCTGTGCTCTAATTGTGCTGTAGATCCCACTCTCACTGTCTCGCTCCCCTCTTGCTGGTCTCTTTGTTTCTGTGTGAAAGGCACATTGTTCAGGCCGCGTGCACCTGGGAAGGCATCGGCCACTTCACACGGAGCAGCTCGGGGACCCGGAGAGCTGACTGCTCCTCGCGCCCCCTGGACCTTTCATTCCCTCTGCTCCCCTGTTTACTGATGAGCCTCACTTACTCTGTCTGCTGCTCTTTTGCTCATCCTCCCTGCCCTCGGCTTCCTCTTCCTAAGAACAGGATTCAAAGTTCTAGCTTCCCTTTTTTACCCAATATATCGTTGTTTTGCAATACAGAATTGCTACTAACTCTGTTTGCTCAAAGCTGAATCTGTTTCCCCTAATTTGTTTTTTTTTTCTCCTTTTTTTGGGCGACACCTGTGGTTACCATGGTAACAGCAAGTACAGTTTAATACTAGAGCTTGTTCCATCACTTTCCTAAAAAAAAAAAAAGAATCAGCTGACAAGAAAAAAATAGAAAGGGACGCACTTTTGATCAACAGTTGTGGTCAACGCTAAGCGTGGTGACAAATACATTGAAATTAAACAATACCGTGTAAATACAGGTAGGCAGTCTAAATCCAGCGAAGGAATGGCGGACTGTGCCACTACCAATAAAAACTACTACATTGAGAGTTAATTAGCTAATATAGATAAATTGAATGGCTATTACAGAAAAAGTGTCGAAAGTAACTAGTTTTAAAAATCTTGAGGGTTATGACTTTAAGGTATTTGGCCAGTTACTCTGGACAGATAGATAGGACAGTGAAATGTCCATTTTGGTAAAAGGAGGTCTAATCTTCTCCAACAAAACATAAAATTGATTTGTTGTTAGTATGATGTATGCCTGAAATTCTCACTAGATCATATTCTCCGTTTTTTACCCGTCTTCTACTTGCCAGTGCCTTCTTTTCTGTCACACTGACACACATGCTTATGCTACACTAAATCTACATTGTACAATGCACCCCACCTAGAACTGAGCACAGAGTTTTTAAAGAATATATCAACTTGTTTTGGCCAATATTTATGTATCAAATAGTTGTTTTCTTTATTCCCATGTCTATGTCATTGCCCACAAAACAGCATGGGTTACAACCTGACCTTTAAACAGACTATAATGTCTCAAAAAACTCATCCAAGCGCTTGAATGCACCACTCGGAAAATTTCACCCGGAAACTTTTGAGTTGGATCCTGGTGTGGGTGCCTGAAAACAGTGCACTATAAACAAATATTCAATATGAGAACAAAATATCATGTCGACAGTTTCATTGCACAAATATTAATTTCACTAACTGCATTGAAAACTCATTCTGGTGCAATTTGACTCTCTCTCTTCTCGCCCTGTTTCTCTTTTCTTTGCCTTCTTCCACACGCTTCAGCCTCGCGAAAGCCCTTCTGTCTATCTCTCAACAGAGCCACTATGATTTGAGGCTCCCTTCTTGTTTGTTTCCTATTGTTTGGATTTTCCTCTGTCGCTGATTCTTTCCCCTTGCTCTCTCCATCCATCTTTGTTTCCATCCGTTCCTTTTTTTCCCCTGGCACTTACTGGTGTTCCCTCATTACAGGGGCTCGCCGACGGCTACTTCCAGCCGCACTGTTCGGACGGATTAGATGTGTGCGTGTACGTGCGCAATTGGATGTGTGTTTGGTTCGTTTGTTTTATTTTTATTTTTTTGCTCAGTTGGCAGAAATAAATATGACAAATCCTACATTATTTCCAGCCTTCTACCCATTCAGTTAAGAACGAAAACAGCCAATTAGAGCATTCGTCGCCGCTTTAGAGACAAGCCATTGGTCAAACTCCCAATTTGGAGACACATGATATTCGTGCTGCATCTGTGCATGTGTGTGTGTTTGTGTAATCACAGCCATATGTGCACACATTCCTGTACTGTACATAACATCAACACACTCACGGCTCATGATGCCCAAACACGGAGATGCCGACTTCATCGCCATAGAAACCGGATTGTAGCCAATAAGAAGGAGCTGCCTTCTCGGGAGTGTAAACATTTTCTTTGTTGTCATGGAGAAATGGACACTGTTTGCATGCCGTGTATTTGTTCGGATTCTTATACCGCCTTTCACGGTGTGTGTGTGTGTGTGTGTGTGTGTTTGACCTTACATGCGTTGCCCGAGGGTGTGAGAGAGACAGAGAGAGAGAGAGACACCGAGAGAGCGAGCAAAGTTCTGGGGCTTGGTAACGTATTAATACCAGCAACAATTTATGGCGCTCACAGCGTGGTGCGCTTCTTTTAGGTGGAGGAATGCTCCGGCAGACTCCACATGTTCCGGACTGTGGAGGCTGTGGTTGGGAGCGCGTCGGATGATGGCTTCGTATTGGCGCGCAGGTCTGGGAGAGGTTATTCAGGGTCGCCGTTCAATAACAGTTTGCTTTCTGTTTGGGCTCTGCCTGCACGCTCGAACTCTGCGACAAAACACATCACCGCCAGGCGAAGAACGTCAAAAGGAGCTTAAGTTTGAAGATTTAAATTTTGCTGTTGTTGCATTTGCGAGTCCTCCTTAGAGATCGTTTCTAGAAGTCTCCCGCCCCTCCTCTGCTTCTTTCTTTCTGTTTCTGATGTTGGAGGGGGCCAAACAACACAGACCTGGGATTTTTGTAAAGCTACAGAGAAATTTTGGAGTCGTCCAACACTTAATATCCACAAGGCATTCTTTGAGATTGGCAAAGCTTTTAGAGTCACTGGGGTTTACGGGCTCTTTCTCTCCCTCACACACCCGTTGCCTGCCTCGCTTTCCCTTTCTGAGAAACTATTGGAGCCTATAGCCTTGGCTTATTTGCTTTTTATAATGGGCTGCTCAGTGCCAGAGGATCGGCTTGGCTGGGAGGAGAGACCAGAGGAGAGGAAAAGTGGAGTCGAGGGAGCGAGACAAAGCACAGTTCTGCTCAGGGAAGACTGCTGCTTTCAGGCCTAAGGTTCCCCAAGTCTCTGTTGCTCCACGTGTGTGTGTGTGTGTATGTGTGTGTGTGTGTAGGCGGGGTGTTTACGTGTATGCACAAAGTAGCGGTCACGAGCGGCAGCCAAGCGTATATTGAGGGACACTTTGAACACTTTGCACTAAGAACCAGACAAAACGCAGGACACAGCAGGCGTCACAGCACCCTCACTGCATCACTTCTCATTCGTTCTTATTAATTGACATCAGTTTTAACAGTTAAGTAATTGTTGCTGCCATTTTTAAGCAAAAGTGCCAGACATTCACTTGTTCAAACTTCTCAAATGTACATGTTTCTTGGTTTTAATTGTCTTTAGATGACATTAAACATATTTGGGTAAAGTGAAGTCACCATGAGCTTTGGGCTGTCTGACATTATTCAATCAATCCAGAAAATTATCAGTACATTAATTGTTAGTTTCATAAAGGGAACTGGACGTTAGAGAAGACAATTATGGAGAATGTTCATGACTTTATGGTGTAAATCAGCATCAGACCAGCATATTAATACTGGCCGTTTATTATCTGGAAGTCATTTTATCATTGTTAGGGTAGTTATCTATAAAACCTGAATGAATAACCATGAAAGCTCTCACCATGCCTCAAGGAGATACCAGTTACATGGCTTTCAGAGACGGATCACAGTGCAGTCACCCCCGTTATGCTACCCCAGCCAATGGGGCTCTGCCTCACAGGCACATCACTGCCAGCATAGGCAGAAAAAATGCTACTGTTGGTGATTTAGGACTGAACATTCAAATAGACTTTTATTTCTTCCTCATCCAGAACAGGACAAGAGAAGACAGCGAGAACAGGCCGTTCTGTGTTCTTTTAAAAATGAGAAAAGCCACAGAAAGAAACTGTTGCTGTCACACAGATGTAAGGAGGAGTTCAAGCTTGTCACAGAAACCCTCACTTTTTTAGGATCTGATTCACATTCTTTGTCAGGTTCAATAAAAGGAGTTGAGAGCTACATGGAAAACTAGTGAACTAAACTGATTCATAGTACAGCATCGTGGCATCTAAAAGACTGGGCTGCAGCAGCAAAAAACAGCACACGCTCGCTTCTTATGTGACGTTTACTTTACAGTTTGACAAACCAGTCTTACCTTAAGGCCCACTTACTAGCCTTTTCCAGAGCTTTTAACCACAACCCACGGTCATCTTCAACAAATAGGTGTCAGGTGGAACTTTGGTCACGTGATAACAATGTACGACACCCAGCTCCATTTGCTGATGAAGACCCTGAGGTTTGGCTGAAAGCTCTGTAAAGGTAGTAAGTGGACCTTTGAATTGACTTGAGATTATCTTGTTATACATTCTGTTCCCAAAGGTCAAAAATGAACTCCCGTGCTCAGTTAGAAATGATGGACAACAGGAGGAAAATCTGACCCAAGTTGTAGGAAAGAAGGGGAATTATCCTTTAACAAAGGATATTAGATTCGATTTTTATTCAAATCCTTTTATTTTAGCCTTTTCCAACACTTGAGGGTCCACGTGACCTTTTATAGGCTTTTTCCTGTGTGTGTACATGTGCGTGTTGTCACTGCACAAGTTTAAATCTGCTTTCCCGTTGTTAACGCTGATTGCAAATTAGCTTTTCCGAGTGCTCTAAGTATTTGAACTGTATCTAACACATGAATGTCCTGCGTGTGTGAGCGCTTTCATGTGTTCTCATTTATATTGTGTTTGTGTGTGTGCGTGCAGACTACGGTAGCGTGCCTCCACTAACTTCCCTAATATTAAGCCTGTGTTCTGTTCCGGGGCCAGATCAGTCGCATTGATAAAGCTGACCTCATGTTAATCATGCTGATTCTGGCCCGGCGCCGCATTTTTCTCACATCGTCATTTCCCTCTATTTGCATATTAACAATCCAGACATTCTTTTCACTTCCACTTCTTCTTTTTTGTGTTTTTCCCTAAGCTTTTTCTTCATTCTCTCCCTCTGTTAGCTAGATGACCTCTTGCTAACCTGTCGATCCATCACAAGGTGTGTTTTACTCCTTCCCCTCCCTAAACGATGAAGCGCATATTTGTTTGCTGTGGCATTTAACTGGATTTCCTCAGGCACTGTGTGTGTGTGTGTGTGTGTGTGTGTGTGCACGCGCATTTGTGAATGTGCATTCAATGCTAATTCCGCTGAATGGAAGGAGGTCTCTAAATAGCTTTGCTTATGAATGAAATGGCAGCGGTGGCAGACTCAAGACTGGGCGAGAGAGATAGACTGAAAGAGACAGAGGGAGCGAGAGAGCGATTCAGTCAATGCTTAATTAATGAGAAGCTACAGGGAATTGAAACGCTGCCTGACCTCTGCCCTTGCTTGACCCCCCCCCATGTCTATCTCACACACTTTCTGACAGACCAGTTGCATCACGAATTTCTATTCCACAGGTCCATCAGCCAATAGCAGCTTTAGTGGTGATATCATCCTCTCTGCATTTGTGTTTGGAGAAAAAAAAACACTCTGCCGGGGATGAAGCCTCACATGGCCTTCGGATCAATTATTCATCCTTCATCTCTCTTTCTCTTCCTTGCTTTTTGTTTGTTTAATTTGCTCTTCTCTCTCCTCTCAATCTGTTTTCTTTGTGCAGCTTTTTTTTGCTCAATCCTTAGTTATTTTTTTTCCCCCCTCCCTGCGTAGTCCCACTCGCCAAGAACTGGACATGAGATATGAGACATGAGTGTGTGTGCTCAAAAAAAAATGAGCACACACTTTGGGGTGATTTCTGTAGGAAGCCATCCTCTCTTCAAACATCTATTATATATGCTTTCTGTTCCCCTTGACGGTTAAAGCTCTCACTCACACTCAGAAACACACACATACTGTATAACCAAGTGCCGGTACACACCGCAGACTGTATAGAAGAAGTGGACGAAGCCTCCATGACGTCCACCGTTGGTTTGTGTTGCCATCTAGGTTTTTTGAAGCCAAAAGTGACGTTATTTGAACAAGAGGGTCGGCTGCCTCTATCCTGATTGGCGGTTCACATGGTAATGACTTCTCAATCAGACGGTATCCCTACCCTAAAGCATATGCTGCTTGATCGTCTATTTTCGTCTAAATGTGACCATAATTTACAAAATAAGCATCTGCTGTACTGAAAAAGACTTAAAACTAGCAATTGAGACCATAAACTCATTAAAAGAATGTTCACTGAGGTGAGAATTAGGGTCATTTTCTCATTGACTTCTATACAATTGGACTTCATTTTGCAGTCAATAGAGTCGCCCCCTGCTGGCCGTTAGAGAGAATGCAGGTTTAAGGCACTTCCACATTGGCTTCACTTTTCAGACCTGGAGGTTGCAGCTTAGTACACACAAACACACGCGCGCGCACACACACACACACACATACACCGACACTGGCCAGTACATCTCTGTCAATTAGGATGACAGATATGGTGCTGTATCCTGTCTGACGAACACACATCTGCTAATTCATAGCCTTGAGAGCACTTCCTGGCCGCAGGTGTTTCTCTCTCTGTGAGTGTGTGTGTGAGAGAGTTGCAGTGTGTCTCTATATTTCCTTGTGTTTTAATGTGAAGGTAAAGCAGTTGTGAATTTTATTAGTTGTGTCTCTGAAAAGCGTTTCTCATCTGAGCCTGTCCTCACCAGGTAAAACAACGGCATCATCTTAAATATTTTCCTGACAAGGGATGTGTTGTGGTTGTACAAACGATTGTCCTCTTTCAGTTGCAAAGCATGGAGAAAGCCTCAGAAAGGGAGGCTAATTTTTGCCTTTCAATTTGTGCAATTTTTGCAGTTAGGAGTGGATACAGATTATTTTCAGGAGGGGGGCACAGGGGGCAGCAACAATTACATTGCGGGGGCCACCCAGAACAGAGTGAAACATAGCGATGGATGTGGGGGGGGTGTCGGTTTCGGGTGGGATTGTCTTATGGGCTAGTCCATACGCACGTGCTCATAGAACTTCCAGTTACATGCAATAATTACTGTCTACATTTGGTGCGTGGCGGCTGTTTATTTCAGTGTTCGAAGCACACAGTGATTGATGTCAATAAGAGCCAATGAACTTTGGGGGAGCACACGGGTTGGGCAATCAGATTACAAAGGGGGCAGGTTGAGTAAAGACATCTCACTGCTGCTCTCAGCTGTTGTTTCTAGGTTCAAGAAAGAACTTTGAACCTTAGCTAAACCAGCAATTTGAGTCACTCAAATGTATCAATACCTGAATTACAGTGGGTCAGATCAGTAAAAGCTCAGATGAGTTGTTGAAATGTCATACTGGATGCTTTGGAAGGCACTAATAAACAACCCATTTTGTCATCTAGGGATGAGGTTATTTGTTGGTTGACGATGATGACTAAACTACGTGGCTTTCACCTTGTGTTCCCTCAAACCGGGATCAATAACGTAATCCCAGCAAAGTAGTGTGATCACTTCTGAGGATGGCCATCACACTGGATAAAAAAGATTTCAACTCTTTGACATAAGTGGCATGCAAGAAGTTACTTTGCTTTTAGAAAGCTGCTGATTTGATTTGTTTTTGATCAGTGTAAAGAATCTTTTGACTGAGAAAATAATGCACATCATAAAACTATACTGCAGAACGAACGTATTCGAAGCAGGAGCTACTGTACCAGTATGTGACATGCTGTAGTGTAGTCTTTCTTTTCTACCTTCCTGCTGACTGTAGTGGAGAAAGGGATATTTCCTAACGTTACGTCACCAAAGCAGCTCCTACAAAAGTGTGAAATCTCTCTCCCACTCCCTTTTTTCTCTCTTTCACCCTTCTCCTTGTTCACACGTTGGCCTGCTGGCATTTAATAAGATAGTAGAGCAACATTTTTCGCTCTGAGTGGTTGTCCTTTTACGGTACAGGTATTCGATCAACTCTTCGGTCTCTCTTTTGCTTTTGCCACCCTATTGCACATCAACAACCTGCTGAGCCCTGTCAGTTTGAAATCCACGTGGACAGAGAGGGATCGATGCAAATAAGCTGAGATGACAAAGCACAAGCAGGGCTTTAAGTCCCAGCACAAAGTTGCGGGTAGAAAAGAGAATTCCTCGTGTTCTGGATGGTTTCCATGGTTGATGATGTCGCTGAAATAAATGTCAGACCCATCACGGACTTTCAAACGCCGCCCTCAAAGTTCTGCTCTGTATCTGCGACAACTCTGCCCCATCACCTCAGCCACAGACACCACAGCAGTAGAGATGTGACTTCACAATACTTCCCAATGAAAGCCCGCGTTGCTTAGCAACTCACAGTCCGCAGTGGTAAGATACAGGGGTGTTTCCTGGCTGATGAGAGAGATGCGTGTGCGCCTGCGTGTGTGTGTGTGTGTGTGTGTGTGTGGAGAATCTGTTTGTGCATTGAGCCCATTAAGAACCCCCCCCCCACACACACACACACCTCCCACCCCCCTTGGCGCATACATTTCATATGTAAAACTCAATTCTAAAAGCACAAGGCAGCAGTTCACGAGCTGACTGCATCTGCAGCTGAAACGATGCACCGTACCCACAAGAGGACATCTCGGAAGATAAACTGGTTTTGGTTTCGGGGATATTGACGAGGCAGCCAGATTGTGAAGTCAGCCTTTTCTTTCACCACCCTCACATAAAAATTGATCCCTCTTTATATAGTCCCCCCTTAGTGTCCCCATTGTGTCAGTATAATAGTTGGTGCACTGTATGTATCCATATTCATGAGCAGGGAGCATAAAACAAAGTTGCAGCATATTTACATGGACAGCGTCTTGGAGTGAGGCTGAATTTATCAATAATGTAAGCTGGTAAAACTTTAATGGTGTTTGCTGTCGGCGATGTACCCCCGTGAGAGATCTTTAGGTCAGTTATCTAACCCCTCGACCCTCCCCAGCAAATACACACACGTGATAGCGCAGTCACTGTGGTGAACTGCCATGTAAGGACATTATACTGATATGGATGTGTTTTCAGCTCCATCTCCCTCACATGCTTCTTTTCTTCCTGTCTTTCACATTTCGCCTGTCAGTCCTTTCCTTCGTGTCATCTTTTTTTTTCTTTCTTCACTCACACATGCTCTGTCTCTAACACATTCCCCTTTTTACTGTCTTACACCCCTCCACCCGTCCCTCCCCCTGTCTGTCTCTCTCCCGTTCATCCTCCTGCCCGTTTTTCAACCCGCCTCTCATATGGCAGGCACTGATACAGCCGGCGTGACAATATGCCGCTATTTCCCTCAACCTCCTAACTCCCCGGCTCCTGACTCAGGCAACTGATAAGCCGTGTCAGCGAGCGGTTGGGATATGCAGTGTTACACCAGCAGGATTTTCCACGCCATGAGTCGAGATGCTCTGCTGTAACACGCTGGCCTTTTGCTAAGGGTCGCGCCTCTCAGTATGTCGCTGAGGCAGCTTATTTACAAGCTGAAAACTCATTTTAAGTAGTATAGTTTAGATTAAACTCACTACCGCTTATTGACGACTGCATTAGAGCGAAAAAGCCAGTATTTGTCAGGCCTTATAGGTTTTCATGCACCTTCCTCTTGCCTCGAACTGAACGTTAGTCAGTCAGAGGCGACCACTCCTTGGTTAAAATCGTGGTTTAGGGCCACTAGTTGCCTCATTCTGTATCCCAAGCACAGTCTTCCACAGCTCTACTCGACTCAGATTTTGGCATCTGCAGTGAAAGCATTGGCTGAAAGATGGTTAGATTAAATAAAAGAGAGAGAAGTGAAGTGGAGGTACACAGACTGATCAATAGTGGTTTAATGTTCACCTGCTGAGAACAGGAAGACAGCCAGGGGGCTGTGGTCTATTTTGGGGACAAAGTGACATTTCTTCATGCGGGGACTCATAGACAAATAAACGTAGACGTGTGAGTGCGCACTCAGGCACGAGCACAGACGCACACACTTAAGCACAATGGCGGTGAGGGATCGTGCATTACAAAGGGCTGCAGCAATCGCCTTCAATATTTCATGAACATCCTTCCTCTTTCAGTTCTCTCCTCCATTTTTTATTTTATTCTGGCATGTTCGGCATTCTTTCTCTGAAAAAAAGTTTCATTTTTGTCAATCTCCTCCCAGAAAATAGCAGGGGTAAGACGGTACAGACAGAAAAAGCGATAGGAGAGGGAAAAGAAAGTGATCAGAGAAAAAAAAAGCTTTGAGGGGTTTGGAGAGAGAGGAAGGATTGATGGGAGATGAGCGGCAAAGGTGAGGCAGCAGCAGCTGTCTCAGACTTTAGAGATAAACCTCACTTTTCACCCTGAGCTACCTTCCTTCCTGTTTTGCACACCTTCACATATACTTGCGGTGCTCACTTGGCTTTGTAAAGTTTGTCTTCTGAAGAGGAGGTATGCACTCCTGAGGAAACAAAGACAAGAAGAGGGGCTGTTTGTCATGACTGGTAAAAGAGAGAAAATGGTTGGTAAAATAGTGCGGCCACTGAAGAGATGCCGAACTAAGAAAGTGAGTGATTTTAGTGTCAGCATTCCTCTTCACAGTGGCCATTTTAGGATCACTCCCCCAATGATTTGCTGTCGTCAGACATGAAAAGTTTCAAATTACTGTCACTCTTTTACACAGACTTCTGGCTGAAACCAAATGACTTCCCTCATATTTGCAGACTTGCTGATTTTAAGGGCTGTCCAAATCTGAGACTGGCCTCGCAGAAAAACAGCATCAGTCGTTCTCAGGAAACGTCCAGAAACATACAAACATATGCTTCTGTTCAATTGATGAAGCTGTTTAGTGGCTGTAGGAATCATGACTGTTGTTTGTCAGGAAAAAAGATGGAAATAGTGTAAAGTTGCCAAGATGTTTGCAGAGGCAGGAGGTTGCAGTGCTCGGATGGATCAACCACTTTTAACCGTGACTACAATCTTTCCCTAACTTAACCAAGTCCATTTTGTGCCTAAACCTAACCAAACCTTAACCATAGTAGTGTCAGAGCAGATAACCTTGTTATTTTTGCAACTGTGATGCATTGCAATGGCTTGTTGTCCTGCCAATAGGGGCACCACATCAGAAAATATTATAGGGGCAATTACAGACCATCAATAACTCATCACGTCTACACAAGGCATAAAGCAGTTTTTTCTATGCTCTTTTTTACTGGCTTCATTGAGAAGATTACCCTTAAATCATAGCAATCTGGACGTGACAAACTAATGAATTCCTTGCGGAACTGTTGAGTATAGTATAGTTGAGTTGAGTTGAAAATAGTGGATTACATTGTCAGAGACCAGGCTGACTTACGGACTTGTCCAGGTCCCAGGTTCGGGGCCCCAGCTTCTGGTTTACTGTGCCTGTGTAACTGTTAGATTGATAGGGGCCCACCGCTAATCTATGCCCCGGGGCTCCTTGGCAGGTTAATTGAGCCCTGGCCACTGGTATTGGACATATCAATGGCAAGGACTGACGTCTTAAAGTCTGGTCTTCCAGTGTGTTTTATCCCTTCATGACCCAGCAGCCTCACAGATGTTGAGGTTCCAGGTTCCATGTGCGGAAGGTAGACTCTTTACATCTTTTCTTGGGCCCTCCTTTCCATCTTAGCAAACAATCAAATCAAATCTATCAAAACAACACGTCTTGCCTTCACCCAGTCAACCTTTATCTCTCTCCACCTCTCTGCTTCCACCTGACCAGTTCTTCCTGCTGTTCCACTCCAGCCCGCCCTCTCCTGCAAGTCTCCCTGACAGCTTTTAATGAGGTAACACAGTCATTGTGACATAAGTCTGAATGTCACTGCACCTGTCCCACCTCCAGCTCTGTGTCCCAGCTGCCTGCCATGCCAAGGCACCTTGCGTCCTCTGTCACGTTTGAACTTCAGGGCAGAGTGAGTTTTCATCAGGAAGAGGTGCCTTTGCACATCCTCTGTAAGAATCCTCCGGGTTTTGATCTGAATTCCTTTCATGAACATAATGGGGAGTTGTGAAGCCAGAATTACAGCCGGTTGCATCAAACAGACAGCTTACATACTATACAGAGTAAGCAATATTCATGCTGTTTTAACTTGAATTCCAATGAGTATTTCTGAGGTGAATTTAAGCTACCAATTGTTAAGATATATACCATGGAAAGATGGAAACACTTGAGGGAATCCAAAATCATACAAATGAAACCAGTGGAAATTTCCTTATAGAAAAATAGCCTGACAAAGCATTGCACCTCGTATAACTCCCTATAACACCTTATAGAACATGGGCCATGCAATAAAGGTAGAAATTACGAATCATTGCTCAGTTCAGTTCAAAGATTTGTTGGAACTCACTATGTATGTAGTTAATTCATTTATTTTTGTTCAGGAAAGCAATTGCATCAACCCAGTCCCAGCAAAAAATGTATTTAAATCTCCAGAAAATCTGCAAAAGAAAATTTGAGTTAATGCATGTTGGGCGCATTGAGATGAACAGTTGGTGGCGCTAACTCTCCGGTCACGTACCATCAAACAATTGCAGTACAAGATGTTTTCTTCCACTTTGTCTGAAAGTATCATGCATTTCTCTACTGGCTTGTTTTACAGCTTTTCATTAAAGCTGTATGATGTTTACACTTCGTCAAATATTCAAACCCTAGACTCCATGTTTTCACGGCTGTCCAATTTCATAATTTTTGGTATCTTTAGAAACTTTGCGATTTCCACTAGAATTTAAAATATGGTTATGGGGGATTTCAACAGTTTGAGTTTGTAATGACTTGATCAGTGGAGCTATGTGCACCATGTATCACAGCTTAGATGACACGCTACTTACAGTCACTAATGAGAGGAGCTCCTATGAAAAAAACTACTGATCCAGTACATTTAATGGCTACATTTATATATGTATATATGTGTGTGTATATATATATATATATATATATATATATATATATATATATATATATATATATATATATACATATTTTTTATCCAAAGCGCTTGACAAGGTTTTTGCCACTCATTCACACACACACTCACATTCATTTCATATTTATTATTTCATCTTGTGGATACAACGTCACAGTAAAGATTACAGAGTTCAAGTGCTGAAGCCCTGTACTACAGTGATTGGCAGCTCTCTCACTGACTCCTGTAGGCTGGAATCTGCAAAAACATGGCAGAAATTCTGGAAAGACTGTCACGCATGGATGTTTGGATGCAGTGTTGGAGGCGGGGCCTCCTTCATTTCTATGGAAGTTGCTCAGTGGCGCATGAAGCAAACATCCAGGTATTCCCGGTCTGTTGGGCCTATAGAGCATGCGCACTAGCGTTTCCTTAAGCCCCGCCTCCCAGGCGCTCACATGAACTCAGACTAAAGTAACTCTGGATTCAGCTACTAGGGAATTTTACAGCTTTCAGGACCTAATGATTTAAATAAAGGCTATTAAAGTGTTAGATCCGGGAAGTTGAAATGCCTCAAAAAAATGTATCCACTGAGCTACAGACGTCTCTTTCTCAATGTTAGTCAATGGGAAAAAGTCTTCTTGGGCCCAATGGCATCACGTGACGGACCCGGAAGTTGTAATTCCACCGTTTGGCCGATGTGTCAAATTGGCTTCAAAGTGTGGCGCACTTCCTGGGGACTTGCTGTCACATTTCTCTCAATCTATCCAGTGTATAACAAATGTAAGGTGTGATGTAGACTGCGCGGTTGCATAACAATGATTCATTATATACCCACAACACCTCATTTTGTTGTGTTAACGAGATTTGGGAATGTGGAGAGGTGTTGTCTCATGTTAGCTAAACATTCTCTGTTGGTTCCGGTACCTACAGTATCTGAAAAAGGGCATTTGTTAAGCCTTTTTCTTTTTTTTCCAGGCATACATTTCATTTAAAAAATGCAGTTTCAGAAAGCCTTTGCAACACTCATGTGCAACAAGTGCAGGGTTAACAAATTTCTACAAAACAACTGATGTGGTAGATGACGAACACAATTTTATCCAGGTTCAGAACAACAGTTCTTGATGTAACTGTAGTATCACGTCATGCGCGGCCCCTCCGGCGAGAGATATAGATTCGGAGTACGAAGAGCCAAGGCTGCCTGGTATGCATGGAGACGGGCAGAGCCGAGTCGGATGCAGAACCACGTCCTGTGTGAGTTATAGTAAACACAATGAATAATATCTATTCAGAGAGGCTTGTCTGTATTGATCGCCCTCGGACTGTGTGTGCACCTCATCTCTTCCTGCTGAGGATTCATTTCCCTGCTCTCATGAAAGAAACAGGAGCTGGAGAGAACTTGATGAGACGGGTTGAAACTTTTTTAAACCAAACTTTTTGCTCTTTTGAATCTGTTACCTCATTTCTCCTCTTTTCATCTCTAGCTACGCACCCACTGTTTCTCTCCATTGTTGCTTGTGTCCTGGTGTCTGGTGTCAGATCATTAGTGGACGGAATCAGAGTGAATCAGCAGTGTGAGGCAGGGGAGGACATAAGACTTGCATATTGTTTCCCCTTCATTAGGCAAGAAGAAAGGGACTTTAAATGTGTTTGTGCATGTTTGTGTGTAAGAGAACAAGTGATAAAAAGAGGGCTGGCTGAAAAGAACCCATGAGAGCAGAACTCAGAACACGTTTTTGAGGTGTTGATGAGTTTGATAATGTTGCCTCTCTGATGAGAGCTTTGCTATGTGAGCCTGCATGTGTGCCTCTGGTATAGAGCAGGCTTCTTGCTTTCAGAGTTTTGACAGAGCATATCCTTGTGTATCTTTCCTCTAATTGAATCCATCCCTCAGGGCGTCACCACTTTATATGCTGACACCATGAAGGTGTGTGTGTGTGTGTGTGTGTGTGGCAGAACATTGCAAACACTATCTCCTTACAGTTTAATTATAGCCCACCAGCTGGAGAGACAGAGGAAGAGAACGAGGGCAGGAGAGGAAGAGCTATTGATTGAATTAGTCAGATTATTCATATTTAATGTTTTGCTTTGTCTCCATCCTTCTGCCTTCTCCTTGATTTCTTTCTGTTAATAAATTCCTTTTATTCGGTCGTAAGATGTCCAGTAAACAGTATATTCTATGCACTTCGTCAGTCGACAGGGTCTGAATTGCACCAGTAAAACCTGTCTGCTGTCTCCACGTGTGCCAAAGGGCAAGCGAGGCTGTCAGGGTCACAGTATTTTACTCATCCACCTTTTAAAAAAACAAGTTTCCCCGCCTTGTCGGTTGTATCTAGGGATGAAAATCTACTTTCTTTGTAGATCTGAGACTGTGAACTTGATCTAGAAAACATAGGGTTTTCCATTTTTCCTTCTCTTCCGTTTGGGTTGCTTATGTTGTGGTTAAGCTTGATTGTAGCTCACAAAACAGTGTGCCGCAACTGAAAACGATGCTACAAGAGCAATGAGAATGAACTCAAGCAGTAAAGTTACGGGCTGTAAAACCCAGAAAACAAGCAGTCATGCGATCCATTGTTGTTTGTAAAAAATATTGATTATAGCTGCTGTAAGCAAGGTGCATTTTATTGCAAAGTATTTGAACTTTTTATATTTAAAAGGAAGGTTGTGTTATTTCCTCTTTTTAAAGTTACGTAGTCTCACTTTAAGTCTGTTGGCTCGTTAGTCAGTCTGCCAGTCAATTGTCCGTCCACTGACTATCACTGCAGCTACTGTAGATAGCAGCCTTATAAACAACATAATGCCCTCAGTGAACCACTCTGTCCACGGCAGCATCCAGCAGCAAAATCCTTAGTGCAAAAAACATCCATCCAGTGATTTGTAATCACTGTAGAGAGGGTTTTGGCATTCAGGATCGTCCTATCTGCCTGCTGAGGGGAGCATCAGTGACTTGGGCAGCAGAGTGTTTTTTTTTGCAAACTTCAAACACTACAAATATGTAGTACTCTTCCACGTCCTACTCCTTCACCATAATACTGTCTAATAGAAATCATACTGCTATATGGCTCCAAAAACAATTGGCCTGCCAACACCTTCATACCATAGCAGTTATACACACCGACACCATAATCTGCCTTTGTGTGACATATTGTATGAGTCCTTTCTTTCTGCTCTGTTTCCCGGGTGCAGTAGTCTTGCCTGTATAATACAGTTGTCTTGTTTTCTTTGTATGTTAATTGTGAGAGTTTTCACGCTGACCTGTGCAGACTGAGGGAGCAAATTTCCTTAATGAGGACAACTCGCGATTCTGCTGTGGTACGGACGGCAGTGGAATCTACAGGTTTTGAATACATTTACAGCGCAAACTTAACGTTTGATTTGCTGCTGTAAATTAGGAAAAGACCAGTTACCCTGTGAAATCTTAAAATTCTATTTGGAACACTGGTAATATCAGCACATTTTTATGACCCTGTTTAAATTTGTTTTGTGGGGGGTACTTATGAATTACAAGGTCTGCTTATTATACTAGTGTTGTACAAACAGAGCTATTACTTAAACTTATTGCGGTGTACTGGGTGTGTTGTTCTGGTGTGGTTGTTATGACAGTGATCAGGTTTTGCTAGTCCATTACTATCTTTGTAAAAATTCTAGACAGATACTGATGCACACACTGACTTGGATAATATCACAAGCTATACAATACTGTATAGAGTGACATCATGGGTTGTAGTACTATAGAAATATTCTTACGGTATTATATTGACCTTAGAATTAAAAATGTAAAGGATTACCATAAAACTAAAGTTACATGTTGCTAGATAACTTTTAAATTCCTGATTCCTAAACTGATTGTACATGGTGCTTTGGAAAATGCCCTTTTGATGTTTTAGTTTTTTAAATTTACACACATATACAACAGCATAAAACCACATAAATAAAACTGATGTGACAGGAGAGACATTAAAAAAACACACAAAATGAACAGAAGAGATCCCCAAATCAGCAGACAATAATCATGTTAAAAGAAACAAAATAATAAAAAACAAAAAAAGATAAATAAATTAAAGTAAAGAAATAATTACAATCAAGAACTAATTTGACACCATGAATTAAATGTGCTGACCATTTGAGTACCTGTTGTGTATTAGAACATATGTTCTGCTGCCCCTAATATATGAATCTATCAGAAATGTCATGCTCGTGTATTATTTCTGATGGAGGAGGAAATATAATTGCTAAAATAAGCCAGTTTAGAAACAACACACTGTAAACCCGTCAAGTTGCTGGGGAAAATGCGGGGATTTGTTGTGTCTGGAGCCTGATGGACCTCAGCGATAAACTGAAACTTTACTGAACTAAAATGGCACAGTGTTGAGCCCCTGATGAAGGTTGATGCTATCAGTAGCACACACTGACAACCCATGCAGCTCATTATTTTTAATTAGCCCCACCTTCTTAGTCCTTTACTGCAAACCTTTGCCGATGCCACCGCTGCGCGTGTCAACAACATTTTGCTCTCCCCAAAACTTTGCGCGGCCACCACTCTCAAACTCCAGGCCTGAGAGTCTGAGCCTTTGTTTCCTGTTTAATGATCCCGCTCGCCATACTAACTGATCTTTTTAATTGCATCCCTTTGGACTCACACAACTTTCTGCGCATCCTCCAGCGCGTCACACAACCCTGCGCTGCCTTCCAGATGCAACCATCATTACCCAACTGATGCTACTGAGGTTCCTTGTGGTCACAGAGTTCCCTCCAGCTTGCATCTATTATTCAGTATATTCCTGTTCAATACTGTATTGGAACTATCACAGAGTATCACACTGTAGCCTAGTATCCCCCGGAATCATTTTCAACTTGGATAATTCTGCAGCACATGATTTATGTCCAATGCCAATGCTCAGAGGCATAGCAGGGAGACGCATGCCCTTTGTTCAGGGACGTATAAAGTAAAGGTTTGGAGGGTGGTTGCGGGTGGTGGATGAGCACTGACTTTTATGCAAGAGACAGTAGTTTGCTTACCTTCACAGTCAAATTCAATATAGTACTTCAGTAAAGGAGGGTGACTCACGAGAGATCCTAGCTAGTAATGAGTTAACCTTTAAAAACCCTGGATCCTACACTTCCCATAATACAACCTGATAGTGTCTTTTGTTAGACCCCCCAACTGCCTGGTACACGGCCACATCTTTGAAACCATACGGCCCCAGTTTGTAATGTAGACTTTCTGTTTCAGTCATTACTCACTCCCCATGACTCCCCCTGCACCTAAATTTACCTTAAATGTGCCCCTTTAATGTTGGCTTTTCTTTTCCTTTTTTTTTTTTAACCATGTCAACATTATTTCCCTAACCATAAGCAAGTATTTCAGGTGCCTAACCTTGACCATACCGTAGATGCCATGTGAATCATGTAAATAAATACAGTTTGCAATTCGTCAACAGTGCAAATTTGTATGTCAAAGTTCACCAAAGTTAAGCTTGAGCTCCCTGTGGTTTTTTCTATTTGGCCACAGCAAATGCATCCACTGATTGCAGCATTTCCATTGAAATGACTGGACTTCGGCCCTAAAACTGTTATAAATGTGTATTGTATAAATGTGACTGAGTTCTAACTGGGAAATTTGATATGCATCTGTTTCAGAGAGGAAACACGTGTTAATATCTCATCGGCATGTTTTGATTTGTAAATGCTGCCATGTCTCCATTATTTCCCCTTGACCAACACTTTGGTATTTTGAGAACTGGCTGTTCAGTTTGAAACTTCAGCCTTCGGTGGCAGCTTTTGACCAGCATGAAGGAGGGAAGTTAAATGTCGTTGTTCGCCCTTCTCTCTCTTTTTTTTGTGTGTGTGCATCGTCTGTGGGGCCATGCTGACACAGCTGCATTATGGGTCAGCGGGATGAATGAGCAAGTGGCGGCTAATGCGATAAAAGATGGACAGGCCGTTTGTCCTTCGCAGCCTGTGTGCATGCGTTTACACACATACACAGAAGAAAAGCACCGTTTTCTTTTTAACTCATACACACACACACACACACACACACACACACACTTGGATGACAAACAGTCTATTCTGTCTAACATTGTTAACCAGGCTGGATGCAAGGTGCTGACTGTGGATGCAGTGGCAATCTATAATGTATGTGGGTGTGTGTTTGTGTGTATGCATTCGGCCTTCAGATCTGTGTCAGTGTGTGTGTGTGTGTGTGTGTGTGTGTGTGTGTGTATTTATTGAAGCAGTATCAGCCTAATCTGTGTTTGGTCTCGTCATTGATTGGTGTCACATAACTCAGGCTGGCGTTTAACCTAACCACATTAGGAAATGCCCACTTCGACCCTGTGGTCAATAAAATTCATGCGCTTCGCATCAAGATGTCTTTACATTCACTAACTCTAAAGCCGGATACTCCATCCTCCTCTTAGTCAGCCTCCCGGTCTCTCGGCATCTGCCGCTGTTGGATTTTTTTTTTTTTTGTGCCTCGCACAATCTCTTTAAAGTGCCTATCCAGCGCCCTCGCTAACAATCTGAACATTTTCCAACACGCCTCGCAAACAGATCCTTTGGTTAACAGGGTGAAATGGGAGCAATGACTGCCACTCAGAAACAGCCACAGGTGGGTTTCCCACTTCCCAGACTCCTCTGTGGCTCATTCTGCGTCGCGCAAACATTTTTTGATAGTGAATGGAAGACATAAACGTGCATCATTTTGTCAGAGCAGTTTATAAATTTGAGTGGGATAATGAGGTCACTGGAGAAAGCCTAGAGAAATGCCTTTTTTCTTCTTGCCTCTTGTTACCTGCAAGCTTTTGACTCAAGCTGTTACTGTCTGTCTTGTTGTATTCCTTAACTGTTGTTCTCTACGTGGTTCGAGCGAGCGTCCATGTTGGTGATCCTGCTGAACTGTGTGACACTGGGCATGTTTCATCCCTGTGAGGACATCGACTGCGACTCTGAGAGGTGCAAGATCCTGCAGGTAAGGCAGTTTTCAGATTGCTGTGTTGTATATTAAATGTGTTTTTTTCTTATCACACTTTTTGTAACAAGGAAAATCACAGCAGAGCAAGAGCAAAATTATTTTTTATTTCCTGAGCTGTGGGGATACGTACCTAAAGGAGTGGCATTATGTGATAACACATAATTTCTGACACTTTTCATGTGAACAAGCATGGCAACACTATGAATATCTTCTGGGAGAATGTCTGAAAATATGCACCCGTACTTAAACGATATTGAGTAAATAAATTGAGTTTGACGTGTAGAATAGTTGGAATGCCCCTTTAAAGTATGTTAGTAGTCAGTTTAGTTAGTTAATATAGTTGGCTCTGTTTCACCAGTGGGACTGTAGCCACGGTTACCTGACGTTTACTCCACCTCGAAGTCTGTATTGGACACAGTGACGTAACTGTTGGGTGAACGTTTGTTTGAGGTGTCCTGCTGAAGACAAACAACACAGAGAAATGACAGTGGGACACGTTCGTCACTTGCACTCATTTATCCTCTCTGATCTTTATTCAGTGAGACAGGTACAACCCACTGAAAGGCCTTCCACCGGGATGAGCAAGGAGAAAAAAAAAAAAAAAAAAAAACATAAAACAAAACACAAACACACATTACAGAAACAGCATTCGCAAGCACAGATGTGACACCGGGAGATAAGGACAACAAATGCGGGGCAATGGCTGCAGACCGTCAGACGTTACAGCGAGGCAAAACCAGCACAGTTTGTACGGCAGATTAGGGAGACAGCACAAGCGTTATTCAAACACAGCGAACCAGATGACAGAGAGCACTGAAACACTGTGAGATATGGGTGGAATTTTCTAAACCCATGCCTTTGATAGAGAGCGACTGAAACAATATTATCCAGCATATCTGGCCTCCGCAGCTCCCTCCATTCGCATTATCATAGATGGAAAGTAAACAACAACACTGTGCGGAGGCGTTCCCATTAATTTTTGGACCTCCTTTAACCTAACAAACGCTAATGGAGGAGCATATTTGTTGTTCTCGTTGTAAAACAGAGACATTTCTTCTGCGTTGGATGAGGGAACGAGGCGGACTGAGGGTGCAGTAGAATAGATCTGTGTTATCTGGCGCTGTTCATCTTGTGCAGTGAAGGGATAATGTGCTCTCAAAGTGGTTCCAAATAGATTGAATCAGAACAAAGTCATCTTTATTTTCTAGTCCACTGACTCAGTGAAATTGAGCAGTTTCACTCCAAAATAAGATATCTATCATAAAAAAAAAAAATAAATAATAATAAAAAGAATAGAGCCCTACTGTGAGTGTAACCTTTCTGATATTAAACTCAATTTATTGGATAAGACATTTACTGATCAGAAGCATTTTTGAAATGTAATCATAATTCGTTTCTCTTAAAAATGGATGCATACACATCATTTTATTTTATGAAATCCAAACATTGCCTTTGAAAGTAAAAGAAAAGAACGGAGGGGAGAGGAAAGGGAAAGAAAGAAAAGAAAAAGAAATAGATAGGAGAGGAGGGGAAAGGCGAGAAAGGAAAAGGAAAAGAAAAGAAAGGACGGGAGATGAAGGGAAAGGAGAATGGAATAAAATGAGAGGAAAGAAAGGGAAAGGAAATTAATTAACAAAAGAGAAGTGAGTATGGAAGGTGGATTTGGAGAATACAGTAGGATAGTTTGAGATGATAAAAGAAGCATGAAGGGCAGAGGAGCAGAGGTTCTGAGGCTGCTGTTGCCAGGGCAGCCCGAGCCCATTGACTCCCTCCATCGCTCCGCTCAGGGATATGAGATGTGATTTAACTCAGTGGGTCTCCTCTCCGCAGCGCAGATGAATGTACAGCCTAGAGGTTAAATGCATTCTCATTAATTCTCCGCATCCCTCCCTCTCAATCTCCCCATCGCTCCCCGCACCGATATGTTAAGAGATTGCAAAGCCACATAACCTACACCCTCGCATGCTCTTGTCTGTCTTTGATCCGTCTCACACCGTCTGGAACATACCGACTCCAGTTTTCTCACTATTTACATACTCTCACATCTCTTTTATTGTCCTCCCATTTACACTCTCACACTTTTGACATGCTGTTGGCGCACTCCCTCCTTATACTTATTGAAAATTCTTTTATCCAATGTGTTTATTCTGACACAACACAGAAATAGAACTTCTTTGGACTTGAATTCAGTCCCACTGTGAAACAAGTGTGCAGAATCAACTTCATTCCATCTCCAAAGCTTTAAAACAAACATTTATTGGCAGCTAAAAGGTGTAGCTGTGGCCATATTTATGTACATATGCATACGTGTGATAGTTACTGCATCGCAAGAACTTTTAGGTCATGGAAAAGTACATTTTAAACTATGAAATATATATAATTGCCATTAATTAAATGATGCAGGGATACATTTATATAAAAATGCTAAAATACATCCCAGCACCACGTTAATGCATCTGTGCCCCGCAGTCACAGCACACGTGTGAGTCCCTGAGCGCTCACATCGGGGCTGTGCTTAACATAGCCATGATAGCATCAGATCTAATGAGGGAGCTGAGCCAGGCCTCTCAGTAGCCCTCCTGTCTGACGCGGGGCTAAATGAGCTCTCATCTCCTGACACAGCTAATGGCAGCTGTAATGGCCACAGGCCACTACAGAGCGGAGAGGAACAGGACCCGCGGTTTATGTGTCAGCACCGCTGAAAGGTTGGCCCGAGGCGCTGTTTACAATTTGTTTTAATGGCACTCAAAAGCCACTTTTAAATTTGCGTGTTTTCAGCTACTGTACAGCATGGTTTGATAATATTAAAAGTAATTGATATTCATTTGAATAATTTAAGAGGCTCAATCTGAGCTTTATTAAAGTCATCCACTAACATTCTATTTTTAGCCGTGCCAGCGCAGCGGCTCTAGGGGACAGCTCTGTCCGTCACTTTGGTCCCCACTGAAAAATCTCAACAATTATTGGATGCTCTACCATGAAATTTTGCACACACGTTCGTGGTCCCAGCATGATAAATCCTAGTCCTAATGATGCTAATGACTGTGGTGATTACCTGACTTCTCCTCTCACGGCACCAGCAGATTGACATTTGTGGTTTTGAGCCCTGTGTTGTCTTTGGTGGTCCCTGTCATTTTGCATCTAGCAGCATCATCAGGTCAGAATTAAAATTATGTCTAATTCATTGTTACTTATCTGCCAACATAAATACAGGTAGCAGTAGATCTGAGATCTTCTAGCCTGTATCCTTCAGGCCCGAATTGTAATAGCAGGTAAAAAATAGTTTCACTGTTGTGCGCTCTGTGGTAAATCACCCTCCTAACACTTTTATCCCAGTTGATAAACAAACCTGGACGGACTACAGATGAGATACTGAAGCACATCAGAGAGCGCTCCAGATAAGAGTGAAAAAAGTAAGGGATAAGCAATGATTTATCCGATGGAGTTTAGTTTCAAAGAAATGTCAAACTCTAATGTAGCAGCTTTAATGTAAAGGATTGTCTCTTTCATCCCCGAAGGAGAGATTTCAATGGAACACACTCTGCCACGAATGCTACCGCGCACACTTAACCTTACCCCCCCCCCCCCCCCCCCCCCCCCCCACACACACACACACACACACACACACACACCCACCCCCGCAGCTACAACGACATTTGCGGAAAGCTAATAAATTCATTGCCAGTACAACAGGAACGCTGGGTTACAGAAAGATACACAGAGAGGAAGAAGGAGGGAGAGGAGATGGCAGGCAGAAGGAGCAATAGATTTTAAATTCCTGGTTGGAACCGGGGGGGCCTTCAGGCCGGAGTGGGAAGCACGCACACCTCAAACACACACACACACACACACACACGCTTGTTCACCCCCCATGTCAGCCTGAAACACCAGATCTCGCGCCTGTGCGTGTGTTTTTTCCGGGCGACATTACCCCCCCCACCCCGACTGCCACGGATAGGATAGTTGTGATTGAGCTGAAAAGTGTCCCTCACAGTATTATCTCCCTCCACCTGTGAGGAGTGGATCCCAACTGAATGGCAGATTACAGTTAGCCTGCCCTATTGTGTTCGCCACATGAGGCATGCACCGCCTCCGTCGGCGCGTATGGCCGCCCGCCCGCCTGTCTTGAGTGCGCCTGGGCGTGCGTGTGCATGTGATGAAAGCATCTGACCCCGGTGATAATAGCATTCAGACTTGTGACAGGCAGAATTAGCATACATAGTGGCTGAGATTTATTTTCCACAGAGGCTGCAGGGAAATGTCTTCACAGAGTAGGTGGCACCTGTTTTCGGCCAAAAAAGGAGAATGTATACATTTATACACACAACTTTCACTCCTATCTGTTAAGATGCCCTTTAGTTAAGTGTGGGGATGAACGCAGCTGTCAGCGAGGAAAGACAGCCGATCCGAGGCAGAAGTTACTGGCTGTACTAAAAACAAATGGGTAAATCAGTTGTAATTAACTGCTTTGTTAATTTTTAATAACTAAATTCCCCAGTGCTTTATAGACAGTTATAAGCCATTAAAAAAACAAACTTTTGAGTCGCCATGTTGTGATAAATCCATTCAGCAGATGGACCGTATGACCCACCTACCTTCTGGAAAAGGATTTGGCAACATTCATAACATCATTATGACCAGAAAGGAGGAAACACCAGCCAAAATGATTTTTTCACAACCTAAATCCTGTCTCAAAGAAGTATACAGTAAAGTGCACGGCAGCGTCTTGGCATCGGATACACACTTGATGCCAATGACAGTCTTGTCAGATTGACCTTACACCTAATGCATTCCTTTGTAGTATATTGTACTCAGATTGCTTTATTATGGTCACTTGTACCTTGAAAAGTTATTACTTGTTGAATATAAAACTTGATGACTTGGCAACCTGTGTCGCACAAACCACTTGTTCTGGCACAATAGTGTAGCAGTACAAGAGTGTGTCTCTTGACAGCACAGCGGTGAAAGATGTGGTTACTTTGATTGGTTCAAGGTAACTGCATCACGTAGTACCTTTCGACTACTGCGACTGTAGATACCATAGTAGTCCTTTTTGGTTAAAGCTGCATTTGGTGTCATAGCATACTTCTGCACATTTTGAACCAAATCCTACACATAAAGCAGTGCGTATGTGTGTAATAATGTATAATATCTGGACCACTTTTCAGTATTCAACCATTTTGCTATGCTGCCTGTATTACCACTATTTGATAATAATATTACTATGAATGTTAAGGTACATTTTGTAAGGGTAGCAAAGAAGAATTCTTCAACATGTTAGTTTTTTTTTCTGTTGTTTCATTTTTATTATTTTTTTTTCAAGATTATTAGTGTTGCTATGTTGTTTTCCTTTCAAAATATTATATACTTTATAATTTATTATTTATCATATACTTTTTTATATTATGTTAAAAATCTAGAGGAATATAAGTATTCTTCACCTAATCATCCCACTATAGCCATGCTGGCTTGCCAAGTCTTTGTTAAAAAAATAAAAAATAAAACTTCTAAATTGTTCACCAACATTGGTAAAATAAATATGGAGCTACATTAATGTTATCCTATTTTCTCAATTAATGATTTATTTCAGTGTTTAAAATACTTTACACAAATTGTTCTTTTTCTTTAAATATATAATTCTCTGAATACTACTTCAAAACTCTGCTATACTACTAACTATTACTATAGAAGGAGACTAAGAAAAACAGCTGGAACTACAGAATGTTGGGCACCTTTTGCTCGAAAAATGACTGAAGCAATTATTGCAATCAACTACTCAATTAAACAAAAAAATCAGTACCAAACAAGGACCTCCCTGCTTAAACCTCCACGCCAACATGTTGCGACATTACACGTTTTTGACTGGGAAGCGAATCCCAGTTTCCAACGTCTCCGGGCCGACCAGAGGTCAGGGTCAGCTGCAGCACCCGCGCCAGGGTTTCCGCTGAAGGGCACTTTAACAGGGTGGACACTTGCAATGCATAGCCTTCCCTCCATTGACCGGCTGCTTATTACTTAACCACAGCAGCCTGCGCTCATGTGCAGAAACACATGACAGTATATGAATCATGTGCAGGAATGTTTCTGATCTGCAGATCTCGTTTGTTGGACACCTCACACTCGGGCGCCACTCTGTATCTAATAACTGCTTTGACACTTGAGGATTTGGAGTGAGCCACGTCGAGTCATTAGGGAGCGTTTTAAGTGCACTCAGCATTAGTGATTAAGTGCACTTAAAGGCTCTGTTCAGGAGGTGATGAGAGGGCGTGTAATGTTGGCACTCGCTTGACGCATTGATAACACGCAATACAGCCCGCTGTGCTTGCTGCTGTCTGTGTGTGTGCGCCTGGTGGACACGTGTGTTTACACTTGTTCTCAGGCAATGTGAGAAGCAACATGGGCGTTCACACACACACACACACACACACACACACACACACACACACATACAGGGCTGTTAAGATGGTGTGTGGTGTCACTGTTTAGGCTGAGAGGTTCACGCAAGACTGAATACACATGGGGAGAGAGAGAAAGAGAGGGGGGAAAGAAGCTGTCTGGATGTTATGTGTGTGTCCATACAGTGTTATTGTGTGTGAGGGACAGGCACACAGAAGCACACACACACACACATATACACTCAAAAGTATTTTTTATTATAAGCAAGCACATGAGAAATGACACATAAACGTATACACACGGGCATGCACACACACGCACACACACACACACACACAAATGTACCATTACCCTCACACACTCACACTGCAGCCATGCACACAGTGAGATACCGTGGGAGACATAATCACAGTAACGGGGGGGGGATGCGCCTTCCCTGGGAGAGAGACGGAGGCAGTGGGAGAAGGAGATAAGAGGAAGATAAAGATGAGAGAGATGGAAGTCGGGTCGGGGGGGGGGGGGGGGGGTAGCTCACATACAACAGGAATTTCAGTCCAGCTGTTACTGCAGCGAGACAAGAGTGGGACAGCAGATATGAATGGCAGAAGTAGACGTAGTACTTCTTTTGCTTCACTGCATTATTATTATTAAATTTTACAAATTGCAAAAACTAATGACTAACAACTAACATAAGTAGTTGTCAGTGGTTTTTAAAACTGTGTTTTCTGGTCTTCTGCCCTGCTGGGCTGGAGCCCCACCGCCCCATGCTAAACTGGTTGTATACATATATAATAGTGAACTTAAATTACTAAATATTTTTATGTCAACTTTGACTCTATATATGTTGTATAAAATGTATTCTTATTGTGGCCAAATCCCCCCACTCTGCAGCTCTACTTAGCATGTAAGCAGCTGTAAAAAGGCTTATTATGTGCAACACTTCAAAATATGTATAGCCACAGTTTATGGTATGAAGCTTTACCGTTTGCCGTTACAGTCAGTGTCTTTACAGGCTTCGTCTGGTGCACAGGAAGTGAACGCTTTTCCATTTCTGGCAGCAGCAACCGGTTTGTTTGGAATAAATATAGAAGGACAAGCAGTGTTAGATGCCACCTACACAAAAACCAAAAAGACAAAGGCTTTACAGTACTGCCAACACTGTTTCATTGACAAATGATCTCAGAGAGATGCAGCGCAAAACCACCGCAGCAATGAACACAGTAAGCAACAGCAACACATGCAAAACCTGAATGAAACGTTGTCCGTTTTAAACTGCTCTGGACTCATGATGCACCCATTACGCAGCCTCAGTTTGCCAACGAATATTGCATAACCATCTCTCACATTATCTGATTCACCGCTTCATTTTGCTTCAACAGTATTTTTGCAGATTCATCCCTCGCTGTTTCCGAAGAGTTTTATATTGGAATGACTCACCACAAAGTTCTCCGCTGTCATTCGTTGGCTTATTTCACACTTTTGTGACTGTCACGCCGAATGAAAGCCAATTTCGTGAGGCTTGTCTGAACTGGGATTACGCTGGATGATACAACATAATTAACTTTTAATTTTTTTTTGTTTTCACATAATGTGAAGGTCTCATTATTCTTTGGCGATTTTCCAAAAGTTTTTTTCCAATGGAGTTAAAACATTTTGCAAGTCTCCTCACAGGGAGCGAAAGCGGTGGAGGGTAGAATTTAGGGAGTGTGAGAGCAGTGAGCCGTTCAGCACAGGTCACTGGTGTCTCTTCCCTCTGAGGCAGGCATGTGTATGTGTTAGGCCTGTCTGGTCTCCACATGGACGTACAGCCAGTGAACCGTGGTGACAATATGCACACGCAGACACACGCACGCATTTCCTTTTTTGTTGTAAATACCTGGCCTGGTGTCATTAGGAAACCCTGGAGACCCCAGCCTGTGATCGATGTGGTATCTACGGTCCGTTTCCTGTATGTTTAGATATTAAATCCATTCCACGATCATCAGAAAAAACATGCAACATGTTTCACGCTCCAGCGATGTGTGATGCAAGTTTCGGCGAATCAATATCCTGATTGCAGAGGCTGTGTTACCATGTGCTGCTACGCCAGTATGCTCCGCTGGGAGTGCCTCGGGCCAGCATGTCCTGTTGACTTTGATGAATTCGAAAGCCAGCTGTGTGTTTGTGTGTGTGTGTGTGTGTGTGTGTGTGTGTGCGAATTGCGTGTATGTGTGTGCATGTTCTGAGCGAGGACAGTAGGGAAGGTTGAGCTGGATGACATAAACTAAATGTCAATTTATCAAGACTCCCTAAAGGCTTTGTCCCATGTTGTGTGTGTTACAGGATGCGTGTACTGTCTGTGTCGCAATCAGCACGCTGGTGTGTGTGTGTGTGTGTGTGTGTGTGTCTGGAATTGTGTGTTTGTCAGTAAAGATATTGTCTCCATTGCCCTGAGTCTTAGAAGGGGGTTTCTTATATTATGGGCTCTGCAGGCATGCGGGCTTTAGCTAATGCCAAATAGATGAATAATTACTCCCCAGCAGAGACAAGAGGAATGGCTCCTTCATTAAACAAGAGATAGAAAAATGGAGTGTTATAGGAGAAAGCAATGCCGTCATTTTCTGCTCAGCGTGGCGGTAAACATTTCCGCTCTCCTCTATTTCACACAACGCTCGTTGTCTCTCAGTCATTCATCTTGAGTTGTAACATCTGTCCATAGTTGGACTTTGTGGTAATTTTTTCCCGACACTCCGTCGATGTGGCCTGTTATCTATCAAGCAAGGCCCAGCGTGCAGAGCGTCTCTCGATGAGCTGATTACTAACGAGGATCAGGGTGCTTCTCCGTTGGTCCAGCGGGGGTTTTCATGTAGCCGGGCAGACAGAAACCGTTCACGCATACGTCACAGTGGATATCGTGTACAGATGTGTCTGTTGTCCCTCAACCGAGAGCCAGACGAGAGGATCGATACCTCTCTCATGTGTGAGTGTCAGATATTGAGCTGGAGCCAGGACGCTCTTATCTTAGCTTAGCTTAGCTTAGCATTAAGACGTCAAAGGTTAGATCTGAATGAAGTTTTTAACATTCATCTCTACCTGAAATGTATCTCTTTTGCTAAACTTTAGTACAACTAGGGGCTCCTACTTGTTGGTCATGTGGCCACTAAAAAAAGTGAAAAACTGAACACGAGGCTTTCAGAAGCTAGGTCAATTATTGCGGTTGAATTAGGCTTCAACTGCCATCAGTTGGAACTTACTGCTTTTCTCTTTCACTGTGACACCTCTGATTATACAGTATGAACAATTTTAAATGGTGCAGCAATTAGAAAGCTGTGACTTAACCACGGTACAGTACTTCCACTGTACTTATGGTATTCATACTGGCAATGATAACATGATGACATCCATAGCATTGTATCACTTGTCATGTACTATGGCACAGAAAAGTTGGTTCCAGTCAGTCAGACAGTTGGATTAAATTTAGATCAAACGCTGAACACAATGTTTTTTTTTTTCTTCCATCTTTTCTTTTGGGGGATTATGCATCACTGAGCAATCTGCTCAGAGGCTCTTCTGCCTCTCTGGAGTAAATGAGTAGAGTGCAAAACATCTGGAGTGATGTATGGTCATTATTAGGGAGTTAACCTGGGGCAGCTGTTTGCTAAAGAAAGCAACTGTCTGCTCGATCGTATGCCCTGGAAATAGCAGTCCAACCCCATATGTTGGGTAAAATCTTTTGGGCTTCCTAGACAGACTTCATGTGAGCTCTCCAGAGATGGGACGGATGAGGACTTTGGATTGAACACACACACACACACACACACACACACACACATACATTCCAATGTGAACCTCTAGATTTTACTTATTGTAAACTTTAGAGCAGAGGCTAGCTCCTGCCTGGGCTAACAGGATTTGATATATTTATACATTTCTCTATTCATGTTTGGATGACTCATCAGTGGGTGTCCTGTGCCTTGATCTCCTTCTGGAATTTATCTTTTATTTTTTGACTTTGAGCTGGATTTTTTCCCCTCCTCATGTCCAATTCCCTCTCTTCTGCCTTTTTCGCATTTATTTATTGATTTTCATATTTCACGAATTAAGGTTATCATCCGTTAAAATCCATTCCAGCTCCCGTCCTCCTTCTCGCCCTTGTCTTTTTCTTCAGTTCAGCCCTGTAATGATTTGGAGAGCTGAAGCTCAGTCAGACAGCCAGACAGACAGTTATGAGGGCAGGAATACTGATTAGTGCAATGAGTGGCTTGTTCCAGGTTATTACATTGTATACTCTGGCTCGGAAGCCATTTGTCCCTTGAGTCTCTGTTAAGGCATCAAGGTGGCTTCACGTTGTGCAAAACCATCATTAGGTCGGAGGACCCGTGTTATCGGCAAGCATCTGGCTTGCTGGAGTGTCCTTGAGCAAGGCACCGAATCCCTTGCAGCTGCAAGGAGAATGTTATCTTTTTTCTCTTTTCTTTTCTCTTTCCCTCGTCCACAGGGAGCCTGACCTCCTGACAGCAGGGCGAAGAGAAAAGAGGATTCCTCTGCAGGGATTAATAAAGCATCACATTACTGTCAAACGTTCTCAGTGGGTTATTTTTAAACATCAAATATGACTGATATTAGAGCCTGACTAATACATCGGTACAGCGGATAACATTGGCCGATCTCATACAGTAAATATCATCTGTTATGTATGTTGGCCACTATTTGAAGTTGAGCTCAAAGACTGTTTGTTTTGACTGGAGAAATTAGTTTAACAAACATTGTTCGCACTGGAAATTTTCTGGAAACCTCATCTCGTGGCCTTCATCAGTGGATGGAGTTTGTTAGTTGTTATAGCGATGGTTCAGTCGCTAGCATGTGACATAAGTTTGGACACGTGTTCCGAACACTTGAATTGAATGAAATTGCATATGGAAATGTCTATCTAACTCCTGGATGGATTGCCATGAAAAAAAAGTTTTCACATGTCCAATGAAATATCTCACCCACCTGCTACATGTAGGTTACTGGCACAAAATCTTGTGCAGACATCCGTGGTTCCCAGACAATGTGTCCCAATGTTTTGTGGTTTTGAGTGAAATGTCTCAAGAACCATTGGATGGATTTCCATGAAAATTGATACAGACATCCGTTGTCCCTTCAGAATAAATTGTAGTAACTTCTATGATCCTCTGACTTTTCATTTAGCGGCATCATCAAAATAAGAATTGTTTCTATAACTTTGACTTATGACCAAATACCTGTAAAACTAATGAAGTTCCCATCAGCCTCGTCTTGCTTACAGGCTTAAAAAAAAAATGAACATGGTAAATGTATACCTGCTGAACATCCGCATGTTAAGCTCAACATAACTGAGGACTCTCATATCAAGGTAGTATGGTTGTGTTTTCATAATAATGCTAACTTGTATTCTCTGTGTCTGTCTCTTTCTACAGGACTTTGATGACTTCATCTTTGCTTTCTTTGCCATTGAGATGGTGATCAAGATGGTGGCTCTGGGGATTTTTGGCAAGAAGTGTTACCTTGGAGACACATGGAACCGCTTGGACTTCTTCATAGTAGTGGCTGGGTGAGTTACGCAATTACACACACAAACACACGCACACAAACACACAGGTGGCCAAGCATAACCATGCATAAACACTGGAGGCTTGCACAAGAAGCAGTATACACACACACACACGCACACACATGCAACAAATTTGAGTACTCAAATCAAGTTAGGATTCGAGAGCGCTGGCGCAGATTCGTGATCAAGGACAGAATGGCGAGTGTGATAGATGTTTTGAGCTCATAAATGTAATTGTGTCCCTAGATTTCAACAAGCTGCAGGGTTTTCTCTGCCCGCTGCCCCCAGAGCAGATCAAACGACATTGGATTTTAAGCATGAATGTGTTAGAACCAGGCCTCTGAGTAATATCAGGCTACTTCCCTGTGCGCGCCACCGGATTGGCCATTAAACAAATTTACCCTAAATGTCCTGTAAAGGCCTTTTAACTGTAAATTGGTAGCAAATGCACTCTTCAGTTCTTAAGTGCTCAGAATCTGTCAAACAGCTGAATAGAGTGAGATCAGATTTTAAGATGAGTGAATGCTAAATTAGCTTTTCACTTTGTTCACTTATGCACTTAATAGCTTCACTTCACTTTCCAATTATACATATTAACAGACATACTACGCACACGCATAGATGCATGCAGTATATTAACACAGCGGGAAACTCAGGCAGTGATACACATACACTGATGCACACACGGCAATGCACACACACTGTAATTTGATTAAACATGTTACAGAACATAGCCCGCTGGTTTTGGTCTGACATTTTCATCACACTACATCCCCTGCTGGTTTTTAATGCCATCCTTCTGCCACAGCTTCTGTTGTCCATCAGTGGAACAGGCCACATTTCCTTCTGTGCGTGCGTGCGTGGGACTGTGTGTGTGTGTGTGCGCGTGTCAAAGTGTGTCCTGCAGATACATTTCCCCTACCTTTTATGCAGTAAAACACCTGCAAAGCATTCATTTAATTCCTCTACTCCCTTTATACCTGCATCACACATCTGAGCTGAAATCTTTTAAGATGATAGATAGTCAAAGCTGCCTCTCCATTGGTCGCCCCGGCTCAGAGAACAACTGATCCGTTGCCAGCCTACCAGACGGGACTAGATGGGAAATACCTTAATGTCTGATATTCAGGCACTAATCCACTGAATGAGAGGGCCATTAAAAGGATCTTCAAAATTAAAATACAGCAACAAGCAATGAAAACAGGTTTAATGTTTATTAGACGAGGACATTACAGCAATGATGAATAGAGATATTCTACTTAGATGCATACAGATGAAACTATAATGTAGCTGTGGGGAAACTGGGTCATTGCGGCAGAGCAGGATAGGATATGCGTAAGGAATAGGCATTTGATGAAATATTGCTGTGTTGAATTTCTTATTATTCTTATTTCTTATTATTAAAACATAATAGCAATAGACAAACCCATCCATTATTATGTATTACATTAATTGTAATACAAGTTTTACTTATTCAAAACATTAAACTAAGCATGGTTGATGAGTATAATAAAAACTCCCAAGTCATTATTTTTGTTTAATATTTCAATGCAACGTTTTGATGAATGAACTCTTAATGCCAACTGTAGTCAGCGTCATTCTGTGTGAATATTGTAACAATTCTTTTTCGCTATCAGTTGATCTGCCAACATTTTTCTTGATTCATCAATCAGTGGTAGTTCAAATTTCCCAAGTTGATGTTTAAATTGCTTGTTTTATCTGACCAACAGTGCAAAACCCAAAGATATGCATGTTACTATCATAGAAGTCAGTTTTTGGCAATTTTGCTTAAAAAAAAACATTTAAAGGTTAATCGATTATTAAAATAGTTGCCAATTTTTTTTTCTATTGATCAATTCACAGAATAATCGACTAATCATTCCAGCTCTAATCACATGATGAGATATTTTATTATGGCGCCTGTATGGAAATACATATTGTATTCTGTTGAATACCTCCAGAGTAAGATAAGTGGTTGAAATTGACTGTGGTTAGCCTCAGCTAATTATAATTATTGAAAATATTGATTTCCCGTCTGTGGTTCCATATGAAGAGAAACACTGTACATGTACCGTACAGTCAGAAACATGCACATGTTTGGCATTTACCTTTTTAACATTAAAGATGAGGGAAAGAGATAAAGGTCTGTGACAGGCTTATTATTTATCTCCTCTCTCAGTTACTTATTCACACAAACAAACACATGTTGATGTAACTTCTAATAATTTAAATTATCTGCTTTTTTTTGCATACATTGATGCTTTCAGCTGCAAACATGCAAACAGGCATGTTACTGATGTCCACGCTTTCACCCGCAGCCACACTGAACACCGGCGGATTTGTCGGTGCAACAGTTTGCTGGATGTGTACATTTTCTGTCATTTCGGTTCTTGCGTACAGAGGCAAATCTATAATCCGAGGTATGATAATGTCTTCAATCGGCAGTCCGCCCAACAAAACATCTGCACTCCTTTGTGTATTCTCTGTCTGTGAACTATTTCCCATATTCAGCAATACACTGTCCACATGTTACAGCAGGCCTGTACGGCCTGATTCCTGGAGGTACAGTGATTTAAACTTTGCTGAGCATGTTTTGACACTACCCTCTTGCTTGAGTCAGCTTTATCAGAATCATTTTCACATCTCGGAAGTTTTTCTCACGCTTAGATTCAAAATGACTCTTTATCCTTGACGTCGGACACATCACATTTTCACAGCAAAATGCTCACACTGTCATATTAATGGATACTATTGGGGCCAATATACAGTAGGCTCAGGCTGTAGTTTGTGTCTCTTTTTTTCTCCCTCAGCATATTTCCTGTCACTCTTTACTCTGTAATAACTGCGAATAATGTCACAAAAATGATTTATGAAAAAGGTTGGCCTAGGTTCGGCGTGTGTGTGTGTGTATCAGAGCGTGAACAATACAAAGCGTGACAGAAAACATGGCACAAGAGATTAACTCTATTTTGATGTCTGTATGTTCTGGCATCTGCATGTGTGTTAAAGTACATCTGAGAGTGTAGGTGATGGTGTGACCATGCGTGTGTGTGTGTGTGTGTGTGTGTGTGTGTGTGTGTGTATGTGTGTATGTTAATATGTTGGTGTTTTCACGGGCTACACTATGTTGCCATTTCTGGACAAATTAAAAAAAAGCAAAAAAACATCTCATCTGCCGGTAGCCCCCAGGCATACTGAGACAATGGTAACCTAGGCAACGGCTGGTTGTCGAGCATTTGATATATCCTGGCAACAGTTGTTAAGTCTGCGGAGGAAAGCTCTGATGAACTGTTTGTTTCTTTCCGAGACGATAATTACAGCTAAGCTGCTTTTTCAGCAGGTCTGCACTTTCTCCTCCTAATCACCTCTCTGTCAGGAGGGAGCCAGGAGGGGAGTGATGGAGGGATGCTTGTATGAAACAGGTGGAGTGTGGAGAGGAAGATGTGCAGGGAGTTTTTTGGCTAGTGAGCGGTGGAGGGAGGGCAGGATGGATGTACTGCTGCATTCACAGGATAAAGATATAAATCAGTGGATAAGAGTTTCATACTATAAAAGAAATGTTTCTGATGGGAGATGACATTTTAATTTCACAATAAAATGTCATCACATCTGTCATTTTAGACTGGAAATGCCTTCACAACACTTGGTATTTCTTTGGTGTTGTGGTTGACTTTGGGATGCTCTCAGTCATGAACTCACATGTATCACTCTTCAGCTGCACGTGCCTGAGGTGTGAAAAAGCTGATGACAGCACCCGGCGTGAACAGAAAAATGTTCAGGCTGCTTGATGGCTTCAGAGGACTCGTGTTAACACTTCCAGGTTGTTTGTTTTACCTGTCAAGTTGTTCGGAGTCGTTGGTGCATGATGTGAACTCAGATCGAGCAGACGGTGTCTTCTCAAAGTTCTACAACAAGTAAAGACAGGTGTGGTTTTAACTCACAGATAAGTTCTCTGTCTTTGTTTTTGCTTGATAGCCAAGATTTTGTCATAACTATCCCAGATCTTAACTTACTGATTTACTAATACCAGTGAACCTCTGAACTATCAAACAATAAAATCTCATCCTAAACTTGGTAATCCTTTAAGAATCTCCTTCATATTACAAGAAAATACTTAAGTTTATGTTCAGAAAACACATTATTCAACATTTCAGAGGGGAAAAAGGAAACAGAAAATACAATATAGGGCTTGATCTTCATATCACATAGATGGCAACACCACCGAAACTAGAAGACACACAGCTAATAATACAGGATATTTCCAGTTTATTTATTTTTAGCCGCTCTAGTGGCACGGCTCTAGGGATCACAATGTCAGTCTGTCAGTCCACCACTTCGGTTCAGACTGAAATACCTTAACAACTACCCCCACCCTTTGGTAATAACTGATAGAATTGATGGACAGAACTACTAACAGGAGACAAAAGTTAAAATAAATTGGAATTATTATTTCTTGTACCAGGCAGCTCGCCTACAAACCGAGTGCAGTCAGCTTAATGGATCTTGCACTTTGATTGCTCTGTAGCCTAGTTTGTTATCTGTTGTATCAGCTGTTTTGACTGAAACACAAAAATGTGTGACTTGACACATCTTATCACATATTATTAAGTGAAAAATATTCTGCTGCAGAGTTACGTTATGAACATTTTATTTATTTCTAGTGCAGTTTCATTTATCTAAGAGGTTTTCAAATTAATCAAGAAAGAGTTTTGAAGCAAGCCTAAATAAGACAGACTAATATATTTCTACCAAGAAAAGGACACTGCATTCAATAAAACTGTGAAAAAACAAGTATTAGTGTATAAAAAAAACAGCTTGTATCCAAGTGTAAGTAATAGTTTTAGACCCGGCTCTAGATTGAATGACTTGTTAAGAGTGTTTTCATTCATTTATGTATTTATTTATTGATTGGTGCAGTCGAGCACCAGTCGATAGCCGAGGGAGTCTAAATAGCAGACTGCACCAGCACTTACTGGAGCAGACAGGGTTGCCTATCCATAGTATCCATCGATCTGACTTAACACTCTCTCTGTGGCTGGATTCGTCCTGGAGAGAGTCAGAAAGGATAACTGAGGAGGAAGAGGGGCGGCTGGGAGGGAACAGGAGGAAGGGCGATAGACTGACAGAGAGAGGCAGACAGAAGGAGGAAGAGCAATCAAACCTCAATATATAATCTGCTCTGATGTTTGAGGACAGGCATCAGAGATGAAAATACCAATTTATCAAATAGGTAACATAGAAAGTTAACTATTAATTATATATAAAGATTCTTAACCTGGCTACAAATGTACCAATATCCCATGTAATGAATTTGAAGATAAAAACCTTTAATCCATGAAATCCTGATTTAGAATCCAATATGATTGCTGCCATTATGCCATATGCAAGATCAACTCAAAACACTTGGCTGATGCATAGGTCTATAATCTTGTGGATAAAACACCTAAGTTATTACAAATCATCCTGAGGGAGACATGAATGTGAGTACCACATTTCTTGGTAAGCCATCTAATATTTGAAACATTTCTCTGAAAAAAAAGTCAACCTCATGGTGGAAAAGTCAGGGGACCAGCCTGCAATGTGTCCTTTCAAAGAAAGTAAATGGAAGCAAAAAGACTTAAAGGAAGTGTGACCTTACTGTAAATCTGAGAAAGATTAGACCAGTCTGGCACAGAGGGGTGACTGTAAGGTGCACCCATCATCTTGGCTGTGGTCAATCATTTAAGGTGATTATATGAAGGCATCACTGCTAATTTTAACGTGATATATTGATGTTTAAAATGCAAGCTTAGCACCTTTAACTGCCGTTAAATATTCAACACATCCTCTTGGATTTCAGACCTGTGACTGAGTCACACTAAAGGAGGTGAGAGAAAAGCCCAGAATTTAATCCCCAGCGTCTTCTCCTTTCTTCTCTTTATGATTTATTGATGACACTTTGGATCCGCTCCAGCCCAGTTTAGGGGACGGCAGAGGGAAGGAAGAGTGCGAGGGTGGTGGAGATGTCAAGAGGAAGGGAGAGGGGGAGACAAAGTGAGAGATTGCCTTTACATCCCTTTACATATATGATGACGGTGACATAAAGCCCATGGCTGCACAGTTACTGTTACATAAACTTGACGAGGGCACAACTGTGATGCAGTGGTGCATTCACTTGAGTTGGGAATTGCGGCTAACTCCTTACATTAACTTGGAACTGTGCTCTGTACGGAAAAAAATACACCTTCCACCAACTCCAAAGCTGACAAATTAGCTTGCTGTGTCTCGGTTGTTTGTCCCACACATTAACAGAAAATATAAAAATTAATATTTGTGGTCTAAGGGGAGTTAACCTATGTGTTCAAACAATTTCTTGGCGAACCACAGCCAGGTACCCCAATACGTAACTAAAGGTGTACCAGCCCCGCACTTTTTTCCGTCCGTCTTCTTTTGTCAGACTTTCTCATCTCACGCTCGTACAGAAAGAAAATAAGTGTATTTCAATGTTGGTGATTCCTTTATTTCAGAAGCACAGACATTAATACAGAGAGAGGGAAAGCGTGGAAGACTGAATTCACAGTACAGAGGAGAGGGAGGGAGGGAGGGAGGACACGGACAAGGATACAGCATCCATGAACAATGATGGCCATTAAACAAACTGTCCACTGTCAGGAGTCCAGCCCCCCCCCCCCCCCCCCCCCCCATTTTCTGTAAGCTTGCACTGCACAGCATCATGACTGGGCTGCTGTATTTTCTTGTCCTGGGCGTCCTTATCCACCTGGGCTCTCCTCCATTAGCTAGATTATCTCCCCACTACAAGTGGGTCAGCAGATCGGCCATAGATTATCAGTCAGAGGGAGGGAGCGTGGGACGGAGGGAATGCTGGAGGGATGGAGGGAAGAAAGATAAAGATGAAAAAGGCCGAGCAGAAGTGTGAGCAGAATGCTTTAAAGCCTCCCAAGGCCGCATTTGCATGTAAAACTGTGCTCGTATTATCAAGCCAAATTACAATGTAGTAATAAAGAAGAGCATCCTGCAGCCTCTGTTGATTCACCCTGTGTTCCTAAATTAAATCCTGCTGTCCTTAGTCATTGGTGGAAAACCCTCTCCATGCACAGAGAGTGAATACTCCTAGAGCGCAAGCATTCATCCAGAGAATGGAGCCACCTGTGTTATGTTATAATTCTATTAATCTGTCTTGTTAGCAAAAATGTAGGTTATACTGAGATAATGAAGTTATTGTGAAATTGCCTACTGTGCTTTCCAAAATAAAATAAAATATAAATGCTTCTGTATTATTAGTGCATTATAAACTACTATCTGGCATTTCCTCTGAGCTCTGACTGGGCTTGTTTTGTTCGTCATGAAGCTCTGGTAGCTCTGAGTAACTGGAAGTACTTCCACTTTCTTTTCAATACAATTTCCATGCATACCCATCTCCTACACAGCATGATTAAGTGTTGATGCTGTGTATTGGTTTTTCAAAACATAGGATCGATTCAGGAAGGGTAGTTGTGATATAATGCCGTGCTGAGGGCTAATTAACCATGTCTCTTGCTCATCAACGTTAATACTTCAGGATTTCGCGTTACTGTCCTCCAGGGCTTTTTTCCTTTTTATGCGCTCCCTCTCAGCTCCACCCTTTTCTCCTTCTCTTGTTCTCTCTAACCTGCACTGTCCATTCATTCTCCCCACCGCTCGGCCACGCGCGCTCCACGCACCGACTGGACGTTGTGTCGCCACTGATCACGTGTGATGAAAGGCAGAGGTCGTACCATCAGGTTAAAAGCAGGCAGCGGGGTTGATGGTCTATGGTTCTTGGTGACTGTAGCTTAAAGATAAACGTATCAACATTTTCAGTCCTCCTTTTCTGTGAAAAACCCAATTATAATCTCTGCAGAGTTCTGACTTCATGTTACAGGATTTATGGGTATTAAGGCTCAGGATTGAAGCTTCTAATTCACAAGATTAGCCTGTGCAGCTTCAAGAAGAAAATGGAGGATGAAATAGTGTATTCAAATTTTGCTGACTTCACTACAACTACAGGTTTTGTAGGTTCTGTAGAAGCTAGTCATGTAATAACATGAAAATCTATTTATTTTGTAACCTTTTTCTATGTTTTACACAGTATTCAACAATATTTACATAAAGGCACACCATGGCCATGGAAAACACTTGATTCTGATTGGTACATTACTTTCAGGTAGCATCCTCATGGTATTAAATTATTATGAAAGCTGGAAGGATACTTCAGTGTTGGTAATGTTTGGCTTAAGTATCCCTCACACTAAGGTTGACACTGATTGATCATATTTAAAGAGCATGTTCCCATCTAAAAAGTTCTTGTATTTTGATTTGATTGAAGTGGCCGTGGTATCAGCGGGGTAACAAAACGCTCTGCAGTTATCAAAAAGTAGCATGCGTGTTAGTTTTTGATAACAGAATTGGATTATTTTGTATGCAGGAACGACAACAGTGACTGCCACATTTTGCGAGCATTTTGGTAGACATACTGTACTCTGCTACAATTACAAAATAATGAGTTTCCTGGAGGAAATGATCATATGCACATAACTTTATTGCTGTTATGTATTATTAAATATAAGCTGCCTTAACTGATGTCTTTTAGTTTTAGTAGTCTTAAGCAAACCTCATTGCCTTTCAGACCTTTAACAGAGAAGTGGAAGAGGGGGCAACAGCGGGGCCTAATAGTTGGACACTTAATGCTGGCCCTATGTAGGAGTCTGACTTTTCTGTTTGGGGGCAGGAAAAAAAGGAGAATTCCCCTCACCGTATCTTGATTGTTGCAAGAGAACGAGCGATACTCAGTAATCAACCGTGACTGTGAAGAATAAGTTGGTTAACATTTGGGTTAGATAAGCAGCAGAGTGGGATGATGGCAGAAAGTGTTGCTGATGAAAGGGTTTCAATCTGATTCAGCATGAAAACACTCCATCTGTCTGTTCTCTGTGGCTTTTCCTCTCTCCACTTCTCCCTAACGACACTACACGCACTTGCTTTGATATTATCAGCCTGTCATCATTAGCTGCTGTCCTTGCTGTGACCTGAATGGTGCGTATTGTTTAAACGTGTATTGTCACATAAGACAACATAAGGTAAAAGTCACTTCTACGGTGCACATACTGTAGCCTTTGCACTTCAACAATATACTGTGTACGTGTACACACACACACACTCAAAGAGCGATCCATCACTCACAATTCATTTGCTGAGGAACATCTAGTGTGACAGCTTGCCTGTCACCGACGTGGAGGCGAATGGAATGCAAACAGTATGTGACTAACGGAATATCAGAGGAGAGGACAGATGACTGGTTAGTTCATCATACGCCATAAATGACGAGACAGAATATGATGGAGGAACGTGCAGCTACAGGGGTAAAGCGGTGTACTCCGATAATCTAATCACAGAGTAATTATCTAATGTAATAAGGACGGTGGGGTTAAACAGGTGAAGCAGTCTGTGACGGCCGAAGGTGCAAATGAGCTCAGCGCTGAGACCGTGGTTTGAGTACGAGTCAGTATTTCATGGATGAATGATTTTGCTCCCAGGCTTCAGTATTTTGTATGCAAATATTTAATACGGCCAAAAGGCCTCAAAAACATTTCAAAATTAGATCTACTTCAGTACAGAAGCAATCTTTTTGGTTTCTTTTTAAACAACAAATATCGTTTTTCTGACTATGGTTGGCACATTTTGGAATTAAGTGAAAGGAGAAAAAGAAAAAAGACTTTTTCATTTAAAGATTACTTAGAGAATGTGAATGACTCGATTATTAGACATTAGCTTTATATGTATATTACCTTTAAATAAATAGCTTGTAATATGTTAAAAGAACATGTAAATGATGAAAGTGTATTTTTTGGGGGGGCTTTCAGCCCTCCACATGGATTGATTTAAGTGTGTAGCAGTGGACGTGCATCCTGTCTGTTTTACACATATTTTGCCACCATGACCCTGAAAACGTTTTGTCATTTGTCAGCTCGCTGTGCGGCGACAATGCCCCGGCTCACCTCATCAGTTATTCGGCAACTGTATTCCTAACAATATTTATCACATCATTTCTTCCCCGTTAAAACAAACTCCACAGCCTCAAACCGGGCATGAAAACTGAGGGGACTCAATTCCATTTGTCTGTCCTCTCTCTATCCATCATGATTTGCATAACAAATACTGACGTGGCAACTCAGCCAGGGAAATGATGAAACCATATACACTCGTGAGGCTCCTTTTATACCTGTCTCACCATTGATTTCACTCTGACTTAGCCTTTTGGTCCATCTATCAGCCTTCCATTGCTTCTTATTTATCTGTCAGATAAATGACTGGTGGCTTCTTAACATTATAACAGTGCGGTAGCTGCAGGAAGACAGATGGGTGGATTGACTGAGATGGACAAAAGAAGGACAGACAGACAGACACAGACAGAAAGGCAGACAAACAAAGGTTAGGTGAGGACAGGACGGGTTAAACGTTGGACACTGTTCTACATTCCTGGGCTGCCTTGCGTACTTTTCCTATTATAGGTCTTTCTGGGTGGCCTTTCGTCTAGTTTGTGTGTGTGTGTGTGTGTGTGTGTGTGTGTGTGTGTGTGTGTGTGTGTGTGCGCACAACCTGTTCCAAGCTACTGTTGCCTTTGTTTTGGAGGAGATGTAGCTTTATGTATACCATCCCTCATGTGCCTGGCCGCTTGGCACAAACACACACACACACACACATTCACCCTCTGCGATAAGAGAGGACGAACTAAGAAGGAAGCCGTCTGCACGCCCAGAGTAGTGTGTGTTTGTGTGTGTGTGTGTGTGGCTTTTGTGTACGGCGTATGTCTTTATTGCGTGACTTACATGAATCTCATTACATTCTTCTGGCAGTTTGTCCTTGGAAAGATCTCTCCATATCAAATATCTCATCGGAGTGTGTATGACAAGATGTAAAACTGTTTTTCGCCCTCGTCCCTGTGTGTGGATCTGTTTCGTGCGCTTTAGTTTGGGAATTCTCCTCACGCAAACCCCCCTCTAAGGTTGGGCCTCCCCCGTCCTCTCCTGCTTCTCATTTCTGTCCCGGTCCTCCTCCCGCTGCCCTCCCCCTGCATCAGCATCGCCAACGCTGGCACGGACTCTGACGAAAACAGCGCACGACTTCCTGTCGTTTCCATCGTTTGTTTGATACACTCCATTTCTCCTCGGCTGTTTCTTCATTCCAGATGAGGGGAGATGGGTCAGTTTTCACTGAGCGCGGTGAACGTCATCTGGCTCTCATCAGGGGCAGCAAGTGTTTTTGCATGGACTATTTTTCAACAGACATCATTCATCATCCGCTTTTAAGTTTGTTTGTGTAACTCTGTCTGACGAAAAATTACCCTAATATTTGTATTATATTGCTCAGGGGAATTATGGCGTGTCTATGGCACTGAAGCATGAGTTTTCCCATTGGTACCCTGGTAACGTTGCCATAAATTCCCCATAGGGACTATACTACTCAGCACTGAAATCATGGTGAATTTATTGTATATTCTCCTCTGTAGGTATGAGCTGCTGGAAGGGTTTGTTATTTTGACTTAACTAATCGTAGGGACTGATGTTTTTGTCCTGTCAATATCATAGAAGTGGTTAGGAGTAGAGTTTGCCTGGAGCCGTTAACTCAATAGTTTGACATTTTGGGAAATACGGTTATTCACTTTTTTGCCGAGAGATCACTAGCCTAAAGCGACGCTCATCTTAACTTAGCTTAAAGAGCTTTTGTGGCCCTTTTTCTGGCTCGGGCACGCAAAGATGAAGTCCCTGTAAGTAATAAATCCGCACAAACAAGAAGCTGGAACCCATGAAGACTATTTGGATTTTTACCCTGAATGAAAGTATCAAAATAGTTGCTGATTATTTTTCTGTTGATTGACTTATCAATTTATAATTCAGTCTTCTATTTTAAAAAAAGTGATCTTAAAGCATCTATTTTTTCTGTGGAATCACATAACTACTATATCAGTGAACAGTTAATTTACAGTCACTACTGGGTATAACAGATACCCAGTAGTGACTGTAAACTAACTAGCCTTTCCAAATGATCAAATGTTTAAAATTGATGCAGCAGAAGCTTTTCGTTGAACCTCCAAGCACAAACTGAGATCACGTGAGCTAATTTTCCCCATACTTGACAAAGTTCCTTCAGAGCCACAGAACACATTATTCAACAGGTTTCACAGTTAAATAATACTCTATGACTTGCGTGTGAATTTGGTGGACTGCTCCTTTAATGTAAACTTTTCTTTTTTTTTTTTTTTTTTTTTTTAGGCTATTTATGTACATGTCGGTTCCTTTCTTGTTGTGCTCCCAAAGTGGCTTTTTTTTTTGCTAGGTACTCTTTCATAAAAGTGCCAGTGGATTCCTTTTGACCTGACTGTGGCAGCCATTACAGAACATTCCACAGCTGCTGATGTGATGTAACCTGTTCCCAGGGACTACCGGATACTGTTCGCCCCGCGTCTCTGGGTGATGGGAGGGCAACTCTGTGCCGTTCTGTTAACTGTTTACCCATTTACCTTCTCTCTGTAGCCCGCAGGCCATCTGTCAGCTTTTGGTATGTGTGTGTATATACAATATGCGTGTGTGTGTGTGTGTGTGTGTGTGTGTGTATTCTTGTTTTAGTGCTGCTTTGGTGTAACAAACCAGAAAAGGCTCGTACTGGGACACCTCAAAGGGCTCAAAGAGAACACACACATTCGTACGGTCATTAAGGGAGTTTCTTGCACTTAAGGTGACCAACAGGCTCGTGCGCGCACACACACACACACACACACACACACACATACACACACACACAAACACGCACATGCTGTCCGACATGTGTTGCGAATTTGTCAGACAGACTTGGAGTCGGTGCGAGGAGGGAATTCCTTCATCTGCACACCCCCTTCAAGCTGCACATGTGCTCAGCATCTGCTCCACACACACCTACACGCACACGCACACACACTCACACACACACACACACACACACACACACACACACACAAGGAGTGAGTGTGAGAAGAGATGACGATAAACACCGATCAAGAAACAAGAAAAACGTTTTTTCAAGCATTCCTTTTTCAAGCAAGTCTCTCTCCTCTGAGCGCTGTCCTTCTAACCTCCCATCACAGCCTGAGAGAGCCTCTAAAGAGGCTGTTAAGAGCGCGTGCCGCCTCAAGGTTACGAGGCAGACCGATCTGATGCTGCTCTTTTATGTGCCGCGGATGCCACATCCTCCTCTCAGCGGCGAGCGAATCGCCCGCTCCTGACGTCTCGAAAGGGGATGCGTGCACCTCGCTCACTCCTTTGAAGGTTGATTGCGGAGGGCGTTTGTCAGGGACACAAACATTGCGTGCGCCCCGCGCTTCACATACCAGCACAGACACACGCAATGCAGAGTGTGTTTGCCTGGTGTTTTTTCAAACTTTCTGGTCTGTTAGTTGCAGTCCAACGAGCGTTGGAATGAAAGCAGATTGTTTGCCAGAACACATGCATCGCAGTCATCTCCAAAGGCAAGAATGTAAATGTGATTCGGGAGGATTAATTACCACTCGCCCAGTGAGAGTGGGAGAGCGTGTAATACATGAAATATATAATTGGCTACATAATATTGCCCTTACATTTTCCGTGTTTTTATTCCCAGGCGATCAAGCTGTGATAGCAAATGAAATTGTTTGGTTTGCCGTTGCTGTGTTTACCCATACTGTCTTCCCTTTCCCTCCGTGTGCTGCAGGATGTTGGAGTACTCCCTCAACCTGCAGAACGTCAGCTTTTCGGCGGTGAGGACGGTTCGCGTGCTGAGACCTCTGAGAGCCATCAACCGAGTGCCAAGTGAGTTCGGACCCACCGGCCCCTCACACCTCAGCTCTCCAACCACACTCTGTCCTCTAACATCACAACACTTCAGGCTTCCTCCGGAGACAGATACACTTCATTGACCTCAAAGAAGTTGCTAAAGATACGGACCCTGTGCACAACTTTTAGGTTGACCAGAAAACACTTACAATCTTTTGAATAGTGGATCAAAGGGCAGGAGTTGCCGGAGCCAATGTGTGTGTGTGTGTGTGTGTGTGCGACACACTATAGCGGGGCTCCTCGATCCAGACTGAAATGCATTTTAATCCGGAGCAGACCGCTTATTACCTAATGTAGAGATATATTTCCAGTTAGTGTGTGATGAAACATCCTTCTCAGACTGCACAGAGCTGCCTGTGTGTGTGTGTGTGTTTCTGTATGTGCGTACACTCTGGCCCAATCATAAAATGAGCTGTCACTGTCTGTTAGTGATATTTGATTGTTATAGCCAACGCTAGCCGCAAGATGTCATTCTCCAAAGCTGCAGGGAAGGAAAAACTACACAGAGAATTGAAGGGTGGACAAGTAAATATACATTAATTCTCCCACAGCCCAGCACCAAACATGCAGTAGGTGCTCATACTGCAGCTGCTTCAATGTCTCTGATCTTAAAGGAATAGCTAACGCTCTAAAAAATGACAAACTAAACCTTTAATATGGACCTTCAGTTAATAAAGTTTAAGTACACAATCTCATGACGTATGACAAGTTTGTCTATCCCTCAAAACTTTAAGCCAGGCTTAAGAGTGTGCACCTTTATGACACGGGATTATAACACTAATCTTGGCGTCAGATGCTCAGCGTGTGACATAAAGTCTCCTCTCTGTCCGCGCACTTTGATCCCAGATTAAGAAGACACTTATTTGCCAGCACCGCAACAGGTGGCAGTGAAAAGCGCCGCGTCCCCTTTCTTTCACGCGCGCTTTGGTCAGAGACGTCGAACCGACTTCTGCGATACTTTGAACTCTAATGTCACGGTATTAATATCCCATTCAGACACGGTCAAAACACAACTCACGGGTTTTTAGATTCAATAGACTGACATTTAACAACTTATCACAGTGACCAACAAGCAGTAGCTTGCTTCTCATGATTAATCGGGCTTGGTAGCAGAAGATATTAGCAGTGTACTTTGACCTCATCTTAATATGTTGGACTCCCGCTCCTCTGTCATGGCGCTATAATTGGTGATCATGCAGGTGGGTTGAATTCCTACACAGCAGTGGAATGTAGGTCAGGGACGAGCCGATCCACACTTGGTATGCTGCCCTGACTGTGTCTCTGTGTTTTGGCTTTCCCCAGCCAGTCAGCTTCGGACTCAGACAGATTTATATGCAATTTTCCAACTCACCGCCTTTTATTAAAGGACTGTAGTTCACAGCTACACTCGCACACACAGACTATCACACTTGTATACTGCGACGCGAACGCACAAATCCCCAAGTCGCTTGCTCCATCTGTCATCTCTTACAGACACGCATATTATCCTAACCCCCCCCCAAAAACAGTTCCACATTCCCCTCCCCTTTCCCTCCATCGGTCTCCATTAGAGTTTAATCAGCACAGATTGAATTTCCAGTGCACGCATTAATGTTTAAATAAATCATAAGCATTTCTATACCCACCCAGCAATCCACCCTTTGAATTCATTCCTACCTTGATTCCACCCCCTGCAATGCTTTCATTTAAACACAGACCCTAATTGTGTCATTAGCTCCTCAATTGCTCAGAGGAGATTGCAGGCAAACTGAGCAATGATCCCCGCGATGTGTTTGTGTGTGTGTGTGTGTGTGCGTGCGTGTACATGCAGGTGTTTACCCCGTGTAGGTGCCTGAATGAGACATCAAGCCCCTTCCCATCTCTCCCAGCCCTCTACCGATGACACTCCCCCAAACCTCCTCTGTAACCTCACCCTCTTGTCAATCAAAGCTGTCACAGGGGTTCACTGCTGCTCATTAGGCCACGTACACACACACACACACACACACACACACACACACACACACACACACACATACTCAAAGAGCACACATTCATGCGCACAGACTCGCTCATTAGGCATCCAACCATTCCTCATCCTAATCGCAGGACTAATAGTGGCATTAATGTGTGGGTGATTTGGTTTGGTTCTGGCCCTGCGGGGAAAATGTCATTGGGTTGAGTGGTGGTGGTGGTGGTGGTAGAGGGGTGGGTGGGGGGGGTTCCACAAGCATTTAGTGTGGCTGCTATCTGTCTCATGCCCTCCCTTCCCTTCATCCCTTCACCAGCCTAATCAAGTCCTGTGGAGAAGCTTGCAGCATTCACTCCGGGTGAGGATGTTTATAGTGGAGCTCGGGCTATTTTGAGGCACACTTCACTGAGTTTGAATACATGGGTGCTCCAGTTCTTGGATGCGGTGAATTAATTCCCTACATGTTAGACTGGATTTATAGCATTCACTATGGCGTTTTATTTCCCGTTCCATTATTAAGAAGTTGTTGTATTGGGGAGAATCACCAACTTCAAAAAAAAGGGAATAGCTACAGTTTGCCCTTTCAAAGTTTGCCAAGTACGAAGGATTTGACCTGCCTGATTGCTGCATTGACATTACAGACAGGTACGTAGTGGGGATGACATACAGTAGATGGTGCAAAATAAAGTGTGACAAGATCCAGTGATTCACAGCTGTATCAGTGCAGCAGCACTGAGTCATACATAAAAGTAGCCCTACAGCACACACATAGTAACTCTATAAATGTACTGAACATAGAGGAATGTGAGTACTTTTTTAAAGATAGATTTGTCCTTTAACCCTGTAACACGACTAAAAGCATAATGTAAAACAGAATGTCACAGATAATATTAAGAAAACAATATAAAGTAAAAAAATCTAAATCAGTTTAAGTGTACACTATACTAAGAATATTTTCACTGCTTTTCCTTGCCATCAGACAGCCCTTTCTGATATTTCTGACGGGGAACTGAAGCCGTTATTTTCATCTATGCTTTCGTCAAAGCCACCAGACTCCTTTGACCAAAAAACTGATTTTTATCTTGCATAACACGGGAGTTGCTAGTGTACCACTGCCTCCATCGATTAGTTAGTTAGTGTTATTGTGTGATGTTGGTGTTTTAACACATTAATCTGGCTCCAAACTAATGTATTCGACGTGTAATGAGGCAGCGACAGACCAGCAACTCCTGTGTTCTGTACGGTAAAATTACTGTTTTTGTCAAAGGAGTCTGCTGACTGTGAACACAGTGATAAAACAGCTTCAGTTCCCCGTCAGAAACAGCTGTCTGAGGTCAAGATAAGACGATAGAAAATATTTAATATTATAAATATTAAATATTTATAATATTAAAATTATAATATTATTATTATATTTAATGAGTTTCCCAGGTATTCATTGCTGGAAAAGTGGAACTTCTGACCTATTGGTGGTGCTAAATGCGTGCTCAAGTGATTATGTAGTATTCAAAGCTCAGGTGTAAAGCAGCTGGACACTCCACATGTTGACAGATTGCCCCTTGGCACATCAACAGCAAAACTGTAATACAATGAGCATCCAATCTATGTAATATAGCTGCTGTGTAAATGAAAATATATTTTACAGCACAGGCCACTAAAAGCACACAAATAAAGCAGGCTGTCAGCTGTCCAGAATGGATCTCCAAGTTACTCTAGTGAATGGGGAGCTGTCAATTTTAAACATCATCAGTCCCATGAGAGGAGACGCCGTGTGCAAATTTCTCTGTTTTCGGTGAGGACAAGAGAAATTAATTGTTGTTGTGTGAAGACGCAGTATTTCAATATTAAGTGTAAGTGTAGGCCAGTCAATCATACATTCTGACACAGTCCAGATATGAAATGCATATTAATACCAGGTGGGAACAGAGCCAAGGCTGATAAATAGCTGAAGTCGCAGACCAGACAGTGCTGCACACCTCAGCCGATACACACTGTAGATTAAATAGCAGTGTTTACAGGTCACCAGCGTTCACTCAATCTGTCAGTCCAAGGTGGTATAAACTTTCCATCCCCAGCCTCTTAGTTGACTTTCTTGTTGATATTTTGTCCACTGCTGCCTAGAATGTAAGCCATCTGAACCCGGATCAGCAGATGTATAAACTGTTAGTATTCTGCCTCACTATCTACAGTCCCACATTGCTCTTCTCTCACTCTCTCTGTCTGTTACCTCTTACCTCTGTATTGGAACAGAAGGCTGGAGCTCATCTTAAAACACACACACACCCCCTCAGACTTGTATTAATGAACACATTGTTCCTGGGCCGGTGTCCACGTCCTGGGCTCTGGCATTGATTGATGCCGCTAACATGGCAGTCCTGCCAGTGGAAGTGACAGATACATTTCGCAGGCTTCATCCACCGGCTGCCAACAGAACCCAAAAATCCCAGGCTGTGTCACCATCACATCACCACCCACCGTCTGCCACCTGATTGGCTATTACCCTCACGTCCAGTACCGGCCCGCGGGGACCTTGTACCAGGCCTGTCATTGGCTACATCAAGGCAGACATGACAATTTATGACATGCCTCTGTGTGGGTCTTAATATTCAAAGGGAGCGGCTGACCACTCGTGTGTTCAGAATACAGTATGTTTTCCTGAGTGACAGAGGAGTTTCCCCTTTCTGAAAAGAAAGAATCCTTTATTGGACACAATGCTCATGGCATGGAAACAGATATGGTGCTATGGTGAGGTTGTATTTTGATTTTGCATGGGTATATGCATGTCTGGTACAAGGAAAGATCTAAATTAGCAGATGTCAATTTTCTATTCAGTAACTCTGGCTCAAAGATTGTGTCGTGAATGGCTCCTGTTAAACAAACTCATAAACTGAACTAAAGAGCAAAAATTAATGAACATTTCTAAATGTAGGTTTGCTACATTAGAAACCCAGCTACTAAAATAATTGCATACTTTAACATTTAGAATATTGTGTCAGCAAATGCTACTTTTGTGACCTTGATTCAGCTGCTGCAGTATGCAAACAGAAGGGAAGAGCTGCTTTAATGGGTTTTACTTTCAGGCCTCAAGGTACTGAAACCTAGAATCCTGATTTGAGAATGCTGAAATTGAATTTTTCTTCTGTTAGTTGGAGTAAAGGTGCCATTGTTATACACATAGAAGGAAAATAGCTTTTTTTATCCTCAGGCTAAAGCAACACATTTATTTCACTATCCAGCAGTATGTTTTTTTTTTCAAGCCAAACATTATTTTTGGAATAGAAAAAGACCTTGCGATGATGGTTGCTCACCTGCCAAATTGCCTGGTTTGTGGCCAGCGAGTTTGAATTTGCAATTCCTATTTTCCTGCTGGCTAGGGTTTAAGTATTTTCCCACCCTGGTTATCAACAGCTGACCAGCTGAAGTTAAAGACAAACAGTACACATAGAGGTTAGTTAAGCAGACACTAGGAGTAATACTCAGTGTGTTAAAGGAAATGTATTATGTGAGAAAATAAACCCAGATGATGCCATTAAATGTCAACAAATTTGTAGCAGAAAGCCTGCGTTATGATATCTATTGTTACTAAAATATGGAACCGCAGTGGGCATGGAGTCTGACATACTCAGGATTTAACAGGTGGAAAGGGCCTAATGAACAAATACCACTGGTTACATTATGGGAAATGTAGGCTGACCCATACTGTGGAAGTTGGAATACCTCAGCAGCTTCAATTCAGCAGTCTTTTTTCAAATTTGTCTTTTGTGAGTAGCGTAACTCTGACACCCAAACCCAGCCTGAACTCACATCTTAAGGACCCAGCCCGACTGAACCCAGCAGTCCCAAAGTTATATATTTGCTTGCTTTTACGCAATGTTGACTGTTAGCTTATCAGGACAATGAAACACAGTGGCTTGATTGTCTGTCTTTCCCCCTTCCCACTTGGCCTTTTAAAAGTTTTTGCAAATTACATAAAAAAAAAAAGAAAAAAAAAGTATCTGGACCCAAACTGATCCCAAAGCTTTACACAACAAAGCTACCCAAACCCAGCCTGAAACCCGATGCTGCGTCAATATGTGTCCGGTTTGGGACAGGCAGCAGAACTGATTCCCCCAGCTTCAGTCACTGAGTCACCCCAAGGCAATGATTCCTTAATAACTATTAAAGAAGGAGAATACGCTGCATTAAGGTGGAGGGAAATGATGGCGTGATGCCCCAGGCTTGCAAATGAACAACCGGCGTAACAGGATAAAAGAGTTGATGAGTGTTGATGAAACTTGCGATGCTGCGAGTAAGCCACGTTTGAGCGAGGCAGTAACGATTGATAAGCCAGAGGCAGCAGTCAATTGGTGATTATCGCAGGACACAAATCCACACACAGACGCAACGCACACATAAACACACTCAGACATGCTCCGTCTTAACGAGACTGATCCCAGAATAGCCTTATCATGCTTTTATATTGTTTAGCCTCAACATGTGCCCTTTACTACGGAGTGCTTCATCCTGTTCTCGACGCTTTGTTAGACCTGGTGTTAAAGCACTCCTGATTCATACACACTGTCTTGTACTTCCACCCAGATAAGCCCTAAAGGCAACAACAACAAAACATCATCGACCTCCCAGCTCCCTGTGTGCTCTTACCCTCCTCCTCCTATAGCACATTGTTTGCAGAGCCTCATTACTGTAATTAAAGATCTGGCAAGAACGTCCTAGCTTCTATTCTTCGCAAGGCCTACAAGTCACCCCTTGACTTCTGCCGCTGTATTGTGATGCGAGGACGAGAGGGAGAGCCCGGAGGAGTCAGGGGACGGGTTTGACCCAGGGGCTCCTTGTTTGTGATTGGAGCTGAAGAAATAAAAGACTGATAAGGGTAGAAAGAGTTTAGAGGAGGAAGATGTTTGCCAGAAGCAAAGAATGTCACAGAGTAATCCTTGCTCTTCGCTGTCAATCCGTTTGCGGCTAAAAACAAAAGATCTTGTTAGTTGAATCTCAATATGACAAGAACACCCCCAGCAGGTCTCGGCGTGCAAGTGATATTCTGTTGAGAAGAGACTGTGTTTTACTTGGATTTTCAATCCAAATTCATTTTCAGCTGCTGTCTCTGAAAGCTTGAAATTCAGTTCTTTGATCTCTTGGAGTCATGCTGCGGTACACTATTCCCAGATAGCCTGAAGACAGGTAGGTACCCATCTTCTCCTTTGAGTTAGAGCTGTGATAAGCGCAGCTTTTGAAAGTCTAGATGCGTAAAGGTGTGAAAAAAGGTTTCCTTTTAAATGATCATTCTGTTGAGAGTATGATTTAGTCCAAATGGGATGTTGTGGGACAAAAACATATAAATATAAATAAAACAAATGTATTTCTCTTTTTTTTTTTTTTTTTTTTTTTACAGCCCAGGGTTAACAAGGTCTAAATATGTCTGTACAAACAAGAAAATTGGTATTCCTCAAACATGCGTACAGTACACAAATCTGTAACCTAAATGTAGAGGCTACATCACAATAAGGTTAAGACACTGTTGTGATATACGTGGCTTAGTTAAATTGAACTAATGTTATATAATCAATGGAATCAAATACAAATAATAGCATTAAAACGTAACAGTTCATTATTAATGCAGAATGATTACAATTGAATGTCAAGAGATCCTGTAGGTCTCTGGCATGGAGCAACAGGTGCTGAGTGATGTAGTACTAGAGAAACTAGACAAAAATGAGACACTGATGGCATCATGCTGGAAGAAGTGATTTTCTTGGCTTCAAAATAGAAATGAAAAATGCATATCATCAGTAAAGTTCATAAAAAATCAGTTATGCTCACATGCTTGGGTAAGTAAAAGTTACATTAAGTAAAGTTGGGGTTTGTCTGTAATTTAGGAAAGGATTTGCGCTGGATAACACTGTGTGACTGTGCACTGTTGATAAATGACGTCCCAGATCTACTGAGGTCAGATTCTACTTCCTGTCATTCATGCAAATCGTTGTACACGAAAGCAGCTAAACTCACTCGGGCAAATAAAACAGCAGGCCAACAGTTCAGATGCTTTCTCTGCCCCCCTTTCTCTCCATCAGTTTTCATTTTTCTGCATGTACTCTCTCTTCGGGTCACATGCCTCGCTTATGCAAAGGCACATTTCCATTTCAGGGACTTCCAGTCATCTCCGCCTGCAGTCGCCGACACGGAGCTAGTTACCATCCACTCGGAGCAAATAAGAAGAGACGCAGGTGTACACTGGCCCTCGACTAAGAAAGCCCATTAGTTCACAGTACAGAGATTACAAGGCTGGCTAGGCCGGAGTCGGACCTGGACAGGAGAGCAGAGGAAGCAGACCTAATCTGCCTGCTAACAGATGGCTCCCCGATCACACACAGCCACCCGCCTGCCAGCCATGTTGGAATGGAGTGGCCGCCCACAGCGAGGTTGGAGAGGGTGGGCGGGCGGAGGAGGAGATGATTGTTATTGAATATGAAATGTCGATCACTTGGAATGAGCACGCTATTCAGGTCGGCAGAGGCTGAGAGGATTGATTCTCTTATCTGGGAGATAAACAGAGGTTCTGCCTACGATATTCATGTTTGGCTGCGTAGCTGAAAGAAGAGTTGTACTCATGCATTGCTCTCGTGCAGTTGATTCCTTGATTTATACCACCGTCAAAATAACAACCTATCTTGAAAAACTAATTCTTGCCACCACCAATATTTTATGCCCTTATATCTAGGGCTGAATTGGTCTCAGACTGGAATTCAGTGTTGAGCTGACCTGCTCTGTACATCTGATAGCCACTGGTAAAATCAACATAATAAAAGAGGTTGGTTTTATTAATGGTCACAGACCCTTTGCCATATGGTAAAATACTATTATAATCGTCTTTTTATATTTTTCGTCATTGAAGGTACCCTCTGGAGTATTTGGCCACTAGCAGTGCCATTAGATTATGTTTTTATTATGAGGTCCTCGTTTGGTTTGTAACTAGTGACGCTTGAAGACATACAAAAGTGCCATGACGCAATACCAATATATTCCTGCCAATGACTTCATACTATCAACAGTTGGTGAATGTAACGCACCAGGAAAAGTAGCAACAAAGATAAGAGTGAACAAGACTACGAGCCGACGTATACACGGACGTAAATAATACAGATTCTGAACTGTTCAAAAAGTCGCCGTGGCAAATGTTGTAGGAGGGAGAAACTGTTTTCATCACATTTGTTTGCCTCAGGGATACATACAATGCATTTTGATCAGAAATACTGAACATAAACATAACTTTGTTTGCAAGAAAAAATTTGCATTGTCCCTTTAAAGCATACATTTTCTAAACTTGAAAGATTCCGAAGATTGTCAAATTCAATTCTTGCTCCTTTGTATGATAAATGAGAATGGAAAATGCAGTATGGGGCAAATTATCTGTGTTGTTCTCCATGGGTGCAGCTGTCAGAGGTGTGAATACCAGCACGGGGCAGTTTATGTATTAAATTCTCATTGTGCAGACGTATTTCCACTCTGGATCGCAGTGTATGAAAGCAGCGGACACACATCCCAGCCACACATCACTAACTGGGGCGCAGTTAAGCACCATCCTAACAGCTCAGCACATTACACTATGAAGGCAGTCACTGGAAGGAGCTGCTGCTTAGCGTGCCCCTGCACTGCCTCATTGGTGACTAGAAAGAGAAATATAGCGATGGAGTTGCTGTTCTAGGCTGCGAGTCAGGTCAGTCTGTGTATGAACCTCCACACGTCTATGAGCTGAATGTGTCAGAATACTCTCTCGTCGTGAGTTGAGGGCAGTGGTGTTTTTACCAAAGCCACAGGTAATGACTCAAAGTTCCATTTTTACGTAACTGGACCGATTCTCTTGAATCATGACATGATGTTTCTCTTGTCTTCTCAAATGCACTGCAGCATAAAATAAAAATAAATCTTTCACACTGTGAGAGTTTCATAGAAATATTTTTTCTTTATGACTCTCATCTGTGTGATTGTATACACTTTTATGCTGGTAATTGAGTATTGAATCCAATGCATAATGTGGCAACTATTACACAAATGGAAATAACTTGAAAACAGTGTTTTTCAAGAGTGTTTGATGTCATTCAAGAGTTGCTGTGTTTTCACTGCTGTCACTTTCTCCCCAGCTGGGTTTCATATTCAGATCCTTCCCTTTGAGCGAGTGATGCTGTGAAAGACACAATCCAAACATTTGTGTTATCCCACAGATGCTCCTCACTGCAACTCCTTCTCCCGTCCTTCAGTGGAACCTTTGCTCCTCTCCTCCCTTTATCTCCTCCCTGCCTCCCCTGGCTGTCTTCTCCTCATTTGTTCCCCCCGTATCTTCGCAAATCTGCGAAATCCTCCTTGTTTTCCTCCATCTGTCAACACCAAACGTCTCTGTCTGAGTGTGTACCCACATGAAAAAAAAAAAAAAACATTTCAGAATCGCTCTACAAATATGAAAAGTTCCTCATGCAGTTTGGTGCGTCACTCCCAGATGGCACAGTAAACATGAAAGGTGTTGGAATGTGGATGGAATTTTTTTTTTTTTTAAACATGCCTTGTAAATACATGTGTTTGATTTAAAGCAACAATCCCAAACCAACAAAAACCAACAAAACACTGCATTTACCCAATTTGGGGGGAAAAAACACATGTAGAAGACATTGAACTGGAACATATTGTGGCTGTAATATTTTTCTTACGTTTCAAAGGCCATAAGACCTTATTTTCTTAAACGACACAAATACATATCTTGAACAAATACACTTTTTGTTTATTTTTCAGCTATTTTCTGTATGAATACACAACATATCCAAACAGCATGGCCACCATGCATTTTTGAATTTGTCTAAAGGGGTCTGGCTCAAAAGTCTCTCCATGTATCCCTTTCTCTTCCTCTCTCTCTGGCTTGCTCTCTCCTTCATCCCGGTGCCCTTCCCTCTGTCTCCTCTGCTCGTCGGTGGCTGTCAGCCCAGCAGACAAGCTCTGCCGGCGCTCCAACAGAGACTGTCCCGGCCTCTCCAATTACCCAGAAAACCCCTGATCAGAAAAATTAACCTCATTATTGACTTCTGACTCACCGGGTTACTGCTGCGAGGGAAGAAGAGAGAAACAGTTAGACAGAAAAACAGACAGACAGCCATATAGGTAGACATATAAATGGATGGATGGATGGATGGATGGATGCATGGATAAGAATGAAGAAAATCAGTGTGTGAAAATAAGAGCAAAATCTGAGCTGCAACAGCAGAGGGACACAGCCAGATTTAGCAGAGGGAGTGTGTGGGCGGCAGGAAGTGTGCGTGTTGTCAGAAACTTGAGGGAACACTGTCCAGAGCTGACAGAATCAGGGATGTACTGTTTGAAAGGCGAAAAAGCTGGTCTTTTACTGTGGCGTTAATTCAGAGCAAACTGTAGGTGTACTGCTGACACGCTCGCAGACTGCTAACAAATCTCTGTGCTTCCGTTTGACTCAGGACTCTTTTGTCTCATCCAAATGTATTTTTAACATTTATTCATCAGAGGAAGGAAGTTGCTAAGCACACTTTGTTTCCCACAATGGCCTGCTTAATATTCGGTTGCACAGTCACACCCACAACTGACTCAATGCAATGACAGGCTTCTAGTTACTATTGCAGCATCTCTGGCTTTCAGTGCCTTGCTCATAGGCTCTTTGTTACAGCAGCACAGAGATCCTCACTGTTGGTTTTCGGGACGTACTTTGGTATTGTGTAAAACCTGTAGTTCATGCCAGAATATCATACAGGAGTACCACTGCAAATATGAAAAAAATTGTATAAAGAAGCTGCGTGAAGTCTGATAAGTTGCCTCAAGTGATGTCACCGGAGACACCCAAAGACCTCATGTTTAAAAATAATGAGATCTGGTGTTGTCGAGTTAGAAAGAAGTGAGCTTACCAGACCTCTGTAGCTCGCTCCTTGAGGCTAGCGGATGGAGGCCACAATTGCCGCTACTAGCACAACACACGCCAACCTCTGACCAAACCGTCGATGGTGGAGTTGCATTGTGGATAACGGAGGCTGCAGGTTTTGACGAGGAAGATGAACGTGTGGAACAACAAAAGGAGATCTCTTCCGTTCTGCTGCATCGACATACAAGTAGTCAAACAACTGGACATGTGACATTCAATTTCAGCACCCCCCCTTTATTGTTACCTTTTTCTTCATTTTAATTTCCTAAAAGCCATCCCAGTCCTCCTGACAAATTAATATACTCCATCACTTCTGTTTGTCAAGAGCCAGACTCCATGTTGTTTACAAGTAACCCTAACCCCTGCTCTTCCTCTCTTACAATGAATGACTCTGTTTTGACAGTCCTTCATTAAGCTGTTTAGCTACTATAAAACACAAAATGGCTAAACTCACTAAACTCTGATGTGTAGTAGGCTATTATTTCTACCATTTATCATTATTATTTGATTTCCATAAACTGTAAAAAGGGTTACAGCATCAACTGGCAAGTGTATAGTTTGATCAAATGAATAAAGACAATGAGTTGTGCACTTGTCGCTGTAAGTGTGTTATAATAGCCCAGTACTAGGCAGTGTGCATGGCTGTAAATTGAGAGGTACTTGGATTGGTACTCACATGGACCAGTCTGTTCAATAAAATACCCAGTACTCATATCAACTCTGAAAAATGGGTTGCACTGTCTCTTGTAGTAATATTCACCTAATCCACACAAGTGTGCATATCGACTTTGCGTGCACTGGCGTACTGTTGTGTGCTGCCCAGCTGTTCGACCTTGTCTTTGTCTCCTCTCTCAGGTATGCGTATCCTGGTGACCCTGCTGCTGGACACCCTGCCCATGCTGGGTAACGTGCTGCTGCTCTGCTTCTTTGTCTTCTTCATATTCGGCATCGTAGGCGTCCAGCTGTGGGCCGGCCTGCTCAGAAACCGCTGCTTTGTGGAACACAACTTCTCCTTGTGAGTTCTCCTTTTGTCCATAATTTATCTGAGAAAAAGCAACTCAAATGCTATACTTAACTGCAAAATTGAAGGGAACTTGTACTTCGCGTGAGTATTTCCTCTTTATGCTACTTCATACTTCTACTCCACTTCACCTGAGAGGGAAATATTGTGCTACATTTGTACAATATGTTCATTTGAAAGCTGTAGCTACTAGTTACTATTCAGATTAAAATGTTTCAAACAAAACACATGATTGTCTTATAAAATACGATGCACCATCTGATATATTATTATTAATAGACTAACAGACTACCCAACAATATATGAAGCAGTTAAAATTAGTTCAACATCAATCAACAATATTGAAGTATTGATACATCAATAGTAATGATCCAATAATACAATCATGTAATAATGACAGATGCCATTCTGTATAATGACTACTTTTACTTTTGATACTTCATGCACATTTTGTTGCTAATACTTTACTTCTGTCCTTTAACTCAAGTACAATTTTTAATGCAGGACTTTTACTTGTAATAGCCTAATTGAATAGTAGTCTGAGGGTTCAGAGGGTGCAAAAAGTGACTGGATGTACTTATTCATTACTCACACAGATGAGATTGCCAATAGGTCTACAGGAGGCCAAGGTAAAACCATGAACTAAACCTTGACCCTACACACTAAACTAGGTCATGCACTAAAGTCAATGAGGTTAGCGATTATAGAGTCTCATCACAGTGATGAATGGGAGAGCGACAAGCCCTGGAATAATGAGAAAGACCCCATGTGGCCCATGGTATATAGAACATGGGCATCCATGACTTATTCATGTTCCCTGTTTCATCCTGGCTTCATTACTCTCTATAGGATTTATGACATCCCACAGCTGTAATTTAAGTTCATGCATAATGGCTTTGGTGAGCTGGCATGTGTTTTTTTTGTCATCATCATCAATTTTTAGACCTTGTATCTGGAAGGTCTGTATTTCTGCATCAGATCAATGGCATTAAGGTCTGGCTCTATGTGCAAAGTCACACACACGTCTGTTCTAATGCCTGCTTCAATTTCTCTTGAAATCATATTGCCGATACATATTTTAATGCTTTAGCAACAGCTGTTAACTGTTAACTGGGTTGACAGTGACTCTTTATTAGACTGAGTGAGAATATGTGCGAGCACCCGATAGGAACCACATCCCATGCGTCATTTTCGGGTGCGATAAATCAAATGCATCTCATACTGAGCTCATCAGACCAATAAATGTACTTGTAGATCATCCTAAAGTGTGAAACAGCTTTTTAGAATGCATAAATAGAAGTGTGTGTATGCTGGACTGGTCTGGTTCGAAGTATTTGAGGATACTATGCAGTTAATAAAGCCCGCCAGCTGAATGTGTGTTGACAGACAAGCAAGATATCACACAATCCCCAGACACACATACCGGTTATTCCAGACAGAGGAGTGCTCTGTAACCGATATGCTAAGAAGTGGTATAGCAGGCAAACAAATGTGTGTGCTCATCTCTCACGATGCACACAGGGGTCTTTCCAACCATTTGGCCACAGGTTTGTATACACAATTATAGCTGGCCTCACTGATTAGTTCGGTGTTAATCAGTGAAATCAGCTGCTGTAGGATTTGCATGGAATTAAAACCTGCAATCTTTGGGGCTTCAAAAGCTGATCCACCTAAAAATTCTACCTAGTGTTTGTCAAAATTCATAGAATCACCACCTCATATATGAAACATCCAGCCATTTTAACTGCCTCAACCCGACAACGAAAGCAGGTTGCAGTTGAACAGCCATGGCTTAAGGGCAAAGATGGTTCCCCGAGGAGAAACAGAGGGACTTAGGTGAAGAACATCTTTTTAACATGTGATGTAGCTTTTAATGCCTGTCCTATCCTTGTGCCATGATGTTTGTGCTTTCACAACATGTAGCTGCTCAAATTTCTACATTCTACATTCTGTGAAATGTACAAGAATTCTCATCACTTTTGAAATTAATATTTCATACTTTCATACAAATTTCAGTTTGATATTGTGTCAGTTCTCTTCCTCCTTTCTACTTGTGCCACTTATAGTTATCAATACACAGTAAAATGTGCCAAAAGGTGGGTGACTATTCCTCTGGAAGCCCAGTATTCATTTTAAATGATGTGTTGACCTATCACTAGGCCCTGCAGTGGGTATCAGGCTGTGCTGTCATAAATCTACTGGGCCCCATGACAGGCGACACCATTGTCAAGCCCTGACCTAACTTACCTTTAAGCTGCCTTTAACTCCTTCTCTCAGCCAAGCTCTAAGCAGATCCTCGGCAGCTTGACCCGGGCTTATAACTACATTGTATCTGCTTAGGTTAGGCTTGGGTGGCTTTATGGGCAACTTTGTGTGAATGCCATGGTCCGCTCAGTTGTCCAACCACCATCACTGTATATCTGGTTCCAATACATGTACCAATAGGCACTAGTTAACACAGTGGCCACTGTTCCACAGAAGGTACTTAGTCTTACTTAAGAGGAAGTGTATAATACACTTCCTGTACGATATGCATGAATTCAGAAGAGATACAAAGGGAACCCAGAGAGAAAATGATTTAATACAGATGCTAGTAATGCCCAAAAAGACCAATCCACATGTCTCAATAAATTTCTCTCAAGATTAGTGGAAATCATTGAGCTAATCCCCGCAATACCCTTTCTTTTTCTTCCCCAAAGCCCTGTCTCCTTGGAGCTGGGGAAATACTACCACACTGAAAATGACGATGAGAACCCCTTCATCTGCTCTCAGCCCCGAGAGAACGGCATGAGGGACTGCAACTCAGTGCCCAAGCTGTACGAGGAAGGAGGCCTGCAGTGCAACCTGGACATGTACTCTTACAACAGCACTGATAACACCACCTGCGTCAACTGGAACCAGTACTACATCAACTGCTCTGCTGGTCCTTTCAACCCCTTCAAGGGAGCCATCAACTTCGACAACATCTGCTACGCCTGGATAGCCATCTTTCAGGTAAGACAGCTGTTCACACCTGCAAGGTATGGATCAACAGCTGGACCAAAACAGTTGTCCTTTTGCAATGAGGCACGTACAGTTTGGTTTGGCCGACTTGCAAGCCTGTAATACAAGATGGAGACGAAGGGGGAGAGAGGGAGCCTAATTACCCCTGCGGCTGGTGTATCAGAGAAATAGGGCTTACAGGATTAGCAGGTCGCCACAGCCACACCACCAGACCGCGGCCTCATTTTTCCACACCATTTGTTTGCCATCTCCACATCAGTTGAGAGGCCTTTTGTCGGAGTGTTCAATTCTTCACTATCTAGCTGAGGGGGGGGGGGGGGGGGGGGTAATTTTGGAGGATGAAAGCCAGATTGGAGACGAGTTCTCCCATATGTCTGGCCTCTGCTCCAGTTAGCCTGCGTGGGGCATAGCACAGAAAAGAAACGTGGGGGATTAGTCTTCTGCTGAGTCTTGATATTTGGAACACTCTGGACTGTGAAATATGGTCTCTTTTAATTCCTACTTTTAATTCTACTCTCTGTTTGGTTTCCTCTTTAATGAGTTGTCACTGCTTCCTTTCTTTTTTTTCTTTGTCTCTCTATATTCCTTTCCTGTGTGCCTGTGCTCCTCTTTAGGTGATCACTCTGGAGGGCTGGGTGGACATCATGTACTTTGTGATGGATGCTCACTCCTTCTACAACTTCATCTACTTCATCCTACTCATCATCGTAAGTGCCACTTCACGGTGCCACCCGCTGTGTGCGTGCGTGTCTGCCGGTGATTGAACAAGTGGTCAGCCGGGGGACGGGTGTGCCGGCGTCCATTGTGAGAGTGTGTGAATAACAGTGTCGTCTGCCCCTTCTTGTCCTTAGATTGGCTCATTCTTCATGATCAACCTGTGCCTGGTGGTCATCGCCACTCAGTTCTCAGAGACCAAGCAGAGGGAGAGTCAACTGATGAAGGAGCAGCGGGTGCGCTTCATGTCCAACGCCAGCACCCTGGCCTCCCTCTCCGAGCCGGGCTCCTGCTACGACGAACTGCTCAAGTATCTGGTTCACATCGTCCGCAAGGGAGCCAAACAAGTGGCCCACATCTGCAGGCTCTTGGCCCGCCGCGCCGGGCTCAACATCGCCGCCTCGCCCCCGGCCATGGAGCCCCAACGCACCCAGAGAAGGAGGAGGAAGTCCGTGTTGGTTCATCACATGGCGCCCCACCACCACCACCACCATCACCACCACCACTTCCACCTGGGGAATGGGAGCGTGAGGGGGGTCGGGAGCACCAGGTGTCTGGAGGGTAGGGATGTGGAGGCTGGTGCTCATAACAACAACAGAGGGGCTCTTGTAGCAACCACCGGCGCTGTGCACCTTGCTTTAGCCCTGCCTCCTCCAGCGGCAGCAGCCACCTCTGACACAAACTTGGCCACCTTGTCCAGTCCTGCTGCCGGGGCGGGCGATTCATCGTCAGTTCGCAGTGTATTCCGCACAGAAAGCCTACGCTGTACCCCCTCGCCCACAAACCTGGGCCCCTTTTCCCTGGCCCCGGCTTCCAAGCACAGGGCCATGAAGAGGAACTCCGTGCCCTTTGCGGGCCCGGGGCCTAAGAACTACCCCACCCTCCAGGCTCGAGCCCTGGCGGAGTCCAGACGAGGGAGCGTTGCAGCCAGCACGCTGACTAACATCAGCTTCGGCCTGAACATCCCACCACTGGAGAGACGGCCATCGAGCGTGGTGGACACACGCTCTCCCACAGGTAGACAAGTCCCAACAAGCTAATGTGGCCACATACACAATGCAATAAAAAACATGATCATAAATTTAATGATCACAATTTTAAAACTTGGAAAGTGTTTGATTAGTTCCATTAGCTGCATTCCTTTCAGTTCAATGTGGTGGATAGAGTTTGGTTTGCTGAGCAATCCCATTACATAAAAAAAAGTTATAATGGGGTTTGAAAATAACAAGAGGATCTCATTCAGTCAGAATCAGTGTTTAATTTCCACACCAGGGCTGACACGCCACTGGAAGTGTTCCTTCTTCTGAAATCACCTATTTGGTGGAGTGTGTATCAATTTGTTGTGATTAAGCCTCAAACTATAACGTTGTCCAGAGTGGGATTTTTTTTATTCGTGAGACACGGAAAGAGTGCTAATTACTGTCAATGTTGATCCCTCACGTCCAAGCTCGCAGGCAGCTTCGTCTGCCCCTGGCCAAGTCCTAAAAGGCAACGGGGCTCAGAAAAAGTCAGGCCAGGTCTGTTCAGGTTGGAAAACACTGGCAGCTGGCCAGACAGGCCACGGCACAGCCTGTAGAGACAAGGCATTACTCATACAGCACACACTGCCCATCACCATCAAACACGCTCCCTCACACACACACGCAACTATCCAAAAATGCTGCTCACAACAGATCGCTTTCATTGGATCTGACAATTTGTCTAAACCACTTCATTTGCGTAATTTCTCACAATCACGCTGATTTCACCCCAGCTCCCCTTCTCTTTGTCTCAGTTTCTCCGTCTGACCTTTCCCACCCGGCTGCAGCCCAACTCTCCTTCCAGCTGTCGGCGCGCGACCTCAGCACCACCAGCAGCGCCATGGACGCGGCCGCCTTGACCCTGGACCCCGAGAGCTGCCCCTACTGCGCCAAGGCCCTGGCCAACGAGTCAGAGGGCGGCACCGAGGGCAACGAGACCCCCGGGGACTCCGACAGCGAGGGCGTGTACGAGTTCACCCAGGACCTCCACCACAGGGACAGGAGAGACAGCCGGCGGCCCAGAAAGAAGCGCTGCGGGCTGGGCAAGACGGCGGCGAAGGTCGTTCACTTCTGGAGGCTGGTGTGCGACACATTCAGGAAGATCGTGGACAGCAAGTACTTCGGGCGAGGGATCATGATTGCCATCCTGATCAACACTCTGAGCATGGGGATCGAGTACCACGAGCAGGTTGGTGTTATTCTGTATGTCTCATTGAGAAAAAGTGCGTGAAGTGGAATGCGGCCATTGGATGGTGCTCCATTGAGGCAGTAGCGAACATGAATGCCCGCGCAAATATTTGTTAGTTCCCCCGTGCACGCGGGTGTCATTCTGTGTGATTGTGTAAACTGCACAGCTCCCACAGGCCCAACTGGAATTCCTGATGTCCCTTTCTGGTCTCGTTTGTTTACACGAGCGTAATTACAGCCATGTGAGAGAGAAAACGGAAACGAGAGACTATGAAAGACAGAGGACGTAGAGAGAGAGAGAGAGAGAGAGAGAAAGAGGAACAGGGGTGATTTAACGGGTGAGGGAGGCCCCAACACATCTGACAGAGATTTTCTCTCCCTCGCTCTTTCATTCTTAGTCTGCAGTTTTTTTGCTCCTTCTTGTTTCTCTCTCTCTGTCTCTGACCCCATTTACAGCTGATATCAACGTGCAATCTGTACCACAACAATTTATCTGGATTAGGGAAAAAGCATGTTAATGCAAAGTGTAAATTCATGCTGAACACAGTCTGGTCGTCCAGACTGCATCTGGAGGTCGTTTGGAGTGCACTGTGATCACGTCTCAGCCAGGTGTGAATGCAACCTGTACGATTTGAAGAAAAAGCACCCGCCCAACCAGAGAACACTTATTAACACAAGGTGTAAATGCAAAGGCCCATGATCAGATGTCATTGTCTCGACAATGTATGCAGATACGCTCCTGATGTAATAACTTCAAGGATGAGATTGAATAAGAATTGTAGATCTGAGGTAAGAAAATAGGCTGTGATGTCTGGTAGCGACTAGGGATGCACCAAACCACATTTTCTCTCCCCAAAACTAATTCCGATATGTAAACAATCTCTATAATTCCTGCAGTTGAATTCTGTAAACTCACTGCACGGAATCATTCTCACGCAAGGTAACATCAATACTGTTATAACGGTTGTGTTAAAGAAACTCAGCAATCGGTGAACATTTGGAAAAGATCGGGATGTTGGTTAAATACTGAAAAAGTCATCGCTCACTTGAAGCACAAGACCTGACTCACTGACTTCTTCAGTATTAATCTTCAATTTTGAATCTAACAATGTGTTTGAATAGCCTAAACAAAACAATCTGTCCATTTATTTGAGCAAATACTGAATCAAGAAGTCATGCTTTCTTCTGATGACATGAGTGTTTTCGGCATGTGTGGGTTTTGTATGAAGTTACACAACACAAGTAAAGTAAGTGACAACTATTGTGTTTGTTTGTGTTTGTGTGTGTGTGTGGGTGTGTGTGGGTGTGTGTTTGTGTGTGTGTGTGTAGGTGTATAGTAGGAGATTGAAGCCTGGCCAGGTTTTATGAGGTTACTTTCGGTCCCTGACCCATAAACATATCCAGATGCCAAACATCCTCACACACACACATTCACACACACAGGAGCTTTTATAGCTCTTTCTAGTCTCCACCTTTGTTCAATCTTTTTCTCTTTATCTTCTCCTCCCTTTCCCCCTTCCTTGTTTTTGCTGTGATTCTGTTCCTTCTTTCCCTTTTTCTCCTCCTATGATGCTTCCTTCCTCCTACTCTTTTCCTTTTTTTCCACTTTCACTTTCCCCCTCCTTTTTGTTTTCCTCATTCTCTTTTCACTTCCCTCTTATGCCCTCCTCCCCTTTCTTCTTACCTCACTCCTCTGAAGTTTTCCCTTCTCTCTCTCTAGAGATTGCCCTTTACTAGTTTAGGTAACATGGATCCCTCTAGTCTCCAGACAGGCTGCTGAAAACTTTACTGAGACGCTTCATTGATTGCAAGCCCATCGACATCCAATAGACACAAGGATCACTAAGCCTCTGTTTGTCTCTGTAACTGTATCCACATGGAGGAGAGGCTTGGATTCAATTTCCATACATCTTCCAGCCAAGTTTTCTGTTGGAGTTCTGCACACAGTGCGTACCCCGTGCAACTGCCACTTTAGGAATTAGGTTGAGTCAAGCCTTTCCCACTGTGTTCAGTGTAAAATCATCTTCCCTCTGTACCCGGCTGATAAACTCAGCATTAGCAACATTTTCTAATTTTTTATAGCCAATCTTTTACTGATTCTGTCCTGTGTGCCCAGTTCAAACCATGTTTCCAAAGCAAAAGATTGGTAACCTTGATCACATGCTGAATGTGGTTTGTCCAAAGTGCAATAGTGCTGCTTTCACACCATACTGTATGGGATCATCTACAACCCCCTGGAGATATATTGGAGCTTAAAAAAAATAAATAATAATCGTCTGTGATAGTCCTCATCTTTTAATACTCAAACATGAAAATACATTTTACAATATAGACTAATAGAAAATAATTTACATATATTTTGAGACCCTCTAAATTTTGATTTTAGCTTCTTCAGTGGGTCTTAGGTGTTAGTTAGGGGACCCGAGACCCCCAAGACCCCCAAACAAACCCCTTGTATTTTGCACACTGACTTTACTTTACTTTACCTAGGTAGTATGGTCAAAGCCACTGCGTTTGTTCTGAAATATCAGTTATTAGGATGTGTCTAAACTTTAAACAGTTAGTTCATTCATCATTCACTGTTCATCTGGAGGTATCATAGATGTGGATGTTGTTGCCACAATCTTTCATGCTGCACCTCTCTGATAGATGAACACAGACCCTGCTGTGTATCATCGGCTGAATCTGAAAGTTTGTGTTTGGGGTAAAACTGTGCCTTTAAGAAATTGTGTTTCAGCTCTGTTTAGTGTGACGGCTTTTCCATCAAGTTGACCCGCTTTCAGCCCCCCACCCCACCCCCCCGTTCTGTAAATGGATGAGGATATGTTGTCAATTTGTCATAAAGGCAGAATTTCTGCAGCTGCACGTGTTTGCGTGTGTGTGTGTTGAGTCCATATAGATTTTCCACTGCGCCATTGAATCCATCCAGGCTCATTTTAGTCTATTTTTCATCAGATGTGCTGATGACTTCCTTGAAGTCCACAGAAATACCTGAGTCAGTGAAAATAGGTGTATTCTGGCGGCCCTCCAACTGTAAATCACAAAACTGTGATCGAGTGTGATTGTTAAACATGTATATAGATAGGATTTGCAACATTTACACATTTTCCAGTTGATCTGTTTCTCTGGGAGAGGCACAATATGCCATGTCCCATGGTATATACTTATTTGGTCTGTTTGCTGGTTATATGCATTTACCTGTCTAGACAATAGAAAGATGTTCTCAAAGTTAAAAGAGTAAATTTTTACAAGTGTGTATTAATCATCTGAGACTATTTGTAGTTAAGATCAGTTGCACTATTATTGTATGGCATAGGGGTCAAGACCACAACCGTTCACCAGTCTGGCTGGGGCCTTTGCTGCAGCTCAGTATCTGAATATCACAACATCTGCCTGATGTGTAAAAAACAACTGAATGCTAATGTGCTAAATTGGGCTAAGCTAAGCTAGCCACACAGTTATGTTTACGTGTTTCAGTGTTTTTTTCACTGTAATGCTTTGTGTGAGTCCATGAAGCCTTATGAACATGTTGCATGTGTTTTCTTCCTCATCAACCATTGGCTGCATTGATTGAATTCATCATTACGTCGCCTAGCAGCCCTCTTCGTCGCGTCTTTTTATTATCCGATTGCTACAAGAAACCACTGGCAGAAATATGGATCACATACTCCTGTGCAAATTTTAAGGTTAATCTTTTCGTCGTTGTACAGAATATCTGATACATTTTTGGGATTAAAGAGCAGCCCTAACACTTTGGCCACGACTCATGAGCTTTAAACTCGTTACTCTGGGACTTCTGAGATACAAACCGGCTTCTTGAGTCCACCGACCATAACGGATACTGTACATCCACTCTGCATCACTCTGTATGGAGCTACAGCGCCTGAACCCTCACTGTCCGTGACACACAACAGAGCCCCCCCGTGTCTGCTTCCTATCTCTCGGGATCACACTCACAAATACTTACAAACGCTCACTGCTGCTTGGGAAACGGTGCATACATGCTCTCGCTTGGAGGGCAGAGGAAGAAGCAAGCGAGGCGAATGTAAACGTGCGCGCGGCACAGAGATGGAAGGATAAAAAGATGATTAAATGGAGTGTTGGATAGGAATGACAGAGTGTAAGGACTTGGAGGTGAAGGGATGAAGGGGCTGATGGGTGGAAGAGTGGAGGGGGACGGGCTGGACGAGTAAGGAGAGGGTGTCTGCTTTATCTCTCCGTGCAGTTTAAGAGCGTTACCATTTATGGTGGAGCTGATGGAATAGTTGTGTGCCTGCCAACTATGTGACACAGTCCATAGTCTATTTACTTGCGAAGGTCAACCTCTCTCTCGCTTTACATAAGAAACGTCCCTCCGTCTTTATGGCCACAGAGACAGCCCGTCCCTCTCTTCCCTGCTTCCTTTTTTTCTGAAGCCCTCCTGTCAGTCTTTCCTCTCCCTCGACGAGCGGCGCTGATGCCGAAATGGTTTGAGGAGAAGTTAAGAGGCATAGCAAAGACAGGGGTGTCAGGGGAGAAGTAGGGTAAAAAGCATGGTTCCACGTTTTGGAAATGGTTGTTGCTGTTAAAGTGGAAGCTTTTTAGCACCGACATGAATATTGATTGAGCGTGTAGCTGTTACATGAGCACAAAGTGATCTGAAGTCACTTTTGGGTCACTCAGTCCACGTTTCCCACAGGCGACATTTTGGCTTTTTTTTTTAACCTTGAAAGCCATGCGCTTAAAAAAGAAAGTAGATATTGTAAAGTGGGTCCTTGAACTTCTGAGCGCTGCTCAACGATGATGCATTTCTGTGTTTGTGCAGTAATATGTGCGTGAGCTTGATCTTGTTTTCTCACTTCACGAGGAAAGCAGGAGTCATTTCAGGATTGCCATACATTAGGGTCGAGTGCATGAGATGGACTTTAAAAGTAGGAACACAAACACCATGTGCAGACATTTGTGACTAAAACACACCGTGAACCCACATATCGTTATTTACTCCCATTTGATTTAACACACATAGTAAACTGTATATGCTGTATATTCTTGTGTTGTGAGGCACAGAGACCTGCAGGATGTGGCGATTAAACATTCCCCATCGAACAAATATGTCATTGAGCTTGTTATGGTTGGATTTAATGCAGTGTCTGTTTTATACATCCTACTCCTTCAGCCATGTTTTCCCTCTGCCTGATTCTTTCCTTTCAAAATAAAAGCACACTGGCATTTAAAATTAAGAGGCAGACTTAGGTACAGTTATTGTAAGGACTGACATTAACATTAGTTTCAAGTTATGACTTTCCATAGGTTATGGAGTTAATGTACAGTACATTCAGTGTGTTTATGTGTGTTTGAAGGCCTCTTCATGGATTCTCATGCTGTATTGTACACACACATTTGCTGCTCCCTTTGCCAAACCCAGAGAGACAGTGGAAAGACCCTCTCGCTGAGCTTCTTGCTCTAACCAGAGACAATATTTATTCAGCTTTTATCCTGCCCTGCCCGAGGAATGCAGAGTTGGCATCCGAAGACACTGGCCTCCCTCCAAGACAGGCCTAAGAAAAGTGTTTTTCTAATTTGTACAATGGTAAGACGTGGACAGCAAAACAACAGCTCCTAATCCTAGTTTAAACAGAGAGGGCTTTTCCAGTTCTGAAGGCCATGAAATCAAAAAGGGGGAATCAATGAAGTGATCAAATGATGGATTCAGCTATTTCCTGGTTCAGTGAGATGTCAAATAACATGCTGCCTATATTTAGAAAGTTCTCTTTTCTAGCTCTTGCTCTGAATCTACCACTTTAACCACTTCACGTTGCCCCATCAAGCTCGGGTTTCAGCTTCTTCTGTCATGGTAAACATGCGATCGTGGTAAACATGCTAAAATATCAATAAAATATCAATAATCAACATGTAAATTAAAACAGCAAGGGCCCTAAAATTGACCCTTGTGGTACACAGATTTAAAGGAATAGTTTGACATTTGGGAAAATATGCTTACAGTGTTTGCAATCTATACCACATTCATGTCTGTCCATAAAATATAGAAACTTTTGTTTCACCAAACAAATTAACATGTTCTCGTTTGTGTGTAAAAACAACCTATTTGCTGTTTCAAGGTGGTGCTGGAGTTTTTTTTGGCTGGGAGCAAGTCTCCGCTGGCCAAGAAATTTTGTACGCATTAAGCAAGTGAGGTATGTGTTAAGTAAGTGTTAATTAGTGAGCTTTACAGGTGTTGTTAGGGGGTTTTGTCATCTTTGGATGAAGCCAGGCTAGCTGTTTGCCCCTGTCTCCAGCCTTTGTGCTAAGCTAAGCTAACTGGCTGCTGTAGCTTTAGATTCTCATCTTTTCTGCAAGAAAGCAAAAATGTTCCAAAATGTCAAACTATTTCCTTGGCGGTAGCTGCTTTAGTTCTTAGGTGACAAATTGACTTCGACCATCGTCTTCCACACCTAGTTTCTGTTGCTTCTGTAGCAGCATATTATGGTCAGCCATGTCAAACACTTTTTCTTACTCAGTTCCTTATTAATATTACCCCAGTTTAGTTCCATCAAATATGTTAAACTGTTGATGCAGACTTTCAGATCATTCAGTCATTTGAGACAAATCATCATCTATTCATCACCTATTATCAAATCACAACCAACCGACCATAATGGAGAGTGTATCATTCTCCACTTCATGCTTGAAATGTCCTCTTCTGTAGCATGCCTAAGCAAACCTCTTGCTTAAACTAGCACAACACAGCCACACACACACACACACACACACACACACACATACCAGACATGGTGCTGCATCATTGACAGTGTGGAGCGGAGCAGCTCGCAGCATCCCGTTTGGATTAGATCACATCAGATTAGGTGACATTACATTAGCGCTAACCAGATTACAGTATTCCTCATCTAGCACACTTTACCTCCTAATGCTCCCTCAGCCTCATTACCCAGGAAACAGCCATCGAAGGAAGCAATTAGAAAAGGGAGAGCGTCTTTCTCACTTACACACTTGCGCACGTGGACACATTCATCTCCCTCTAGGTAGTACGCACACCTCAGGGGCCATTAGTCAATTAAGAAATTTCTCCTGATTGATAAGCTGATGGCCGTGAACCTTCGGTGATGCTAGCGTGTGTGGGCGGCGCGTTTTCCTCCATGCCTTTTTTTGTGTTCCTATGTGTGAGAGAGAGGTTTTTTATGGTCCCACTCTTCTTGCAGTAATCTTGCATGATGTCTGAGGAATGTTTAATATACAAGCTGGAACAATAGCAGAGCAGAAACAGTGGGGGAAAAATAATGACCTGAACCTCAGTCTCATGGCCAGATGTCTGCAGTCCAAGTCTCACCTCGTAAAAAACTGCACTCCTTGTTCTGGCTTATCAATCACATCTATTATAAAGCTGCGTGTGCGTGTGCGCGTCTACATGCGTGGTTGTAAGTGTGAGTTCGTGCAGAGCTTTGTGCATACAGTATGTGTGCATACATGGTAATGAGTGTGGGAGTACAGCTCACGGTGTGCATTCATCTGTGTGGCCTGTGGGTGTGTGGGTACACATGGTTATTAGTGCAACTTTGGGCACACCTCTGCACATTTGGGATATTACACTAGTCTGTACATGAGTGTGTCTGTGTGTGTTTGTGTGTGTGTGTGTGTTATCTACATAGCGTTGTGTGAGGGCATTCATCCGAAAGAACACACAAACATCTAAGTGCCCCAGCATTTGTTTACCCTTTGAACTTTTCCTTAATCGCACAATGCGTGCGTGCGCGTATGAAGGATTTGCCGCCGCCTCGCTCGTCAGCGCGCAAATGAATGGACACAATAAAGCAGTGGGATCAAACGAACAGATTCGTCTGTGTCTGTGAACCCGGAGACAGACACAAGAGACACAGACAATGACAAAGAGGTGAGATGAAACGGAGAAAAGCTTGTTTTTCAGGAAGCAGGGTTCCCTGGCAGGAGCTGCACTGCAGGCTCCAGGCAAATTATTCTTTTTTAACAAGGAGACAGGAGGTGAAAGAAGTCGCCCTCCTCTCTGTATATATTTTGTACACTGTCCATCTAACATGGCACATGTATTACACAATACTGCTTACACAAACATACTTAGTGAGTATGTGATGAAAGACACTTCATTTATGCTATTCCTGCCACAATTCGAGTAAGCAAGTAATCACTTTCCAGCTCCTCTACGAATCACGTTGAAGTTTAGTCATCCAAAAAGTGGCAACCACCCCGATCCCCCAATTATTTCTCCTCATTATGAGTTGTTGTCATTGCAGTTAACAGCCAAGCTTAGAAGAGCAATGGTAACAAATATTAAATTGTTCGAGATGGATGCATTCTTTGATTCGATGAACATGATGAAGGATGACAAGAATATTGGGTGTTATGCTAATATGCTGATCACAGCAGAGTTGAAAAATGATTTTGAAAGGTACATGTAAGGCAGGATGCAGCTGTTAGCTTTTATCTAGTATTGCAACAAATAGAACAATAAATGTATACTTTTATAGAATAATCAGAAGAGGCAGAAAAAGAAAAAGTGCATATTTGTTTGATAAAATTTACCACGAAAGCACAGTATAAATAGAAAAGAGAAGGGCCACTAAGCAGTACCGAAATTACAACCAGTACAGAGGGTAGGAGGAACAGGAGGTGAATAAGGGCCCACAGCTCCTGTTTGCCTTGGGGTTCCTAATGGGGTTCCTAATGGGTTAATCTGGCCCTGTTGGGGTGCATAGCTGAGTGCTGGTTTATTTAACCAGGTAATTAGAAGTACTTTACCAAGTACTTTACAAAAAAGTTGAACAAAACTTCAACCCTAGAGGTGGCAGATCAGAATGTAATCATAAAAACCATTTCGGTAAAGGTTATATGAGTAAATTTGGAAGGCAGTTGCAATCTATTTGTTCATTAGGGTATGAAGACTCTGAATTATGTTGCAATATTAGGCCTTGGTGTTGCTGGACCTTCTTTTCTGCCTCAGGGCCTACTGTTATATTCTAGTCTTTTGGGAGTAATGACTTAATACTGAGCAATGACTTGCAAGTGTTGACTTGTTGAAGCTCAGACACGCTGTCAAGATGCTTTTATGTACGTTTTCTGTAGACAGTTGTTGCTTTCAACTGTGAGTAGACATGCACATAGGCAATGACCCATTTCACGTTTCAACCACAACCTTTCAAAAAGTTCTGCGAGCAGTTGATCTGCTGCCCTGCTGTCATTATTTACATTAGTTCATTTTAGCTGAAATTTAAGAGACTCAACACCAGGCTGAAAAAATGTTTGATTTGAAAGTTGGTTACACTTCTGTCCACACCTATCATCACTGATGGATGTGTTTGGGTGTGAATGCGCTTTTTTGCACCTGTGGAAAATGATGTCACGGTGAGAATTTGACGGAATGCTTTGACATTTTGAGAAATTGTCTTATTCTCTATTCTAGTCTAATGGACAGTTAAATGAGAAGGTCGAGACCACTCTCATATCTGTCTGTTAAATCCACGAGCAGCTCGTTAGCTTAGCTTAGCATAATGACTGTAAACGGGGGGAACAGTTAGCCTGGCTCTGTCTGTCAGTAACAAAATCCACTTACCAGCACCTTTAAAGCTCGATAATTAACATGTTTTATGTCTTCTGTTAGACAAAAACAAAAAATTGCCTTTTTTAGGGGGGTTATGTGCCTGACTACTGTGCTGAACTAAGGTAATCAGTTGCAGGCTGTAGCCTTACATTTAATGAACAGATGTGAGAGTGGTATCAAGCCTCTCATCTAATGCTGCACATATTCCTTTAAAGAGGTAAACAAAAACAAGATTTCCAGCTAGATATTCTTTAAATAATTTCTCACATTTAAGAATTGGTGCCATATTTCCTTTGGAAAGAGAAACTTTGGTCCACTGAGTCTAGACATAGTATTTGCTGTACCAGATAAATGCTTATAGGTTTAATTGCATTTTAAATGTTTATTGCTTTAAGGCAATACAAGGAATACCAGAGCAACCATTTTTTTCCCTTATGACCTAAAAAGCAGTGTAACAACACCAGTGACAATATTTCATAAAAACCAACTGACTCCGTGTCACCGTAGCTTAAGGGTTCTAGACAAACTGGGGCCGTAATGCAGCAAGAGGAGCTGTTATTCAACTGGTGATGTTAATCTCTGTATTCCTCCCTCTGTGTATCCACGCTAGTGTTGAGTAGTCGCTGCTTCAACAGTCATGGTGTATAGTGATTAGTGGCAGCCTACCAGGACAGGCTTAATGGCACACACTGTGTTTACATTACATTACATTACCTCCTGGTTCAGCCTGGGGATAATGTTTCTGCTGGGACTCTACTTATACACACATACGCTGGCACACACACACACACACACACACAGAGGGATATTGAGACTGTAAGATAGGCAGTCACACACACATATGTGCACACATTCACTTCCACATTTATGATGGAGAACATGCAAACACACCGTTCAGGCACTCAACACCTTCCATCCTCTGTGTCATGTCAGTGTAATGTGTGTGTATGACACCATGTTTGAGTTGTGTAAACTGTTTATTGCATGAGGATGAAAGGCCTCATGAAGCTTGTCGGGGGTGTTACACAGTCCACAGACACATAACAGCATTCCCACCCGGCTCTTTTCTCCTCGCCGATAATTACGGATACTCGCTATAGATGTCTGATTTACATACTGTGTCATATTCGGATGTGCCGCGCCTTTTATCTTTTGGCTCATGTTTCTTTCTCTTGTCTGTGTGCATTGCCTGTTTTTCTCTCCTTCGCTTTTTTTATTTTTTTTGACTGGCACACATACACCCACGCTCGAATGCTCACGCACACATACACACCAGTTGTTTGATCTAGATGTGAGTGGCAGCCCAATTCTCTGATGAGCTTTGAGCAGACGTCCCGGGCGTATTGAACAGTAGCATTGTGATCCGTGTGTGTCGTGGTGAGAGATGAAGGTTGAGTGTGTGTATTGTATTTTAGTGTGAAAAGACAGATGTGTCATATTTGAATTGAATTTAGCTGTTGGCATATTTCCTTTCCTACTGTTGATGTAGTCACATAAATACAAATTATATTTTCACATCCAGTACTGTTGGAAAATATATATATATACAATCATGCATTAACCACTCCCCTGTCTTTGTCTCTCTGTGTCTCTGTCTTCCAGCCTGATGAGCTGACCAATGCTTTGGAGATCAGTAACATTGTGTTCACCAGCCTGTTCTCTTTGGAGATGCTGTTGAAGGTGTTGGTCTACGGGCCCTTCGGTTACATCAAGAACCCCTACAATATCTTCGATGGCATCATCGTGGTCATCAGGTGAGCTGCAGAGCAATGGAATTTTTCAGAAAGCCCAGATATGTTGCATGTTTCTTTTCTCTTCGTCCTCTCTTTTTCTACTCTTAAAATAATACTACTGGGAACGCGTAACATAAGGGCCCCACATACCCATGGTTATTCTTATACAAGAAAAACATAGTGCTGTAATGAACCCTGGGGGAAATCAGCTAAGATACAGCATAAAGATACAGTCACATTAGCTTTCCCAAAACGAGTTTACCCAAACGCAGCCCTGAAAAACAATGTGATATCATCATTCCCATTTGGGGAGTAAATAGAGCGGTCAAAAACTATAAACAGTCTCTGAGAGCGATGCTGCAGACTGTAGTCTGGTAGTGCAATGTTGTAGTAAACTAGTGATGACACGGCACTAGGATAACGGCTTCTCCATTTCCAAAAAGTGTTGTTATTTCCTAGAATTGGCAGGTAAAAGTGACCTGTTAGTCTGCCCGGGGCAGGTCAGATCTCACTGAATGCAGCTGCATGGGATTTAAATGGAGTGAATGAAGGTGAAGAGAATATTAGCTACATGTGTGATCATACCTTAAGAAAATCACAATTCCCCATTATTACGTTTGATGTCAATATTCAGTATTCATATGTGGTACTTCACCATTTAAAAAATAAGAATTTATAATATATTTGTTTGTCGTAACTAATTGGCTAATTTCCAACATTGCATAATTAACTATAAATGGTGTAAAGTTTTAATCATTAATGTTTGACATTGACAGCATTACAATAAGAGCTAAGAAACTAGTTGGTTAATTGCTGCTTGTAGTGATGAACCCACAAAGAATTAACATCTGACTCTGCACTTCCATTCGGCTCTACAGAGTATTTTATCATCACTCAGCTCATTTTTAAGGTTTTACAGCTTTACTGTGTCGGTTCACTCTCACGGCTCCCATCAACTTCATTTCCAGCTGCCTGCTAGGATGCAGCTGTTTTCAGTGAACAAGTTACAATAAACCCACTGTGGACTACTTGCATAGTAATAAATGGTAGACAGACAAAGTTACTGGCCAGGAAAACATAGTGTTGCATTAAGCCAGAGTCGGTAGAGACCAAAATAGAGATAGAAGGAGAGTGAATATTGGACTAACATTCGTCAGGTAGCAAGAAACATGACTTCAAATGATGTTCTTAGTGCTCCATGTTGCTGGACGTGTAAATAAGCAAACATGATATGTTATGATTTGTCAGTGTTGTGTTTACAGCCTGTTCTTCTGCTCCAAAGTGGTGCTCTAATGATTTAATCACATATAAATAAATGGCTAACAAAAGTTTTATAAAGTATAAATAAGCAATGTGCAGCTCCCTGCCACAAAGTTGTTAGTGCTGTTTACAATGCTTAAACATTTATTGAGCATGTTGTTAGGTAGTAGTACGTGTTGTCTGGAAACACATCACTATTAGAAGCTGTGAAAAATGGATAAAGTACCGGCAGTGGGACTCTATGACACTTAAACTGTCTCTCTTCTCGTTGGACAGTGTGTGGGAGATCGTGGGTCAGCAAGGTGGCGGCCTGTCAGTGCTGAGGACCTTCCGGCTGATGCGGGTGCTGAAGCTGGTCCGTTTCATGCCGGCCCTGCAGAGACAGCTGGTGGTGCTGATGAAGACCATGGACAACGTGGCCACCTTCTGCATGCTGCTGATGCTCTTTATCTTCATCTTCAGGTAGGCTGAGGCAAAGCGAGTGACCCTGCATCTTGCATCACACTGCAATAAATATAATGAGCATGGATCCTACAATCTCATGAAAAGATGGGAAAAGTCCCTAGGTCTTGTTGTTGATGGAAGAACGACAGGAAGTTGAAATAGAAAACAGACGACGTAAACTTAAGGGAGTTTGATCCGTGACTGTGAAACAAATTCTGTAAAAATTGGAAGCACAAAGGTCTAAAATAAAAGCAAATTGGTAGATGAGTACAACATGTGAAGCAAGGCGCGGAGAGAAGCTGTGATCAGGACAGACATGTGGCAGGAAGCCTGGGATCAGTCGATAAGATGACGAGACTAACTGATTCCCTCTTTTCATCAGCAAGCCTTCTTTCTGCCTGGTTAGGCCTGTGGCTGGCTGAGCTCGACAAAATCAAATGTGTAGAGGCTGTCTGAGCACACAGACGCGTGCAGACACCTGATCGTTACAGAAAAGATGGAATGGATTATTTTTTTCTTTTAGGGCTTTGTGGTGCAAATGTGCAGGGATCTCCAAACCCTCGCCAATGTCTAACTGTCAGAAAGGGGTCTCCATTCCCATCCCTCACAATCATAGACGTTGTGTTCAGTCCCGATGCATCACACTGCAACTCTCTTAAACTCTTAAAAACTTTGTGTGTGTGTGTGTGTGTGTGTGTGTGTGTGTGTGTGCCTCTGTGCATATGTGTGTACCAGTATCTCATTTTAGCTCCATGTTAGAAAGCCTCTGTGTGTGTGTGTGTGTGTGTGTGTGTGCGTGTGTATGTTAGGTGTAGCTGAGCGTGCACTGCTTCAATTCAGCAGCTTGTTGGGATGTGTGTATATGTGAATGCATGCCTGTGAGGGCACGCACGCACTCGAATACACACAAACACGGAGAGTTTCCAAGGGCCTTGTATATGCATAGATAAACAGCCTTTGATTTGAGTGAAGAGTTGCCAAGTTGACACAGCAGAGGCCTGTTCATTGATCCCTCAGCTCCAGTTGAGCTTCAGTGTCTGTGTTTCTGAATAAAAGACAGACTGCAGTGCAGACTCACTGCTGGCTCATAATAATAACACCACTGATTAGCTGTCTAACTGTATGTAGCAGTGACTTCTATGGCTTTCTTTCTTTCTCTTTGTCCTGTTAAGAAAAAGGTAGTAATGAGACAGACAACATTCAGTGTGTGTTTCTTTCTTGGCTTCTGTCAGAATTTATTTACATCCATATATACATATACATATATATATATGTATATGTATATATACATACATATACATATATTTAGCAATTGAGGTTCTTACTCTCTGGATCTTTGCAGGGCACATAACTCAAAGAACACAACAACAGTCGACCAAAAAGGGGAAAAAAATCCAGTCCTATTTTGTATTGTGTTATTCTCCACACTTAAATAAAAAGAAAGATTTTTTTTTCGAAGTATGTTTGGACTGTCTACTGTTTTAAGAGTTGTATCACTCATCAGAGACAGGCTGCTAGGTAATCTGGACGTATCGATGTAACAAAATAAGGGTAAAGATGGTCCATTTTCTTTCTTTCTTCCTTCCTTTCTCATCTTTTTCCTTTATTTTTCTTTGCTTCTTCTTTCCCTCTTTTTACTCTACTGCCTACTACTTTAACTCTCATGTGGGTGCAGTAAGTATGGAACATGGAGGTATGGAAGCTATCAAAGTAGCTTAGCATAAAGACTGGAAGCAGGGGAAAACAGCTGGCCTTTGTTCTCTAACTATTTCTTAAAGAACTTGTGACTTCCCGGAGCCTTGTGAGGTTTCCAGGCAACCAGCAGAGATGCTGCACAAGCGATCTGGGCGAATGGGTTAACCGCTATTACCCGGGAAATAGCTGCACCGCATAGCTCCCTTTCAAACTGCTATTGTCAGTGATCTTCATTTGTCTGAATGAGTGGTGTGTCCGTGCCATGGTTTGCGACGCTCTCCATGGTGCTGAACTCAACCTGGCACAAGCACTCCATTTCCACTCCCCTTTCTTGGCAACATTTCTGCCTCAATGCATTGTGGGCCAACTCTCTATGAACCAATGACTGTTTATCACCTGACTGACAGTACTCTATATATGGTGTTGTTATTATCTTTGCTACTTTTTTGGTAATGAAACTAGTGTGCAGTGAATGCTTGTATTTCTGCTTTTGTATGGCAGTCCTCTACGCAGTGATTACCATTAATGTTCAGTATATTCTGCCACAGCTGTTTTGCAAGCAGCAGGTATAATCAGTACAGTCAAAAACAAGTCAAACTAGCCTTTTCAGCCTGTTAATTTTTGCTTATTTGTACTGTATCTAATGGGTTGGCCTGAAGTAAACATTTATCCCTCTGTTTCCTGTTTGTTTTCTCCTGCCCCTGCCTCCTCCCGTCTCAGTATCCTAGGGATGCATCTGTTTGGTTGTAAGTTTGGGTCGGAGAGGGACGGAGACACTCTGCCAGACAGGAAGAACTTTGACTCTCTTCTCTGGGCCATAGTGACTGTATTCCAGGTGAGCATCAACCCTCCCCTCCCCTTCCCCTTACTCTGTTAAATATTCACATTTCACTGTGTTATGGCCAATTTAGCCGTAGCTTTATGCCTGACTTCACAGTCTGTTGAGATAGTAAAACATTAGCAGCAGGATGACCTAAAGGTGCGCGAGTTCATCTGCCATCTGGCAGCTTGTATTTCCTGTTCCAAACTGCACCAGCCGAAGTGCCCTCAAGCAACCAACATTTCCCTGCTTCATTGGTGCTGACTGAACCCGTCCCCATTCAGAGGCTGAAAAGACAATTTCCTACTGAATAAATAAAATATATCAAATTAAATATGCCTCTTCACTCTCCTATTCCCTCTCCCCCTCCCTGCCTGGCCTTTATCTATCTCCCTCATTTTCTTCCACTCATCTAATTTCCAATTCCAAGTATCTTATAGGTTATGTAGCCCTGCTTTTTACATCATTTCACCTTGGATTAGTGTATAAACTCAAAGGCCCTCTGTGGGGTCCAACCATCCCATCATTATCTCTGCATGCCCCACCGTGTAGTATTTATCACCCTTAATATAGTAACCATTTATAATTCAGTGAAACATCTGATCAGGGACGATGTAGAGTGTCAGCATGTCTAGCTGCACAGAACATTGTCCTGACATGTCTGTTGTCACGATGTCACACATGAAGGGCTTCACTGATTCAGTCTGCATGGCCACGGAGGCTTTTACATTTCTCATGATGCACAGTATATGTTAAATTTCATGTTTTCGCCCAACTGTTCCCCTGAACACTAATTGTCCGATCATCGCTTAGCAACTTTCAACTAGGCACTTCAAGCCTGTCGTTATTTGGATTTGTCCATATGTTGAAGCGGTGTGCATGGGGCTGGACAGTTACAGCAATACTCTGCATTTAAGACTTTAGCTTTGTCAAAACCAAAAACACAGGAGCAACAGTGTTAAGAAAGGATTAAACAGTGTGTTTCTTTGCTCCAGCATAATGCAAACATTAGCATATCCAGATAGTAACCTAACCCAGTGTTACTTGCAAAGCCAAGGAGCACATTGTTAAGTAACTACATTAGTTTGTGGGGTTACATGACACGTTTTGATAAAGCCCCATTTACATCAAGCATATTCACCGTGAAATAGTATCTAAGGGGGACGAGGCTTAGCAAACGGTCATTGTCAAACAATGCTATCGCTGAACAATGATCTGCTTTCTCCCATAAATACTTTGTCCTGTCCTCTTCTCTCCTCCAGATCCTAACCCAGGAGGACTGGAACAAGGTATTATATAACGGAATGGCCTCCACCACTCCCGTGGCTGCCCTCTACTTCATCGCGCTCATGACCTTTGGCAACTACGTCCTCTTCAACTTGCTGGTGGCCATCTTGGTCGAGGGTTTCCAGACGGAGGTATAATGTCGCTGGTCACACGTGCACAAAACAAACTAATGCAAAACTACTATAGAAAAAACCCTTTATATTATTGAGCTATTGTCTGAAACTCAGTCTTAAAATCCTTTTTTCCTAAAAGCCTGTGAGAGAAATCTGCCTTTGGGGTGAGATTGTTTATCGTCTTTTAATGCAGCTTGTTGACTCTTGCACAGTATCCCTGGCTTGCTTCCAGGTTTTAACCCAAATAATTTCTGTAGTGGTTGAAAGTGCTTTGGAAACTAGTGTTAATACATTCTTATTAATCTGCTCTGTTTATTTTTTTGTTTGTTTTTTTAGAAAAATTAGGTTTTAAGACTGAAACATGAGGCTGAATTACTCAATGAGGTGCTTATTTTTCAATGCAGGCACACATGATATTAATGGCCGGATGTTCACACCCACACATACAAAACAAATTTCAATTCATAAACACTGTAGGCATTAACCTATACCTTTTTTCTTGCACTCTCTGCAGCGGGTTATGTCAGGACATGAGATCACACTAGTTGCAAGATTTCATTTTTTCTTTCCTCTTCATCTTCATCTCGCTGTCAGCCTCTTCTCCTCCTACTCTTTCCCACTATCTCAGCAGTCATCCTCATTATTGTTCGGGTTATTTGCCAACGCAGTCACGCCATAAAGTACATCATAAGAAAACTATGTCTGCTAGGCTAGACTGTGCATCAGCCAACATCACCCACATCTAGTTTCATCAGTCTCATGCTCAGATACCTCCTTTTCATGCAACCCCCAATCTTTCCCCTCTTTAGTACAACTCTTTTTATGTCATAAAACAAAAGTGATATGTTATCCACTGCCGCACAATATATGTGATTCTTCTCTTCGACAGAAAAGAGCAAGAGACAGCAAGGGGAGAGTGAAGAAGGTGGATTAATGGCTGTTTTTGTTTAGAGACAGCAGCTGGGAACTGTTTTCCCGGAAGATTTTTGGGTCTACAGGGAGCTAAAAGAAACTGAAACACATTGAGTGACCTCTCTTCGCTTTTTTAACCGGCCCATTTGGAGCGTACAGGGCTTTATTTTAGACAGATAGAGCGACTGAGAGAAAGGAACAAAGGGTGAGACGAGATGGAGAGAGTAAATCACGCAAGTATTCAGCCTATCTCTAGCTGTCTACTCGTCTCCCCCCCTCTGTCTTTAAGGGGTGACAGCACCTATGCTTTGATCTCTGACGCTCTTTGGCTCTTTGGATGAGAGGAGAGAGAATATGCGAGGGGTGGCGGAGAGAGAGGTTGACAGCCTCATAAAATATGGATTAATTGGAATGGGCTTCTCCTGCTATTGCGCTTATCTGCAATACAAATATCAAGTGCATGACTATGGTGAATGGAATCACACAGGAGATGCGAGACTTTGACCAAAGATGCTTAAGATAAAGTCTTAACATGCAGGCCAATACTGGGATGAATGCATTTCTGTTGACTTCTTAAATGTTGTGTATGTATCCTTGGTTATTTGCCATCACAACAACTAGACTAGATAGATTAAAAGAAAGACAACTAACGATAGCTGGCCCCCCTCCTCCAAGAGCTACCACTTGAAACGAAGAACAAGAAACAACTAGTGGCAAACACTGCTAATGTTAACAAGCTAAAGAGCTTGATTTTCCCCTCACAAGAAGGTGGAGACCAAAACAGAGCCAACACAGAAACACAACTTCGAATGAATGCTAATGTTGCTCTGTATCTGCCGGATGTGTAGGCTCCATACGCTCAACATCAACCGAAAGGGTGATAAAATGCTGATATTGTGTTCACAGCTTGTGACCAGGAATTAGTTATTGCAGGTTTAACAGCACAACGGGTCCTCCCAAATATTTAGTTTTGTAAAGACAGACTGCTTAAACACTCTTTGCAGTTGATAGATAATGCTAGTTGGGCACAATAGCTGCAGTATCATTATAGTTTATATTTCCTTACACAGAAATTGAGAAAAAAATCAGTCTGAATGTCTTTAATATCTTGTCTTTGTGTAAGTTTGACTTCTGTTGAGAGCTATGGGAGGAAAGGGAGATAAATCTTCAAAAACACAAACATAAACACACTCTCATACACACACACACACACAACCAAATGTAGGAAAAACCCCTAAGGTCTATTAGCTCGTGCTCTGTTCTCCCCCTCCGCTCTCCTGTATCATCACATAGCTGTCGGCTTAATTCTCCCTCTCTCCTTTTTCAACTTAACATCCTTTTCTGCAAACACAAAGTTTATTTTTAGTCGTCCAAACTTTCCCTGCGTCAGGGTTGCCAGGCAACGGGCGCTTGAACGACGTGAGCCAAGTCGGGAGAGATGTACGGCTGTAGAGCCAAGACACACACAGCCACGCACAAAAAGAAGAAGTGTATTACTTCTAATGTCCATATTGCTTTGGACGGTAAGGCAGAGGGGAAATCATCTTTTGGTGGTGTTTTTCTGTCCTCTCCGCCTGCTTTTATTTCCCTGATTTAACTCCTTCCTCCATCTTCTTCATCTCCTCCATACTCAATTCCTTCCGATTATCCGTCTCTTTCTCTCATTGCGTCTCTCTGTCAGGCCGTGACAGTGTGTCCATGTGACAGAATCCAATATCCGCTGCACAGAGCGCAACCAGACCGATCGGTTTCTTTATGGAGACCTATTAACAGCAGAGAGACAAAAGTTGTTCTTCTTTTTCAGTACACCTCTCGCTGTGGCAATAAACATACATTTAACACACACGCAAATGCGCACAATTCACACAGGAGCACACATGACAAGTCAGCTACAAAGGAATGCTTCCATGCTGAGCACAACATGTCCTGAACGATGCACAGCTGTACTGCAGTGTCATTAAATTTATATGTGAAGATCATTTTCATTACTGCTTTCTGAATGAACGATTTTCATACAAAACATCAATGAACCGACTGGAGGGTAAAACACGGCTGTGCTCTTCACTTAGACTCTTTGCTGTCCTGACTTTTCATGCTTTTCAACTGACTCAAGTTGCTGAAATGCGCATGTGCAGCACGTGACTGCACACTGTGATCCAGGACAGTTGCTTTGAAATGCTCTGCTGCATGGTAAAGTCAAAATATTACAACCGAATGAGTCTCCGTTAACTCTCTCCTTTCTGCCCTTGTATACTGCTGTGGTTTCCACCTCTTCACCTCTGTGCCTCTTTTCCTGTGTGCGCCTCCCTCTCCTGTCCGGCTGCACCGATCACTTCCACTATAGGAAGTGTCCAAGCGGGAGGACTTGCATGCCCAGCTGAGCCTAATTCAGCTGCCTGTAGACTCAGGGGTATGTAAAGCACTGCAGCTCTTCCTTCCCTCCCTCCATTTAATTGACTAACCTCCCTCCATCATCCTCCCCTCTGCCCTCCCTCTCCACCCGTTCTCCTCATCCTCCCCTATAGAGGCCTTGCAGTTACGTGTCAGATCTCTCAACAGCCACAGTTGGAGGTTGCGTTCTTCTCATTAATGTCTGAATATACAGTAGCAAGATCACTCAAAGTGTATCTAGGGCAGTTTTCCTGTTCGGAGTCATGCTTTTCTGCATTATTTTGGCGGATTAACAAGCCTGCTAGATCATGTATCAAATACACTAATGCAGACTATAAATCCCAAGGTTATGCTAGCTACAAGTTTCTTAAAGGGCCCCTCCACCCAAAGTACAAAACTTACCTGCTGTATTTTCTATCTTGCCATTAGTGATATTGCGCCATGCAGACAGTTTAAATTTTATTCACTGAGGTTTTGAGATCTTTGCAACTGAAAGTTCTGCTGCCAATCCAATTCAATAGAGTACTGAAGTGGGGAGTAAAAGTTCAATTCATTTTCTGCATAGACAGTATCAGGTGGCTTGCAGTTGGAGCTTTTCCAAAGCGTGAATGGAAAGCAAACTCTCCCCTGGGTGACTCATCAGTACAAAAGATGAGTAACTGTGTTAGAAGATATCCAGTTCTTTGATAAAAAACGGAAAAGGTACAAGCCAAAAATGTGGAGAGAGAAGTTAGGTACAACCCCAAACGAGCATTCTGGTGAAAACATCCATCACTTTTTCTGTCTGTGTCAACTTTGAACAAATTCAGCAACTATTGCACTTTGTTCCCAATTGTCACTCGTTTCTTCTCCATAGGAATAGCTGCTGAGGCTACTGTGTACCGTAGAGCCATGTATCTTATAGCATGCAAATGGAAAATACATGATTTTTGCAGAAACAAACTTGATGACCATAACCCAAGATAATGAATCCATAGGTTGGTTCAGTGACGGGTTGATGGTACAAGTCTCAGCAATTGAAATGTCAAAACCTCTGTGGAACCATCTTGGCTCAATACCAGTAGGGGTAAATGGAAATGTATGTTGGGTATTTTTGCAATTTGAGTGAACTTACTGTAACAAGCCAGAAAGAACTAGGGGAAAGGGAAACGCCAAACCCCATAACAGTTACCCTTAAAATGAAAATCATGCAAATCAAATTTGTTACCAGCACGGTAATATTGAAATGCGATAAGTTGTATAACTTTGAAAGAACCAGTCTCCAGCTAAAACAGCACAGACATTTAGTTATTTACTGTTGAATCACAAATGCAGAAATGCAGTTTGACACCTATATCGCGAAAAGCAGAGGCCCTCCAACATGGCTGCTAGAGAATGGATCACGTCATCTAAAAGTCCTCTAACCTGCTTTCTGCATGATGTCCCAGCTGCTGAGACTAACCGGGACTGTTCAGAGGAGTTTAGGAGAGACAACAAAGTGCTTAAACACTTGCATTACTTTTCTGTGTGTGTGTGTTTTATATATATATTTTTTTTATTTTCTCGTACTTTCATTAAAAGCAGACTCCACATCAAACCTCAGACTGAATGCTCACCTCCCTTCAGCCCTCCACCCCTCTCTTTTTTCTTTCCAGCCTCGGGGTAAGAACGCTGCACCGGCATTGCCAAAAATCTCCCTCTCTCAGTCTGTGTTTTATCTGGCTGCCTGGAGGATACAGATGAAGTGAACGACGGGGTGGTGGTGGGGGAGTGCTGGCTTTTTGGGAGGCCCCAGCACAGCCAAATAAATCCAGCCAGACTAGAGGATGAGACCTAATAAAGAGAGGGGGGAGATCAAGTCTGTTTGCATGACTCAGGCTCTTAAGGCAAGGCCAGCACACTCTGTGAAATGAGGACTTTGAAAACCAGATGATTGTAAGTCTTGTCCTCGTGTCCTCTAATTTTATACTGTTGAATGCTATCCAAAATCAATCCAGGAGTTTTCCGATGGGCAAATGTTCAAATCCAAGTCTTTTTTTCTTTATTTTTTTTATCTTCTTAAAATACAGTGGCCCACTTGGGGCTTTGAGTGGAGTCTGCTTCCTAGTCTAATGGTTGAACCTGTTGTTATAAAAAAATGGTCTTCATACTGTATACTTTGCCTACATTGTATTTACTAGCTGACTGTGGAAGGCCAGGGCTGCTAATATTAAAATGAAATCATTGAATCAAGCCGATATGTGACTAAAATTCAAGTTAAGGGTGCGCATTATCTGCCAATATGAAAACGAAAAGTCAATTCATTTCATTATCATTATGGTACAGTAGCATTATGCTATACTGAGAATGATTATCAAATGTTTTTTCACTTTGATTTTCAGTTTGGCAGTTACTATGCACTGTTTAGCTTGCGGTGTGGCGCCATGGATGACGGTGACAGTCGGTCGGTCTACCACTGGATGGATTGCCAATAAATTTAGTGCATGTCCTCTATGTGATCCCTTATATTTTTATCTAGCACCATCATCAGGTCAAAATTTTAATTTGTCCAATAAATTGGTTCGTTACCAAATACCTAAAATCTTATAACATCACCACCAGCCTCTCCTGTTCTGCAGTTTTTATTGCTAATTAGCAAAAGTTACATGATGACATGTGATTATGATAAACTGTAAACCTAATGAACATTAACATGTTAGTATGCTGATGTCAGCACTTGCTCAAAGCCCAGCTGTGCCTCAGTACAACCTCACAGGTCGGCTACCATGGCTGTAGACTCTTGTTCTGTTTCATTTTCATTAGAAATGAGCTAAAATATGGACATAATTAAAATTTGAAATCACTTGAAATTATATGTCAGTGGAGTTTTCCTTTTAAACACAGAAGGAAAAAGAAATTACAATTTGATAAAAATGCATATTGGGACCCCTGGACTTCCATACATGTATTGTCGCAGTTGTCATTAACGCCTTGGTGTTAGTTTAGAGGTTTGCTACTACAGCACAGGTATCCGATCCAATTCTGGGCTGATGAGCCACAAATGCAGCTGTGGTAGGATACAATTTTGGTGGACACACACAATTACGTCCTAACATCCCCCCTCCGTCTCCCATTTACACCCTCTTTGAAGCAATGTGATTGAGATTCCCCCCGTGTGCTGCTGGTGTCTATTATTGTCTGGCTATCAGCAGCAGGCCTGGTCTGGCCCATCTCCTGCTCCTACCACCATGACCAAATTGGGGTGACAGAGTGTAAACAAGCTACCCAAACAACCTGGTTATTTCAGGGATTTCCCTCGAGTCCAGTAGTCCCCACCCCACCCCAAAAAGCTAGTGCCACCTTTCCTTTTTCCAGTGAAACCTCCATTGTCTATTGCTTGGGGAGATTACCTCCTTATACTCACCAACGTTGTATAAATCTCCCTGAATTCTAAACATGAGTGTATACTCAACACCGACATACCAAAGGTGTACAGTCAATAATATAATCTGGTTAATATCTCCTCCCTCCATCAGATAGGCATTCAAATCAGAAAGACTCCTCTGTTGGTTGCTCCTCCAACCACTTTTATTTCATTCCTGCTCCTCCCGAGATGCCTTAATCTGGAAATTTAAGTCTTTTTTCTGTGTGTGTTTTTTTTTTAATTCACTCTGGCTGGATTTTTGTTTTGAGAGGATTTGTTTTCTGACAGCGAAGATACAAATTAATGTCTGACTGTGAATAAGTTGTACAGAGAGAAGGAAAAAGAGAGCAAATAAAGACACAGAGAAGCCGATGCAGAAAAATAAGACAGAGGGGGCAGAGGAAGCGAGAGAGAACAGTAACAGAGAGAAAGAGAAGGAAATTCGGCAGATCAGAATCAGGTCTGAGCTGGATTAATCTCTCCCACGCAGTCTGATGTAGTTATACCGACTTTAGCTCTCCACCTCAGCAGCCAGTTGACTGCGGGTTTCTAAATTGCGCTGTGCACTCCCGACAATCAGAGGATTAGGGCAGAGCAGATCTTAGGTCATCTCGATCTCTTGACATGATAGGTCAGAACTGTGCCATTGAAAGTACTCTGCTAGTGCCACCTGTAGGTATGTCAAAGGTTTATACTACTGCTGCATGTAGATTGGCAGACTGGAGAAGATTAGACTACAGTAGATTAAGCTCCCTGCTAATAACAAGTTTATCATTAATAAACAGCTATTTTTTATTATGCAGTCTCGAGCTCCACACTTGATTTCCTTTCCAGATTAAAGCCCTGGGACGAGATCACATTTTTCACTGACATTTTTCAAAACCGTGCCTCAGAAGGGAGAGACAAGTGTCGGGTTGCCCTGTCGCTCTTCACCTGGGCCCGTCAGGTTAACCCTCACAGCAGAACCCCCCGGCCCAGCTTTGATTTTCCTGCGAGAGCACACGCACCGTGTCACCCCGACCTTGACGCTGACCACAGGCTACTGCAGATACAAGCCCCTAACTGACCTCCGCTCAGCAGGAACCAAAAGCGAGGCCAAAACCACAACTGCTCTCCTCTTTTTTCCACCTGACAAAGAAAGAGAGGAAGAGGAAATACAGTGAGGTTGGGCACCCACAATGCTTAGTGCTGATGCTCCGCTGGGTTTGTCCTATCACAGCTGTCCTTTCTGATTGATTGTGTATGGGTTGATGAGCTCTGTGGGAGAGGGTCTCTTGCTGTGGTTAAAACAGATTTGTGTTTTTGTTCTTTTATTTATGTCTGGTGATAAATTGTTGTGGATGTGGACTGTTTGTTTGGTTAGCAGTATGTCTGTGTGATGGTGGATCTGTGAACATTTGTCTGTGGTATACCTCTTTTGAAAAAAACATTTCTAAGATATAGCAAACGGGAAATTAGCCCTGACTGTCCTAATACTACTCCCATAGGACCAGAATCAGCTTTATTGGTATTTTTAAGGTTCCAGATTTGACATATCTGTCTCAAGAGCAACGCTGCTAGCCCCTCATGAGAGTTTGTTATTTTCCCTTTTTATTCATCATTGTGAAATTACGTTAGTGTTAGTTTGTTGTTCGGACAAAACAGGCAATTTGAAGGCGTCACCTTGGGCCCTGGAAACTTGTTATAATAATGATGTTAAAATGAAGCAAAAAGAGAGCTGACAGAAAATGCCCCTCTATTTATTTTTCATACCCCATTATTTAAAGTGGCCATTCCCAGGTGCTCCATGTTTCCTGCTGTGAGCCAACATTTTTAAATAGGAACAAGCCACTTGAATAAATAAGTAGATGCAGGAACGTGATGAGCATGGCAGTCTCCAAGCAGCCCTTGAGCTGACTGACCTGCCAGTTCATTAGCATCTCTTCTCCTTTCCTAATTTTCCCACGTTTCGCAGGTTGGGGGAAATCTGTCTGGGACACCGTAGCGGCTTTAATTATAGGGAACAATATGCAAATCGGTGTCTCAAAGATAGCCATACCCAACACGCCTGCAGTAAACAAACGCAATATGCAGTATATCCACAACCACTCTGTCTTTCTCTCACACTCGCGGGAAGTATTGAGAAAGTAATTTGTCAGTTTAAAAGGAGGTGCACGGTGATTAGGTCCTGAGGCTTTTCTGCACACAGTTTATTCACTTTGCCGCCACAGAGGTCTGACTCACTGGGTCGGCATTCTATTAATCCAACATCCACCTGGCACCCTCGCACATATCATCGGAGTCTGTCTCTGCAGGCTCCGGCGTAGCGCAGCAAACACCAGCAGGAACTATCACTGCAGTAAGGTTTTTGGAAGTAGAAGGCAGCGAGCAGCAGAGGCCGGAAGAGAGTAACTAAGAGCTTGAGAAAAGTCTGCGCGAGATAGTAAGGAGGAGCAGGAAGATATGCAAATGTGAGATAGTGGCAGACTCATTTTGACATCCCTGTCTGGAACAATGATGGAGAACAAAAGGAGACGTAAACAGTTCTGCTGCTCTGACAAAAGTCAAACTGGGTTGCTGATTTACAGATTGCCTTACACCACAACGAAGTACACTCGGAGCGCGTCGTGTGTTTGTGTGTAAGTGTGAAAACTGTAGATCTAGCAACCACACTGAAGCTCTTTTTCTAGCTGTTACGCAAGCCGCAGCAATTAAAAAGATTTGCCATGGAACATGACAAGTTTTTGTGCCCAAAAAAATGAACTCGTCAAACTGGCCAGGTTCTCGCTCTGTTGCTGTGTTGAGATTCAGTGTGGTTTCTCAGTGAACTACCTTGCATGACAGCACTTTACACGGTTACCCTTTTTCACCCTCTCTCTGTACCCTTTGACCACTGAACTCTGGGGATCAGGGAGCCCACACCCCTCAACCGCCTGCTCACAAGACGGAGGTTGCCTCTAAGTTACGGATCCAAGGTCAGATCTGAACAAGGGTTGGTGCCACAATGGGATTGCGAGACAGCCGAGCAGGGATCTGTGGTTAGAGGCAACTTCAACCCACCTGCTTTTTCTGCTAACTCTAGTAAGAAACAGTGACTTTCCCAGGTGCCTTCCTCTAACACTTTGTGTGCTTTTGTGTGTCAAGGGCGATGCTTCTAAATCAGGTTCGGAGATCGATTCCTGTGCTCGAAGTATGGAGGATGTTAACGGCAGCAAGAAGGATTTATCAGCCTCTGCAGGTGAGGAGTGCATGTCAACTGTACATGTGTATAGAGACCTGCTTGAGTCAATGATGCTACAAGAGGGATGCAAAGGTTTGAACTCAACCCTGTGTGATTTTTTAAAGCCCCGATTGCAAATTCTCTGAAAAAGTTGTACCATCTGTGTTTGCACAGCTAACTGCTGGCATTTCCCCCCTCTAATCTTCCTTAGATCCCTGTGGATTACACACTGTGTTGTGTTTCTCACACAATGTATGTAAAAGCTTGCGACGCGGCATCAAGTTAGGCCGAAAGGCTTTTAAAGCACACCCTCTGCAAACTTTCCCCCACCTGTTCCGTGTCCGTGGTCTCCTGTTCTCAGCCTTTTCCCCTACTGGTCCCCGACCACACTCTGCGGGCGCGGGCACGTGCCCGGCCGTCTCCCCGCACGCCATCAAACCAGCACAGCAGCCTCATCCATAATTGCTCACGCGCCAGTTCCCATCCCCTCTAATTACTGCACGCGCAGACTGAAAAGCCCAATGGAAACACTACTGTATGGAGTACAACTCCCAGACGTATGGCATCATCTCCCCCTCAGCTCCTTCAGATGCTCCATATAAAACTGCTTACGTAGCTGGAAGAGGCTAATATACATCTTCTAGGACTCGGATAAAGGTTGGAAGATGGAGGAATTAGCGTTATTAAAGTTGCATTCCCCTCCGCATGTCATGTATTTGTGTTGCTGCCAAACATAATATTCTCTCCCACGCATCCCATAAGATTAATGCCCTGCTGAAATATTCATGTTGCTCAATAACAGTATGAGGCATCCATTTTTAAGTATGCTTTGCTGCGTTACCGAGGGCGTGCCCCTGTGGCACTCCTCCCCATGCGCCACCTCTTCCTGCTCTTTTTCTGTTCCTGTTTCTTTCACTCTTCTCTATCAGGCTTTTTTTTTAAACAACGTTTGTTCTGTCCCTTTTGTCTTTCACCTCCGTCGCTTCCTTTTTGACACCGCATTCTTTGATGCGTTCATCTCATTCATTTACATTCAACCCTCGTCCCCTTTGCTCTTACCCGCTCCTAACCCACTGCATTTTTTTTTCATCATCCCTCTTTTCTTCACTAGTAGTGCCTGTAAATGGCCATGTGGACCTGAAGACCAGCCTGACTCCACCTCTCATCACCCACACGGCTGCCACCCCCATGCCAGTACCCAAGTTGCCTGTGGGAGGCGACCCCGTCGTGGGCTACGAGTCCCGCCGAGGCAGCAGCGTCTCCATGGACCCAGCTTGCTATGACAAATCACCGGTTTGTATATCCGTGACTATTCTCACATACACCAAAAGTGTGTGTCAGTTTTCCAAGTGTACTAACCCCGTTCCACGAGGTCAGAAAGCCCAAAATTAATACATGTGTTAGGGGATAAGTGCCAGGAATTACCCCCGGCCCCCACCACCAGACTTTCCCCTGAGTGTCTCTCTGAATTCACTGTATATGTCCGGCTGATGTGTGTTGGCCATAATGATTGATGATGATTAATGCGGCATGCCAGCCCGACACTCTACTTACTGGTGCCACTCTTTGTTTAACAAACTGATGATCGGGCTAAAGACCTGAGAAAATCAGCCCAGATCTCTACATCTGCTCCTGTCTGCCTGTCAGCAGGAATCTCTATTCAATTCAGCTCATGTCAGGCCGAGTCAATCCAATCCCGCTTGGTTTATTTGCATGAGAGAGCGACATCGCCGGCGTACTTCCCCCCCTCCTGCTTTGTATCACTCTGTTCCTCTTTTCCCGCCCTCCAGACCAGTGCCCGGAGCGCCTCCCCGCACGCCCCCTGGAGCTCCGGCAGCGGCTGGACCAGCCGGCGGTCCAGCTGGAACAGCCTGGGTCGCGCCCCGTCGCTCAAGCGCCAGAAGCGGCAGTCCGGGGAGCGGCGGTCCCTCCTCTCTGGGGAGGGGGGCTCCAGCTCGGAAGACGGGGAAGGCGGTGGAGAGGGCGGGGGCGGGATGATGGAGGAGGATGACGCTTCCCTGGCCAGGACGGACTCCATGTCCCAGTCGCAGAGAGGGCCACGACACCGGAGGATGGAGTCGGTGGAGACTCGGAGCTCCATGGATTTGCCCCCCGATGCTCTACTGCAGGTATATGCTGCTCATCCATCACTTTCTACCTCTGACTAATCTCTGGGGAGGTCGTCAAGGAGTACTTGACTTTATTTGACTTGGAGCACAATTGGGGTAGAAACAAAATTCCCACAAACTGTTAAGTCCTACACACTTGGCAGTAGTAACTTTTAGGGTACATCTTAAAATTTTATTGGCAGATTCTTCTGGCATGCTTCTTTGATGCACTTACTGGAGTGTTATTCCTAGTCACAGCTCTAAGGCAGAAGATACCACAGTGAACTCACACAGCATTCAGAGACATGCAGCAAGAGACGATAAGACACTCATAGCATCAGTCAACAACTGCATTCAGCACCATATCTTTGCGTCTGAAACACAGTGCACCTGTAAGATAAGGTGACTTGTAACATTTACTGCATCCTGTCCCTCCTTCCCATCCTTTTTCCCCTGCGCAGGTGCCCTACCTGTACCGCTCAGCCAGTATGCACAGCTCCAGGCCCCCCTCACTGGGCCACTTGCGGCCCCCGGAGCACAGCGACTGCAACGGGAAGGGCTCTCCGACCGCCCTGGGCCCCACACACGTCTCCCTGGAGGACAACACTGAAGACGAAAACGCAGAAGAGGAGGCCAACCTGGTCAGTCTGCGGGCATGCTTGTTATGTCCTTCTGTCTTCATGAACGCAAATCTCCTCCCAACTCCCCAGATAATAAATATTATTACTAAATTTGGGGGTATTTGTGTAATAATAAATATATATATATAATCTCTGCACTGCATATTTGCATAATGTAATAGGCTGAAGCATGTTGTGTTGGTTTTTAGGTGGCCCTTTTCTAACAAACCTTGTTCTATATCAAACAGTGTTATAATAACAAACTTATTCTATTTGCGGAGACTAATTGTGGATGTGCAACAGGAAATCGTGAGCATATGAATAACGAATGTACTGTGCCCTTCCTACTCCCCGCAGGGTCGCATTGCCCGACTGACTCACTGGCTGGAGAAGAAGCAGCCGGAGTGGTGTCGACAGAGAGACACCTGGTCGCTCTACCTCTTCCCCCCAGAGTCGAGGTAGCATTCACCCCTCCGCTCATCTCCACCACTCCACCGCTTTGCCTTGCCCTCGGTTTTGCAGGTTCTTTTTCTGTAATGTGGGAATTTTTACGTCTTTATGGAAGTTCTGGGTGCACAGCACTCTGAAAACTTTTTTAAATGACGGTTGTTTGTTCTCAGCGTACAGGAAAAGACTCAACCCTATTCTTGACGAGAAGAGGATTCTTAACATTGCATTTGACCGACATCCCATAATGCTGACTGTAATGGCAAAGTGCTTTTTGCCGCAATGTGAGCAGCCCTTTTTCCGTCCTCCCTATACCAACTCCTATTCCCCTCCCACATTCTCACTTCAGAAGTCTCTTTTATCTGCACATTTCTGCCATGTCAGGGGTGAGTGAGTGGGAGCAGAGGGAGGAAGGGAGTTTCTCCTACTGAGTGCTGCGTGTTATCTCAGCCACGTGCTGAATCCATGGCCTCCCACCTTCCCTCGCCCTCTCTTCCTTCACTCCCCCCCCACCCAACACCGCCCCCCATCGGGAGCTTTGATCTGCTGTCTTTTTGGAGGATGTGGCAACATGCTGGCCCCGTGTGGCGTATTGTATCGGTGTTCGTAGGATATGCAATACGAGGTGTTTTAGTCTGTAGCCCACCATGAAAGTTGACACTGTGTCTCCTAGCAACGCTTGCTCTCAAATGTCAAATGTCGCTGCTATGGGAAACGCCTTCCCCTGGACGTTTGAAACAAAAACGCTGTTGTATAATTTAGTTTATATTTCACAAAATGGAGAATTCCATTTTCAGTTCATCAGAAATATTTGGAGACAGCCAACATCTATATCAGTATGAATATTTTTTCTATTGATTTGCATTGAAGACATATGGTCTATGTGTGAATTTGAACCCTTTCAAAAGTTCTGAATGGTTCTCCTCTCTGTTGGCTATATTATATAATTTGGAAAAGGTTAATAGGAAAAGCTCCCTGTAGTCTGTTATTGTCAGAGCATTAAGAAAACTGAAGGATCTTGGCTCAAACCAGGCTTCTGGCCTGCTTTCACTCGCAGCGGGCACAGAGGTTTGGCCGTCGCTGAGAGTGACAATGAGGACACAGGCTCTGCGTGGAGCCCATTCTGACCTCGAACAGCCGCGCTGTGCTCGCAATCACATCAAGAGACAGCCGCGTGGCGGGAGGTCGCAGCTCAGCGGCTCACACACGGGCCCCCGAATTCACCTCAACCTGCCTTTGCGCTCGCCGCCGTTTCTGCTGCTGCCGCTGATTACTGCAGGGGGAGTTTCAAATGAGCGGGGGAGGGGGCCGGCTACAAAGGCACACTGTGATGCAGTCACTGCGATTAGATGTGTTCGCCGCAAGAGTGGGCCGTCTAAGATCTGTGGCGTATCGACATGGGGACCAGGGGTGTTGAGGGCTCACTGAGGGTCATGCACGTGGTCCCTCATACAGTACATGATTAGATCAAGTGGGTCATCTGAGCAGCACATAATAAGATGCAGATAAGAATAGAACAAACAGACAGCAGGGAGAACCTTCCAGAATTACAGTAATAGTGAAAGTAATGATCTGTGGCATTTTTATGTCCAAACTTCTCTACTTTGTTGTTACTTTCCAGTGCCGAATGATATAACATAAAAGGGGCTCAGCCTATAGCTGAAGAAAAACATTAAGGGTTCCCGGCATCTGTTAGCTCTTTCCTGGAAAGCAATCACCCAGCACACAGGAAGGGATGCGGTTTATGTCTCTGGTTTGTTTGGAATGCACCAAAGAAGAACAGGGTAATTAGCATGAGCAGACAGGAACTTAAACTTCTTCAGCAGAGGATCCGTGCAAGCATGCCGTGCTACCGCCTACGCCGTTAAAGTGACAGGTGATTTCAGGGAAGTGCAGTGCAAATACACACACACACACACACACACACACACTGTATGTTCAAAGACTCACAACAATTTCCAAAAATGAAGACAGTATAGACAGTTGGTGCAGTTTGCACAGATTTACACTTTTAGAAAGAGTTTCTGTAAAACCAACTGTAATCAGTATTCAAGTCAATTATGTCAGCTGTCAGTTAGTGGCAGCTGAAGCACTGAAAACTCAAAAGGTCAGAAAATATCATCAGAGGGAAAAGCTTCAAACACTTTTCATATAAACATCTGTGCATCAAGATGTCAGTGTTTCTTTCAAACCCCAGGTCTGACAGAAAAGGGTATTTTCGCTTGAGCGTGTGGTGACAGGTGAGTTTTTTTGGTGTGTGTGTGTGTCTGTAAGTCTCGGGGCGGGGCATTTGAACTTGACTTTAAAGTTCTCAGCCAGACGTCTTCAAACGGAGGAGTCGCCGGCACCAGAGGCGTGTGCTCGCCACGCGTCCTGCCTCCCTTGCTCCATGAGGGAAGCACTCGACTTCTTTAGCGCCAAGGCCCTGGCGTGCGTATATCAAAGAGGAATTAGCTCATCCAGTCTGCCTGCTGTATGCATAATGATCACCACAGTCAGATGGCAAACACACACACACACGCACACAGACTCAGCAACACTCAGCAGTGTTGACACAATGGTGTCTGCCTTGCCAAATAAAGCCAAAAATCCTGATCTGAGCCTCACAATATTGTCCCCCGCTGTACACTTAGACCGATACGAGCCATCAAAGTGGATTTGATGCGCGGTTAAATCCTTTCCGGTGCCATATATAACAAGTGTTCCCTCTTTTCTTCCTCACTGTTGTCACGGGCTAAAAGCCTGGGAACCTTTTCATGTCGCGTAATGAAAGTCAGGCATAATTAATGACTCCTAATTCGACAGCAGTTCATTACACAGTTAGTGTATGTGAGACAAGCTCTCTTAAATTGAAGATCTTTCATTACTTGTAAAGTGTGCACAGTGTTTCACTGAACGTCCTTGTACAGTATGTAATGTTATGTCAGGTTTTATAGAACATGTCTGGACTGAGCTGGATTCTACACTGGCATTTGTGTTTGCTCGAGTGTTTCCACTTCATTCTACTTTATACTTCTACTACTGTTGATGGGAAAATATTGTTCTTTTTACTCGACTGCACATTTGACAGATTAGCAGTTAGGCTACTTTGCATATTACAAGTTTACAATGTAACATATGATAGGTTTATAAAATATGATGCAATATAGGTTGAACTACTCATTAGTATAGAGAATAATTCAACTACTACAGTACTGCTACATACACATGAATGCAGGGGGGCATCTTTCTGCAGGATGAGTACTTTAAGTCCATTTTACTAATAATACTTGCATCATTTTACTTAACTGACATAGTAGTTATTTATACAGAGTATTTTTATATTGTAGTATTGCCCCTTTACTTATTAATGTCTACTATAATCATACCAAAATACACACTTGTTGGTTCACCACTTGCTTGTTTTATATGTCAAGTCCATTTCCAGTGTCACTGAAGTTTCACATTTCTGTCTATGTCTTTTTGGTCAGGTTTCGGATCCTGTGCAATAAGATCATCAACCACAAGATGTTCGACCATATTGTGTTGGTCATCATCTTCCTCAACTGCATCACTATCGCCATGGAGAGGCCTCGCATCGACCCCTCCAGCGCTGTGAGTCTCCAAACATGTTCAAGGGTAGAAACAGACTGTTCACTGGATGAAAAGATCCAACCTTAGTGTGTTGCCTTGTCTTTAATGACAAACAGAAATAAGCCAAGAAAAAGGAAAGACAGGTGAGTAAAACAGACAAAGATGGGAACTGTACATAGAAACATTTCTGAAATGTATGTGAAGAATCAATCATGAAGAAAAAAGGAACAGAAATGGAGGAAAAAAGAAAAAGTACCTGTCAGCAAATCCAACCTTGAAGGGCTGTTCAAACAAACACACACACACACACACACACACACAGGCCTAAAACAAAATTACTACTGTAGTTTGCTCTCTGCAGAGAAATGAAGTGGAACTTTTGTGTGAACAGGGAACCGCTCCCGTTTGACTGTCAGCCAGTAGCTTTGGTTAATGTTTGCTATACCCCTGTATCTACTGCACTGCATCATCAACACCATCACCTCCTTAGCTAATGCACCATCCCTTCAAACAGAGGAGAGCTGGCTGAATGCCTTGCAGCAACACACACACACACACACACACACACACAAATCTGTGTCCTTTCCTACTTCCAGCAATAGCAGCAGCCCAAACCTCTCCATGCATAAGCACAATAATTATCACCGTTTGATTTTTTTTATTTATTTACGAGGTGTTCCGTGGATGGCAAGGGGTGGGGGGAAGCCTAATTGCGGTTCTGTCTCGCCGGAACGCTCCGTTCTGCTTGTTCTGCGACTGGAACACGGAGGAGACAGTGCCATTGTAATTGATTAAATTATCTGCGGTCCGAAGTACGTGGCTAATGTCCAGGAAAGGAGATGTTTAACAAATGGAGGCCACCACCACAGGCAGCGCGGTCTGATCAGGGCAAAGAGATCACACACACACACACACACACACACACACACACGTATAGATGGGACGATTTCTCGCCTCCCACCTCTGTACACACATTGATTTAAATATTTCAGTCCAAAACAAGCAAATGCACAAAATCCACCACGGCAGCCGCGCCAACATTGGCGTCAGAGAGCAGCATTTTGGGATGCACATACATTTCGTCAGCTTCCCGCCGTGTCCAGTCTGCACCCTGAGGCCATTATTGAAATGAGATGGAAATGGAGCCCGAAAAAACAAGGCAGTGAGCAGTCATTACAGTTTCTGAGCTGTGATGCTCCAGATCTCATTTGCCCGGGTGGTCATTGCATGATGCCATTTGTTTGTCTGTGTGGGTTGTTTTGAATTAATGAAGCCGATTGTGAATCGATGTCCGCTCGCTGGTTCTGTTTTGGCTGTGTATAACAACCCAACATGTATAATTTATCACTCTTTTGAAGTACCTGCTTTACATCGCCCATGGTGCCAGCTTGACAAAAGACACATGTTGCATTCTTTAAACAGAAATGTACTCATTGTTACAGAGATGAAACGTTTTAGTCACAACATTTTAGTGCGGAATGCAAGCTGAATAATTAGTTTATTGTCCTGGAAGTTATGTCACACTCTTTGTATTTGGCTCGCAGTCCAGTGCTGTTTTGGTTTGGCGCTGGAGGTTGCCTGGATACTGTCTTCCCGTAGCTCAGTGGAAATGATTGAGGATGATTATACCACCTATTATGATTTATTATTCCTAATGGAGCTTGGGGACAACACGTCACTGTCTAGAGCTCAAAATTGAATTATATCAGCATTAACAGGGTAAAATGCAATCAATTGAAGTTTTCCGCATCCACGTCATCTGCTCCAAGATAGAGAGATGGCGCTACACATTGGGCCGTGACGAAGGCTGCCCAGGACGTGTGGGTTGACTCTCCTTTTCTGCTCCTCAGGAATACAGGAAGGGTTTGTAAAATAACTGAAAGGTACATTAAGCAGGATTGTTGTGTAACAGTAAACTGCTGCACAGTACACTAAATGATTGCTTTAGTTGTACAGTTGTAGAATTATGAGCTCCCTAAACGTTAAACGTCACTGTACCTCCCCAGCAGCTGGGTCTGCCAGTGTACAGCACCCAGTGGAGCTTTGTTTCAGCAGATTACCTACTGCTTTCTCACTGGCTTGCAACCGAGCACAGGGCCTCTCAGTTGAAGTCTTCGCCCGGCCTCCGCCGCATTACTTCAATCCAGGCCGAGCTAGAACAAGCTCTTCAGGCAGAGTCGTGGTCGGACACGCTGGATGCCAGCTGTTGAACGGGGAATAACATCAGCGCCATCAGAGATGAGGAAGAGGGAAACCACTCGAGCAAATTCTCATTCAACATTTTTTTGAATAGGACTTGTTTTTATCTATCATTTAGTTATTTCAAAAAAAAGAAAAAAAGAAAAAGTACAGAAGACAGTTAGCTAAAATGTCTAACAGAGCAAAGTTTCTTTAACATTTATTTTATCATTTAAGTTCATTTCAGTCCACACAAAAAAGTTGATACTTTCTTCACTTCATGTCTCATTAAGGCATACAGCATGGATACCCCCCCCCCCCCCCACACTTCCCACATGCCTGCGATACATAATGAATGAAAGTATGAATTCTCGTTCACAGGGGACAGGAATTGCTGCTGCTGTCAGGCCCGGAATTTATAAGCCGTCCTAACAGCAGCATTCCTAGTGATGTCATGCCTGACATTCCCAGAGACTTCACGAAAAACGCTGCCGGACTGCCATCTCAATGTTTATGTTTGTGTGTGTGCGTGTGTGAGAGAGATTTTGTGTTCCTCGGAGCATGGGTGATGGTAGTCGGAGGCCGTGGGAAAGGCAGCCACCTACACCCGCTCACACGCACACAGACACACACACACACACACACATCCAGTACACTGTTGTGTCTCCTCAGGCAGAGGGGAAGTAGGGTAAATAAGCAGTCTGTGAAGGGATCTTATTCTTGCTAGCCTGCTTGTTTTCTCTCCTCAGTCCTTGTTTAGCTCAGTAAATAGGCTCCCAAACCCCCCCCCCGCACGCACACACACACACACACCGCTGAGCCACGCTGCCTCGGGCCACGGGGAAGCATGGAGTGCAGTAATGTGTGTATAGATGGAGATGTACTGGCTCGGTCCTGGTGGTGCTGTGTTGCGCGCACGCCCGCAAAACAAAATAAATGATGGTGCTTGTTTTCTGAAATGACTGTTTATCTCCGATGAAAAATAAAGGACGTGATGCGACACGCTCGTTTCATTGGGAAAATGCCAATTTGGCCCTCAAGTTCTTTGTTTCTTAATGCGACGGAAGCGTTCCACAGGTGGAACGATGCAACTCGTTCCAAGTGCAGTTGAACTGATTCAGTTTATTTGCTCAAACGGCTCAAAATGGTGGATAACACTGTCCTTTTTTTTATTTTTTTTACCAGTAAAAAGAAACTAGATTTTTAGATTTTTGTCCCAAAGGTTAGTTGCCTTGTTTGAATATTTCCTGTAGTGCTAATAAATAGTAAACTTTATAATTGCCTGCCAGCCATCATTAGTGAGTGCGACAGGAAAATAGCTCCCTCATACATTATTCAGCTGTACACCAGATCCACTTAGAAGGAGACAAAGACCAAATTCAGCGTATTTCAGACAACACAAATGCGAATTTTAAAAACTTTTAGCACGCACCTCAACTCAACCAGCTTTCTCTCCTCCCTCTTTCCTGCAGGAGCGGATCTTCCTCACAGTGTCCAACTACATCTTCACCGCCATCTTTGTGGCTGAGATGGCCATAAAGGTGAGACACACACACACATTTCTGCTGACGCATAGCAGCATTAGTTTGTAAAACCTTTCTCTGAAAGGCCTCGCGGCTCACCTTGTAAAGCCCAGTACAAATGATGTGGTCATTTTAGCTGTTATGTGGTGGGATGTGTCATACTAACTCAAACGGCCCGTATCTACTTTTTAGGTGCATGTTTGTGTTGCATTCTTCCATAAAGTCCTCACTCACTCACTCGGTTGACATCAGCTCTCATGCTCCAAAATATCTGGCAGATCGGGATCTTTTGGTACCATAAATACACTGGTTGCCTCACACCGAAGGCCCCTCATCATTTGTCTCCAGCTTTTGGAGAAACAGGGAGTGACACATCTGTGTTCACTCATGATGTAAAAATGTAAAATGGAGAAACCTGAACCAGACTCCAAAAAGCCGCTCAGACACAAAACTGCAGAGAAAAATACAGAGTCTGCCTGAGACCCGCATGTACCGTAAGCCCCTAAAATACAAAAGACAACAGAGTTAAGAGGGAGGAAAGGGAGAGGAAGGGGAGGAAGAGAATGAGAGATTGAGACTCAAGCAGACAGTGAAAACACACAATGCACACACACACTCTGAGGGCTGTTTCATAATGCTAAGCGGAGGATTGTCTCGCCAGTATTCAAATGGGCCGGCTTTGAATGGAGGTCCATGCAGGCGTGGGTAGCAGCGAGCGCAGGCAGAGGGGAGGAAAGTTCATGGGTGTCACTCATTCAAAGCCTCTGTCTCTATTTTTGGTCCCGGTGCGATTGGCGGGCTCATGAACATAGGGCCTGCACACACACACACACACACACACACACACACACACACAGAGCACTGGTTGTATCATTTAATTCCCCAGTAGTCTCTTTAAGTGTAGTGCAAAACACATGCAAACGATGATGGTTGGTTGATGATTGGTTAACATTTTACTTAAAAACACCTATGATCACTGTATATAACAGTCCAATGACTCAACCAGTAGTTCCCAGAGTTGCCTTGTGAAAAAAAAAATAGTGGTTGTTTAGGTCCATCTGTCATGTTTCCAATGTTGTTGAGTTGTAAAATTATCCCATATTTCACAAAAAAAAAAAGAGAATGAATACAAATGTGTGTAGCAGAACTCGTCTTTAATCTTACAACCTCCAACATCCATCTTGTTGGGGGGGGGGGGGGCTCAACCACTAATTGCAAACTACTTAACTACTTTACTGTAACAGTAAAATTACCTTCTTTTTACTTGTAATGGAGTATGTTTAAAATGCAGTTGTTACATTATTGGATTAGTATTATAAAAACTACAATATTTCTATCTGAAATGTAGTGTAGCAGAAATATAATGTAGCATAACATGGAAATACCTAAAACTTGTAGAAGAAGAAAGAAACTGTCCGGACTCTCACAGAGACCTGTGTTTGTTCAGAGAGTTTGATCAGCCTCTTTGATGTTTTCCCTGGCACATTATTCAAATACAGTATGTACTGTAATGCAATGATGAGCATCGACTAATGTAAATTATCTTTTATCCATCTCCCTCTCTCCCTTGATCTCTTCAGTCACAATTTAGTGCTTAGAAATGCATGAAGCAAAAATTGTTGTCTTGGCCTGATTTTATAAGTTTGGTCTAAAAAAACATACAAAGCCAGCAGCTTCTATAATTTTTATAGAATGCAAATTGCTTTATGGGCAGAATAAATGATGAGTGGAACCTATGGAATAAGAAATGAGGTTTGGAAAACGCTTGCAGCTTTTATGATCTTTGCTGCCAAGTTCCAAGTAAACAATTGCTCTGCAAAGTCAATAAGCTGTGCATATAGGACATAAAGTATCGACTCCTAATAAATTAAAAAAGATGGCTTCATAACAAACAAATCTGCAAACACGCAGATAAAAAATAGATATTGAATTTCTCATTCGTGTATCATCTTATGCCACTAACATTTAGAGTTAATATTCAATTTGAAGTGTATCCCAACCAAATTGTGTTATCTGCTACGGCAGTAACATACAGTACCTACACTCTTCGCTCTATATGTTCATGCACCATGCCTCCGTGTCCTGTTTGTGTCCAGATTGTAGCTTTGGGCTGGTGTTTCGGGAACAAGGTCTACCTGAGGAGCAGCTGGAACGTCCTGGACGGGATGTTGGTGATGATTTCCGTTATTGACATCCTGGTGTCTCTAATCTCCAATTCCGGTACCAAGATCCTGGGCATGCTCAGAGTGCTGAGGCTGCTGAGGACCCTGAGGCCACTACGGTAAGTGGCAGAATTTAGGCTTAAATCTCTCTATTTCCCAGACTCATGGGTCGATAATAGCACCCGATGTAGGTGTTTTGTTTGAAGGCAGAGGTGGAAACAAACTGAGCTTTCTCCCAGCTCTGACAGGGACCACCTTTTGGAGCTTTTGAGAGATGTGTTTTTATGTTTTTGTGTGTGTGTGTGTGTGTGTGTGTGTGTGTGTGTGTGCGTGCGTGTAGGCATTTATTTTAGTGTGCAACCATGCGTGTGTTATTGTTATGTACACAATTGCTCAGTTATGTTTATTTGAGCGGAAATAAGGCGGAAATCGCCAATTTGGAGGCCATATTTGTACTTACAAGTGTGTGTGTGTGTGAGAGAGAGATAGAGAAAGAGAATCCAAGAATGTGTGTCTTTGGGTAGCATCAGAGTAGTGTCAGCCTCAGTGTGTGTGTGTGTGTGTATGTGTGGCTTCATGCTCGACTTGCTCACAGCCGCATGCTCGGTGTCTCATCTCGTGAAGGGGAACTCTCAAGACTTTGCCCTCTCCTGAATATTCATCACAGTTCTCCGGAAGAGTATGAAAATCAAATATTGATTTCCTTTCTGCCTACCCACTGAACACCACTGATCTTTGCTGTCTTCTTTTTTGCTTTTTTTTTTATTAACTTTCACCTTTGACGCGAAAGTGAGATCTTGTGCCGAAACTTATTTTGCTCTCCCTCCCTTCAAAGCATTACTTTCTTCTTTAAATTCACACTGCTACACTCATGTATGTGCGCTAGGTAGTGAATTTGTCTGTGCTTGACATTGTCTTTGTGTGTTTTGTCAGTTGGGTCAGATCAGGCCAGATCAACTGGCCCTGAGTGAGCTGTGTGTGAGAGATGTTGACCCACTGTAACCGGTTGTTACAGTCTTATCAGGACGGATAGTCTACACATTCTTAATCTGATATGTGCGTTAAAGGATTATTACAGTTTATCTCTATTGGGTGTCATTCTTTTAGTTTGGGCCATCATTTTTCCCAGTGATAACAACATTAAACTCACCACGTTAATTGATGGGATCTAGAAACGCTGCAGTGTTGCTAGAAACATGAACAGTCAGGACAATCACTCAAGTTTGAAACAAAAAAAAAATGATTTTGAAGAAAAAGCAAAAGTGAACCGTACAATTATGACCCAAATAAACCACTGTAAACATCTAGCAATGAACAGTGTTGATGCGTGGCGTCTAGGCTCTGACCTGGTCACTCCCCACATGGAAACACCAAGCTCAGCACAGCAGGGAGTGGGGGATGATGATAAAAACTCTAGGGGACCACAGACTCAGAGCCTACAAGTCAGTGCTGGGATGAAAGAGAGGTGACATTAGAGAGCGCCCTTTCTGTCAGACAAGGGGCTTTCTAATTAGAGCTGGTGCAACTGTGACAAACTGAGCACTTGAAAAGAGTACCTGATTCTAACTGCTGTTGAATCCTCTGCTTCTAAGTCATTCTGCTGTCGTCGTCCCCCCCCCCCACTTAATCCCCAGAGGGCGGCAATTCTGAGGCTGTATTAACGTCGAGTAGGGAAGGTTTTAAAGTCAGATTAGGAAATATGTAGCAATTACAGGGGGAATTTGGACAAATTTTCAAGTTTGGGGGAAATATTCTCAGGGGGCCAAAGGGCAACCCTTTCTCTGGGGTGGGGGGTCTTCAGATTGAGGAAAATTCAAAACGGCAGGGAGAGAAATGGGATTAGGAAGACTGTATGTAGACAGGCAGAGAGTGAGGGAGGGAGAGAGGAACAGGAGAGAATGGAAAAAAGAAAGAGGAAAGAGCTGAGCTCGGTAGCTTGACTCCCCCGCCCCCCGCCCCCCTACCCCCGAGGCTGCAGATGAGTTGCAAGAAAGCAATACTGTAAAATCATTTTTTTAAGGTAGTTATTAACTTTCAATCCAAAAGGAGGAGCGCGGCATTAAAGGCTATAGCATATTAAGATATTAGTGTCCTGCTGTCGGTATACTGCATGGCGTGGTAATAGTGTACTGCGGGTACTTTAAACCCTGTTAGAGATAATTCACCCTGGTCAAGCAAAATCACTGCTTGTGTTCTGTTAAGTAGTGAACAAACATACCTTTGGGGACCACAACATTTGGGGAGTTGGGGAAGTTACAAGTGCCTCTGCGGAAACAACACAAACCTAATCTACTTACTAAAGAGGACGGATCTTTTCGTCTACAATGAAATGCAGCAAATGCGTCAGACGCGGTACCAGTAATAGCTGCTCTCACAAGATATTAAGGCCGAAAGAGAGGTACAGACTCAGCCTTTCTCTCTCTTTCACACTCCTTTCGCTCTCTTTTGCACGTCCTTGCCACTGTCCCCAGGGTCCACTCCTATCATCCAAGTCTCTCTGCATGGCACGGCATATAAGGTATCACCAGTATGACGTGCTAAAATATGCTAGATAAGGGTTTGAGACTGACCTGTAACCTGTAGGAGTTAATTATCATATAGTTATCATATGGTTGGCTGATTAGAACAGTTTACTTCCGGCTAATAAGCTTATTTCTGTGTAAACAAATCAGGTTGAACTCAAAGTCTCTCAAGAGGACACAGATGCATTCTTTGTGTCTTTAAAAGAAATGTATACTTAAATCAAATGTAAAGTGTATAATGTCTCTAACAATATTTTTCATTTTCATGAGTAAAACTTGTAAACTTGAAGTGAAAACCAAAATTCCCCAAATTGTGCCTGCCAAACAGACCACAAGGTAGACATTGTTGTCATCCAAAGTGCTTCTGTGTTAGTTTCAATGACAGCTTGTCGTCACTCCAGTTCGACTGCGGCAATCTCGCGCTCGCTGGCTGTTTGAATTAAACATGAGCTCGTCTGTGTCTTCCCCTCTGGCAGTCGCAGTGCACGTGGGGTTCGCACAGGCAGCAGCATCATCATCATATTCTCGAGCAGCCTGCTTACATGTGTTGGTGTGAGTCTTGGTGAGAGAGTTATCGCGGCCGGCAGGTGACTTTGTATTTGTCAGCGTGTTCGCGTGCAGCTGCTTGTTTCCTCGTTAGAGAGATATTGACGGCGTGCACTGCGACGCGCGAGAGTAGGGGGTCCACGGCGGTTTGCACGAGCACGTGCGCGTCCGTCTGTGGGTGCGACAGAATGATGCATCGGGTTTGTTTAACAGGACACACACACACACACACACACACACACACCTCTGCAGCCATTCATCAAGCCCACACCCTGAGCCGAGGGCCGGGCCTCAGGGAAGGCCCAGAGGTCCGTACCCCGTGTCACAAAATGGCACTTTTATGTCGCCCAACACCACCTACAACTCATCGACAATTCAGCTGCAAACCAGAAACACCTCCCCCCCCCCCCCCCAACCCCTCGCCGCCGTGTCGTACCCATTAATTGTACCTGCCACACTCCCAGGCTCCATTGCAGGCGGACTGATTTAAACGGTTTTGTGGTGTTTGTGAGGTCAGGGCTAGTGACAAACCCCCCCCCCCCGTGGTTGACCCCCCGTCGGCTCAGACTTTGAGCTCATCTGTCACTCGGTGATGATGTAATTATCTCATGGCTTCCATTGGGTAGTTTATGTGCCTGCTCTCTCGTGTCTGCGTTTTTTTTTCTCTCTTTCTCGGGCCTTGTACGTGACAGAGCTGGCGGTGGCCAATTAACTCGGCGCGTGATTAACATTCCTCGGGACGTTCAGATTATGTTTGTGCGACGCCTGAATTCATGGGCTCACAGTTTGCATTAGCATTTCGCTCGCTCACCAGAGCGGCGAGTTGGTAAAACGTTTGACAGCTGAAGAGGAAGGACAACTGTAGGTTGAAACAGAGGAAAGCAGGAGGGAATTTACACAGCAAGGTGGAGCGGGAAACAAAGTTTAGACAGAAAAGGCAAGAAGCTGCAGCTGCCTCATTTTCAATTCCCTCGACATCCCTGCGACCCACCAGCCCTCCGCTCCTCACTCTATTCCCTATTTCTATCTCCCCGCGTCTCTTAATTACACCCAGTGTTTGCACCGTGGGAGCATGCCTGCCACTTATTGCCCGACTTGCTGTTCCCTTTCCTCAGCGCGAGGGCTACGCCTGTGGAGGAGAGAGAAGGGTGGTGCACGTGTGCAGGTGTTTGGCCTCCACTCGCATCCCGCGTCCTTTCTATAGCACACAAAACAAGGGCACGCCGTGAGCTGCTAGGAAATGATGCAGGGAGCCATATTAGAAGAAGCGAGCGCTAACTTTCCTCCCTCCATCCAGCGCCCCGCCCCCCCCCCCCCCCCCCCACGTTATATGCAGATGGACTTTATGGAGATAAGCCCATCACAGTGTGTGTCCTTCACGTGCCGCATCATCAAAGTTTATTGACTCATAATAAGGGGCTCGTGTCTCCTTCGTTCCCCTTACTCAATAAGCCCTTTCACGACAGCATATTTGTCAGAGTGGAGCTCAAAAGGAGAACACGCTGTAAAGAGGTAGAGAGGTTGGCTCGTGGGTTTTCATACGCAAAGCAGCAATGTGTGGAAACATCTTCCTTTGCAGGTAATGTGTGATCTGAGGGGCTGAGATGGTGAATGGCTGTAAGCGATGTTTTTCTGTCCTCAATGGAATCGGCAAACTCACTGACTTCCCCAACACATTTTTTCCCTTACTTTTATGGTATTTATTCTAACCTCAAGCTAGTTTTTCTATTCTCACTTTTTTTTTGATTTACTTTTTATATTGAGACACACACACACACACACACACTAATGAAAGGATGACAAGTTGGCCCAGAGCAGAAGCTATTCAAATTAACACATAAATAAAAATACCTTTGAAACATCACCATAATTAGCTCAACATTTGACTTAAAGAGATGGATTCAACAAGCATCTTCAACTGATCCTCTCAGTGTTTTGCATTCCTGATCACTGTCCTGATCACTTTACAAGAGTAAAAAAAACACTTAAACAGGACTCAGATCCCTGCCTTTGCCAGGGAATTCAGTGCAAATATGTTGATCGCACCAGCACAACTGCATCAATCCTAAAGGGAGACACGTGCAGACGCAGCTCTTGAACAATAGTACCCTCTACAGCTCAGCAGTGCTACTGCATCCCAAACATGGTTTTTCAATAGAATATCAAGGCTTGTTATTCTCTGATCAGGGCTATTGATCAGTGGCCTTGATTGGCCCTGGCCTGTTATTATCCCATGCCGTCTCTTGATGTGCTATTGATTCTTCTGTCACTCAACTGTCTGCTGGGGGGAAAACATACGATGCAGACAAAGAGTAATAGACAGAGGCAGAGCATATTATCACCTTGACAGTTCTTTGCTTTTCATGTATCGTCGTATCTATCACATCATATTGACTTTCGTGTGTGTGTGTGTGAGGGGGTGCTGTTGCATATGTGTGCTCATGCATGTACATCTGTGTTTTCTGTGTGAGAGCCCGTGCAGACGAGTGTGTGTGCATTGGCAGCTCCTACGTAGCATGCGTGTGTTTGTGTTTTACCCCGTCGGAGAAGCTCAGCTGCAGTGCAGCTCAGCGCCGGGTGCCATGCTGACACTAATTAAACATCCTCATCGGTCCATTGGCATAATTAGATGTGTCTGTTTCCCTGACTGCAAAAATGAAAGGAAGCAGAAAGAGGTGTGAAAGAGAGAAAACGACGGTTTTTGAAGAGCAGGAGCGAGTGAGAGAGATAATTTGTCTGTAAGCCAACAAGTGTTTTGGTTTGAAAAGTTCTGAAATGCGCGCAAAAGCGAGAAAAAGGGTTTCTGACTGCGGTAAAGAAGGGAAATCAAGAAAAAAGGAAAGGGTTTATGTGTGTATAAGCATGTGTGCAGACGGGGTGAGGGCCTGGGGGTGTGTGAGTGTGAGTGTGTGTGTGTGGGGGGGGGGGGGTTGCGGGTTGGAACACTGCAGGCGTCCCTGCTCCATCTGGTATGAGCTGTACTGTAAGTGACCTGAGAGTGGCCCGCACAAACACACACACTCACACACACATGCAGGCGGCGCACTAATATCCTGTTATATGCTGTGTTCCAGTGTGATCAGCAGAGCCCCGGGGCTGAAGCTGGTGGTGGAGACCCTGATGTCGTCACTGAAGCCCATCGGCAACATTGTGGTCATCTGCTGCGCCTTCTTCATTATCTTTGGCATCCTGGGAGTACAGGTGAGGGTCGGGGGTGGGGGGAGGGTGAGGAGAACGGTGGACAGGGAGGACACAGGCAGAAATAATGAGAAAACAAAGAGGCAGTGAGGCCGCAGTGTAGTCGGCCGCTACAGAGAAACATTATCCAGTTTGACGTGTGACAAATATTCCCACAATTCCTCACTTTCTCCGGTCTCATCATGGTAGTACATACATCACGACATCTTAGCAGAAAAATAGTTTTTCCATGCACTCTCCACATTATAACTCATACGCTTAGACACTTATGTATGCTAATCTGGTGGCAATAGAGATTTCATGGCTAACAGCCCAGGGACCAATCTATACCACCGTACTCTGTGCCCTTGTCAGTTCAGGCTCCTGTGTGCCATCAGCATGTTTATGTCCATTAACCATCTGTCCAAGTGAAGTGATGTCGTGAGGGGTCAATGGCTGTGACGATACCACGTGGTGGTGATTGGAAGCTGTCACTTGTTAAATATGGAATTCACTGCACCGTCCTCACCCACCGGTGTTGAAAATATGAGCGTAAAATCTTCTTGTGATATATTTCATACCAAGCAGCCATTGCTGTATTTCGTTTCCAGGTACAATTCTTCAGCAGACCCTAATCCCAGCTGGTACCCTCACCCGGGGTGCTCACACAGCCCGGCAGGACGCTTTGTCGCAAGTTCTGGCTGAAAGATACCTTTCACTCTACTCATTGTGTGTCATTGTAAACACCTTCCTTAGGAAATAGCTTGACATTCTGGGAAATTCGCACATTGGCTTTCTTGTCGAGAGTTAGGTGGGAAGATCAATACCACACGTGTACATGTACAGTTGATAGACGGCTACAGCCGGTTAGTTTAGCTTAGCATGAAGACTGGAAACTGGGAAAATCAGCTGACTTGGCTTTGTCTGAAGGTAACAAAGGTTACTGTGAACGTGTTTCCGTCTCTCCACCCTGTCGAGGAGACTGATCCCTGTATCACGAGCACTTAACCACAAATAGCATGAATTAGTTTATGAGTCCGTTTTCTGTTGCAGTTCACTGAAAAACGAAGGGCATGTCTGTGTTTTTCTCCCCAGCTCTTCAAGGGGAAGTTCTTTGTTTGTCAAGGAGAAGATGTAAGGAACATTACCAACAAGTCAGACTGTTTGCAGGCCAACAACAAATGGGTCAGACACAAGTACAACTTTGACAACCTGGGACAGGTGAGGCCTCAGAAAAGATTTCTGATTAATAAATACATAAACAAATATTTTGTTGAACTGCTTCAGTATGTAAATTTATATATTTATAAAATATTTCTATCTAACATTATATCCTTTTTGCTCTTCTCTGTCTCAGGCTTTGATGTCTCTGTTTGTTCTGGCGTCAAAAGACGGCTGGGTGGATATTATGTATGATGGACTTGATGCTGTAGGAGTTGACAAACAGGTAAATATGTTCAAACTCTCTCACAGACCTACACACATACAGAATCTGTATCACTTGGGGTCATCAACTCATATATATGTACTGAAACTAAAAGAAAGCTTCTACTGTAAATGTCTCTAACACCCTAAAAATCCTGTGTGTGTTTCAGCCGGTAATGAACTACAACCCGTGGATGCTGCTCTACTTCATCTCCTTCCTGCTGATCGTGGCCTTCTTCGTGCTCAACATGTTCGTGGGCGTGGTGGTGGAGAACTTCCACAAGTGCCGGCGCCACCAGGAGGCTGAGGAGGCCAAGCGCAGGGAGGAGAAGAGACTGAAACGCATGGAGAAAAAGAGACGGAGTAAGGAGAAGGAGCTGGCTGGTCGGTAGTCTTTCCACATCTTTCTGAGTCCTGCTTGATTTGAGCCTGAGCCTCTTTTTGTTTTTGCTTTTTTGATTTGGTTTGGCCGAATCCGGAAGAACGCAATTAGTGAGCTAGTACCAACTACAGTTGTTACTCTGCGGTAGAGCCTTCCCTTTTCCCCTCGACCATCCTCTTTCCCTTTCCCTGTAGGCCCTCCGGCTGGTTTTTGTTGCAGTCCGGTGGTCACCTGTTCTGGCTCTGCAGACTCAGACCGTGCAGGCTTTTCTTCAACTCCAGCATCACATTGATCAAGCTGGATGTTAAGAGAAGCTTCTACAATCGGCCGGTTTGTAGAGCTAGGACAGCTGACCGCTGGTGTTAGCCCCCCACCCCCCACCCCCTCCCTTCTTTCCCTCCTGCCTTACCTTGTCTGGTCTACCGTAGACGCCGTGCTTGGGATGGCCCCTTGGAGCATGCCCAGTGAGTGCTGACAGACGGGGCTTGCATGGTGGTGGGTATACAGAGCTAGAGGGAGGGGGAGTTGTTGATCATTTTATCGCCCTAAACGAAAAAACGAGACGACCCCCCTCCCTTCCCCTCTTCTGCATGTGGTTTAGTACAGCCGCAGGGGCAGGGATAGACTAAAATCTGGAAGCAAATGCAGAGTTTCTCCTTAGTTTCCCTCTAGTTAAGACCTGAGATCACTTGGGGTGAGATTTGTAGGAGTTAGCTCTAATTCCCTGCCTGTTCCCCCTCCCCTCCGGCTGTATAGGAGTTGGTGACAAACTGCTTGGTTTGGTTTTTTATTCTTTCCACTGCCTCCTACATTCAAAAACACAAGCGCTAGCATCTGCTAGCATTAGACTTTTTGTGAATCTGGTGCCTGTACTTTATTTTACCCACTTAATCCAAAGGCACTTTCTTTTTAAATTTCTACGAGGAGCAGTGGACACAATTGGTTTCTTTAAGCTGAAAAAAAAAAAACCTTTGTTTCCGTCTATATGACATCATTTTATTTGACGATAGGAGTGTTTCCATCCAACTCTTGAGAAATACAGACGGAAATCGATCTTCCTTTTTCAGGAGGCGTCTGCCAAGGGTATCTGACCAATCGAGATTCTCTCCCAGACCCTTGCACACTCAGTCTAACACATGTACACTTTATATCTCAAGAGGCCCTTCCCTTTGGCCTGAAAGCACACAAAACCTTTCATGCTTCTCAGTTTGTTCCCCTATTTTTGATTTCCTGGCTTGGTATTTTTTGCCAGGATTTTTTTTTTTTTCGGCCTTTTTTATTCACAGTACTGTTTAGGGTGGAAAATGGGCTAGATGTTGGTTTATTAGCAAAACAGCGACACAAAAAGGCAAGGGTGCTTATAGAGAGAGACAGCTTATTGGTGTCAGGTGGTTGTAAATGTCTGCTTTGGTTTGAGAGCAAACGGCTTCCTGATTGTTACAAAACAAAAAAGTGTTAATCCAAAGAACTGGACTCAGAATCACTGGAAAGACCAAACATAGGAACACAAACCAGCTTAATCTTTCATCGCTTCCTTCTGGCCTTACTCCATCCCTCTTTCCCTCTTTCTCTCTCTTTGACTCTCTCCTGTTTCTAACTCTCATCCATCCTTCCTTCCTTGCTTTCTTCTGCTTCTCCCTGACTAACACGGTCTCATTCCTCTAGATTTATTGGTTCCGGGGGTGAGTTGGGCCCTCTCTGAAGGCACATTGAAAGGTACAGAGTTTCCAGCATGTTCTGTGTGTCCCTTTTAAACCCCCCACCGCCACCGACCACGACCACCCACCATGGTGGCAAGGGTTCTAAGTTCAATGATCACGGGAGGTAGGGCCCCATCCCGCGTTCCCGCCCCCCTGCCTCTCTCCCATCAGCCCTCAGTCCGCTGGACATGCTGTTACCTGTTTTCTCTGTCGTGGCTTTGTCTTTCACAGCTCTTCCACACCGTCCGCGATCCATCCACCGTCCACAGCACTGCACCGCTGCACCACCACCACAAAAGAAGAAGACTCTTGTCTAGTTAGGTTGGCAGGTAAACTGAGATGGAGACATGGTGAGACAGGGAAAGGGTGCTGTAGTCCCATTCTAATTCTTTCAGTAGACATTTAAAGAATAACTGCAGTTGATAGTTATTTTCGTTGTGATGGCCATCCTTTCTGTTGGTTGTGATTATATTGTGCTCACCAAAGCAACTGCTGAGATCTGGGAACACGGTGACATGGCTACAACAAAGTGTGACAGGGCAAAAGACATTAGCAGTAAGACTATCAGACAGGTTGTAACAAAACCAAAGCTTTGATAATACTTACATACTTACAGACCGGTTTAGTGTGTCAGCATGCTAACATTTTTTAATTAGCACTAAACACAAAGTAAAGCTTAGTTTTGCAGGTATTTGGTCATAAACCATAGTGTTGGATGAAGTGAAATGTCTAGATGAAAAGTCAGGGGATCACCAAGGTCATTCATTTCTGTACAAAATGTATTGGCAATCCATTCTGTAGTTGTTGAGATTTTTCAGTCCGAACCGAAGTGGTGGACCAACTGACATTTCCATCCTTAGAGCACAAAATTGCTTTGAGCTAATGATTTTACATTTGCTGATTAGCTCTTTGCACAAAATACAACTGAAGCTGATGGGAATGTGATTAGTTTTGAGGCATTTGGACATAAACCAAAAGTATTGGACAAATTGAAAGTGTTACCTGATGATGTAGCTGGATGAAAAGTAAAGAGATCACCAGAATTATCAGGATTCATTCTGAGGGGAGGAAGGTCTGTCAGTTGTCACAGATGTTTACACGGGACGTCTTCTCTTCCCAAAAAGCTTGGCTAACCTTTCTGATCGCCTGACTGCTTCGTGTCTCTTGCCTCTCTGACTTGCGGAGCACAAGCTTATCATTATCAGCAGCAATGGTGGCCAGAGCTGTAATATTAAGGCCCAGTTTCTGATAGCTTTTAGAATTATCCTTTAAATTTGACCAACTCGATGTGTTTCTCTCTCATTGTGTCTTGTAAATTCAGCTCACTGCTGTTACAGCAGCCAGAGAGATTAGAGAGTTCGATCAGGCTGTACACGGGGTGCCGTCTTTGATGAACAGATTCTCTCTGTTGCTAACATTATCTAATAACATCCTCTTTTAAAGGTCACTGGGCTCCATTAAAGGCCATCGGACGCACAGAAATTCAATCAAGAACATTCTGTTATTCTCCCGCTTTGTCTGCACTTGACTTTTAAGACATCCAGTGCCAAAATATGTAAATGTAATCAGTTTCAGTTTTCTAGATGTAATCTTCACAGCTTAGAGGGCTTAAATAGTTTCTTTGGTGGAAAAACAATCTATTTCTAGTTTATCAGATGTGCATCAGTAGGATACCATTATTAAAACATTATCTCAACTACAATTAAGGCTCTAGCAAAGAGCCTCATCCAATAGCTGATTTACTACAACACAGTGTGTACGTAGGTCACAGTAGTACGAGTTGTTATTAAGCGAGACCACTGCAGGTTTGTTAACAGCAGTCGGCTCTTGTTGGGCATGAAGGTCAACTCAGGGCCGTCTGACCACTGTGGTGGTTTTTTTGCCGGCACAGGTGGCTGAACTGTCGTAACTTGTTTCCATGGCAATCCGGTTAAGGTATTATTATGGCAGATGGGAGCACCTTGGAAGCGCCTTAGATAATGAACCACTTCCTTAACTCTCATGTCTTTGTCTTTGCACGTATGTCACCAGGTGCAATGTCTGTTAAATAGGGCCGCGTTCCTGGAAGGTAGACTTGACTGTGCTAGATTGTATTCTTGTGTGTGTTCAGTGTGTGTGGGTGTGTGTGTGTGTGTGTGTGTGTGTGTGTGCTTGCGCATATGTGAGTGTGTCAGAGAGCAGATGGTTGCAGAACAGGTTGTAAAATATGCAGGAGCAGCTCTCATCCCCAAATCCCCTCTCCTCTCAGTCTGGGTGACTGTCTGAGAGGCGAGCAGGACCCCAGCGCCCCTTTGTTGATCTCATTTCATGAATGCTTGCAATATTTGGGTATTTTTACCTAAAGGTAATTACAGAAGCGCCAAGAACACAAAACACAAATAAAATACAGCGTCCACACAGCGTGTCACTTGTGTGACTAAGGTGTTTGTGTGTGCGTTGGCGTGCATGCGTGTCACGCAGCAGTGTGTCTGTTTGTGAGCGTGCAGACTCTTATCTTCAGCCTGCACTGCACTGGAGCAGCCTTTTCTGGAGACTTGAAGGAGGAGAGGAACAAAGAGAGGAGAGGAGATGATAGAGGAGGCGCATTAAGATATTGACTGAAGGGGAGGGAGGAGGAGAAGAGATATGGAAGGGTGGAGGGGAGACGTGGTAGAATTACACACGACACACACAAACCTGCACACGCACTCTGCGAAAAGTTGGATCAAATTGTCAGGCGTAAGTTTCAAAAATGATGACAAGGGAATTGACTTGGACTTTACCAACTTCACTGAGACTCTTGAGACATGACTCACTAAAGAGTCACAAGTTTTCTTCTACAAGTCAGCATGCCAACATGCTCACAATGACAATGCTTGTTAGCATGTTCACGTCTGTTGGATGTCATTAGTTTTGCAGGTATGTGGTCCGAAAACAAAAAGTATCCTGATCCTGATGATAGATAAAAAGTTAAGGGATCACCAAAATTGCTGCAGTTCATCCTGGAGGGGGCCATGAATGAGTGTACCAAATTCGATGGCAATCCATCCAAACTTTGTAAAGACAGTTCCCTCAAAACCCTCAACAAATGTAATCAGATTTAATCCTCTGGGGACTATGAATGTCTGTACCACACATCGTGGCACTCCATCCAATAGGCATGGTTGAAGTAGCCAGTACACTCCATCAGAGCTGTTTGTCAGATGTTTGAATAGCTGCAGTGTCATTTTAAATGTCACCTGCAGGGACCTGAAAGACTTGCATCCCGGCTTGGGATTTGTTTATGAAGACTTGTGATCTGCCCCAAAAGACTTAAAAACAGCTCAGAATTACACAGACACACATACACATGTGTTACAGGTTGAAGGAAATGTTCCGAGTTCCCCTCAGGGTCAATGTGAAGAGTCTGTTTGAGCCGACTTGTTGTGTTGAGTCATGCATTCTGCAGCCAGGAGTCGGCTGCTTGTGACAGACAAAAAAGGAGAAGCTACAGTACACTGCACATGATGTATGCTGCAAATTGTAAATAGAGTTTCATATTATTTGCTCCCAGTTCCACCCTCAGTGAGCTATCAGAGAGACGGCATGCTGGATATTTTGACAGACAGCAGCTTGTATCAGGGTAATGATGCTCTCAGTGTTGCTGCACTAGTCTATAGGCTCTTGGCTGCTGTGTGCTGCAGTAGTGGTATAGGTAGTAGCTCCGAAGTGTAACATTAAATTGTTAGCTGTATTTTTACAGCCCGTACTTGAAACGTTTAGATTTATGAGACAAAATATCTACGTGAATTAAGTTATGAATTACCCATTACACCCAGGATGTGCAATGCCTTTACGGCTGCAACAAATGATTATTTTCATTATTTGTTACTCTGTGGGTAAGTTTTAAATTAATGAAAATGTCAGAACATGAGGACAAATGGCCATCGCAAGTTCCCAGAGCCCTAAGTGACATCTTCCACTTGCTTATTTTGTCTGAAAAATATTTTAAAAACCCAAATGGATTCTGTTTAAAAAGATATCAAATAGAGAAAGAAATCAAGCTGGAATATATTTGGCATTCTTATTTACCCATTTAGCTAAATTAGAATTTTGTAAATATGTTGCCAACTCAGTTTTCTCAGCATTGCATGCCTTCATGTCACACCTCAAAGTCTTTGGGGAGCTCTGTGAGCACGTAACATTACTTCAGCAACATTCGATCATTGCTGGCAAACAGCAGCCAAACTAATCCTGCTTCCTAGAAATTATGTTTATACACTACTAATTTGTTTTGCAAGTTACGTTTTGTGGGAAGTGTAATTGCTACCAGGGTTGTGCTCAGTTGGAATGTTTTTTCACCGGAGAACGAAGTGCCACACTCCCGTACCACACGGAAGTTGTAGGCGGGTGGTCAGGGTACAAAACCCAGGACTTGGACCCCAGAGCAGGGGTTCACATCCTTGTTTGTTTATTGGCAACAAGATCGTATACTTTTTCAATATGAAACCAGACCGCAATAACTAACCATAACAATAACAATCCAAAGGTTTTAATCAATTTTTTCATTCTAGGATCATCATCATCATCATGATCTACGTGTATAAAAATCCTCTCCTTTAGTTCATTAAATCCCTGCAGCCGTCTGAGGGCAGCAGGACTCTTGATTGGAGGAGTGACGTGTCAGAGCGCAGTGCCATTACCCGGGCCGTCCACCGCGTTTATTATTATCTTTACATCACATGCAAATGACAACAGGCTGCTACACAATGAGGCCGGCGATACGACCGCTGAGAGTGTACTTATAAATCACCACACCCTCCAATCCATATCCCACCTCACCCAGCTCTTTTGCACTTTGCGCTGCTGCTACATGAACCAAAATAGCAGGTGTGCTTCAGGACGCCTCCGTGCGCCCAAGCCCTACTGCCTAAAATAGGGCCCAAAGTGTTATATTCCTATATCACCTATATGTTAGTTGTTATGTTTGCTAAACATAGTAAACATCCAGTCCCAAGGAACACCTTAAACACAAGGTAAAAGTTGTTCAGTTGTGTCAAAGTAACTGTAGGTTTACCTGCACTATATTTCTGCACCCTTCACCGTGCAGGTGAACGTGCTCCGAGTGTCGTATGTTATATTAGATGTTGTTTTGTGTGCTTAGGGTGAGTTTGAGTGCGTTTGTGCCACGCTCTTACTCTTCCTATCTGTCAGCCGGAGTATTGTGGCTCTGCCATGTTAACAGATGGCCGTCGACTTCCCAAACAGGCAGAACAGATCAGCACTGTAGCCCAAGCAGCTCTGTCTGGGTCAGCCCCCACACATATTCACTCTACCACGACACTCTCTCGTCACATCTCACCCCGAACAGTCATCTTGTCAAGTAGTACATGCGCATGGACAAAATGCGGCTTTCTGTAGTCATCTTCGTATTTACTGTGCATGCGTGTCACACTGCAGTTTGTATACAAGCAGCCATGATTTTCATGACTGTTACCCTTGAACTGAATCATTTTGTTATTTTTGGCCACAGATGCCATAACCTCTTCCCCCCCTCTTGGTGGTCTCATGCTGCATGGAAACTCATATATTCAAGTGCTGATTGCCAGTGGTGCCAGGCAAAACAGTATTGCCACATCTTTTGTACTGCTTCACTTTCAAGTGCAGTACATGCTGGAGCTGCAGCGATTCCTACAGCTTTCTGTAAATCAGCCTCCCACTCAGAGTCCAACAACCGCTCTTCCCTGCTGTTTTTTCCACTCACAGCTTCTGTATGTCACCAAGCTAACTGCACACAGCCACTGACCGCAATCGAAGCACACCCTTAAAGGTGCCCTGTGGAGGTTTCTTTATAGACAAAGTTACATTTACATTCACTGTCTGTCACCAAAACACATTGTGTCATTGAGACTAAATAAATGTGCCGAATGCATTTCCTTCCTCATAAAACATTTGCAGAGCCATTTTTGGGGGAATTTGAAACCTTCAGTCTTTCATGGCACGTTAGCACCACCAGCTGTCAATCAGTGATAGTGTGACACCATCGGTACGACTGTGCATCGCCCACATGCAAGTGCTTCCTTGTGCGCGGAATACCGACAAAACAGGAACTCAGTCTTAAAAACATTGCTCCACAGCACCACTAGCTTTCAAAAACTCCACAGAGTACCTTGAACTTTATGAGCAGTGTGACAAATTGAAGAAGTGATACCTGGCTTCCTGCCACCACTTACCTTCTGGAAAGATAGCAATTTCTTAACATACACTGTGGAGTTTTTGACCACTAGTAGCACTATGGAGCAATGTTTTGTAACGTTGATACTCCCTGTATGTGAGTTCAGTCTCACATTAAAATTAGTGGCCGTGGCAGAGCTAAGACGCAGCACAGTGCCACTTGGCTGACTTCAGTGACGACAGCTTGATCTGTCGCCTGCTTTCCAAAACATAATTTTCAGTTCTAACAAGCATATTATCTACCATATTCACAAAGAGCTTGCAGTAAGGAATCATGTTTATCTCTGAAACACCTTGTTTACTGGATACTTTTTTCTTTGCTAGTGCAATTAATTTCTCAATGCAAATCATAAATATGTACAATGACTAACGTTTAACTAGTAATAAAACAAGTGATGAATTGACTAATTTATAGACTGTTTGAATTACAGCATGAAAACATCTGCTCATAATAAACCTAATTAGAATACTCCAGTCCTACATTTAGGATTATAGACTTCACCATAGACAAAATTACTTTTTGAAACTTCAGTAATCCCAAATGCAGGTCAGATTTACTTTGAGGTTCACAAAGTTTTCCAACCTTTTGAGCCCCCACTAAAATATATGTAAATCTAACGCTCAGCCACCACATCATGTAAGTCTCTATATCTCAGGTCAGTCAGTAAAAACAGAGTAGGGCTTTAAACTTCTGTTTCATATGTAATGGTTTTCACATTTCCGAAATGTGAGCTTACAACTCAGCAGCCTAAGTGGACAATGTGACTGTTGTAGTCTCCATGTAGATTCATAAATCCTCATCACCTTGAGGTGGGTAAACAAAGTCGTTTCCTATGTTGGGGCGTTAATCTCTGTTGTCAGCACACGGCCAGCAGTCAACAACAAGATGTTCATAATAGGATCATCCCCTCACACATCGTTTACCCCGGCGCCAAACACACACGCAGACATCCAAAAACATAAGCGTGGGTATATGCAAAGCGGCTTGACATTCCATGAATAGCTGGTCTTCATCTATTAGCTCACACACACACACACACACAAGGAGACACACAAGACAGCCGGTGCCAATCCCTAGCTGTATCTGGGTCAGAGCTAACAGAGATGAATCGGAAACGGAAGTTTCACATTGCCCCTCTTTCTTTCTTCTATTCCTCTGTTGTGGAGATGTAATTAATAACAGCAGTCCTTCAGGGAGAGGGCAAACAGGAGGGAGAGGGAGAGGGAGAGGAGGGAGAAAAATCTCAGTGGGGACAGGAACAGAGAAAGAGCGAGAGACGGTGACACACCTTGGCAAAGGTCTCAGAGATGCTGCCCGGGGGTGTAAAAGTTTGATGCCACAAGGTGTAGGTGGCAGGGTTAAGTGAAGTGTTAAATGTGATGAATGTTTCATAACTTTACGGGGGTTAGCAGCAACTGCTCGGGGCTGTGCCAGTGGATCTGTGTCAATGTTTCCTGATGTTACGTATCCTACTTCCCATCCACCAATGTACATCAGTATCCTAAATTTGCCTCCCTAGAAACATTAAATATATTCATGCATAGATCTGGAAGTGTGAGTGGCGGATGATGGATGTGTACAGAATAGGTGACAACAGAAACTGATGGAAAATCAAAAGTAATAGAATGAGTAATAAAGGTCATTAATTTCCACTGAAGGCAACGTTGTAACATCGATAATTGCTCTAACTGCTGTGAAGGAACATACAGTAAATACTCAGTTTGACTGAAAAGCTGCAAGTAATTTGCGGGAGGAAAAATCGCCCCAACAACACTCGCCATGAATGTTTCATGTTGGAAACTTTCTCTATGAATATTTCATCTTCAGAAATGTCAAGAAGAGAACAGCGCCCGAGCAGAGTGGCAGACAGTCTCATACTGTAGTGCTGCCCTGCTGCACTGAATGTAGTCATGAAAGAGACATGAGGTGGAATTTTCCTTTATTTCTCCGAAGCAGGGAAGCTCTTGGTGCGGGGGTCCGAGGCTGATGGGAGTGTCATTAATTTGATTGGATGGTGGCAGTGAATAAAAACTTAATGGATCACCAAAATATAACAATCTATCCTGATGAGGACATTGATGTCTTTACTAAATTTCATGGCAATCGCTCCAGTAGTTGTTGAGATATTTCACACGAATCCAGTGTCAACTTCATGGTGGCGCTAGATGAGAAGTCAGGGATCACAAACGTCAGTAGGCGTCATCTTTTTGTACTGTATTTCATGGCAATCCATCCAACATTTGCCGAAATATTTCGGTCTGAACCCAACGATTTAGCGGTGTGCTGTGCTGTGAGAGACAATTATTAATCCAGTTCAGCAGGTTTCAGTACACAGCCACAGCTCACCTTACGTCTCTCTGTAGAGTTTACTATTCCTTGATTTCCACTGTCTCATTTCAGCTGTTTCTTTTCTCTTTTCCATGTGTTTTCTTCCTATATTAGACACAAAAACACCAATCGTTTTTTCATGGACGTCGGTTTCTGTCTTGGTACAGGAATTTATGTTCTTGTAACATTTCGGGGCTAAGGCTAAACAATCAGTGCGTGCTGGTGGAAATAGTCTTTCATAGGCTTCAATTCTGTTGCAAGGTTTAGTGTCGGACGAAAATGATTATCCTTGAATAGGAAATAGACAACAATATTTATATCACCTAGTTTTTGTGTGGTTTATAGCTTTCAACAGGTTTTACTGTATATTGTTTTAACTGGAAATCTCGCATGAAGGGGTAGAGCTGACAGGAAAGGAAAATGATGATTTTAAATTCAAGTCCGGGCACTTAAAGTTGAAAAGCCTTTAACCAAGGAAGACATTCAAATCGCCGCTCTTTGGAGGACTCCTTCTCTCCTGTTGTGTGTAGTCGGACTGCGTCAATACTGTTGCTGTGGATATAGACATGGATTCAACAAAGGGAGAAAGGGTAAAACGCCGTGTCATTCTACTGTTAAAAAGCTTCCCATCGGTCTGTACCTTGTCATCACTGTTATCCTTGTTACTCCGCCCTCCACTCACGCCGTCCAATCGCTTGCCTGCACCATTCAGTCCCCCATTTCAATTGGTCCATCCTGCTCAAGTATGACTCAGAAAGAGGTGTGTCAGTCTACCACTTGAACCAGCACAATGTGTGTTTGCTGACGAGTGTGTGTGTGTTATCATGCCCTGTCATTTTGAATGATGTCATGTTTTCTTATTCCTTTGCCTCTTTTCTCCTGGACTCCTCAATTTGCTCTGCTGCTCCTCTCTGTTAAATTAATTTCTCTCTTTTTTGATCATTTTTTGTCTGTTCTCCCTGTTTCTGTGTCTCTTTCTCTCTGTCTGATATATAAACAAGGCAGCAGAGCACTCGGGAATTCCAGTTAAAACCTTTTTTTTGTTTGTTTTGATTGTTTTACAGTAACTGTTTATGTTGACAATTGTTTTGTTTTGTTTTTTTAGACTCAGTGTTTGCTGGATTTGAAAATTGGACATCCGGTCCTTGACATTGAGGGTTGACACACTTTTCCCTGGCAGACACTGAGTCTCAAGGTTTACTACTGAGCCATTCACCATGAAGGACAGAGGCATAAAAGCAGCAGCCGCCTCCAACCAAACGACTGCCTCAGAAATATAAATGTTTCTCCCTGACATTTTACTCATTTCCATCCAGATCTTTAACCATTGAAGTGCACCGTTGCTGCTTTTACGGCCTTCGCCCTGCTATTCCTTTCACAGCCATTCTTTTTACCATCCGGGATCCAAACTTTAAGTCTCTCTCAGTCCCCACATCTCCTCTCTTCCCTTCAAACCATACCAATCCACTCTTCTCACCCCAATATTCCAATCATCCGTAAACCTCCGATGGAATTACTAAACCCATAGAGCTTTCATACACATTCAGAGGAGATCCAGCAAAGCAGAAACCATTGCACCAATGAATCAAAGTCATAGCAGTGTCTCGTGTCGTTTTGAGATTCATGGTCAGGGCCCCTTTTCATCGGAGTAGCTGGCACGACATCCCCCCCACTTCACAACCTACTGTAGACGCCGTCACATGGTCACCACATTCTGCACAGCGGTAGGTCCACTGTGTTCCAGACCCATTCTCTACATATCCAATCCAACCCAGCCCAACCTGCGCTCACCCACACGGCCACAGCACAGCCACAGTGCTGTGCTGTGCTGCTCTTGCTCATTGGTCCCGCAACCAAGGACCCTTACTGTGTCTGTATTTCCCAACAAAGACCGCCTCGGAAATGTATGCATTATGTTTTTGAGCGTGGCCGCGTCCAAAAGCAACTCCCAGGCCGAATCCCGTGCCCCAGCAACATCCCCGTCCCCAAAGGTGAGTCGAGAGTAGGTGTCCATGAAGGGGGAAGGTGAGTGCACTGGGAGGCAAAAGGAGGAATAAGGCTCTTGGGGTTGTTTTTGGACAGGGAATTATATAAGTCTTTTTTTTTTTTATCTAACAATGTTTTCCTCCTTTTTTGTCTGTCTGACCTCAGGCAGATTTCCATCGGGGGGTTTAGATCTCCTTACAGTCAGTGAAGCCATTCTGTAAACCTGAAACCCAATGTCCACAGGATCCAGCTGCTCGGCATTACAGTCGCAGCTCCGCCACTGCTTCAGTGTTCCAACGTTCCAGAAGCGTCTGTTCCTACGCAGCCACATTTTCTAATATACTTTAATATTGTTTTGCCATCATTTTCCATGTTGTACAATATGCATTTGCAGCTCATTTAGCTGTGGTAACAGATGCTGTGTGCCTGTCGGACAACCCCACACCTGAACACTGTATATAGAGTAGCCTGCGTCAGTAATATTTGCTCTTAGTTTTGGCCTTTACTAAGCTGCTTGTCGTACCCCAAAAAGAGCTTTTGCAGAACGGGGGCTGTGCTGCATTAAGAAGAGGACCTTTTGTCGCCTGCTGTGAGCACTCACTATCAGCACCGCAGTGCAGCAGCTTGAGGGTGACTGCTGGTTAACTTGTAGAATTCTTATGAGCTACGATTAAATCGCTATTTCATACTTGTTCCGTTATCCAACAACAGAAACAGAAAAAGTTTATATTATATTATGTTAGTGACAACAAGTATATTGTGCATTTGACTGTATTAAAACACATAGGAGAGAGTTGGGGGGGCAGGCAGAGTAGAGGTTTCACTGTCTCCTTCCTCCCTTGCTCACTTTTTCTTTCTATTTCTTCTTCTCTCTCAAACGTGTTTACAGGAAAAATTTGTTTTGCCGTATAGGCATTGTTGTTAAGAAAACGCAGTCACAAATGAAATGCATCATTATATATTGATTTTAAATCAATTACCAATAAATATAGGTATTTATATGACTTCACAAGGGAACATCACGCTTCTGAAATGCAAACTTCTGCCAAAATTAGACTCGCACGTAACGATAGAAGCACCGGTCATGGAGCCAGTGGACATTGCTACACCGGTTAGAATGTCAGCGGATCATCTCCAGCAGCCACATTGGCCATGAAAGCATCAGAGGATGAAGTGCAAAGTACTGTGAAGATTTGTCTGGTCCAGACCCAACACAGACAGCTGGCTTGTTTTTGTGGTTCACCTAAGACTAAGAACACAAAACTTATTCCAATCGGATCGCAAAACAAAACAATGCCCAGATTCTAGAAATTGTATGTGCTGCAGTTATTTAGCATAAAGAGATCTAAGTCCCCTGGATGGTCTGTTAAATGTACGCAGCTTTGGGTTCAAATATGAGGATGGCGATGCAGAGGGCAGGCATCGTGGCCTGTGCGGGGAGGTCTGACCCCCTCGCGCCCCTCCTCGTTCCCCTTTGGACGCGATGAGAGCCGAGAGAGGAGGCTGCCACATCAGTGAAGGAGGGGAGGAGAGGGAGCAAAATCATGTCCTCATTACACCGAATACCTTTCCCGTTTGTTGCTACCTTACTCAAAAAAATCGGTGCCAGCATGGACTCAGGAGCAGCGTAGACTCCGTCCCCCATTAAGAGCGGATCTCCACTCTGCAGTGAAAGTGAGAGCAGGAGTGCTGGGGCACTGGTAATTTAGCTTCCCTAAACTTTCACCTTTTCTTCCTCGCTTCATTCCCTTCCCTCGCCCCCCCCAGAGACTAGTTGAGCTTTAGCCAAAAGGTTTCTGTCTCTCTCGCTCATTCCCCTCTCTTGTTCGGCTTTGCCCTCTTTGGCCCGTCCATAACATTACAGGCGATGCTCACTTGCTTCCCCAAATTACTTTCTTAGGGAGAAAGTGAACCAATCTAGCCCGCTCACTTCGGCAATGCCATTCTACTCTTTTCCCCATATTTAAATGTATTTCACTTTATAGGAAAACAAATGGGGCAGCAGATATATCGTGCAAGGGAGAGAAAAAGTTGTATAAAACAACAGCGTCTTTTGCAGCATGTTTAGACGAATGCAGGGGAGGTGGAACAAAGGGACTGCTGTTATGTGTGAGCGGGCCTTTCTAACTTAGCTCGCCGCGCACCTGCAAACAGCAAGTAGAACAGAGTAAAAATAATGTTTGCTCATCCAAAGGTGATGGAAGACCTCGTAAATAGGAACTCCCTGTGAATGAACCAAGCTGTTGCGTCCCACAAGGGCTATACCTAACTGCCCTGATTCAAACACGTGTGCCCAGACTTAGCCAAGATGCTTTAAACCTGCTTCATCACTGTCTACTCGGGCGGGCCGCGTGGTGAAACATAAGTATAGCCTCATTTATAAAAAGCAGCTGACAAGATGAGGGAGCAATGCTGCAGAGACAGTTCCGGGACCCGAGGTGCTGGGAAACCAAGCAGGTGACTGAGTATGTCATCCTGTTTTAGTGCATTTATTTAAAAAGCCAGACCAAGCACACCGGAGGCCACATTATTTTCACTTTCTGGCACGCACATCTCCGTAGGAGTCCGAACTCCAACACTGGCTGCCCCCGTGTCTCAGCCGGCACCACCTGTGTCCAGGTCCATCTCCCCCGTTGTCAATATCAATAATTACCAGCAGGCGCAAAAATTAGCTCTCAGCAAAGATGACCCTGAACACAAATATAGAATAATTAACTCGAAGGCACGCAGCAAAAGTCAGACCTCTGCCAAACTCACCAACTTGCAATGCTGTAGCTTAACAGCAGAGACAACCAGGCATTTATTTCAAACAGGTTTATTCTTAATGTTCACTTGTTTCAAGTATTTATTTTTTTTTTGTGAAATCTTAATAAGTCGCCTTGCTGTTTGCTGAAATGCAAAGTCAACAGCTCTTCAATTAAGGATAATGTAAACCCTGGATCACGTATTCCCAAGATGGAGCTAATTAAAAAAATTTAATATAACCTCCCTTCCTGATAAAAAGCCACATCTTTCAAACTTCACACCTGGTATAGTTTCATCTCAAGAGATGACTTTCAATCCCAAAAGACGCAGATATTCCCATGTAACATCAGGGATGGGTGGCTAGTCTGTTTACGGACTCTGCTTATTCAGCTCTCCTGTCCCTGATCTATGGGTGCAGTTTCACCGGGACGATAGGGAAACAGACACACACACACGTACACACTCGTGGGAATCACTCCAGCCCAGCGTGGCTGCAGCCGCAGCAGCGCACCTGGGCTAATTGGGCGTATTGGGAGCGTTCCCAGCCACCCAAAGGACTCTCGCCTATTGAGTGTGCGTCACGCCCTTCCCCATGCGACCCCAGAACCTCTCCTTCACTGATGGAGTGATAAGGTGATAGATGGAGCGAGCGTCCTCTCTCTCCCTCATCCCAACTCCCAGCCCCATCCATCCATCCTCACCGGATGGAGGAAAGAGGCGAGGACCGAAGTGATGGATCAGCACGGGGAACCTCCCCCCCCCGCTGCGCTCTTTTTCCCTGAGAGGAGGTGAAGTGGAAGAAAATGAGGGAAGGCCGAGTCACGTGACGATAAGAGAGACGGGGGGAGAGACGGTCAAATCCCCAGACGTAAATATCCTGACAGCAGCCTCCTCCATGGAGTCTCTCCCATCACACTCACTCAGGGGGAGTTAATCCAAATAATTGTTGATCAGAGGAGAGGAGGTTTGATTTGATTAGTCACGACTGGAGGCCGCAGGAGGGCTCGGCTGGAGTCCCTCTCTCTCTTTGTCCATGATCTGATCTGCCTTCCCCTTTTCTGATCCCTTCACATCTCTCTTTACATGTCTCTCATTCTTAATACCACATGTGTTAAATGACTTTAACACATGTAAGTGTGCAGGAGTCATCGTGTTTCACTAACCACTTTTCTTTAAAAGCAGCTTCGGCGGCTCCGGTCCTCAGCACAGCAGGTCTACTGTACAGTGTCCCGGTACATTACCTCCCGTATCTCACTTTTTGAACGCCACCTCCCCATCCTCCTCTTCCTCCTCCTCGCTACCCCGCTCCCTGCACCCCACCCCAAACCCCCCCACCATTTCCCACTTCCAACAGAAGCTCAGAGTAAGCCATACTACTCCGATTACTCCCCCACACGCCTGCTCATCCACAAGATGTGCACCAGCCACTACCTGGACCTGTTCATCACCATCGTCATCGGGCTCAACGTCATCACCATGTCCATGGAGCACTACCAGCAGCCCAAGGTCAGATGTGAGGGGGGAGTGGGGGGTGGGGTAATGATGGGCTCTTTGCTTCAAATGTTCACACCCGGGCTCGAATAATGATTGCAAATGATTCCTAGAGTTTGTCCAATCTATCACTCATTGAAATCACACATTGGACTATGTGACATCTACATTCGGTATGATGGATATAGTGCAGTTTGTTTGCATGCTGGTTGGCCGAAATGTCCATAACTCATTCTATCCTGTGTTACAAGAGAGTTTGGTGTCCTATGGTCTTTTGTAAATGTTTCAAAGGCACTACAAATAATGTTTAGGAGAAAATACAAAATTCTGGCAAATGTTTTAGAATTGTTTTGGCTTGAAAACGATCATGTTTAACAAATACTGAACATTGGCTCCAATATTGCCTATTAAAGACTTTGTTCTGAAAAATATTAGTGTCTTCATTGGCCTCTAAAACTTAATGTCTGTGGAATATTAGTTTTAATCTTCCTGGAACGCCAGGCTTATGGCTTCAGAGGACTTCAGATAGCGGAAGGAATACAAACTGTGCCAACAATGATAAAAATACCAAAAACAATAAAAAAAATAAGCTTAATTGCTCTTGGGTTAACAGTAAAGGAAGCAAAAGTAAGATAACAATTGTATGGTACAGCCTGGTAAGAAAGGTAATGGTGGATTATAAAAAGGGAGTCAAAACAATAAATATGAGATTAGTATGAAACTATCAAACTGAATATGTTTAAGGTCATCTGGGGTACACCCAAAACCTAATGCAAATGATATGTATCCTACGTACCCACACAAAGGTCTGGTATGGATACTTAGGATTTATTGCCCATATGTTCATCGCCACAAGGCAGCTGTTTAAGCTTTTGTCTTTCCTCCATTTTAAAATATGTCTTTGGCTTTAACATATTGTTGGCCACCTGCTTGATGAGAACCCCGAGGTGGAGGTAGAACAAAAGATGGCAGAGGGAGGTAGAGGGAGGGATTGTATTTAGCAAAAACAAAGAGATGCAGGATAAAAGAGAGAGGACCCAGCAGCAGAACAATTGAGAAGAACACAAGGAGGGGTTACAGGAGCGATGCGGAGGTAGTAAAGTGGAGACAAACTGGAACTAGCTGCGAGTCGATGATTTGCCACCCATGAGGATTTAGTGAAATCCCTGTTGACCACTAGTTCCCTCCCCGTCTCGCTGCTAAAGGTCAGTTTTTACATGCAGATGGGCACTGTGAATTCTCCCACAGGCAAAAATGGACACTTTGATTCTGATGGCCTTTTCGTAGAGAAATGAGGGAGGGAGGGAGGAGCGGAGGGCGATGTGAGTGATCTATTAATGGAATGGCTAATTCTGGAGAAGAGCACAGAGTTTACAATATGGACCCTTTTGTGTTTCATGCAAACACTGTTAACGCATGCAAGTTGTGTACTTAGGCTGCAAAAAATAGCCACCATAGCAACCCATTTATTGTAACTGAGTCAAGTGGAAAGATTGTTTTTCTTCATTTCATTGGTTTTCAGTGCAGTTACAGCACATTTCATTTAATCTCACTCTAAGATAATAGAAGATGTAACGCTGTATAACGCTGTACTGACTCTGTGAAAACGTGCAGGTTTATTAATCTTTAATATTCTTTCCCCGACATCCTCAGGAGTTGGACGAGGCGTTGAAGATCTGTAACTACATCTTCACCCTCATCTTCGTCCTGGAGTCTGTGTTCAAGCTGGTGGCCTTCGGCTTCCGACGCTTCTTCAAGGACAAGTCAGTATTTGCATCACTGCCGTGCCCCCTAAACTAATGACCTTTCCCAGACACCTCCGACACCTGAATAAACATTTCCCTCCCAGTTTAGGGTTCTGACATTTTAGTGGTTGTGATATTGTAATAGATTGGCGGTTAAAGATACTGTTCTTTAACCTCTGAGTCATGTGGAAAATCTGAGGCAGCGTTCGGAGAACTGAAATAAGCTTTTTTCTAAGGTGCTCCAGTGGATGGTTCTCAGTGAGGCCTGTATGAATACAAACGGCCTCGTTAAACACCCATAAAACACGCTGCCTTAGATGATTTCATAGCTTTGAAATCCCTGGCTTCCCACTGGAAACCACACTATAATGCACAAACACAATCACAACAGCGACGTATACTACCACACCTCACACATACACGAATACACTTGTAACGCACACACCTCAGTGGAGGTATCCAGCTTTTGGACCGGAGCTGACCACCTAGGGCTCCATCATGGCAATTCTCTTTGCCAGAGTAGACCATTATCCTTTTCTGCATTTGGCAGCGGTCCAGTGGGATATTACCTAGCTACACACACTCTCTCACACATACACACAGGTACACACAAACAGATAAACACAACATTTAGCCAGGACCCCCGGGAAAAGTTTGAAAATCTCATTGGATTTTAAGTTGATTTCCTTGTGTTGATTGGCGCACTTTGAGCTCCTAAATGAGGATGTGAGGGATGAACTATGGAGTGGACGATTAGTGCGACCAAACCCCACCACCTTCGCTGACTTTTTACACACTTATTTTATTCCAAACGTTTTGTTCAGTGCAGATTACTTGCACGGGGGGAAATTAGATTTGGTCCCGACACTTTGATCTCAAGTCCAGTCATAATATCTGGGAGAGGAAGTAGCCTGCTGTCTCCTGCACCATGTCTGTCTTTACGATACTACAATGAAATGATACCATCGTTGCTTTTGTAATCTTCGTCATAATGCATCCAGAAAATGGTCCGTCTCTAAATTTAAAGTTTATGTGCTTAGTTTACTGAGAGTTTCAGCTTTTCTCTATAAACTCTGATATTCAAAAGATAGACTTTGTAAGTCGCTTTAATGGTCCGTACACTCACCCCTGAAAGCTTGAAAGGCTGTAAAAAGTATGTAGTTTGCTGCCTCACAAAGCACCGCAGCTGGCGGCCGCTTGGATTCCTGTCACTTACACCACTGAAAGGTTTTCACAGCAGAAAAAAGATTAGCGAGAAAAATACACCAGTATTGAAAAATACTCGACGGAACAGTTTTAGGTTTTGGGAAATCTATGTCTCAGCCTTCCAAAAGTTAGATGAGAACATCCACCAAAGTACGACGGTGGAGCCGAGCCAGTAGACGGTTAGCTGTGAAATGCAGATGACTGGCTCTGTCTGAAGATGAACAAAATCTGCCTACCAGCACCTCTACAGCCACTAATCAACACATTATAGCTTGTCACTGTGAAGTTGCACGGCAACCATCGACGCTGAACACTAAGCAGTAGCCAAACAGGTATAAAGTGTTGATTGGTGAGCTTTAGAGGTGCTGGTTGGTGGAGTTTATCGCTTTTAAACAGAGCTGAGATAGCTGTGTCCCACTGCTTCCAGTCTTTATGCTAAGCTAAGCTAAGCTCACCTCTTCTGGCTGTGGTATCGATCTAAATGTCTAACTCACAGCAAAAAAATGGAATACTGGAATTTCCCAAAATATCAAACTACTATTTGAAGTCTAAGGGAAAACTGGCAATGTATACCTCATCCTCTGTTAAAGTTTGTTAGGTAATGAGCTCCTCCAAACAGCAGCTTAATTAATGGGACACATTTACACTGAGAGTGAGTGGCGCCGAGAATGTCTGATTTTGGATCTGGTTTGTGGCTCCATCCTGACTCTAGTCCAGCTCATTTGACTAGAGTTCACATCCCTGCACTAAAGGAAATGACTTGATGATTGGTTTTAATCAGTTTTTTGCAGCCAATCGCATTTATCAGAGGTTTCAGTGAAAAGAAGTGGTCTATGTCAGTGCTAGCAACTGACGAGAATGTGTGTGTGTGTGTGTGTGTGTGCGTGTGTGTGTGTGTGTGTGTGTGTGTGTGTGTGTAGGTGGAACCAGCTGGATCTGGCCATCGTGCTGCTGTCCATCATGGGCATCACTCTGGAGGAGATCGAGGTCAACGCTTCTCTGCCTATCAACCCCACCATCATCCGCATCATGAGAGTGCTGAGGATCGCACGAGGTATGATTCCCCCCCCCCGCCCATCCATCCATCCATCCATCCATCCCTCCATCTCTCTCTCACACACGTACACACTCTGGTGTCTTTCACGGCGCTGTACTTTCAAGGCGCCTCGTAAAGGCAGCCACGTCCCAGGGACTCCCCTCTTTGTCACTTTGGCATGGCAGGTCTCAGCAGGGTTTCGGGCGGGGTGTGAGTCGACCAGATGGCACAGAGAAGCACAGTCAGCTGACAGACTGAGAAAATATAGAGACAAAGACAGGAGAGGAGAGAGGTGAGGAAAGATAGCTGAGGGTGGGGGAGAGCCAGCGCACGCATTATGACAGTAAGTGAATTAAGCTGCGAGACACTGAGACCAGGTACGGAGGGAATAAAATGAGAGGAGAGAGGGAAGAGTGGAGGAATGCAAAGGAGGCATGATGAATAACTTCTGACCCCCAAATAGATTATAAGGAGATGGAAAGAAGTCGGAAAGCGTGGCAATCGACGCAAGAGTGAAAAAAAGTTGAAATGAAGCAAATGAGGAGGAGATAAATGAAAGGAGGGGAAGGTATGTTTGTGGGCGAGAGAGACAGAGAGCATACAGCGTGTCTGCAGAGGGAATAAATGGAAGTGAAGGGCGGAGGAGGTTCAGAATTAGGAAGGTCAGGACAGGAGTGGGAGACGAGGAAACTAAACTGCCCGTGCGCTTCAGGCTGATTACTTGTCCAGGTAATTAAAGATAAGAGAATGCTGGACAGGGAGGAAAAGGAGGGAGAGATGGGGAGAGATGGGGAGAGCTGAGGGAAAGAGGAGATAAGGCAGGCGGGAGGAAGCTCATCTGTTTTGTCTGATTACTGAATGTGTAATAAAATAAGTAGCGTGGAAGTCGTTATTGATTGCTGCCACACTGGAGACCAGACACAAACGCTTGTGCTCTGGTGTGTAGTGTGTGTGTGTGTGTGTGTGTGTGTGTGTGTGTAACACTGTGATTTGGGTGAGAACAATAAGTGGCATCAACATGCATCTCATATTTAGACTCCACCTAAATGGGATGTAGCTGGATTACATTTATTGGCTCCATTGTAATCACGTTTAAACTGTCCTCGCCAATATTTTTGTACAGGTTACATCTTCTTGTAATGTTTCTGCACCTCAACTTTGATTCTATTCAAGCTGCCTAACAACAGCAGTGTCTGAACTGTTAATACTTTGTCCATGATTAAAATATGTATTTCATGTTACATACTTATTACTGTTATTACTACCAGGGCATGAGTCACCACGCAGTGAGTAGCGGTCTCGGTTTTACAGGATCTTTAAATTTGCCAGGATGGGCTGCCACTCAAGCTGCTTTTTTTTGCTAAGGTTTACAATATGGCCCCACACCGGACCTTTTCCATGGTAATGTTCAGTGCTATGGGACCAAGTGTGGTCCATAAGATTCCCACATATTTTCATTTTACTGTATATGGTAAACAGTCTCCTACATTTACCATGCTGCATTTTATTAATAATATTGGGGATTTTCCAAGAGTCAGATTAGAAGATGGATACCACTCTCAGGTCTGTATGGTGAATATAAGGGTAAAGCCAAAAGCCAGTTAGTTCAGCATAGCACAAAGACTGGAAGCAAGGGTGAACAGCTAACCTGTCCATCCATGAAAGGTTAGAAAAACTTCCCCCAGCACCTGTAAACGTTCCAAATGAACACGTTATATTTCGTTTGTTTAACTTACACGAGAAATGAAAATGTAAAAACGACAATTGTTGAAACCATTTTCTTGGCCAGCGACTTACTGCAGTGTTCTCTTCACTGTGAGGTTGCTAGGCAACCAGTGGCGACTCCTGGAAGTCGCTAGACCCAGGCCAAGGAAGTCCTCCGTATTTTTGTGCATGTCTACTATTCCATTCATTATTATCTATCAGTCTTGGTGCACCTCCATTGGTACCCCGTTGCCATACCGGTGACCTCATCAAACTGCAACCCCAATCAGGAGGATATGACCTCAATCAGGCTCTCTGGAACATTAATGTTGTCCAACGAGGAAAATGTTGAGTCCTTTCAATTCCACAGAAGGTGTGATGGCACAAGTCCCTGTTCTGTTATGTAAGACTGAACAATCTTAATATTGGTGAGACACTTTTTCATTTTCTGTGTGTGTGTGTGTGTGTGTGTGTGTGTGTGTGTCCTCACAGTACTGAAGCTCTTGAAGATGGCGGTGGGGATGAGAGCTTTGCTGGACACCGTTATGCAAGCCCTGCCTCAGGTACACAATCAACTCTGTTAAATAACACCCACCGATTCTCTTTTCCTTCCCCGTCTGTAGTTTCCTCCATGGATCTTTCACTTCCTAACACGTACCACAGAAGCTGTCCCTTAAATTACATCCCAGAGGCATTTCCTTTTCGGTTGATATTCTTCTGTTTCATGGCGTTGTTGTTTCCCATGAGCTTTTTGCCAGCTCTAGAGACCCCTATTTGCATAACCAGCCCCCTGCAGAGATCGGGAAGTGAATGTAGCTTTAGGTTTTGTTTTGAACGATGGTGGGTGGATTTGGGGGGCGGTGGAGTTGGTAAATTAGAACAACTTCTGCCGTGTTTGGATTGAGAGAAAAAAAATGACACTCCTGTGTTCACGGCACTCTTTCATACTACCTCTGTCTGTCATTCAGAGAGAGAGACTGAGTGTTGTTCAAGGCTAAAGCGTGTCAGAAGTGTTCAGAATTAATAAATCCGATAGTAAGAGCCGATGGGGGTGTGAGCAGGTTGCCACATGCTGATTATTATTGACAGTACCAGCAGCAGCAAACCAGGAGGCTTTGCTTCACCTGAACACACCTCTGTAGCAAAGCTGTTGTCCAGGTTCAGCTGCACGATCTGAGCTCCTCATACAGTGTATCTATTCAGATTTAGCTCCTTTTACTCTTTTGTGTCAGTCAAACTTCCCCAAATCTAATAGAGCAGGACAGAGCAGCCTACGCCATAGTACCATCCCACACAGGGAGGAAATGCTACACAGTGGATGTGCTTGACAGGCCTGTTCCCGTTGCTGAGCTATGATTGAACAATCACTATACAGGGGGTGGGGTTTAACGAATGGTCGTAGCTTATATTTCCCCCTGGCTGTTTCATCGCAGCCCTCCGTTTATGTTTTTCTCACCGGAATGAGCTGTTTGTTTTCCCTCCTTATCAGTATATTTTGCCAGGGATTTGGCTCCTCTGACCAGTCCTTCTCTCTCTCTCTTCCTGTTGTCTCTCTGCAGGTGGGGAATCTGGGTCTCCTCTTCATGCTTCTCTTCTTTATCTTTGCAGCGCTGGGAGTGGAGCTGTTTGGGGACTTGAGTAAGGACACATGCACCGCGCAAACAGACAGTCAGGCAAACCAGACAAAGCACACAAAGATTCACACTCATGCATACCACCCAGGCCATGCACAGGCATGCACCGAGTATTTAATTCTCCCCTCTGTGGGTTTAATCTATCCGATGTTAATTGCTTTCTAAAGTCCTTTGTTGGAATTCCATATTGATTTCTCTAATTGTAGCTAGTAGCGTTCAGTTATTATCATTTCATTGCCAAGCCCTATGTTGTGACAACTGAAAACTCATGAAGGTTTCTATCTCCATGTCTCTCTTTTACTGTCCTGCTATTCGTCTCCTCCTTCATCCCCTCCCTGCTCCTCCTTGTCTCTGCAGTTTGTGATGAGCTCCACCCATGTGAGGGCCTGGGGCGCTATGCTACGTTCAAAAACTTTGGGATGGCATTTCTGCTGCTCTTCAGAGTTTCCACTGGAGACAACTGGAATGGCATTATGAAGGTGAACCTAACACTGCGGCCTGGGATCCTGAAGGCAGACATGCGCTTACTGCACGTTCATTCCTACGTATATGCACACACATTCAGCAGATTTAGTGGTGATGTTTTGGCATGTCATCTAATAGGACAGCCTACGTTAACACTTTTATGCAGTGGTTTGATGACTCTATGTTCTATTTCAGGCCAGTATCCCTACAGATCATGTTTAGGTAAAATGTTTGTATAGATGTCATGGCAATCCTTCCAGTAGCTGTTGACGTGGTCAGGATGGTCTGACCAGCTGTCGTATTTGAATCTAATCCAGGTTCTTGCAGAATCATCCAGTATCAGTGTTCTGATTGGCTGTAGAGATGTCTTTATTGGGTATACTGTTTGTTGGTAAAGCTTTAGCTGATGTGCTCGCGTCGTGTTTCCATTCCAGGACACCTTAAGGGACTGCGCCCATGACACCAGCACCTGCTACAACACCGTGGTCTCGCCCATCTACTTCGTCTCCTTCGTCCTGACCGCTCAGTTTGTCCTGGTCAACGTTGTCATCGCTGTCCTGATGAAGCACCTGGAGGAGAGCAACAAGGAGGCCAAGGAGGAGGCGGAGCTGGAGGCGGAGCTGGAGCTGGAGAACAGGCTCCTGATGGACGGGGGAGACATGGCGATGAGGTCGCCCCAGCTCAACCCTCTGGCACTGGGCATGGACAGGTCGAGTTCTGGGGGTTCCCCCTGGAGGTCCACCGGAGGAGGGGACAGGGAGCAGGAAAGGGACGGTCCTATGGACTCGCCCACTGCTGATATAACCAGAGACTCTGTAAACATCAGAGCAGACCCCCCTTCATGCCTGGAGCCCCCGCTGGAGGTGATAAATCAAAAGTCTTGCTTGTTTGTGTGTGTGTGCACATTAGACATATCTACAGTGTTGTTTGGTTGGGATTTTGAAGGCATATTAAGGCATTCTGTCACCATGGTTCCCTCATCGGCCCTGTTCACTCTGGTTATGTTGACTTTATAGCTACATATAAATGCCTTAATCACATGGTCGTCTTATTGCACGCAAATTAAAGTAAGACACACGTTCAGATAACCTCTAGTTGAGATTGTTTGATTCTCAGTGCTCCACGCAGCATCCAGCGTGGCGTGACAGATGCTCCGAGGTCACTCCCTGCTGGGGGCCAGGCTGTGTGGCCGGTCAGATGACTCCCACGTCTCTGGTCATTACTTCTGACTCCGGTCCAAGCCATTAGTTCATTCTCTGGCCCGCGCCGAGGGGGCGCTGAGCATGCTGGATGGTATCTGAAATAATGGATTTCTTGGGAGGAATGTCTCTCTACTGTCTCACTGTGATGACTGTAGTTCATATGGAAACAAACTATAGAAGATATGGCCATATTAGGACCTCTTCACTACACATTCTGGCATCATTTCAAAATGTAAGTGGATACATGTATGTGATGTGTCCAAAATCAGGGTCATAATTTATTCTATTTTTTCACTATTTACATTTTCTCTTTACATATTAGACCCTTGTTTGAAAGTGACTGCATTGTTATTATTTATGTCAAATCAGTAATGTACTAGATATGCAAATGTATTATTCAGTGTAATCTACGCTGACCCATATCAGGATGGTTTACAGTGTGTGTGTGTGTGTGTGTGTGTGCGTGTCTGTGTAGCTGGTCCCTGTAGAGGACATGCCAGTCATAGATAGGTCACGGTGCCATGGGAAAGCTGGACCACAGGGCCTTGTTGTTCACTTCAACAGCTATTTCCAGACAGCAGGGAACTTTTTTGGGGGATAGGAAATAGAGGTCTCGCTGTCGTTATGTTTTTCCCTCTAAGATGTTATCCGTCTTCCTCCGCCGCTCTTCCAAAACATGTGTGGTTAAGCTGCAATCTCTTCTCCAGCCCTGTGGGAGACCGGCTCTGCTGTGGTGTTGTAGTGCCCCCCTGTGGAAGGAAGTGGTAACACATGAGAGCCCGTAGTGGATGTTGGTTAGGAGGAGGTTGTATATGATCAGTTGTTATGCACTGCATTAAAGTCATAACTTGTTATCAAGTAGAACAGGCTAAGTTTGATAGATCTACTTCTACTACTTGGATGTGTTTCTTTTGTCTTGTTTCTGTTTGTATATCTGTTTGTTTCTACCTGATCGACTGTCTTTTTCCTTCCCTTTCTTTCTTTGTGATCCATTCTTTCTTTTCACATTTATTCATGTGTCTCTATCTTGACTTCTGTCTCTCTTTGTCTTTTTTCTACAACTTCTGCTGTCCACCCACCCCCCAATTTCCCTTTTCTCTTCTTTTCTCTCTGCATTATCTTTAAGTTCGTCCAGCGGAGAGCGATGTTTGACTCGGTCTCCCTGGTCATCCAGGGTTCAATGGAGGGAGAGCTGAGTTTGATGGACAACCTGTCCGGCTCTATCTGCCACTACTACGCGCTGCCCCCCAGGCCCAGCAAGCACAGCACCGACAAGAAGGTCAATAATCACCAGAATGATAACTCACTTCCTCCATTTCATACGTCCACTGGCTCTTATTCCTCTCCAACGTGTAGGGCTGGAAATGAAAACTGCAATGCAGAAATTGCTGCTATCATATTTGATTATCCAACATTTTTCTTTACACAAGGCAGAATACAATCATAAACGTTGTTTTTAATGCATTTTCATGCAAGAACTTTATTAAAACAAGTAATAATGCCTGTAAAGTGTCAGTTCACCCAAGTTAATATAAAATGACATTTTCTCATTTAGTGGTATCCAGCCATGAAAATACTTTAGCCCAGGTTTGATATCCATCTTTGAGATTTATGCTGATCACACAGACCTCACTGGAACTGCTTTCTACCAAATAAATAGTCCCCATAATAACCTTTCCACAGGGTATTCTGTGGATTATCCAGATGCTTCTAGAGAGAGATGTTGCTGTTTTAAATGTATTGTTTTTCAGTGCTGTTAGCAGCACAAACACTATTTTATTTCCCTTTATGAACTGAGTCAGACTTGTTTGGAACTGTGAATCTGTTGTTGCTAGAATATTATCTAAGAGTGCCAGTGATTGATTTAGTATTTAGGTGCACTGGTGTGGCTATTTATTTTTTGGTTTAGTTTGCACTTTGCACTTTGCACTGATGTAGTTTTGTATTGTTTTATTTTACTCTAATTGTTTTGTGTGTCTGTCAGCATTTCAGGAGCATGTTGAAAATAAGTTTCTCACTTTAACAGATTGTTGTGTTTTGTAGATCAATATATCAAATCAAATCAGACATAAAAGACATGACCTTGGGGGCTGGGACCCCACAAGAGTTATCCAGATGATTCTAGGAGGTTGTAGTAGCAGAGTAAGAAATAAGATTAAACTAAATTCTGTTTTTCAGACTTATTCTCTAATCTTTTTGGAGAACTTGGAACTCACAGTCATATGAGAAGGGTTCGCAAGCAGATTTGACTTTGTCTAAGCAGTCACAAGCAAAAGAGCCACTGCACTAGAGCTTTGTTTTTTACTTGGGTGAATTGACCCTTTTAATAAAGCAGATTACTCCATAAGTACGGAGATGAGCTTGGGTGATTCTTGAAACAATAGATTTATATTGAAAACAGGTGAAATTATCTCACCACTATTGGCAGAATTTTTTTTTAGGGAAAATATAATTGTATGACTCAATACCCGATTAAATGATTTAAAGATGGATGAAGTTTAGACTACAGAGTCTAAAAATTTAAAAAAGAAAAGATAAACTTTGTACATACTGTCCGAAAGAAAAAACATGCTAATGTGATGTTTTGTACTTCTGTGCAGCCCTACAGCCATTACCATTTTTGTACTGGCATTACTCCATTGAATATTTTTCCCTCTCTAACCAGCCCTGCTGCCCACCACAGTGCAGTGCGTCATATCCCGCCTCAGCTATGAAGCCATTCCCCCGCTCACGTCTCCACTCACTTATATTCATTCGTGCTTGGCAGGGTTTTAGGTCCGGTTCCGCAGCTTAGTGACATGGTTTTAGAGTTTGCTCCGTCTCTCTTACACATCTATGTGTCTGTTTGTGTCCGTATGTACGCGTGGCATGTTTGCATGTTTATACATGTGAATCCCTAGAGTCATAGCCAAGGGATAACCTAACCAAAGACACTCCCGAAGTAAGGAGATCACACTCTAACACACGAGTCTGCACAGTAATGGCTCAATCAATAAGCTATGGATCGCTAAGTCCCTGAATAATGCATCTGGGTGCTTCTTTTCCTCATTTGAAGGCAAATTTTGGCCAATTACATTAGCATTGCGAAACCCCATCTTCTAAAAGCTTTAAATGGGTTTGAGATGTCATTACTAGACGCCACAGGCCACCTCTCTCCTTCTGATACGTTAGCAGAAACGTTTTCCAGTGAGTTTCGGTCCCTTCCCCTCTCTGCTCGGATGGCCCATTTGCCTGTCAGAATGCATTTCCCCCGTCGAGCAGGTACAAGGCCAAATACACAGCAGCTCCTCGTGCAGAAGCCAGAAAAGGCTCAAGGCTTCTAAACTTCGCGGGACCGGAGCCAAACTCTGCAGAGCTCCAGGATGCAGGAGTTCAGTGAAGCGAATTGACCTAAAACTACCATCTTGGGTTCCGACACTTTAGCCGTGTTGGCACTTAGAGGTGTTTTGTTTAACATTAAGCCGGCGCAAATTTGAAATGACTGTACATGACAATACATACAATATAAATGAACCCGCACCAGTTTGCTTGTTTGTTTCTGTGAAAGAGTCTCATTTGTTAAATAGTTTGTCTGTTGTTCAAAATCATCAGGCTTTACATTTTAGTGTGTGTGTGTGTGTGTGTGTGTGTGTGTGCGCGCATGGACCCTGTCATAATATTGCTGTAATGTTGCCACAATATAATAATAGCAAAACAGTTGAAAGAGTCGAAAGGTGAAAAAACAAGTCGTCATGTGGTTTCCAGCCTATAGATATTGCTCTGTCTTTTTTCCTTGTGGTTTTGCTCTGCTTTATACTTCCATGTTGTTTCAAATATGTATTCTCCTGTTAGCTACAGGTCTTATCTGTGTGTAGCGTCCTTATTTCTGTGTGTTGCACGGAGAGTGCGTTTGTTTTCTCTGCTCACCAGCCGTTGTCTCTTCCTGCCTAGATCCCTCTAGCGGAGATGGAAGCTCTGTCTCTGGCCTCTGAGAAATCCTGGTCCCTAGCTCTGACAGACGACTCGGCCCCCGACGATTTTAACCCCCTCTTTCTAACCAGTCTGGAGTGCAATGTACTGACAGTTTCACTCTTTCTCTTTCTCCATCCCTCTTCCTCCTCTTTCCCTCTGCAGTATCTTGTAGTGTTTCCTTTCCCAGGGCACTTCCAAAGCCTCTTGTCCCCCCCCACTACTCTCACACTCTGGGGGGAAACAGTCTTATGTTGATGGGGGAAACCAACTGGATTGGATGCTAAATTAACTAAACCTAAATCAGCAGTCCCAGCACAACTAAAAACATTTAAAGGGGCTATAAATTTGTTTTTCATAGTAAGAATAGCTGCCATGATTACTTGTATGTGAAATTAGTTGTTAATACTAATGATCCCACCGAGAACTACCCCCCGACTCTGCAGCTCCGCTCAGCTCTACAGAGCTTTATCCCATTTTTCAGCTCATTGTTTTGGTTTTCTGACCCCCAGCGTTACTGTTTTGATTCACTCTCATGGTTGTTTTTGGCCGCAGCTAAAGCACAAATAACTGACTGTATACTACCTGCTCAGCACCAAACAGCAGACGGACGGAGATAGCATGTAGCTGAACAGTGAACCCAAAAACACAACTTCAAATGAATGTCGCTCCATATCTTGCTCATAAGTTCACCACAAAATGAGTGATGGCCGGTTTAAAGCCACTGTGCGTAGAATTTGTATGAGATTATAGCACCTTTCACAGTATTCTAATGTCAGACATTTTTGTTTTTAGAAAAATTAGACAAGACTACAGTGTCTGCTACAGTGTCTTTTTCATACTGCCACTGGGGGGTGCCAAAGTCTGACATTTACAAATTCTAAACATAGTGGCTCATTTTTAACACCTCATCAGACCACATATGATGACTGACTTTATAACACGGCTACATAAAATATGTTAACACCTTATTATACAGGTCCAGTAGTTTCCTATAATTTGTTATATGTAACTGTAAATTCATAGGAAAGTTCCTGGAAACAACTGTGTAATTTGTTCTTTTTTATGGGGACAGAGGAGACACTGTTCAGTTGACACACTTCCAATTAAATAATTGCATTGAATTGCTATTGAAGCATTAAGAATCTTTTAACATACAATTCAACATATATGGAGAATAAAGTCCACTGATTAAGAGGTAATTGATTAATATTTAACATAATTCTTTCCAAGAAACTTAAGAGTAAATTATCGGGAAATGACGGACCTATAAAATGAAGTGTTACCAGCACACGTCATCATGCACTGAGGCTTATGTATGCATCCCCACCATAATTAATCCATACGTTCGTAAATGATATCCTGTCCCAGAGGGCTCTGTCCTTGAGGGAAAGGACATCTTCCCTCTAAATTGAAAATGAATTGAATGTCATCTGGTTGTCAGGGTATAATTAACTACCAGTTTGGCTCATTAATGATCACATCACTTCCCTGTAGTCACATGTCTTCCCCAGCGAGGGGGGGTCACTGTAACCTTGGCCCCTGCTGCACATCCAAGCCAGCGACGCGGTGGGATCGATTTTTACATCATCAGTCTCAGAAACAGAGAACCCCGCGTAACACATGACACGAAATCACTGTTAATTGGATTGTGCTTGGGACAAATACAAAGAAAGAGAGGCGAGTGAAGAGGCAGAGGAGTGCAAGAGGCATTTGAAAGACCCTGGTGAATCTAACCATGTGCACTCCAACTTTCTCTTCTCTTTCTCATTCCACATTTCCAGCCTAATGTGTGTTACTCTCCAGTCCAGTCCAGTCCAGTAGAGTAGTGCGCCTCCTCACCTGCCAGTTTGCAGTTTTCTCTCCTTCGTCTCTACTCTTATCTCTTATTTTGCCTTTCTCCTCTCTCTTTCTCTGTAACCTTTGTCTTCTAGCTCTTTCCCTGTCTTTTTCTCTCCTTCTTCTTTTCCTCAGTTTTCTGTATTTTTCCTATGTGCTTTACATGTGAGTCCACGTCTTTTCTCGTAGCCCTTTCCTATCAGCCTTCTTCTGTGTTTGTGCTGTCTTCTGTCCTCTGGGGTTGTTTGTCGTTTTTTGACTACTCTCTGAGTTGTCATGTGTTTGCTGCGGGGGTTGTAAAAGTGTGCTGGAGCTCTGTCATGAATGTGAACTGGTTCTGTAATGGGTCAGGCTGCAGGACACTGCCCCAGCTGACACACAATCACGGAGCAGGCTTACGTAAAGTTACATGTCTGCGGGGGTAAATGCAGACACAAGACGCAGGGTGTCTTATGCTTTAAAAAAAAATAATACGAAAAGCGCTTGGAAATTTCAACTTAGCAGGGTCTTGGTTCTGTGATCTGTGGCAGCTCTGTGCCAGTCAACTCCAATGTGCAAAGATCCTGTCTGTTTTCTGTGTATGCTGATGACCACTGCCTTGTTGTCAATGTCTTAGAAAGATATCAACTGAATGTCTTAAAAAAGAAAAAGAGTGAACGTGCCTGATTTAAAGAGTATCCGATCCTTCCAGCTCCAGAGCGACCGTGACTCTCCTCCCTCTTTCCCCAGCCAGAGCAGCTCGATCCTGGGGAGCCACTGGAGGACAACCTGCTGAGCGTCAGGAAGCCTGCAGTGGGACGCACACACTCCCTGCCCAATGACAGCTACATGTTCCTGCCCCTGCAGCCCTTCGGCCACACCGAGCCAGGTCCAGCACAGCTTCTAGCACAGACGCAGGGGCCCCAGCACATACTGGACGCCCGCAGGGCCCAATCAGGTAGCGTCACCTGCAGCTAAACAACAAACAACATAAACCTTATTTACTTTTTTTCTAAGACACCACAGTTGTTTGGATCCAGAATTTGTGACACCTCAGGATAGGAATGGGAGGCTTTGATTTTTAACATAATGCAGGTTGACATCTCGCAGGAAGATGCCGGTCATTTCCTCTGAGAATCAACTCTCCTGCTGTAACGGTTGTGTTGTTATTTCCCTGTCTTATTCAGTGCTGTGCGTGTTTGTGTGCAGGCTCCAGAGGCTCGGTGCGTTCGCAGCCGGAGGAGTTTTCCCAGCAGCTGACCGTTCCTTCAGACCTCTTCAGACCCATCAGCCCCCACAGCCACTCAGACTCGGAAAGTATACCACGACTACCCCCTCCCAGACGCGCGCACACGCTCAGCCGCACGCTCCGCAGACAGGTGACTGAATCCCACGCTTTCAGATGTTCACTTCTATAGTCTTCTCCTGTCACCATGTATGTGATGAAAGCTGTGCTTTATGTCAGCTGTTCTCAGTCGTGCACCAATTAGGCCCATTGATGTGGAAGTTTTTATCCACACCAAACACCGCAGAGGTTAGTTGTACTGATTAAAGCACTTTGTAGTAGAGACAAGACGCTGGTCTTTGTTGTTGTAACATTCTGAGAAAAAGAAGTGCTAAAGTTCAGATAAAAAATAGTCATAATGCTGAAAAAAAAAGTCTTAATATTATGGGAATAAAGTTGTAATCATACAACAATATTTTGAGAAATTATCCTGTAAGATTTCAGAAAAAGCTATAATGATATGAGAAAAAAAATATTTTGAAAAAGAAGTCATAAAATTACGAGAAAGATGTACACATGATGGAACAAAAGTATCATCATACTAGTATCCATATGATTCCGTTAAAGGATTGTGGGTAAACAGGTGGGAGCAGTCATTCAGTTTACTGTACCTGTCAAAATTAGGGATGTGAGGATCTGATGTTACCTCTCTGCTTAAAATCCAATCCCACTTTATTCTCATTGTATGACTTGTTTGCTCATAAAATAACATTTTGTTTCTTCAAATATTAGTTTTAATTAATTCATTAATTAAGTTTATTTCACCCAGTTGTTTCTAAGACCCTGTCGCAAAGAAAAACTGGTTTAGACTTTTCCTAAGCCTCTTTCCTCGTTACATGTTCTAAACACTTTCACTTTTCTTCCTCCTGCTTTCTCCCTCATCTGTTTCGAACTTATCTGCTGTCTCATTCTCCACATTGTATCTGTTACTCTCTGATCTCAGCTCAGTTGGGCCCAAAAGCCGCCCGACCCCGAGCTACTGCTCAAACACAGATACTCCTGTTTCTGAAACAGCGACAAACAGCCAGACTTTAGCTACCACTGGGCCTTTCAGAAACACTGGACTCCATGTTCATCTTCCAAGAGACTGACATACTAACACACACACACACACACACACACACAGGCTTCCCACCGTTTTTTCCCCATTGTCATTCATTAATTTTTTCGCCTACTGCTAACCATCAGTCACAAAGCATCTAAAACTCTCAAACAGGTAGCTGTGCCTGTAGGAAACCTTAATGGGACTTTGAATTAGTTGGTTCTTCTTTATTCTTATACAAGCGGCAGGAGCTAAGCGCAACATTGTATAAGTGGATTCTTCGGTAGCTGAGTAGATAGAATGTATTCAAGCCAGGCCAAGATGGTATTTGGCTGAGAAATTTACCCACAATGCAGTGCACTTACTACACTACAAACTATACAACTCAGGGGATTGCTACAGAACAGCAAATGCTGTCCATATGCATTAGGCCGTTTTGTACACACAGTACTGTAGTGATAGAGCACTTGTGAATTTTCTATTGACTAGGTTAGTGCCTGAAAGGTACATAGTTGTTAACCAGTGGACAGTAGTTATTGCAGTTAACCCGATTTTGCTTAAAAAAAAAAAAGTCTCACAGGGTGATCAGTTTTTTTTATTTTTAGTCTTGTTCCAGTATGCACTTATTATCTCCTACTTGGTGTTGCATTGCTGTGGCTGGTGATTGGCCGGGCCTGGATGTGACATCTTTGACCACTAGGTGTCTCTGTGGCCACACCGTTCAGGCTCATTCCAAACGTTTCTCTAAGTGCTGTGTCCTAAAACTCATGCATGCCTCGTCTCCTCACCTCTACAGGTTCAAGATATTATAATTGACCTAATTCAACACAATTGATATTCAAGCACTATTCATTTCCTCTCCCCAGCTTGTGGTCAATGAGGAACAAGTCATGTGCTCATGAGGGCATTTTATGAGTTTTAGCAACCATTGTGCTTACTAACCCTTCCTCTCCTACAGTAGTCACACATTATGTTTACCCTATTGGCCTCACACCCTGTGGACCCGAGGTAAGGCACGGAAACACTGACCACAACCTGGTTGTCAATTGAACTGGAAACTGCACCACTGAGGGTTTACAGGGTTTTGTGTGAACGGTCAAAGGTTAAAGGGTCAGGGGGTCTGGCTCAGAGTTCACTGTGTCAGCCGGCGCTCAATCAGCTGAGTCCTTCTGTCCAGCTAAAGAAAGCAGCGAACACTTTGCTGGGCCAAGTGAAACAAACAGTAGATCAGAGTTTCTTATTTGGAAATTGTTGTTCACATCAGTTTGTACCAACTACTTGGAAACCTCCCCCGTCATACTGAATTGTAACATGACTGATAGTGAAAATGCCACAAGTCTTTATTTATTACAACAAGGTGAAAGATTTTCAAAAACACATTCATAATCCTTATCTACCAAAAGAGTGTGAGACCCCCTCCAGACTTGTTTTAGGACACATAAAAAAAAGTCAAAGTAAGTTAATTATTAAAATGATATATATATAAACTTCTTCTACCTCATTAAAAAAAAATAAACAGAATCTAAAAATATGCAAAAAAAAAAAAATCATTTCAAAGGTTTAACTGCATGATGTCTCCTACTTCACTGAACAGTCCATTCTCAGCTGGGGGTTTTTGAGTTTCCACTTAACTCTTTCATTCTGCACACTGAAGGTCAAAAATTCAAGTGAAGTAGCAGTATTAATAACCATAATAACTGTTGAGTGGAGGGAGGCTTCAACAATTCATTCTTATCAGATGTGAATACAAAATCCTGCTCAAAAGTTGTTTACCCCACTTACTCTTGACAAATCTTAATGTGCCATTGAGTAATGCAGTGTAACCTCTGTGTTTCCATGTTATAATTCATGGCACAGTGTTGCAATTCCAGCTTAACCCCACGCTGCCTACAATGACAAGTACAGAGGGGATTGTGGGAATATGCCGGCAGACTGTCAACTCTGACCCAAACTACCGCTTCTCATCTTCATCACCTCGCACTAACTAGTCTCCCCCTCTCATCTCCCCCCGATCCCCCCGTACCCTCGCTCTCCTCCACCACCCCCCCCCCCCCCCCCCCCTCTCATCTCATATTTACCTCCATCCCCTCACCCCCCCCCTCTCCCCTCCGTGCCCCTCGTCTTCCAGGTTGCAGTGTCTACTGACTCTCAGGAGGCCCTGTGTTCAGACGGAGGGGAGAGCATTGAAGGACTTGTGAATGTGGCCTCCCTGGGCCTCCCTCCATCCCTCTCCTCCTCCTCCTCCTCCTCCTCCTCCACCTCTCCCTCACCCTGCTCCCATCATCATCAGCAGCCTGCCCTCTGCCTGCTCCCCTCCACGCCAGGCGCCTCCCCTACACCCCGGCGCCCCAGCAGCGTGCACACCCAGCTTCATGACCAGCACCGCCTCGCCTCCCGCCCCCCTCCCTCCTCCTCCTCCTCCTCCTCCTCCTCCTCGCCTCCTCCGCCCTTACCAGCCAGGCCGCACCAACAGGAGGAGGCCTCGGCGGATCGGGAGGTGTCCCTGATCACCTGCGCGGGGTTGTCCGGCGGGGGCGGCGGCGCCGCGGCGGAGGAGGGCAGCTACGCGGGCCGCCGGGAGAGCCGGAGCCCGTGCCTGAGGCAGCTGAAGAGGTTCCACAGCGCCGACACGCAGGGCCGCGGCGCCCTCCCGCCCCGCGCCCGCCCTTACTCCTGGCTGGACGACCCGCGGCGCCACTCCCTCGAGGTGTGCTCCTCGGCGGAGTCCAGCCCCCGGCGCAGCACCACCTCCGCCTCCTCCGGCTTCGTGTCGCGGACCGACAGCCTGCAGATCCGCAGCCAGACCCCCACTCAGACCTCGCTGCCCTCACCCCGGCGCAAGAAGAAGATGAGCCCGCCCTGCATCTCCGTAGACCCCCCCGACGGACTGGAGCCTCAGTCCGGCCTCTACCCGGGCCTGGGCGGACTCGGGGGCATGGGGCTGGGGGGGCTAGGGATGCCCCCTCCTCTGCCCAGCCGGGACACCTGCCTGAGGAGGAGAGCGCCCTCCAGTGACTCCAAGGACTCCTTTGACCTGGGCGTTGGAGAGGGTTCCGGACAGGAGGGAGGCTCGCCGAACCCCAACACCAACCCCAAGCTATTGACTCTTCCCAGTTTCTCCTTTGAGAAGACAAGCTCTGAGCACTGAACACTGATACTCCAACACACAGACACACACACACACACACACACACACACACACACACACACACACACACCTGCGCACACGGCTGGATGAACCCTCCACACACACAAACACATGATGCACCCAGTGTATCTGTGATGGTGATAGTTCTAGTAATAATGCTGTAGAGAGTAATAATGGTAAAACTACGACAAACAGTGAAAACATCCTTGGTTTCATAAGGAGTGCAGTGCTGTAGTAGTGTGACCATCCCTTGTCTTTGTATTGTTACTGCCAAAACAACCAGAGAAGAAGAGAACACACGGGACGACAACACAAACGTGACTTGTTTCTCTTCTGCTACGCCTGCATGCCACTGGCTGCAGCTTGACCCCCGTAACCTCTGGAGTGACATCAGCACCTGGGATCTGGCGCCCTCTGCGGCGGCCGTCTGAACTGCCTGGTGTTGCACAGGGTGGGCTCTGCCCAGTCAGTGGAGGTACAAAGCAATATGAACGTTTTAGAGACACTATTTTCTTAAATTATTGGGCCATAGTGTTTGTACAGGATGTCGTTTTTTAATTTCACTCGATTGTTATTTTCATGTCCTTTTTGTGATTTTTCTTTTTTTTTTTTTTTTTGTCAAAATGGTTTGTCTTTGTCTTTTTTTTCACTGTAGGATATTTCTAGCTTTCTTGGTTTTACTGAGGAAAGTGAACGTTTTTCAAAGTGCTGAAAACCATGTATTTGTAGGAATAATATATAAATATATATATAAAAAACAAGTCATTAAACTGAGCTTGGATTTTTAAGCACACGCATTAGACCGTGGTGGTGTCATTGTTAGAGGAGAAAGGAGGCTGCAGTTTTCTCATTGATCGCTTGATTCTTTTGAGTGTCTCAGACAGCCCCAACGTCTCAGTACTCACCTGAAGACAGACTGAAGAAGTATTTGAAAAAAACATCCAACTTTCAATGTTCAGGTTTGTGTGTGCAGCAGATTTATATCCCTCTGGACATCAGAGATTGATGACCATTCCTCACATTTCATCTCCTACGGAAGAATGGACTGTCACCACAGACATGACTCTTAGGTCGCACAAACACATTAAATACACAGGCATAATAAATCTGAGCTCATGAGACAGAGCTCATCTTTCCACTGACATCTTAGGTACGGAAAATGTTAATGGTCTTCATTGTACAGCCTATAGGTTTCAATTTTTTCAGAAGTTGGGGCTACGGAGATACCACAATGAGACAACAAAAAACGTGATTCCTGGGCTGCCTGTGTTTTCAAGGTTTTCACTGTTAATAGTGAAGACAACATGAAGGAAGTTGAAAAAAAGTTATGTTCTCGTTGTAGTTGTAGTCAACTAGCAAAGCCATCTCTACTGCAAACCTTCTGCTCTCCACGATCAACGTTCTCTATCAGAATGAATGAGTGAATGTAAGTGTGATCGTAGCCCACAGTCGTATGATTAATTATATATATAATCTACACATCCAATTGTGTTTACAGGTCTTGAGAAGCACTACTGCATATGTGGAAAAGGTTGAATAAAGGCGTTTGTGGCTCCAGAGGGAGCTGCGTGAAATATAATAAATTGCTTCAAGTGATGTCACTTGAGTCAGTGTTGGTTGGGCCCGAAGACTGCAAGTTTGAAACTGAAGAAAATCTGGGGACGTGAAGTTCAAGGCTAGTAGCTCGAGGCTACACTGGCCACTACCAGCATAACATACCTGAATCACTGGAGTACTCTTAAAGCAAGAATCAGTCCGATCACAAATGATACCTCCGTCTGCCGTTGTGGGGGTGCCGTCAGCAGTTGAAATCCAATGCTGAACTATAAATCCAAACCTACGCTGTAACCCATTGCATTAAGTACAAGTGTGGCTTGAGTGAGAAAGACCAGCCCTTGAACAGAGATAAGGGTTATGTTTCTGCCACTGCCATCATTTCCAGTGGAAGCAGTAAAGAAAGTAGTCCCTGGTAGTTCAAAACATTCAGATATTTCTCAGATTTCAATCTCCAACTCTGCATTTTTAGACTTTTTCTACACGGTAATTGAACTCTCGGAGGAGAGTACTTTACAAGTTTGCTCTCACAAAAAACACCAAGCAACTACACTTGACAGCAGGACACATCTGTGTGCTCGTCACAAAGAGGCCAACATCCCCAAAATATGGTATTCCTTCAGGATCGGTTAGTGGCAATGATAAAGGCTGAACACTGGATGCAATGTTTTAAAATGTCACCTTTTGCTTGTTACCAGTGGATTGGTAGCCGCAGCGAGTTAAAGAGTTTTAGCTTTATATCAGACCGAAAATAATTAAATGTCTCGAGGGATGTTTACGTGTCCCCTTACCTGGAACAGGATTTTCATCTTCTCCTTCGAGCAATAGCAAAGGTCATTCATAACTTCGCCTTCTTGTTTCTTGATTTTAACTCTAATCCACTGTTGCATAATTTCCTCGCTGTATGGCAGTGAGAATGATGTAACACGTGCACTCTGTGCTCGTGTTCTGCGTGTTACGGCACCAGTGTTGTGACACGCACTAGCGGGAGATGAATGCGGTCGCAGCCTGAAATATCCTGTCTGCTTTTAGCACAGACAAACAACCGCATCCAGTCAAGGAAACATGGCAACACAAACCCGAACAGGAGAGAATGTATCTAATGAGGCACTGAAATGTCGTTTCTGCTGTTAATGATCAGCAGCGTGACAATGTCAGAATCTCTGAAGAGACAAACCAAAGATGTGTAGGGAAAACATGCTTATCCACAGTGATCTGTGTCATCTCGGTATTTGTGATTGACTTTTATGCATAAGAATGAATTAAGTCACTAATTATACAAAATTACAAGAGTGCTAAGATCTCTGCGGGAGCACAAGAGATCTCCTAAGGCGCTTGTGATTAGTAAACAACTGCCTTTGGAAATTGATATAGTGGCAGCTTTAAACAGCAACACATTCAGATCACTTAGAGGGCTCCTGCTGCTGAACAGTAAGAGACAATAACCCGTAAAGTAAAACTCATAGGCAGCTGATGAACAGATTATGTTAGTGTTCACTGATGTTTCAAAGGCAATTCTGTTTCACACTCAGAGCCAATCTAAATGCTGCCTATGGTGGAGCAGAAATGGAAGCCATCTGTCAGAGTTGCTCAGCTTGTGATGGTTAATACAAGTGCTGTTTTTTGGTTCCTCCACCTGCCTTATCTTATACTGCACTATGAAATAAGGAGATTGGGAGCTGTCTTTATGGGTGTGTGTGTGTTAGTGTGTGTGTTTCAGTGTGCATGTGTGTGGGCTGCACACCCATCTCATTAAAATGCAGACCTGTTCTGGTAACAGTATCTCCCTAACAGGTATAAATCTTACTGACAACAATAACACAGCCACTCTGAAAAAAATGAGCCGGGCAATTCAAATCACTGTGATGTAGAAGTCCTGAACTCATTTCCAATATATGTGCTACTCGCTTTACAACAACAGCATTAGAACCGATTACAACATGACAAAATGAGAGTAGAGCTGAATTATGGACCAAACTTTTTTTCAAGATTTCTGTATTCTACACTCTTGTTGTTCTCATGAGTAACATAATAACTCATGCACGCACGCATATACAAACACAAATGAGTAAGTGTGCTCAGCTCAGGCAAAAAAACGTCATGAAAAAGTCAAAATGTCCATAGAAACTTCCTGAACCAGTCCCGGCTGCCCCTTGCATAATCAACTTCTCAATCTGTATGCTCCATATGTTTCAAACACTCAGTTCCGCCAGTGTTAGTCGGTTTGAGAGGTTTCTCCTTTACACCGTGCTGCCATTTAGCACACTGTCATTATGTAATTGGCACTATCAGCACTATTTTGAGCTTATGATGGCGCAAGACGAAAAGTTGAGGGATCACCAAAGGGGACCGTGAATGTTCCTACCAACATTTTGTGTAACTTCACTGGAGGCTTAAAGCACTTGGTTGCACACAAGTGCTCTGTTGCACACCCAAAAATGATGTCACAGTGTACTGACACACCCTGGAGTACACTTCTACCTCACTGCAGCAAGGTGAGAAGTTAAACTGGAAGTTAGCAAAAAAGATTTTCAGCTGGTGTTAGGATGCACGCTAAATCTCCCTGGATAAAAAAAAAGAAGTTTTTAAAAATATAGAAAAGTCTCATCCATTTAAAAACTGCTCAGGTTTTCCATTCTTTACAGATGTTGAATTGATCACTTGTGTATACAGATGTGTGCTATCACTGATGCAAATTTAAAAGACTGATGACAAATCTCCCATCCACTATACACATTCAACCATGTGTTAAAATGCATGCAAACTTTTGAGCCACTTGCAGTTGTCTTTGCATGTGAATGAGCAGCAGAAAGCACTCGGTTGTGACCTGATGCTGGACCCTGACAGCTCAGACTGTGGACAGCCCTGTCTGGAGAACATCCTCCGAAGATTTGCAATGTAAATGTGGATTTCTTGCCAGCAGCAACAGTGTGTGAATGTGTGTTTTTCTGTTCGAACATCTCACGCACAGTTTGGCTGTTGATGAATGATGATGCCCTTAGGTGGCTTGAAAAGTGAGAAGGCAATTTATTAATTTTTTATATAGTTAAGTTCATTAAGTTTTAGGTGTACTATCTCCAGGTTTTTTTTTCCAGTGTTGCCTTATACAGTTTTTAAGAAGTTGGATTCACTCACATTTTGAAGTTCTAGCTTTGTTTTGAAATGTTGGAAATCTGTTGACATGTGTAACCAATCCCAGGTGTCAGTGAACATATTAAATAATGGTCCAGACTGGCATTTCCACCTTCGCTCCTTACCTTGAATAAACCCAATAAACCATCATGACACAAACCAGCAAAGAAACAAAACAAACGAAACATCTGGAACACAATTCCATTCACTGTCACTGATTCTCCCAATGTGATTCCTTTCTCAGTTTTTTCCACTCATTTTGTCTCCTATTAAATTCCCGGCTGCTTTCTCTCTCACCTGTTTTGGTCTTTTTGTATTTTCATTTCATGGCTGTCAGCAGGGCGTCCGAGACGTGCCGGAATATTCGGAACTCCTGTATCATGTTTGTTTTCGGACGCTGTGGGTCTGCATGATTAGAGCCTCCCTGTCTGTATCTGATGTCTCATTTCCACCCGCGCTTTAGCCCTCCCCGCACCCCGAGAACAGACTGAAGAACACTCCAACAGCCTCAATAAACCAAATTAATCTGGTTGACGGCCTCCAAATAACAACCCCTCTCCTCGTCAACAGGGTTGGAAATTAGTGACGCAATACGGCGACGCGTGGAAAAATTAATTAACGGAACACATTCTCGTATACCAGCGTTTGGCAGTGTTTGGCAGAGGCCTTCTGGGACGTCAGCCACAATAGGTGGAACAGAGGAAGGAGATCAGAGAAGGCCTTTACTAGGCCAAAACAAGGCAAACTAAAATGTATGGCTGCTGCTGCCAACACAAGCCGGGCGCCTGAAGCTCTGCTCATATGGCAGAATGATATGGATGAAATTACCTGATTAAACCAGTGTTGCGTGCTTCATTACACTGTGAAATGTAATACACATGTCAAATGAGGGTCAAACATGTAAATTAATTTATAAATGGCCGACAAATTGAATTTCTGGGCGCAAGGTGTGGTGTGGATTAGGAATGCATTTATATGTCACCTTCACTGTCTGCAGTTTTAAGGAGAGACGGAGGATAAAAGCTCTGCCGTGTCCCGCCATCATGCAGCCTGAATTGTTGCGGTATTTCAAGCAAGCTGTGTTACTGTTAAGTATCTTAGACATTTTTATTTTTATAATATATATATATAGTTTTTATTAAGCAAGAGTTGCAGTGGTTCCCACATTGTGCATGAAACTCACAGGGGAAAGTATCGCTGCAAACCTCTTAAAGTGTACAAGAGTGTATTTGTGTCAGCTCACATTATTATTGGTGATGGAAGGCCCTGCTGTGAAATAAGAGCACATCATGAACAGTTTCTTAAGTCCTCTATGAAATGTCGCAGTACATTTTGTGAAATCCTCTTCAGTGAGGATCAAAGTTACTTTGATGCCCAAATATCAGGCTGTGAAGATGAGTGTATGCTGCTTAAAAAACAACACAGAACTGTTTCCCCTGCTGACAATAATCTGATCTTCTGCAGCTCGGCTCTGTGAAATGCCATTGTCTCAACTTTTTTTAACTTTGTTCCTTCAGCTTCCAATCAGCCGATCCTGACGTTTTTTTTTCTCCAATCGATTCCCGAACAGTCCCATTAAAACATCTAAACCCACACGAGGCTGCAGTTGAATCTTTCATCTTAAATCAACCCGTGTTTATAATTGATGTCAGACCGACTCTGTGGCGTCTGCGGGCAGAGATAAGGTGGATCTGCAAACCTGAGTCTCATTTGATTCCACAAATTGAACAGGAAAATATCTGATGGATTCTATAGCTGTGTGCTGTGTGGTAGCTCAGTGGAAGTTTCTGAACTGCTCCCGTTGATTCATGATTATGTGGCACAGTCCAATTATAAAAGTAGGCGACACAGTGGAGGCCGGAGGTGGCGGTAATAACAGAATCAGAGTCTACAGGTGGATGCTGTGGGGAAGGTGAGTCTTTAAACTTAGCAGCTTACTTAAGTTAAAGAATAAGCCGTACACCAAGTAATTTAAAATAATGGCTTCTGTGACCTGGGAGGCAGAGATGTGTACGATCAACTGTTGAAATGCCACTTTAGAGAATTCTGAAGTGGGACGTGCTGCTGAGCCTGGAAGCATTTCTCCATATTTCAAAGTTTTCCTGTAATGAAATCCTTAATATTATAACATAGAAACAAGGATAAGGATAAGGACAAGGATAATTTAACAATAGGTTATTGTAAGTGCCATCAGCTTCAGTTATTTCAAGTTCTCCTCGGTTGTAAATGTCACTTTGGTGTGGTGGACGTCTCTAAATAACACCGCCGCCATTGTTATGAAAAAAAGAGTCAGTTTCACACTATTCCGCTGATCAACAGGTGGCGGTAACACGCCAAGATATTTGTTAGTAAGATCAATTAGTTGTTGGTTTTGGTCTTTTCATGGGATTTGTTGACAATAAGAAAATTGTAGAATATCACCAGCCTTATAACTTTTGAAGCTATAAATTCCTCAGTGTGTGCTATATTGACTGAGCATACATGTACCAGGATGCATTGCGTTTCAGCTTCAGCTTCAGCCAATGTGTAAAATTGTATCCTCGTCCATAACATCCTCCGCACTCATATTTTGGGATGCCATTTTCGCATAACTCGTATAAATAGAGGTAAGGTGGATAGTCTGCAAAATGTCCCTTGAACTCATCACCTGCAGTGTCTTGTATTGTTTCACTTCAGCTCTGTAATGTTGAACCTGACTGACACTCAGAAAGCTGGACCTGAATCGCTCATTTCCCTTTATTTATGCCATTCACGGCCACAAGACAGGACATCTAAGAGAGAATTATTAAAGACGGTGCCACTGTAACTTTCCCTCAACTCCATTCATTATTTAATTTAACCAGTTTAATGAGAGAGGGCCTGCTAATGTTCGTTACTGAAACACACTCTCACAGAGGCAGAGAGAGTGAGGCTTTCTTTTACCACAGCCTGGTTGCGTGAGCCTCTCTGATATTCAGCATATCAGATGACTGACAAACTGCTGCCACGGCTTTCTGCTTGACAAAGTTAAACTTTTAATGCACTTCTCCGAGAGATGTTTAACGGAGGCATTCTGCATTGTGCTGCCGCATTTGAAGGAGACTGGTGGCTTATGCAATTACGGCGAGTTTGCATAAAGTGGCTTTGACAGTCTGAACAGACGAGACATCACAGCGTGCTCCTCAGACATTTTTAGACCGAGAGGGCGCACCCAGATTTGGTTTAAAAAGATGTTGTCTTGCACAAATGAGAACGATCAATCCAATAAAGGTAAATGCAGATGGAATTTTCTAAATTGGTCCGGTGTCCTCTCTTGAACCGCGGTTGTCCTGCAGAGAGCAGGAGAGGGTTGGCTGCCATTTAAAGCTGGACACGTGTCTCCGTTGAGATTGAAGTCAGAGGTACAGCAAAATGTGGCAGACAAACAGGCACTCTTGAAATGAGAAACCACCCCAAGGCGTGCCAGGTGACGCGCACCAACACACCTCTATAATTATAAAAACGGTGTCTCTGGTGCCTTTGCCTCCAGCTGTCGGAACTCTGCCCGCTGCTGCCTGACAGACAGCAACTTTCTACGCCTGCTCTCGTCCCTCTCACAGCTCTCCACCACAGTCCATTACTTGCTCAGTTTCTCTTTCAACACACTAAATCTAATTCAAATCTGTTCAGGTTCTCACTGCTTTTGATGCCACACCTTGAATAGAATGTTTCTTTTTCCCCGCTTTGCATTCAGTGCAGCTCGGTAAGGCAGAGCTTTATCAAGTAAATACAACTGTAGCAGAAGGGAAGGTTTCTATAGCTTCTGCGCTCTCTATAAATAATACAAGTGAAGATATTCTTCATGTGCAATGATATGCACACTGTTCTCCAATTAGGTTATTTCAAGACTTTGAAGACGTTCTTGTGGCAATGTTGACAATTTTGTGTGGACAAGGAATGCAAATATTAGCATTTTAATGTGTGATGCCCGCTATAGGCCATCAGTCTGTTCCTGGTACTAAACAGGGTGTATCCCTTGTTGAGGAAAATCTCATATCTTGCTTAAATCAGCAACTTGAAGAGACACAAGGGACAGAAGCGGACCTGCTCGTCCTCAAAGACCCCGGGGCTCAGTTAATGCAATGCACCATTAAGTTGTTATTTTTAAAACCATGATGGGTATTTACTTAAAAAAAAAAAAAAAAAAAAAACAGTAATTTGAATGATCTTTTTTTCCAAATTTTCCCGTGATTACATAGAGTTAGTCAGAGTGGCGCAGCATCAGCTTTTGTAGCTGACAGTTTCTATTTGCAGCTCTAACAACAAGGTCTGACTCAAGTGAGGATAAGTGGTCTGACTGTTTCTTTGTATGAAGGTGAAAGTGTGTTGTACAGTATGTGAGGATGATTGTGTGTGTCAATGCCTGTATACAATGCTGGGGAGACAACTTTTATTAAGTTAGTTACTTAACTGGAGAAGATGTTGAATGACAACAAATCTATGTTTACGTTTTAACAATAAATCAAATGACTCCGAGAAATGTGAGAAGTATCACTTGCAGTGACAAACTCACAGGCAATTGTCACTCTGCAGCATTTTAGCAACTTTCAGCTCATTGTTTTTCAGCTCAACTTTAATGTTTTGGTTCAATCTAAACCCCACTGGGCACTACCTGCCCAGCACCAAATGACAGACAGACAAAGTTAGTTAATGAACAAAGTGAAGTGTTTAGCTTTTTTACCTTTCAGAGACCAAACCAGGGCTAAAAGGAGAGTAAAAAGTCAGGCACGTTTGGCAAGTCGTGACTCCAAATGAATGCTAACCTTGCTCGTCTGCTGGATGTGTAAATAGTGAACTGTTACAAAGGTCAAAGGGTACAAGTTTATAAGGTGATAATATGTCAATGCTGTGCTTACAGCTTGCTCTGCTGCCCTGCAGTGACCCACAAAATCATTTATTATAGTTTAAAAGTGTTTACTTTAACTGTTAAAATAAAAAAAACATTGATTTAGCTGTTAAAAGATAGACTTTAGGCAGGTTATTCCTCTGAGTATCGAACACTCACCTCCTGTGGTGTTGAAAGGCGGGTCTGGAGGGTTTCCAGCTTGCTCCTTTGTTGAGGATGGCAGCTGCGGTGTGCCCAGAATCACAGCAGTTAAAATGGATTCCAGCGGCTGCTCAAAGTTACGGTAAAAAACAAGACATAAAACAGCCATAGGAACTTCTCCAACCACTGCTGCAGCACAATCCACTCCTCCACCACTGAACCAAGAAGTAGCATTTTTTTTAAAAAGAATGTTGCACAGTCTCTTTTATTTTCCTGCTACAGGGGGGCACCAGAGTCACACATTTCTGAATTCTACTTTTAATGAAATAAACTGTGCTATAAATGCTATGGCCTCCACAGTCACCATATCTCAACCCAAATAAACACCTATAATGTGCTACCATCAAAACGCTAAAGAGGGAATATTGTTTGGAAGAATGGTTCACCATTTTTTCTTGGAGAATCTATGCCAAGGCTGATTTAATACTTTGCTAAGACACTTTATGCTGTTTTTTCCTTTAAATTGTCCATTTAGCTCTGGGCCTCCTGACGGATTCAGAATTTCTCACCGCCACAGTGGCGTCCCTCGACCAAAATATATAATACCCATAATATTTGGTAATGAGTGTTTGAAGCTATATGCTGAAATTCCACCCCAGTCACCGCAAATTTATGTCATATGTCCTTATGTTCCCATCCGGGACCGTCTCATCTACTGCGTGGGAGACAACCCCAGATGCTTCCTACAGAAAAGCTCAGGGAAGCAGCTTTATGCTGGACGTGGGAAAGTTAACCAGACGTGAAATCTTTTTCTCCTGTAAAAAAAAAAAAAAGTTTTGAATTGTAGCCAAATGTAATTTGTATAAAACAAAAGCTATATTGTAATTATATTAAATGACCCATCTATTTACACAACTCTCTGACACTGCTTGCATGTACGCGTGTTTGGGTGTGGCCCTGCCTCTCATCTGATTCTATCGCTCACCTCCTTCCTGTCATCTCCTTCCTTCATGGCCTCTGTCCCTCTTTGGCCCTTCACAACCCCAACAAGGACAACCGATGGAGGAGATAGCACAGCCGCAGTATGTCGCTGTTTTTGCCCCATAAATGAGTGCCATAAACCATAAATCTGCTCTGATTCAGTCCCTTCAAAGAGTGACAACGTGCTAATCAAAAGAATCTGAAATCACTCTTGAGATTTGTGTGTTCGTGTGCACTTTTGTGTGTATAGAAGGGTATAAAAAAGATTTAAGGTCCTCCATATTTTACAAGGTTACATTCAGTACTAGACATTAAGATGACAAACAGCCTCAAACACACACACACACACACGTACACACTCCGACCAGTCCTCCCTCTGGGGCTTGACTGCAGAAATAGCCTTGTCACTGTGCTGAAGTTGTGTTCCACTCAGCATATTGAAGATTATAGGGGATCAATTGTCTCTCAGCTGCTCTATCATTAACCTTTTACCGGCTCATCACCTCTTTTTTTCTCTCTCTACTAGAGAACTGCTCCGCACACTTCTAACTCCTCTCTCTCTCGATCCCTTTTCCCATCTTCCCCTGTCTCACCCACACACAAGCTCATGATTGGTCGTGCTGGAACCACCCTCCATCCATTAGCTTTGCTATATTTAGGTTAAACAAACACTAACTTGACCAAAAAAAAAAAAAAAAAAAAAAGGTGAATTTGAGCAAATGTATGAAACATCAGCGGGAGAGAGTGAATGTGGATGCAGCAAAACAGCATTCATTTGACCTCAAGTTCTTTAACCTCTTGTACCCTGCCGGACACACTGCCCAGTCTTGTGAAACAGTTGTTTATTGCTCTATTATTTTACTGGAGATCCCAAAACCTTGTACGATAGCAAATAAGTGAAAACAGAATATAGCAAAATGCTTGATTCTGTCAATTTATCCAGGAAAACTTAATTTTTTCAACTGCATTTTTTAATACTTTTATTTAAAGTTTCACTAAGAGTAGGAACACACTAATGACACTCACAACATCATTTCTGTGTGAGGTAACATGAGGGTCGCTGTGGCACTCTAAATGTTACAGGGTAACTGGTGTCTTAACATATTAAAACTGTGTTTACATGTTCATTGTTAGCATATTAATGACATCAAACCAGGCCAGACGACTTAATTTTTCAATTGTTATATTTTTATTCTATATCATAATTTAGAAATGGTTTAGAAGATGACTTACAGACAAATATTTGTTATTTATTCATTCATTATTTATTTTTTCACAGATTTTTTTTTGTGGCCCTTTTCAGCTTTTATGTGACAGTGATAGAGGGAGGAGAGTCAGGGAGAGAGAGAAGAGATTACTTGCACCAAAGGTCAGTGAGCTACCGGGGCACCACATTCATTCATTATTCCTTCATTTGTAATGTCAAACTAAAAGTTTAGCATACTGCAGATTCATCACTCCTCTGTGGTGAATCGCAGGCCGTCCACATCTAAATATGACAGCTAAGCAACAGTCATGTGTGAGACAAGTACCTTAGTGCAGCCAAAAACTATATGACCACATGTAATAACACCAAGACATGGGTCACATGTTATGTTTCAAAGAGGGTTGGCCTAGTGGTGCCAGGCAATGGCTGGGTCAACAATGTCCTAAGAACGCTCAAAAACACACTCACACACTTTTATTGTAAAAAAAAAAAAAAAACAGTAATTGATCAAAAGGTGACTGCTGTAAAAAGCTGCATATTAAAAAAAAATCAAAGTAGAAAGACTCCAAATGAGTATTTAAAATATCACTTAATGAACACTTTGACATTTTAAAGGGTAATTAACACAATTTCTTTGGTATGACTGACAGTAATGGGTCAGTTATGTCGTGTCAATTCAGTGCACATTTGTAAACCTGACAGTTAATTAGCAAACCAAACTTTTTCCAGGACATACCGCGATGAGCACACACCAATCAACACTTTGAAGTAAAGATGTCCCCGGATTCAGTTTAAGGGATCTGAAGATTACCACGTCATTTATGGAAATGTTACCAGGCTGAAAGAAACACACTGACAAGCCCTCCATTTTCTGTTCACCAGTACTCAAATTTGCATCAAGTAGCTCTCAGTGGTTAAACTGCGGCCGTAGAGCCTCTTTGCTGCGGCTTGTTGGTCATCGATCGACTCGCTTGACAGGGAATTCATCTCGACTGTTAACTCCACAGAGACACTTGTTGCACTGAAAAGAGCTCAGTGCGCGACAAGTCGGCCAGCCTGGGGGATCTGACTCAGGCTTTTCAGAGGGGACATAGGAAGGGCACTGCACCCAAGGGAGCAAAGAGGAGAAAGATGAGAGTGTTCGTCAATGACGAAGGAGCTGTGCCGACCCTGCGGGCATTTCATGGGATTCACGAGTCCCTGTAGACTGCTCATTACAAGGAGGAAATGTTTTGTTTGTGATGTCTTTTTTGCTTTGAACTTACAGAGTTCTGCAACTTTTTTTTAATTTGTAACTTAAAAAGTTTCTCTTTTTTCTCTCAGATAGACACACACTGAACGCCACATCCATGATGAAAGTATCAGGTGATCAGCGGGGGGGAATTGAAGAGGAGGATAAACAGCAAGACTGAACACAATATTCTTCTATTTATTTTCTCCCTGCACCGTTTCTCCCCTCTGTGCGATACCAGTCTCTGCTCGCAGAGCCTTTCAAGCCCGCGGGCACATGATGCCCTTACAGCCGACACGCTCTGACACCCCTCATCCAGTCTGTCTCATTCCAGTGTGTGTTGATAGAGCAGGTTAAGATGGCCCGTGGGCTGCTGCAGAGGTTGGAGTCCAGACCGTTCCGGTACACAGACCGCGGCCTCTCTCCTGCCCGCCGCCGAGCTCTGTTTGCTGAATACCAAAAAGCACGCTCACACATCCCACCGAAAAAAGCTCTGAGAAATAAACAGAGAGAAGATGATGGCCCTGTGTGTGTGTGTGTGTGTGTGTGTGTGTGTGGAGGATTACCTTGGGTGTTTGCAGATAAAGGACTGGTGTCTGTTGGGGAAAAAGATTATGGTTCAGCTAGACAGTGATGATTAAAATGTGTAGAACAAGTACGATAATTAAATTTGGGCATTTGAGCTGTTCACCAAAGTCCCGCGGTGAAGACAAGATTTAGTGACTATGGGATCGGTTTCTATTGATTGATTTTAGTCAAATACATTTGAAGGTTTTGTTGGTCAGTGATCAGTATGATCCATGAAAGTTTGCAACTGCTTGATGGACAAAGTAACACCAGCAAAAATCAAGGAGGGGGTTGAGGAAGATCTGTTGTCAGCTGCACAAGAATGAGCACACTGCAGGCAAAACTGCTACGGTTATTTTATCCCCATGTGGAAATTTTTGCAAATTTAAAACTTGCTGCACGCAACTGTTTGTGTCTTTGTCTTTGTGTCTGTGCAGGTTACTCAAGTCTCAAGAAAAATCAGGACATGCATGCGTCAAATGTGAAGCAGACAGAGATGAACCATCAGGCCTTTGTATGAATAAAGTCCCTGAAATGGACCTGAGGCGTGAGCCAGAAGATTGTTATTTTCCAATACTCTTATCTAATGCTGAGCCCATTTGATCTTTTCTCTGTTTGTTCGGTTAAACTTTCTTAACTTAGAAACTCACATCCAATAAAATGCTATCCACTGGGATTTGGTGGAATACTTTTTTTATATATCCCTCTCACTGGATTTAATTCTGATAAATCCAAAGTATGTCTCTTCTGGCCGGACTCTGTAAACACGTACTGTGGCAAGAGGTGGAAATTTACTGGCATCCCCTGAACTGCCTTCATAATATTCTCTACATACACTTTTTAAACTGGAAAACTAATATCTTCTCCAGTTAAACTGCAGATCACATATTTACTGGGATTGAAAAAGACTGCTAGATCAGCGGGATGCCAGCATCACACCATGTGGAAAGATGAGAGGGTCTTTTTGTAGACTGCACTCAGTGTCTCTGAAACTCTGTTCACCAGCTGAAAAGTCCACTGGGCCAGAATTAATTTCAGGGGTTGCCTCGGAAAGCTTGATTATTGGAAAAATCCCGTCTCCATCTTGCCTGCCTCACTGCATTAGCTCCCTGCTAACTTGAGGCCAGGTTTCACGGTGCTACTGTGCATAAGCGTGTTAAACCATAAGCTCCTCTTCCTCATACCGCAGCTTGCCTTGAACTCAGAACTTTACCCCAACCGTGTTTGTGGTATGGACTCACAAAAACACAAATTAAAAGGGTAAAGCAAGATCACTTCAGTCATACAGAAGAGAATAAGTTACACCTCTGAAACTAATTAAAACTCAAGTTTAGCTCAGCAACTTACTTTCTTTTCTCTTCTCTTTCCCAGCAGGAACATTCCCCGGTGGTCTTTCTGCTTTTATCACTTGTGTTTAATCTCTTCCCATTTTTGCTGCTGTGGTGTCGGTCTGAGGTAATATTCATCCTTGCAAAATAAACTTGCACAAGGAACTTTCAGCTCTGATGTCATGCCTAACTTTATTCTAATTTCAGCCAACCCTTAGGTCTCCTCTTTGACTGCTATCTGCTTGCTTCCATCTGTTGGACTGGACAGTGGAGTTAAGGTGGACAGTGAAGATAAATGATCAGGTCGAAGAATACTTTTAACAGTGGAAGTGGTAATTTGGTCTTAATATGTTTTTTTCCTCTCTACACTCTTTATGCACTCCTGATTGGCTGCTCAGTTAATCACTACTTCTTTTCTCTGTTTGAATGGATTATGGTGCACACAGTCACAGAAAGATGCAGTACCAGCAGGAGCTCGTCTTCAAGTAGCATCTATTTTAGGACTAGGATAGTAGCATAGTTGATTTTTTTACATTTAGTTTCATTCTGTTGCAGCATTTTACTCATTAAATTCCTACACAAAGTTTAAAAATAAAAACAACTTTGATTATTATTATTACTCCTCTGTATGCAGATTGCACAGTATGTAGATTACGTTCCTCTAGCCCCCTCATCTCAAACCTTCTCCTCCATGCCAAAAAGATAACAGAAAGTTAAAACCGAAAAACCATGTCATCGTGAAACAAACTCTTCTTGAAAAAAAGAAAAAAAGAAAGAAAGAGTGACATTTGGAGTAATAAGCAGTCTCAGATTACAGTAGCAGTCCTGGTATTTCCCTTTGATTCTGAACCAAAGAATACAATCTGTGTTTTCTCAATAATTATGCTTTCTGGGACACCTCAAGTCTGCATCTGACTCAGATCTCCATACAACACACACGCACAAACACACATACACACACACACACACACACAAATTTCCGCAAATCCAGGCTTTATACAAACCTAGAAGACAGTGGATATCACACGTAAACAGCATAAGCAAGCTGTCAGGGATTCTCGTATTCTTCAAGTTATTCCCTGTTGCTCTTCTTTACATAACTTAAAAGGGTTCCTTTCCTAATAAGTCTGTATGATTGCTGTCTGTTGTATTGTAGCCTGTAGAGCTGCTTTAGAAAAAGGTCAGAGAAAGGTAAGGGGGGGATGAGATAGAATGAATTTACAGCAGAGCAATAAACTAAGACAAGTATACTGCAGGGGAGTCGTTTTATGGTTATTATTTCACTAGATGCATCTTAAAACCCCCCATCCTACTGTGATAAGGAGGTATCACTTTCACTTTATACTTTATAGATTTGCTCAAATGAGAGTTTCCTTCCAAAACAATGTATCCAAGCCCAACTTTCCAAATGTGAGACTCAACTCTGGTATAAAAAATTTTGCATAATCAAATTCCACACTCCTGTAAGGCAGAATTTTTCTCTGTATTTAAAATGACTGTTTTGTACCCATAAAACAAAACAGCCAGTGCAATCCAGTTATGAACAGATCATTATTCACATCCTCATCAGTTCCTCTAATAGAAAACTAAAGATTAGCTCCACACAATAGCACAGATGTGCAAGACAAGAGTATCAGTCCGCTGGGAGAGTGTAGGAAATGCAAAATAATTAAAAATCGGGATGTAAACACCTTGCTGTTGTTGCCATGAACATTTTCCATGCACATCTCCCTGCCAAGAACATTTTCTCTCCCTTGGTTACATTTCCTGTGAACAAGTAATTATACTAAATTAACTTAGTAAGACTCTCTGCTCACAGCCATGATAGAGTGGAACGGCCGCTAAATTTACATAACACCTGTAGCTCATTCAGAATGGAAAATGAGTCAGGTAATGAGAGGGCTAGGCAGTCTCCGTCAGCCAGTCTTCCCATGTGAGACCTTTTTGCAAGAAATTGATTTTGAAGTTGACATGTTGCTTTTCATAAGGTCTTTTTGTTATTATTTTTTTATGTTTTCTTTGGGGGTAGTTTGTCTTTGACCGAATCTAGGCTTTCAGGCGCAATCAAAGCAATGAAACGCCTCCTGTCAGAAGTACGGCAAATACATCTCTCTTATGAACAAAAACTTTAAGTGCAGTTGTTTGTTCTTCTTTGAGAGAGAATATATTGCCAGTTTGCAACAGTGCTCCTCTCTGTCAGTCATCGTATCAAGCCAGGTATGAGCTCGCAGATTCTTCCAGGTGCTGTATGTTGCACTGATTGGAATTCAAGCACTTTGAGCCAGATTTGTGATTTTGGGCTACAAACAAAATTGACTCGACTTTCAAGAGTGTTGCATTTTAACATGAATAATAAGCTAACAGCGCAAAATGAGTTGTCACTGTTATCAAGTTGCACAAACATTTTAATAATAAATGAATAAGATTTTTTAACACTAGTGCAAAAATTTGCCCCAAAAAATCCTTAATTCTATTTCTCAACATTTACAGATTGAATGACTTGATGTACTTTACACTTTAACATTTTAACAGTTTATTTTTATTACTTTGAAGCAAGCATGAGGCTTGAAGGTTGTTGTAGCTCATGTCTGTTTTGGAACAAATTCTCACAACTAATAAACTCCCATGTTTCTTTAGCAAATATCAAAAGAGTACAGTATATCTTGATATTTCTTTTTCATTACTTTCCCTCTCTTTTCTCCGACTCAACCTGCCCAATTGTCAACCCTATTTTACCTGACACAGGGGCTTCATCATTATAGTCCCCCACCAACACTGTCTTCTAGTGAAGCATGATATCTACGGACGTGCAGCATAAAGAGAGGCTCAGTGGGTGGTGGGTTTGCTTTAAAAAGCTCAGGTATTCTTGGAAAACCTGATTTTGCATTGTGTTTTTGATGCTATTCCCCGTATGTTAACCCAACACCTCAAATGTCTTCCGCAACTTTACACTGTATAATTGTATCAGCTGTAACTTCAGTGTACAGCTGAAAATGGTTTGCAGCTTGGGTCACTAAGACTCATTTTATGAATATCATCTTAGGGGCGTTGGAGTTTGGAGGCAAAGCGTGTGCAGTGAACTTAAGAGTGCAATTTCTTACAATCTGCTGTCAGGTCCTGCCGACACACTGCCAGAGGAGTTCAGGGCTTATTCACTTTAACTGCCTATATGACTTCATATATGGAGCCTACAGTTTAATAGATTTGTGTTAATGTTATTCATCTCTGATCTTTCAGGACCTACAGTGTGCCGGTTTGACTTGTGCATCACTGCCTGTGGCGGCAAACTGGCAAATAAATCAAATGCCCTGTATTTGAAGAACCTCGGAACAGGACACAGAGGCCAGGCTGAGAGGAGGATTACAAATTATAACTGAGAAAACCAGAGGCTTTTAGTCTATGGGAGCCATTCAAACACACCCACTGCTATTAGCAGTCGTACTGTAGCAGCTAATTAGATCAGTTTTCCCACACAGGGCTGGAATCAGCTGGGTATGTTATTATAGTTAATAGTTGTAGTCAGAAAGTGAAGCATTGAGTGTAAGATCCATGAAAGCAATGTCCATCTTTGTTTACGGGCAGAAATTGGTAAAAGACTTCAGTTCCAGTCTGACTGAAGTAGGCTTGCCTAGTCTTGTTTTCTTTCATTTCATTTCATTTTGCATTTTTACTTGCACTGGCCCAAGGTCTTTTAAAAAATACTCCTGTGTTATCATTCTAAATCACGAATGAACATTGGCATTATGGGAGAATTCATGCAAACTATTTTAGATAAAATCTTGTTCTTGCATGTCTTATCTCCATATTTCACCATCTGTCTGTACTCCTTTCCTCCTCTCTCACAGAGGTCATGACTCAAAGTGCCTGTCTGTTTTATCCGCCTGGAACTTTTGTATTTTTTTCTCTCAAAGAAGAGTTTCCAGGGAGACTTCCCTCTCAGCTCCCACAAACCAGACTTCCCTGTCAGAGATGAGGCTGCAGGCCACAGGCTGACGCTGAAACACCGGAAAAGGGACATTGTGGCATTTATACAGAATAACACTTGGAGAGCTTAAATAATATTGGGATTTCATATTAAGAACAAAAAAACAATACCAGATGAGTAGCAGTAAATCCAACCAGACTGAGCCTGCTGACTGGTTGCACAGTGAATGAAGTCAAATAAATTGAAAAACACAGAAATAGAGTTTCTGGGAAGATTACACAGGAAAAATGATAAATTCTTAACAAAACAGGTGAAGCTGACAAGGTGGAGGTTTTCATGTTGGATTACAAAGCCTGTTCATTCAAACCTAAATCAGAGCTTGGTGGGAAATATTGTGTTGCAAAGAGAAACAACACACATGTCAACACACACAGATTTCATAATTGACAGAAAGTAAACATGCACACCCAGGAGGTAGTGCTTTTCAAGAATGTTCCCCGTGGTATGACTGCTATTTGCAAAGAAGAGAAAATTCATACACAGAAAACACAACCAACACGCTCCCATACCGACTCTACATCTACTTTTTAAATTGGTGTATTTTTTTATTCTCTTTCTGACATATTTTACCTGCTTAGATGACAGCATGCTCAATCATTCAAGTATTTCCTTTGAATGTAATTGTCATATTTCACCGTTGAATCCAACAAAGCTCCTTGATAATATATTTACAGATGTGAAATTATCTTTGAGATGCTGGCTGACAGTGATTTGTTCGGCCCTGGTGTGCGAATACCGTTCTCTTTCGGTTTGTCCATAGCACAATAAGAAGGGGGAACTCGCTTTCATATTAAACGAAGTTGAGAGACTTTCAAGAGAAAAGCGCCAAGGTAACCTGACTTTGATCTAAATGCAGCATGCTGGCCAGCTCACAGTGACACTGTTTAGCAGGTAATATTTGCCATCTTAGTTTCATTTTGCAGGTATTTGGTCAAAATAATAAAATGTTGACCTGATGATGGCGCAAGAAGAAAAATCAGGTGACCATCAACATTATTATGAGGATACATCACCCGGGATCCATAAATGTCTCTACAAACTTTGTGCCAATCCATTTGGTAGATGTTGACACATTTTCACTGTTTATGTGCTCGATGAAAATTCACCAAATGTGTTCATCCTCCGGGGGCCATGACCATGATCTGTACCTGCGTCTACAAGTGAAAGCCAAGATAACCCTCATGGCATCATTATGGGTTATTATGTCAGACTTGATAAAGCTCCTCCACACCCACAGAAGATATTATGCAATTGTTTTCACAGGCTGAGTAGTACTTCACTCAACTCCCTTTAAAAGTGGTTGTGCTCCTTTACACTAATTACCCAACGGTTATTAATGATGCAACGCCGGCTGAGAATGTACTCGTACGTGATGTGATCCTCGTATGTGACTTGGCAACCCTATGTTCTTTTTTTAATTATCCATGATAATGGATTATTGGTGCTTTTACACCAACAAAATACGTATTTGCCAAAGAGTCATTACTTAAAGGTTTTTTATTATGCCATGTGCACCTTTTTTTAATGTGATTCCAAAGCTTAGGAGCCAAGATTTTCCACCTGTAAAACAATACTGTTGTACATGCCAAGAAAGACAAAACCATTGCAATACATTTACTGAGCTGAGCGACTCAACAACATTAAAGGGAACAGTAAATCATATAATGCATTTCTCACAATCATGGTTGTTGTTTCTTTAACCTCTAAATCTCTATTCATCTTGTCAGCCTATATTATATGGTATTCCAAAAAGCTGACTTTTTGAAAAATATCTTCACATCTACACTTTTCTGGAGAAATTCTTAAATTGGCTTCTGGGCAGAGCAGTGAGTTCAAATCTGGATCAACAATAGAGAGAAGGTCTTATTAAACAAACCTCATTAAAACTGCCTGTCTTGCCGAAGACTACACGCTGGTGGATGGGAAGATAACGCAGGTGGATGATGAAACTTGAAGTTAGGTTTCATCACATTTTTGTGCAGCTTAGTTGGATTGAAAAACAGTCTCAGCACTGAAATGTAGAAATCAGTAAAATTTAAAGCTGCCCTCATCACTATTCTCATATACAATTGATCAAAAGTCTGTGTGTAATATGAGAGGAGTCTCTCATAGTGATGAACCCACAGAACATGATCATCCAATTCAGCAGTTCCGTAAAAGTTTTTCTTCATAGAGACCTTTTTTTTGCTTCATTAATAGACTTACCTTTGCTGTTTTATCTTTGATTAATGTTCAATAGCATCTTTTTTAGAGAATACTGACTACATATAATAACATATATTCAATTATTTATTTATGTCTTTATCGGAAAGAAAAATGGCCATAGTGCCTTCAAGTCTTCTTCAATTTGTTCAGCATCGTGATGTATCAAATTTGTGAATATGACACTTTGAGATCTTTGTTTTGCCACTGGTAAAACAAAAAACATGAAAACAACCAAAACAGGTTGAATTATGTCACTATTCATCTTAGTAGAATTGATAGAAAAGTGTGTTACCCAGATTTGGCTGAACTAATATGAATGCAAAAAGTAGCTGTTAGAAGCAGAGACAAGATGAGCAGTTTCTGAAAAAAGAAGCTATTTAATTTACATTATCATTTGTCATCATTCTTAAGCTGTAATGATGCTGCAGTCAGCTTTTCTTACAGATACTCTGAAGGTTCTTCTCTGCATTCTGTTCGCTAAGTTGGTCCTTTTTTTGTCAATTGACTCTTCAGTTGGGTGCTGCTATTACATCCCTCCGAAAGAAAAGAATGGTTTTTTGGTTAAGAAAGCTGAAGAGGAGAGAGGAAGAAGGAGGAAGAGATGTGGGAGGAGCAGGTGCTAGAGGACAGTGTGAGGTTAGACTGAGTGCACTGCACCGAGTTCTCTCATTCTTAATGCTTAATACTTAATGCACAAGCACTCTAACTACAGTCTGCAGAGTTCTGCTGTAGTATAGGGAAACCTACATTTCATTCCGATATTCATTAAAGTTTCATTCTATCATACTATATTTTTAACTTTTGCATGCTGTCTATGTACCACACAGCCCCTAAGGGCATTCATACTCACTGTCAAATGAAGTTATGTTGACTGACTTTGGGAACATCTGTGTCTGCAGATGAAAGACAGCTTTAGTCTTCCAGGAGAAACCTCAAACTTAGTTTCGGAACTGGCTGCCTGTTTGTTTTGTTTGCTTTCTCAACCAACAACCTGTTTCTTCCATCTCCCTCATTCACCCTAAGGATGTCCTTGTGTGTGTGTGTGTGTGTGTGTGTGTGTGTGTGTGTGTGTGTGTGTGTGTAAATGTAAGAAACACAGCAAGTGAGCAGTTAACAGAAAACAAGGCAGGGGAAATTAAACGCAAAAAGGAAAATATTGACATTTTGTCACTATTCTGACTGAATGGCAACCTTAACACACACACACACACACACATACACACACACCGGGAAGCTCGTCTTACACCGCTGTTTGTGTATTATTTCAATCGTGGTCATCACCAGCGAATGGTGCAACCCACCGTAGTCTGAGTCTGCGGTAACATCTGTCTGCACACACACACGCAGCCAGAAACCCCAGCGGTGTATGCAATGTAATCTCAGCTTGACATCAGACACGGATCAATGACGCCTCTCTCGCTCACACACACACACATGTGACCACCCTGTGGGCCAGTTTAACTCATCAAGTGGATTCCACACCGCGGAAAGTCAGCAGGTCCAGAACAATGGATCCCTGCCAGCTTCCCCCGCTGCTTCATCGTTTTCTTACTCCCTTACCTCAAAGCACTCACCTTCCAACTCTGGGAAGTAAAGTTTTTTTCGGTAGGACTCTATACATAACAGCCTGAAAGTGATAAACTTGCAGCTATTGCAAAGGTAAGAAGTGAATTTGTGCATAAGACTGATAAGTAGTTAGCTGTAGAATCACTACTTAACAAAGTTAATTAGGTAATTTAGGATTGAGAGCAGGGTCACACCTCAATCACAACTAATCATACCTGGGTAAGCCTTTTTCTCCTGTTTATATGCGTCTTTGTTGATCCACACCCCTTCCCCGTTCATCAAACCCCTACCCCACCCTCTCCATATCTTTACACCACTCCTTTCATCTTCTCTATCCTTTGTCTTTAATTCAATCCTTTTCATACCTCTACAAGTTGGATTGGGTGAGAAAGACTTCTGTGAGTCCCCACAGTGAGTTTCATCTGTCCCAGAGCAGACCGAAGGTGTCATTCTATTCAAACCACCCAGTTTGTACAACGTGTCATCTGACGATGTCTAAAGGCAGAAGTGTGTATAGCCTACCCTCATAGAGAGGGGCAAGAAACCTTCGGACAGTTGTGTAAAGAATAAAAAAAGTCAATCTCCAAAGTGCCTGACGTCTTAACCGGAAAACCTCCAATTCCTTCATTCATTCATCCACCTTTCATCAACCTTAACAACCAAATACTACCTTCACGTCATTAAACTTTTAATTAGCTATTAAAATCTAAAACGTAAGCCTAATGAGTAAATGTCTATTTAACCATGGGACGACCTTTAAAATGCTTAATTTCAGTACATCTGTCATTTATTTCCATTACTGTGTACATACATAAGTAAGTCACTCTTTGTGTGTTATACCGTACTGCACAAAATCAGATGTCAGAAAGGCCCAAAATGGACATTTCTTCCACTTTTTATTTTAACAGTCACTCCAAAAGGAACAAGTCTCCTATCTTGAAACAAGGCAGACCACTGGATCACTCTAGTATCAATAAAATCCATCTGTATCTCACCCCTGTGGCATGTCTCCCTTCTCAGGACGAATAGATTTTTTAAAACACAGGAATAGATTAGATGACTTGATAGTTGTTATGACTTTAAAGATTCGATTTCTTTGAAATCACATCACTCCATGGCCTCTTTTAGCTAGAAAATTGCTGGTCTGTATCGCCTGTTGCTGCCTTTACAGTATTTATAACCATGTCCCATTTCTGATCTCTGAATGGTGGCAGGACTGGGCCCAGCCTTCACAGACGGTTTGAAGATTTGATAGCAGTATGTGATTTGTTTTCACCCAGATCTATCTCTGAATTCGTCCCGGCATTATGGGATGATGCAAGCTGTACTGATAGGACACAAAATAGAAAAAACTGTGAATCTACCCAAACCCACATTATGACTTTCCCTGACTTCATATTTCAATGGAGCCTCCTGCTGCTCTACTCAATGGATGAGTAATGAATTGCATCGTGATGGGCTGCAGATGTGCGTGCAAACCCACCGGAGAACAAAACAATCTGTTGTGTTTGACTTAAATTCCTTCCGAACCTGGAGGAATGATTTATACACACAATGAGCTGACAGAAGTTCTTTAAGATGTGTGTGTGTGTGTGTGTGTGTGTGTGTGTGTGTGTGTGTGTGTGTGTGTGTGGACATAATTCAGAGACACGTCTTTATTGAGACTGATCCATGTGGGAGGATTGACTGTGATTGTCTGTCACTGTAATGAATGAAGTGTGACTGTTGTCTTTACTGGCAAACTAATACTTACATAACTCCAGCTCTCATTTTTCTCTGGTGTTCTCTTTGTGGCTTCCTCTTCTTTTTGTGCTGAAATCAGCTTTGATGTGGCCAATAAGTCAGATCCAGTAATGAAGCAGTTTATTCACCCTGGAAAAAAGCCTTATTTGGCTGTAATAACCCACCCACAAAGTACAGTGGACTGGACCTGGAGAGTCAGGCTTTCCACCCAATTTGCCATGAAACAGGGCACACATTTTTGAAACGGAAGTTATGACATTTTAATCAACGGACTTTGTGGGTACGGTTTAGTTACTAGAGGGGTTTAAATCAAATCTGTCTTAGGGAATACAGCTCATTTCCCTGTGTTTTTAAGGAATATAAATATAAGTACATTTTGCTGATAATACCTGTAGTTTTAGAATGTGATATTGCTACTTTTACTTTAGTCAGTGATTTGAACATCGCCCGAACAAAGAGCATCCCAATTTTATTATTGTTCCGTATAAAGGGAATTTTTGCCATGTTTTATGTGGATGTCCAATTAGTGTTGATGGTAAATGTAACCATTTGAAGCAGTAAATTCTTCAGTGTGTGCTATATTGACCTAGCCTGGCATCGTCAGACTAACTTGCAAATGCGTATTAGTCTGGAACCTCTCAGTTCGTTCTTGATTTCCAAGGGGGGTTATCAACGGGTGGAGACAACCAATCAGAGCAATGAGACGCCAGCCTGTCAGGCGGTACGTCCTGTCAGGAGTGTGAAGAAGTGCAGGTTTTTTTTTACCTTCTTTTAGAGAAAAATTTACTGTCCAGTCCGTTTAATACTGCTGCTGTAGCCGTCCGGGGAACACGGCAGCTATCTTGGACATTAACAAAGATACCTGAACGGCGCTCCTCTCCGTCAGTCATGGTATTAAACCCGCTTCATGCTCGATAAACACTTTTTATTGATTAGCCCGACACAACGGCAGGGAAATCAAATTGACTAGGAGAGGGGCCAGACGTATCTGCCAGAGCAAATAGAGCATGAGCTCCCAGATTCGTCTAGTTCCCAGGCTAAATTTCCTAATTCTGATAACTTCTAAAACTGGCAAAATTTTATTAATGTTAATTGTCATTGCTTTTACCTTGGCTGTGTTTAAAAGTTTCTTTGATGTGCATTCATCTAAATCTCTGCCTCATTTGTATTCCGCCATTATTTTATCATTTCTTCTCCTCTCCGCCTGTCTGTCTGCCACATTGACAAACCTCGTTCCTTTGATCCACAGAACACACAACGAGCAGACAGCAGTCACCGCGGCGCTGCTGTTCAGAACTTTGGAGCAAGGATGCATTATGCATGTTGTGTGCTCGTACAACATCAAATAGCACACAGAGTCACACACACCTGTCATTACACACACACTCACACACACACACACACACCCACACACACGCCATCATGAATGTTAGTGGGTGCACTTTGAAGATGCATTTATGCATTCAGTCAAATTGCTATTTAACACAGGCTTAAAGGTAGGGTAGGCATTTTATCTTAGAAGTATTTTTGGGCTATATTTGTTGAAATTCTCTTTGCGGCCCGACAGCAATCAATAAATCAAATACTCTGTCAAAAAAACAAAAAACATCCAGTATCTGTGGCTATCGCAGGCCTGTAAAAAGCCCGACAGCCTACCTGCCTGTCTACCTAGGTACTGTGCGCTCTGCCCCTGCACTCATTGTGCAAGACAGTTGATTACAATTTAGTTTCACACTTTATTTGAGGAAAGCGAATCATTTTTTGCCTTGCTTGCGTGGGTTCTCTCCGGGTGCTCTGGGTTCCTCCCACAGTCCAAAGACATATAAGTTATGTTAATTGGTAACTCTAAATTGCCCGTCGGAGTGAATGTGAGCATGAATGGTTATTTGCCTCTATGTGATTGCTTCTGTTGGATACTTTCAAAATCTAGCTTACTCTTTCTGGGTCCTCCAAAGTGACCTACACCAGGTTTAACACTAATATGATTAAGCTGATAGCGATAGCAACTGGCCTGGCATTTAGTGTGCTAAAAGAGGATGAACACGCAAACACACACAGACATATACACACACGTGCAACAGAGTTGCTAGTTTAGTAGGGATAATAACCTGCATTTTTTATTTATTTTGACTTACTTTCTGTTTTTCTTCCTTTCTCCATTCCCCTGTGTGTGTGTGTGTGCGTGTGTGTGTGTGTGTGTGTGTGTGTGTGCATGTGTGTGATGGCTAATGACGTGTAGGTGGATGTTATCCTGCAAAGACTCTTGTGTCAGGCACCCGCACCGCATCATTTACTTTGTAAGCAGCAGATATCCAGTCCCCAATCTGGCTCTAATAGCTGCTCTTCAGTGCTCCCTTAATCCCTCTACAGATTGCCTCTAATTTTTATGAGGATGACCTCTAAACACACCATGCAGAAAAATGTGACCCCTGCTGTAATGAGATCCCACAGATAACCCTTATAAACTCCAACTACAAACCCTCAGACACACACGCACATTCCAGAACAGAAGCAACAGCCGCTAATTTATTTTCAATCGTTTGTGAAGAATGTACAGAAGAGGCCTGCTTGCTTTTTTCAACTGACATGTCTACATCCACTTACACCTGCTCAACTCTGATAGCTTTTCGCTGACCTTTAATTCAGTCATAAAAGTAAATGCATGTTGTCAGAAAGATTTGTCTCTCTTGTGCATCCCAAATGCCTTTCCAGAAACCATTTATCATTTCAATCCGGGTACCAACATGCACTCGCTGTAGCTTCATGAATACCACAGGGACACCGCTCACCATGCGGCTGAAAACAGTAACAGATTATTGGCTCGCTGAATGGCTAAATGTATTGACTTGCAACAAAGAAAGGCAAGAGAGGAATTCTGACCTGCTAGGTTAAAAGGTTACGGCTGTAAATACAGGAGCATAAAAGGCCTGTCCGAGTGTCTGTTTCTTTTGTCTGCCTGGTTGATTAGATAAGTGGCAAATGACAGACAGAATGAGCAACATCACCATGGAGTTCCACACCCGCCGTTTGAGACGGTGTACAGCTGCAGAATATGAGCTGCAGGATATAAAATGTCTTTAATGTTTAAACGTTATGCTCAGCCACATTGCTATTCAGGGATGCACTGAAGTGCCTGTAACTATACAAAGCTGGAAAATTGTTTGATTGTCTTTCTGCAATAAAACACAATTCAAACCAGCGAGGAAGGACAGGGTAGATGACCATTAAGAAGGGCATCATAATAGGGCAGTCATCCTGGAAGGTAACATACATTCTTTTTCTAATTCAGTGTGAATAAAGGAAACTGTTAGCACACATACAATCATCTGCTTAATGAAAACCTACTTTATTCCTTAAAAACTACCTTATTCCTATTTAATAACTACCTCTGCATTGGACCAAATATATGGTACTCAACTTTATACCTACTTAGTACTAATTTGACATGGAAAAAGAGTGAGATGATTATTATTATTTATTTGATCAAAAATCTGTCTCAATTACTGTGCAGATAACGTTCCGTCTGTCTAATTTCAATTTTACTGAGATACCATCTGGAACAATTGTCAATAATAAGAAATACTTACCTCCAGTCTGGAAGTATTAGAAGGGGAATGCCCCCCTGTAATGGTAAGGTGTAATAAGTAATACATTTAAACCATCTAGGTCATCACTGGTTTTAAAGTGAAATAATAACAATACAGACGTCCTGTGATTTTAATCTTGTCCGAGCATGTCTGATCTCTGTGATACTTGAGACACACTGTTTTTATGAAGTAAAACAATTATGCATCAGAGTTAACATGTAATAAAACAATATGTCAACCACTGCACCTAATAATGCCTTTATACTACACCTACCTTTTGTTAAAATGCTTGTTGTAGATGAACTATTGAACTTTTCTTAAATGTCATACTTAATATGTAATATAAGGTTGAAGTTAATATTGTGTGTGTTTTCCTAGTCACTGTTTTTTTTTTTCCCTTATCAGTAAAACAAAACACTTTAAAGACAGGGCATCAGGAAGCGCCCGAAGATGGAGTTCCTGTAGTGGCAGCATGAGTGGAAACTTCCAAAAAACAAATTAAGTCCAGTTGTATTCATTAGTGTGTGTGATTCCACTCTCTTTAAAACCCATGCATTACAGCCATTACGGTCCCATGACACACCTATTGAAAAGCTGCAAGCCACTATTGTTTCTATCTATTTATCTATTGTATATACTGTATAATGCAGGGGATATCACAGGAAAAACTCCACAACACATACATACAATCAAGTATAATAATACTTACTTACTTAAAGTACCCTTACATGTAATTGTGGTAGTTTATGGCTTTCATTAATCCAACGGTAAACATGAAAAACCATTAACACTCACTGAATGCAAAATCATTTTTGCAACTCACGTTTGCATTTCCTAATCCACACTCAAACCAATAAACTAAACTTAACTTAACTAATACATGTACATGAAGTTCATGAGTCCTGTGACCCCCTGCTGCTAATTGAGGGAGACTAATGTTGAAACATTAGTTTTTATACTTACTATACAAATAAATACACCGGTGGCATAACAGTGAACAGCTTTGAGCAACACTCTATTTCTCCACTCAGATTTCCATGACTGCTGTATGTGGCCCAACACAGGTCAATCAAGCACTGCTTCATGAATTCCAGATCCAATAAGGAAGCAAAAGGCAAAGCAATGGCCTAGTCAAAGTAAAAAAAGAATTCCAGCAAAAACAGTGTATCTATATATCTAGCTCTGTCTGTGTGTGTGTGTTTGTGTGTGTGTGTGTGTGTGTGTGTGTGTGTGTAGGCATACAGCTGTTTTAGATTAATAAATGTGTATATGTGTATATTGATAGAAAGTCCTTCATTCAATAGAATATGTACACACATTTTATGTGGCTCTGCCGGTCGATGGTATTGGACAGAATGGGGGTATAAAGCTGCAGTCTCATCAGGCTGAAATTACTCTAATTGCAAGCTGCCAACTGGATTGGATGGATGGGATGGGATTTCTCACCATCTTGGCATAGATTTTGATGTTGACTTTTTTGAAATAGCAGTTGATTAAAGCAGCTATCAGCAGTTCAAGATGACAAAAACCAAAACTATCAGTTATTTCCACCCGATTTATCCCTAAAAAATACTGAGATTCATCTGCTGCAGTTGGTTTGTGGTTGATTTAACAGCAGTTTTGCCCATAAGCTTGACTGTCATCTAAAATGGAGAAAAAAGATGGAACTGACTGTAATTGCAAGCTGCCCCCTGGGGAGTAGTGTTCATGTTAGCCTCCCATGCTAACAAAAAATTAGGTTGTTTGGATTGGATTTTTCTCCCCCACAGGCATCTGATCTGGTCTGGATTCCTTTAAAACTTTCATCACACATAGCACAAAACCTACGAGCAGTTCAAGATGGAACAAACTAAAAGCATTTGTTATACTGACATTCACATATATTAATCACTGAAAATAGCCTGTGTCACTTGAAAATAGCTTGCAGCTGAACTAAGGAAAGGCCTAAACTTAGAAATCACATAACCGTTCAAATGCACTTCAGTAGATCAGTAAGGTTAAGTGAGCTGTCTGACTGTCTTCAGTTCAGTAGTCAGGTCAGTATGTAGCCCGTTCAAGCTGCTGTGTTACAGTATGTGAGGGCTGTTCAAAAGGTTAACAGCTCAGTAGCCAGGCATTTACAAGCGAGCAAGTTATCACACCGGGATCAGGCTTTCATGGTCATTTAATAAGCTCTTAACCAGGCAGTAACACACTGTGCACCACAGCTGAGCTGCCGATGCTTTCAGTCACCAGTGAGGGGAGCTCCACTGTTAAAAGCTACTGATACACTGTATATTCAGTTCAGTTTAAAGATTCAGTGTTCAAGATTAATTTGTACATGTGCTGAACACCCAACCCCCAACCTGGGGACAGTCGGATGAAATGGATAAAAGCAACACATAGACTGCAGCGTTTTTTAACTGGGATTGCCTCGTTTCTTTAAAGGTGCACGTAGGCCATGAAGCAAGTTTTCGCCTCGCATTATTCCCGCGGATGTGACTACTCCCCCCAATGACTGACTGCACAGGCACTATCTGTCACTAGCTAGCCACGTGGGCTCCGGCCGTGTGTTGTGCGTCTGTGCTGTGTTTCAGTGCAGGGACTTAAAAGTTAGAGGGAACACTAGCTCTTTCTGTTATTCTCCTCCAGACTACACTCCTTCTTTTATGTGACTTTATGGCGTTATTAAGCCTAGTCATTTTCAGCTCTAAGTCATAATCCCTAAGATTTCGGCTCATGTTGATTTGCCTTGGTTGATTTGTGGTAACCTGTGGTGACACTAAGAAGGTCCTAATCATACAACTCCCCTTCGCCATTATCTATCCCTGGGGGCAGGAAATACAACGGAAGAAGATGAAGCAACTTATGTATCTGTTGACATTGCATGATTAAAATGATATTATCTTTACATCACATCATTACGTGATGTATGCACATCATATACAATGTGCACATATGTGTATAATGAATATAATAATTTCCTGTGATTCCCTTGTGCATCTGTGCCATGGATGTATTAAGGATAATTGGATACAGCATTCAAAGATGGTATAAATTCTTTCCCATGAAAGTTGCTCACATTGGCACATATGCCAAAAAAGCCTTGCATGCTGCCCCATGTGGCGCTAGAATCCTTCTCCAGTTGAGCCGCTTGAAAGCAGCGTGTCGGCTAGATAAAATAATTTAATCGTAGGGCTCTTTTAGACTTTCCAAATGTTAGTGGACTGGATAATGGATTGAATTCTGGTAATTATTCAGATGTTTTCCAAGGATTGTATATGGGAAAATACTTTATGGGCCAGGGTGTGTAACATGATGGGAAGCTACAATACGCCGAGCGGCCACTAAACCGAAATTATTTCACTGCCCAGCTCCATTCCTTGGGGTTTGATGTTCACGCCATTTGAATCCAGCTCAGGAATGGCAGACTCTGCCACTGACAATTCAGTCTACTGTATAGGAAAGTACTGAGTATGAATTGAGCATCGTGTTAGTTCAGGCATCCCAGGGAGTCAAGCTAAGCTCAATATCCCAGCTACATCAGCTGACCATTGCAATCCAGGAGCCACATCAGCTGATGGATCAGCTGATTCCCTTCCACGCATCTATTGGCGATCTCATTCAGGGCGCCCTATTTAAGCTGCTTCAGCCTGCCTATCCTGGCTGCTTCCTCCGCAAGCCGCTTCACAACCCACCTCCACCCCAGCGCCTCCCTTCATGCTGCGTCTGACTTATCAGTGACAGTTCTGTCATTTGTCATTGATGCTGCTCTGTTCTGTACCCTACGGGGGTTCTTGCCACTGCTCTCCCTGCCTTAGGCTTTCCATGTGTGCGCATGGAAGGGCAGGGAGGTCCCAGAACAGAGCATACCGCCAAATACATACAACTGAAAATATATCTACTGCATGTAGACCAAGTATCTTTGTCATAGTGGTCCTGACTGAAATACGTTTAATGTTTACGCAGAATGAGTGCCTGCTATATGTACTATCAAAAACTAGGTTTGATATGATGAAAGTCTAGGTTTAAAAAATATATCAACTCATATGGACACATCTTTTCACACATCTGTCCACATCTACTCATGTCTGAACAGGAATTTGATATAATTTTGCCTCTAAAATTTGCTTCCTGCTCAGTCTGAACCCACCTTAAAAACATATGCCATCAGAATTACTGAGGAAGGAAGAGGAAGAGCACCATATTCTACACTACACTACACCATTATGAGCTGCAACTGAAGGCCAAAGACATTGTTTAGCTTCTATCACCCCCCCTACCCCCACAGCAGATGATGTTTGATGACTGTGCTTGGATGAATTGTCGCAGTGGTAGGTGACATTGACCCTGGCACTATCAATTTAAAATAATGGCTACTGAATATTCCACACTGGAACTAATGGACAGTGTTGGCTGTCTTTTTGGCTATTGATTTATACTGCATGTGTGTTTTGTGTCAGCAGGGTGGTTCTGTCAGTGTGTAATGTGTTTCAAGTCCCAGTGTTGCATATCAGTTTGTGGCACACGCCCTCGATGCATGGAAATAGATGGCACAGGGGTTAGAGTAGAGAGAGAGAGAAAGAGAGAGAGAGAGAGAGAGGAGAGAACACATTTCCTGCATACCTCTCTCTTGCCTGTTCTCTCCGTCTTCTCCCTCCCACTTTGGGCGTCTGAGTAAGAGTGCCTCACCAGCCTCTCTCTCTCTCTCTCTCTCTCTCTCTCTCTCTCTCTCTCTCGCTCCTCTCTGTTGCTCCCTCTCTACCTCTGGCACTCTCTCTTTTTCACTGTTACTCTCTCAGTCAAAGGGGGGATTCTCCATAACCAGCTGTAGCTTAATGTGATCCTCACTTCTCATCACCGTTTCATGTGATGCTCTTTTGTTTTTTACATTTTCTCTTCTGAACTAAATTACTCCGCTGCAGATATCACAGCTGACAATCAGTGTTTGGATGCTGGGGAATGGAAGAGAACTTTCAAGGCTGCCACCAGCGCACCTTTCACCTGAACCTAGTCACTTTGGATTGGTTTATTTGCTGTTGAGAGACTAGTCAACAATGGAGGGATTTTTGTTGTAGTGGATGACTCATTTAGTTTTTTTCTCCCCACGAGACTGCTGGATATTGATTTTTTTTCTTTTGTTCCACCTGCGTGTTTCACCTCTCAGATACCCTGTAGAATCCGTTGGGACTTTTATGGAGTGTGAAATTTTTGCAGTAAGTGCGAAGTTTGGAGGAGCAAAGCATGGCTGATGGAACTGCAAGCTGAGTGTTGAAACCTTCTGTCCAGGGAGGCGGTCCAGGTAAGACTGTGTATATTCTAATTCATTTGCATGCCCACATAGACATGTGATTGTCCAGAAAGCTACATTGACATGCATGCACGGATGGTTGTTGTGCTTATCGGAGCAGACAGGTCCATTAGTGATGACACAAATGTCATATTATTCCTGTCTGACTTCATCTCTGCCCCTGGTGCTTTTGGAACAGCATATGTCACAAAGGAAGAATACTTTCTCAGCTATTTCTGTCTGAACCTTAACACCTTGGTATTAAACTGGACAAAGAGAGACCTCTGTGACTGAGTAAAAAGTTCTCCATGTTCCTTCTACAGCTGCATCAACTCTGATCTTTTTTTAACATATGTTCCTGGGTGTATTGCAAAAATGTGCATCATTATCCCTGTACACTTTCAGAAAGTGAGGACGCATTTCGTCATTAGCCCTTTAAAATTCTGCTGACGTAAATAATACTCCAGTAGAATATCACCCAATAACTACAGCTCTCATTTGCATCCAAAATTCTTTCACTGTGGGATTTGCTCATTTTAACAGCATGAAGCAATCAAAATGCAACCATCAAAATATTTTGCAGATAGATTGCAGATTTAGATTATTAATACAAAATAAAAATGTACTAATAAATGATGATATAGTATTATAGGTTAAGCTAATCAGCATTATATCATGTAATTAGCCAACTGAGAACTTGAGGTCAGAAACAGAGACACTAAACTGTTTCAAAACTTGTCCAACATTTCATTTCATAATCAATTTGGGAAAACTTGTGTAACATTACATTAATATGCTTCATAATGTTTTTTAATACTCATAAAAATGTAGATGAATCGACGTGAGCTCTAAGCTATTTTCAGAGTTACTTTCTAACCCATGAATAAAGTTAAGGATTTCCTTTTCCTCTATATATATATATATATATATATATATATATATATATATATATATATAAGTTGTATCACGTGTGAGCAGTCAGATGCACTTCTACTGTAAGATACAGATTTGCAAATGACTAGTAGAGATGGAGCCTGAAAAGAAGCTTTGCATTGAGAGCAAGCTCATTAAGTCATTCCCTAATGGCTTCATCTGTCACAATTGGAGATTATACATGAAATTAAAGCGGCCAGTATAGTCTCTTTGACTAAAATGGTCCCCATTCATGTAAGATCCTCTTCAGTGAAAGGACCAGTCGAAGTTAGAAGACAAGGGTTGATTACCAGTGTAATGTAATGTAATGATGTAGTTTTTCTGTACAGTTGCCACACTGACCTTACATTTGTGTTCCCACGCATCCAGATATGACCACAATGTCCATGGAGTCGGTTGGAATCCTCGTGGAAAGGGGCGCCAATGCCACCGACCCCCCTCTAAGCTCGCATGAGGACACAGCCGCCACCTATACCATCGGCACCATCCTCTCCATCATGTGCCTCGTCGGGGTCTCGGGGAACATCTACACCCTGGTGGTCATGTGCCACTCCATGAGGACTGCAGCTTCTATGTACATCTATATTATAAACTTAGCTTTAGCAGATCTGCTGTATCTTCTCACCATACCCTTTGTAGTCTGCACGCACTTCCTGAAGGGTTGGTACTTTGGGGACGCGGGCTGTCGGATTCTGATCAGCATGGACTTCCTGACCATGCATGCCAGTATATTCACGCTGACGATCATGAGCACGGAGCGCTACTTTGCTGTGCTCAAGCCCCTCGACACAGTCAAGCGGTCTAAAAGTTATCGGAAGGCCATCGCCCTGGTGGTCTGGGCTGCGTCTCTCATCCTCACCCTCCCGATGATTGTGAGCATTCAGCTAATGACAGTGGGCAACAAGGTTATGTGTCAGCCCACCTTGTCGCCACTCTCCTACAAAGTTTACATCTCCTTCCTGTTTTGCACTAGCATTGTCGCCCCTGGACTGATCATCGGCTATCTCTACATCCAGCTTGCGCGCACTTACTGGGTTTCACAGACGGAGACCTTCAAACAGACGAAGAAACTTCCCAATCAAAAGGTCAGTGCATTGCAAGATAGTGTATGTTAAGAGATAAAATTATTCAATTTCAGACAAGCTTGCTTTCTAATAGTTTTTTTTTGGCTTTACTGCAGAGATTTATGAAGTGAATATGTGCATTTATGCGTCTAGGCATATTTGAAAACTCTACACCAAACCCAACAAGTCCCCCAAGTTAGGCCTAAACAACAAAATAGGTTATTTGTCCATGCCCTCCAGGACAAAGTATTTTCTGATCTGACACCCCTACCGGCATAGGCCGGTAGGGAGGCCTAGCTCTTGGTTCTCCTTTTTCGGTGGGCAGCATGACCCCTAGACCGTGACCCTCAAATCTTAACCAGTCACTCGGCTGGAGATGGATCCAGACATATCCATCTGGTAGAAGCTGATGAAGAGACAGGAAGCTAGGCAAGGCGCTGTTGTATAAACTAACACCAAAGACATTCCACTCACCAAAGCTGTTGATTCAGTCATACTCCTCACAGAGAGTGTACTAAGTAAGGAGGTCTTATACTATAGCTCTTAGGCTTTTGACATTCTGTCTCACACCTATTGTACAACCTTCTGTTTGGCCAAAGGTTTGCCAACAACACAACTGTCATCATAAAAGATAAATAGTTGCTGTTTAAGCAGCAGTGCGGCTCTCTGCTTAAAGCATTCTGTTATCCAGCCTCTCTCTGCAGCTGCAGGTTTTCCATTTTCCATTCCCCCCTTTATTTTCTGCTCACGCTGAGACAAAACCTGTTCCAATTTGCTTCATAGCAGGGCTTAAGATGGCTTCATTTTGTCTTATCACTGTGATTAACAATATGGCGAATGCTGTGCTTCAGTTGCATCAAAGGCTGTTCATAGGATTTACTTGTACCCTAAAACTCAAAACTGCTGTTACTTGCTACAGGAATAATTAAATCTCTCTGTACCTGCCAATGCCTTGTGTAACTGTGGATGCTGTGATCACGCTGGGTCAAGAGAGGCAGGTTTTGATAAGCCGTCCTTGGCTTTCACAGCACTGATCACTGGAGACAATGAGTAGGGCTCAAAACATGTGCACGCACATTTACAGTGCAAGATCAAACGAGTGATATACATGCATACAGATTATCAAATCATTTATCTCAGTATCCACATGACAACATTTTGTTAACACTATCTGGTGCATTAATGATTCTCATTAATGGTTCATCTCTGTGGTGTTATGTCCCTGAAGGTGCTGTACCTGATCTTCACCATCGTGCTCCTTTTCTGGGCATGCTTCCTGCCCTTCTGGATCTGGCAGCTGCTGGGTCAGTTCCACCCTTCGCTGCCCCTGTCCACCAAAGCCAAACGCAACATCAACTACCTGACCACGTGTCTGACGTATTCCAACAGCTGCATCAACCCTTTTCTGTACACGCTGCTCACCAAGAACTACAAGGAGTACCTGAGGAAGCACAAGCGGACCTGGACCGCCGGCAGCTACTTCAACAGGAGGAGCCGCTTTCAGCGTTCGCCACGCAGGTCACCATCTTCCAGCAGTCAGCAGTGTACTGAGAGCTTCATGCTCACGCACACAGCCTCTCTGCGAGCACACAAAAGCAGTTTGTAAGGTAGGACCAGATTTTTTTCCGACAAACGTGTGATGGCTGCTGAGAAAACCAAAAGTATGACAATACTAGTGCTGCGGTGATTTCAAGTTATTTTTCCATCTTTCTACCAACAATAATGCATCAACAGCCTGGGGGCCAGGTTATGTTTTAGACTTGGTGGTTATATTGGAGTTTTCTATCAGAAAAAGATGGGTTCTGATTGGTTATGTGATTTCAAATTTCCAGGATTTCTGGCCCTCAGAAAACATGTTTGTTTAGGATTCCTACTTCCTATTATGCAGTGTAAACATGTCCATATGGGATAATTGGTGCCTCCTCATATTTATGTATTGAACAGGGTGAGCTGGTGAAACATGTTCAGCAACAATAAATATTCCATTGCATCGAAGTTCAGCAGGGTCAGGACAACAATTAGACCAAAATTGTTTCAGAGAACTGTGTCCTTCCTCAAGGGACACAAAGCATAAACAAATCAAACTCATATTTCATGCAAGCCATGAGATGGTTCCAACTATGTGTGTATGGAGGGGGAAAACAATTCCTCTGTTTAAAGAAAAACAATATATTTTCTGTTCTCAAACATATTAACAAATCTTATATGTTGCTCACTCCTGATTTCATAATGGCAGTGTGTTGCTATGTGACACTATACTGCTGTAATTTGACCATATACTACACTGTGCAAACGTAATCTAAGTTAAAAGGTCCACTTACTTGCTTTTCAGGGAGTTCAATCGCACCTCACTGTGTTCTTTGAATTTACTGATAAACACTAAATTTATCAAATTCAGTGCCCATAACACTATTTTCCAAGCTACACATATTACAGCCTCTGTGCTTGACTCAAACTGTTAACTCATAGTCCTTCAGAATGAATGTCCTGAACTATACTCCACATAGTTAGAAATGTTTTGATTCTAAGCCATTTTGTTTGCAAAGCTCTGCGCTGAAGATATTGAGCTTGACTGAGCATGCGTGGAGGAGGGGGGCTGAGCACCAGCAGTGATTGACACTGCGTTAGAGACTCCTCCTGCTCTGATTGGTTGTTTTCGTTCAGGCGCGGTGGATCCTTGCAAATGTCATTAGGAGCTCTAGGAGTAGCCGGAGAAACCTGATGTTTTTGAAACAGAATGGCAGGTCTTTTTCTACATAAATCATGTAGCTTATTGCCTCATGTCAGTCTTTAGACAGGAAACTAGTAGGCAGCGCGGTGCTTGTCAAGTCAAAATGACTGAAAGCTGGCAGAGGGAGTGGTTGGAATATGCCTGTTAAACTTTATAGTGCACCGTGGCATCATTTTAAGCTTGTCATAGTAAAAGTTCTGGGACTTCTGGGATTTAGGGTTGTGAAGCTGTCTGTTCTCTGTCTGCGAAGCGAGCATTAACGTTCAAACCCTCAAAGAGCTCCAGCGACCGTTGAAGTTAAATTATTTTGTTACACTTTTTCTCAAAGGCCCAAACTGAACTTCCATGCTCATTAAACTGTATCTGTGGTCTTGTTGCATTGCATTTTGCAGGGATACCACTGGCATACATTTATGAATATTTCTAGTTCATAAAAATTACAAAATATATTATTCATGGGACACTTCATTCTACATGCACAGTGTCAAAATTTACAATAATGTGGCAATTTGATTTTCCACACTGACTTTACCTCTTAATCATGTCAAGTATTACCCATGGAATTTATATTGCCTCAAGAAAAAGCTATAAAATAACTCGAAATATTATTCTTTATAGTTGTTATTTTATATTGCCTCAAGTACCCTTCTCATCAAAGTCTCCTTTCCCATTCATTTTACAATAATAGTTTTTGTCAGATGCTGATTTTCATTTTGAACTGACAGAAGTGTGTTTTTTAACAATGCTGTTATTATATTCACGACTGAATGATCGCTCTTGTTTGTAATCTATATGAAGTCACCTTCGCCAGGTGCCCCACTTCTTGCAATACAAAAATATTTTGTGTGTATTTATCTTTGTGCCTGCCGCTCGGCATGACTGTCTTATACATTAAATAGTTGGTGGCAAATCTTCCCTGCAGAGGAAGCTGGAGGACTGAATCATAGTCCAGCGGAGGGGAATCGAGGGTGAAGAGCAGGGAGTCGGGGTGGGGTGTCAGGATGCACACACACTCACACACACTCACACACACACACACACACACACACACACACACAGAGGCACACACTTGCCAATATTTTGCCTCTTATACTCCCTTTCCACCAACGCAAACCTGGTTCTAGTTCTGGGCTGGTGATAGTACCAGTTGCTCTTCCATGTGCTAGAGAGCCACGTCATTGCACACACGTCTCTGCTTTCCAAGTTTGCCTTTCCTGCTCAGGCTAACCCCCTGCACTTTTCAAGAGGTTGGGAAACAACAGATAAGACTTGGTCTGGAGAAACTGCAACATTTATTAACTGACACACTGTAACCTACACTGTACATTTACTGCCAGACTGACAACTTCACTGGTAACCTCTTCCTCTGCTCTGCACGCATTCACCGTCACTTCATGCCTTTCGTTCGCTATGCACACAAGGAGCTGTGGTGCTCTAATGCCTGGGCCACACTGACTATCTCTACCTGTGCGTGATGGTTACCTCGCTGAACCACTGCGGCTCGCACCCGTGTGGTGTCCAAACAGACACTACTGCCAGCTACTGCCAGCCCTATCAATATACATTGAGTTTACCTTGGCCATCATTAAAAGCCATGTTAACTAATGAAGGGATTCTGTCCACAGAAATGCTAGAGAGCTTTTAATTTGAAACGGATACAGGAAGTGTTGAGAGATATAGACATTGAAACTGTAGTGAAAGGTGTAAATGTTGCTGGTATGATGTAAATATGATTATCAACAGATCATTTTCACTGTTTCTGCTGAGAACCGCACGTGTGTCGTGGGAAAAATAGACGAGGCATGGTTAACATGGGTGCCGAAATGAAAAGCAAGAGTTTCCGCCACTTACACATGCTGCTCACATGGGCAGTGTGGCCCAGGCTTTGAGACAGCAACACACCACTCACACCAACTACAAGTGTTACATTGTCATCAGAACGCGACTGGGCCAACGCATTTGTGCATCTCATCGCAATTGCACTGGATGTCCACGAACAAAAATAATTAACATGTTTTGATTATTATTAACACCAAATACTGGTCACGATAATCCTGCCCGCAGCCACTAAATTGTTCTTGGTTCTAGACCAGCAAGAGTTGGTGCCGCTCTGGAATCAGTGTTCCTGGCTGCTGTTGAAACGCAAAGAACTGGTTCGAGGTTACACAGCTCCGAACGGGCCCCCGAAGGGGCCCTGTAACTACCTTTGTGGGAAAGGACGTATTGGTAGCACCACTATATATCAGTGAAAAAGCCAGTTGACGCACTGCACGTAGGATTTATTTTTTATTTTTTCCGTTCTCTTGCAGAAAATGACATCTGCTAACCAAAGAACTAAAATGAATGTGAATCAAGTCCAGATTGACACAGCAGGATATTATAGCTGTATGTTTACCTTTTTTCCCCCCATAACCTCTTCAATAAAACTAGACTATTTTATGATCCAAAATATCACTTTTCATTCTAATTCTTCCCACGAGAAAAAGAAGGAAAAATTCAATATTTACAATCCTGTTCATAACTTTGCACTCCTGCTAGTGCTTTACCCTTGATTACTGCTTGGTGTGTGTCCAGGCTGCCTACAGAGAGAGAGAGAGAGAGTAGCAGTCATATATTACAACTCTCTGCCTTGGAATGCAATGTGCTGAGTGCCACCTGCCATAACTCACAAGGCCAGAGAATATGGGTGCATATCTGTGCCTGCGCACATGGACACACATACGCACACGCACACACATGCACAGTATTTTTTCAATACACTCACCACCAGAGTCTAAGACTCTTAATGTGTGCATGTCTGTTTCAATGACACCCTTTATTTTCATTGTTAGGCAGATATTCATTTGAAGTTTACAGTCTGGTCCGGGAAGTGCTTTAAGCCATCATTTCTGGATTTATTCCCGGTTTTCTTCTCTCTGTGTGTGGACACAGATGTGACAAAAAGTAATGTAATGAGTATTGACATTAACTACCTTTGTTGTTGAGTAATGAGTATAAGTAATGGATGGATGGAATTAACTTTTTCAATACTGTTGATTTTTTTTTAAATGACATTAGTCACATGTAAACTAAATATGCAGCATGACTGCAGAGGCACACATAGAGGTCCTGTTATGTACAGCTCATCAGCCACTCAGACCAGTCTCTCCTCTAAGCAATCACAGTGTAGCCTAATGTGCTGTGCTTTAAAGCAACTAGAGGGGGGAAACATTGAATTGCCGTTTTAATTTGCCAATAACAATATACAGTACGAGCTTTTAATTATAACAACACATAAAACGGTTTATGTACTCTGGAGAGACACCGTGTGCTTTTACATCCATCACAAACATAACAACCCTCCAGCTGGAAAATCCTCTCATTTTCTTTTATAGTGGGGGATATAGGAGGCAAAACATGGACACCACAATATCACACTGAGACTGTGGATCAATTGTATATTGTCTTGCTGTGTAATCACAGCCACAGTCACTGCTGTTAAATGACCCGAGGAGAGAGCAGCAAAGATAAGACTGGATTCTGTAAGCATGAAGCTATACTATAATAATATAATGTGCTCTTTCTCTGCACAGAAAGATATGTATTTTCTCTGTATCTTAAATGTTTAGCAGACTAATAAAAATGTATAAAACCAGCCAAAATCGTATCTATTGCCACACTGACATATTCATTATTCATTTCTGAATTGAATATTTGCCTTTTATGCTTTATATGACAGGAGACAGGAACTCAGGACAGGAACTGACTTAATTACTGGATAGCAGAAGGCCACTTCACATTTGGCTCTGCTGACTTTTGGTGACTATTGGAAAATGGTGCATACAAGGGCTGGCTCAGGGATACACAGATTTTACCACACCACCTTTGGAAAATCAGTTTTGGAATAAATGAGCTATTGGAAAACTCAGTGGGTCATAAAAATGGAATCGTATGTTTTATTTTCAGTCTACTCTCTTAAAATTACACCTTTCATTTTTATTATTGGTTTCCACACATGCCTGTCATTGCCCTAAGTGGATTTTTGTAAAAGAGCCCCTTGACAATGCATCAGTGCTGGCTAATACATTTTTGTACTAAATTCTACAGTGACCCATAAATGTTTCCTCCATAAAGAGTTGCAGGCTAAACTCATGAATCCACATGGTGACGGCTGCCTGGCAGGCCAAGTGGAAGCGCTCTCACTCCTAACGCGCACCAATAGGATGTTTACCACACACGCAAGCTGTACCAGGAAGCAGCCAGTGGACACAGGAAACATTAGGAACTTCGCATTTTTAGCACTCAGCCACACAGTTTTGTTAGGAATGTAGTTTAATAATCACAGCAGCAAGGGCATATGGAATCTCCCCTTCAACTTATTTATTCCATGCATATAAAGGATGAATATTCCCCTCACACACGTCTGACATTGCCGTGAAATGGGTTGTTAATGTCCGAGGAATTCATGTGGGATAAGAGGGGGACATTTTTCAGTTGCTTTGGCATTGCCTGTTCCCATCCATGGCAACGTTGTGCACTGGTATCAATTATCTGTTAAATGAAAACTGACAAGAACAGAGTCTGGCTGCTGCAGTAGGCTTTAATACAGGGTAACACACAGAGAGAGATACATTCATATAATATGGGGCTATATGATTATGAACGGCCCCCTCTGTATGTAGCACGTTCAGAAAACACAGCCATATATCTCGCATTTTCATTGTCATTGTGACATGTGAAATGCTTGCCCTTTTCCTCCGAGATAAGGAAAGGAAATGAGTCAGCAAAGGAAGTGGGAATTTTAATAAAAGAAAAGATTTTCGAGTTATGTTTCTCTGTGTGTCAGCTTGGCCTGAATAGAAACAGTGAATAATTAATACAAGGAACTAAACAAACTGCTACGATAAACCACTTGTACAGACCCATATGAATTATTAATTAACTTTGAAGTATTGTATTTCAGTGTATTTATAGGTATAAATGTTGATTGTGCTCCCAGGAAAAATCCTTTTTTTAGCCTGTGGGCTAAAAAAAGAGAATAGAGTGCCAAAGCAAACCCTCATCAACAATAATTTGAAGGGCAAAGAGAGACTCAGGGAATACAGCTTGAAATCTTGTTTTAAAGCATTTCTCGCGGCATAAACATGTAAATGGCAATGACGGTCTGGTCTAGACTAAAATATCTAACTATGAGATGGTCTGCCATGACATTTTCATCAGTGATTCCCAGAGAGTGAAGCCTACTGACTCTTAGTCTTAGAATATACATATTGCAACCTCGTAGTCTTGTTGAGATCATAATATAGTCTAGTTCTAAAGTTAAACAAGTGTCTTCATGCAGCTATGCACAAATCTTGCCCCATAACTTAAAGATCAAACGAGAGAAGCTTTGACCGCTATTAGAGCTGGCTATGAAATAACTATTCCCTCCAGACCAGACATGCTCCATCTTTTAATTATAATTGCTTTAATACCATGTGTAGATCTGCACATGTCAGCCCAACTTTAAAGCCATCCTCATCTGTCACAGTCTGTGGCAGAGCACGTTATAGAAATATTGATAGAGGACTCATTAACTTGGTTATCATCTTATAGCCTTTTTCCCATAGAGCTTCCAGCTGCCAAATGAAATAGCACTTGGACTGAGGGTCTGTTGGCAGAATCGAGCAGAGGTCACCTCTGCAGAGGTCATTCAGATACACACACTTACTCACTCTCTTTCACTCATGACGGTGAAAGGACTATTGATCTCCCAGCCAAATATCTGAAAGCTGATTGCATTGACGTGGCTCATTTTGGGAATTGGAAAATGGAATTGCTGTTCTCCTCTCATCATAGGTGATGGGAAGCTTTGCCTGTAATAACTATAGGCAGTGGTGTCTGGGAAAGTCCCCAGTGTGATCAATAAGCACCTTGGCTCACCCTCCACCGCTGTTCAGCAAGATAATACAGAGACCAGGATTGATCGAGTGCCCCCTTATGTTAGCAGGATTCATGTTAATGTTCCAACCCTCATTTAGAAAGGTCTTAAGCTGATGAAACATGGGCTTCTCTGATGATTTGATGCACATACACATATTACTTATACTTTTTTTCCTTCCCAGGGGTCACACTTCTTCATCCTCATTAATTAGAGCACATCAATTCCACCACTTGGCTCTAAGGTGCGTCATGTTTTGTTCTTGACCAGATTCCAGTCAGACAACTCACGTGAATTGGAAAATGAATGACAGATATTGCAGAGTTCAGCAAAGTAAGCACGCGGGAAGCGATGATAAGGAACTCCAGCTTGTGACAGCTTTTTATTTTCAGAGTTTCCTCTTTGTACTCGGAGCGCTTCAACTCGCAAATATGTCAGTATTTTTGAAAAGGGCTGCACATTTCACATTTAAATGACAAGCAAGATGTTGGAGTTATGAAACTCATAGACAGCATTTTTCCTGCGTCTCAACACTTCTCATCTTTCCTGTGCAGGGAGTGAATTGTATACATCCAGTTTCCAATTGCAATCTGTAACCTACTTCAGACCCAGCAGAATCAATGTTCCTACAGTAACGTTTGAGTATGCTGCACGGCCAGATTAACCTTTAAGGGGTGCTAGTGCTCTTAACTGGTCCCTTGAGGTACATTGTCTTGCAGGACTTCCTCTTGCTGTCTTTCTGCCTCAACCTCAATTCTTCATATTTCCTCCTCCATTTGAAATTAGCTCCTTAATGTAAAATTTAAGTTTCTTTGGAAAGCGTCAGGAGGCTCGTGCTGCTTGCCCCATTATAGATTATTTTGCCAGAGTGGTGCTTTCCTATTCCTAAAACCTGCAACTGAGGTGGTGAGTGCAATAGAGAATACGACAGACACAAAACAGCACCACTCTGCATTAGTTCCAATTTAGGATACTGTATGTTACTGGTGCAAGGGTCGGGGTTAGTCTGTGATGGATTTACATTAAATCGAAATGACATGCAACTTATTGACACACAGTAAACCTACACCTTTTGGGAAGTGGCCCTCTTTGCCCAGTTGTTAATCCAGCCTTGGTTAGATTGTACCAATCAGATAAGGCTGCTGGATAAGCCCACCTTACTTGTAGCCAGACCATACTGAACCCTAATGGAAAAACTTATTGCATGGGTACAGTATGGCACACCAATGCAGAGGGGAAAAAAAACATATCAGACCTCTAGCTGCTGGCTCTTTTCCGAGAAAAAAAGAAAAAAAGGAAAAAGAGTGCTTGGGGACACGGTGGCTAAAGTGATAGCGAACCATTTCTGTAGCACGTTAAGCCCTGGCTCTCACATCGCATGCAAAATGCCTTCATGCCCTTAAGCACTTGAAGGAGGTGTTACTGGCTGCTTGTAGGAGGATTTAGAGCTCCTGGGTTTGAACCAAGGCAAAATGAGGGTAAAACATAGATAAGAGCAAGGAGAGGAAAGATAGAGAAGGTGAGATTGTGCTGTGCATTTTTAACAGAAATATGAAAACAGGTGAGCTCTTTTTTTTTGGGGGGGGGGGGGGGATTTGTTCTTCTGTTCTCATGTCATGAAAAAGAATTATGTAAAATGAATGGACGAGGGAAAAAATAGATCAGTGAGGAGACAGGAAAATAAATGGAATTTACGTGTCAGTGGAGAAAAAGCTGGCATGCTATACATAGATGAGATGGAGAGACTTCTGAGTGATGAAGCTAAGGAGAATATGGATTAGGATTGTGTGCAAGTATTGATGTGTGTGTGTGTGTGTGTGTATGTGTGTGCATTGAGCGATGTGACTGACCCAGGACAGCTGTGTGTGTTTATAGTCCTCGGGTCCTCGGCTGCACACAAGCTTGTAAATACTTATCCTCTGACCCCGGACAAAAGTGTCTGGCATCTGCACACAATTTGGCATCCCAGTCTGGTAGGGGTGGGGGCATTAAAACACATACACAAGCAAAGCCAAGACATTAAAAGTCAGCCCCCTGTTCATTTGTGTTAATCTATGCTTTTGTTGTCATCTTCCCCTCCTGCTGTTTCCCTTTTTTTTCGTGCCTGTCCTGTACTGATGATGGAAATGTGTATTTTCGCGGAAGAAGAGGAGGATACGGTGGAAGGTGTTCAAGAATGTTCCAATGCACAAAAATGTTTAGCCTCTTCACAGGTTTTCTGCGTTCCTTTGCGTTCTCTCACCTCTAAACAGAATTTGTACGTTGAACTGTGAAGATACCTGCTGCAGCGCTTTCAATCAATATGAATTATTGTTGCACCTCATAAACCGCAGGAAATGGAACTGCAAAACCATCAGTTTTTCATGTTCAGTCTGGCATCCTGCGATGGATGCTGACCTTGTAAGATGAGCGATATACCTTTTAAAACAACTGAATCCAACTGAATGGGCAGTAATACGGTCCCCTTACAGTAAACATTTGCAGTCCAGGTCTCTTCTCCCCACCCACTGGCCCAACAGACGGTTGGTACTGGATGCTTCTGCTTTTTTAATATTTTATGGCTAACTCACTGAGTCCCATGGCAACAAACGGTTTTAAAATCTAATAATATCTTATTAATCCATCTATATTAACTAACTTCCCTTAGTTAATATATCACTAATATCACTAATAGTGAACGAGGGATTGTTTCAGACACAGATAAGCACTTTTTCATGGCAAATACTGACTGTAACTAATAACTCACATTAATCTGTGTCTGTATGTAGTATACAAAATTGTCCCGTTGGAACAATTCCTAGGGAGATGGGGGTGCTTGTCCAAGAGATGTTGCAAGGTTGGCACAGGACCAAGAGTTTGAAGTTTCCCTGAGATCATGTCAAAAAGGATTTATTATTTATCATGGAAAAAGGATTCTTTTGAATTGAGTGCCTTCAGTAATGGCCTCCCCAAGGCCAGGCAGGGTGAAGGCCTGATACCTTCATCCTTCACCACTTTTCCCTACTTCTTGAGCACGTTTGATCATGAGTCCAGGAAGACTGTAAATGAGGAGGATGCATTATTTAAACTGTCCTGAAACAAAGTGCTCCCTGTTTCCTTCTCCAGACTCCACTGGATTCTTTTTACCCACTGCTGTGCCTGCTTGAATCATTTTTTACTGTTTCTCTAGTCTGTCTATGTCCCTATCTCTCTTATGGTTCAGCTGCCTATCATGTGTGTCTCTATCTCCCTGTCCAAACACAGAAAATCAATCAGGCACATTGAAGGACAGATTGAACAGGAATACCCAGAAGCTCCACTCACATGTTTGAGTTCCTGTCGTAATCACTAGTGGAAAATTGAACTGATATCCATGGGAACGAGGAGATCTTCCATTAAAGTAAACCAAGATGTATTTGTATTTGTTTATGTGTGGCTGTTTGCCGGGGGGTCCACACTCAGTACCGTAAATCACAGGCATCTAGCAGTCATAAAAAGCTGACACAATCGATAGGAAGTCTGGATGCGATCTCACAGAACAGCCTGTGAGCGTAATCTAACTCCTCGACAACCTTCAGGTTTGAAAAGTGAAGCCAATGCCGAAGTGGCTTAAACTTGCATTCTTTCTAATGGCCAGCAGGGGGCTACTGCATCGGCTGCAAAAATAAGTCTGTTTGTATGGAAGTCTATGAGAAAATGACCCTACTTCTTGATTTATTAAATCGGGAACATTTTCCTACATCCAATTCTTTTATACTGTCTATGGTCCCAACCACTTACCCTACGTGGCCAAAAGTATGTGGTTTCTTTGCACCTTACTCCTCTATACTTTAAAATCCTAATTAATCATATAAAATCAACACAGTGTAATTACACGTGTTTGGTTCTCTGTGCAACCCTGTTTGTAAAATGACAAATAAATGTCCGTAATACCTTGATACCTTAATGTCTTCAATCTTGTAATTCTTGTAAAAAAAAATGTTTTAACACAAATTTGATTTAAAGTTAGAAACAGTTAGATACCAGTGAGATTAAATAACAGTAACGCTGGATAGCATGCATTGTTTCCTGTGTATCCTCATGCTTAGGAGGGTCAATTTGAATCCAGCACAGGAATGGGGGACTCCCCCACTAACATTGAAAAGTACTATACAGAGAGGTAATTAAAGAATGTTAATACATTGGATGGCTATCGTTTACTTACCTAGATTAAATTTACTTTGTGAGAGAACTGAGAACTGGTGCATTTACATAAGCAAATACAATGATTATGTTTTCAACCTTTCAAAGCTCAAACAAATATAAAACCACAGCTGAATATAAAAGAACAGTGAATGAAAGGACTGTAATGGTATAAAACATGTGCAGTGCAGTGCAGTATAATTTACACATAAATGCCGGCTGGTGACTATACATTTACTGATATCCAAAAGAATTCATCTAAATGTGCAAATTAGGGTCTGTAAAACATTTCTTATAGGGGGGAGGGGGGCTGAACCTTGTTTTTAACTTTTTTTTAAAGCAAGACCCTCCACAGTATTATTAATATTTTATTTTGACCCTCACCTGCAACTGGATTCACCATTAATAACTAAAAGAGGCAAAGATAAAGAATTTAAGATGGTGTACCCAAATTTTAACTTTACCTTAATATATTCACAGAATAATAATTTTCATTATTATTGCTTTTGATCCTTCTTTAAATGTTGTACACATATTAAGTGATTTTGTACAACAATGGAAAATTGAAATATAATCTGAAGTGAGAAAAACAAACAAGTCTACCTACCCTACAGCACAGTGAAAAAAATACATAATGCTCCCCTTTTCTGTCCCCTTCCCTAATCACCAGTTACCCTTTCTGTCCACTTTCTTTCCACTTTTTGAACATTTTTGCTTCGGTGCTTTACTTCTGTCCTTTTTCATCCCTCCCTTATTGATCTCTTTCACATGGCACTATCTACGTTAGTTGAATATGCTGTGATCCTCCAGTTTAGTGATGTGTTTACACCTCTGAGACAGAATACAAATTTAGTATTGCCCTTGTTGTGTCACCTTAAATCAGCAAATAAAGGGATCAAGTAATCCATCACCTGGAAACATCCAATATTGTCATTACTGAGCGTTTACACTTTCCTCTGTTTAATCTATCTTTGGAAATGTCCTTTGAGTCTTAATGAGATGCTGCTGCTTTTATTAAAAGCAGTTGGATAAATGTTTGCGTACAGAGCCCATATTATGTGCAGTGCTATTGGTCCTGAGCCAAAGCATGGACAATCACTAAAAGTATACCTTGTAACTGTCATGTGGGACATACTTTTACAACAACCTGGACATCTTAATGCATGCAGGTGCTGGAACTGTAATACCCTGGGCCATGCTGACTCAGTAGCATCATGTAGCATATTCTGACAGTATTGGCCACATCCTGGTGCTGATCATCTGAAAGCCGTTTGTTGGTTTCAAATCTAGGGACAAAACTATGGTCCTGCTTCTGAGCCATTGTAATCACAATATCCTGCTGGAAGTCTCCATTTTAGAAGCACGTTCAGTTCATGATTACATAAAAGAAAAAAGAAAAATATAATTTGATATTAAAACAGATAGAACATGTAATGGAATTGCAATTTTAATATGTATAGTGAAATCGAAAACCTTAAATAGACAATTTACTTGGTTTACAGACTTGGACAATTTACTACCTACTGTAGTTAAATAAATGAGATATAACATAACATGTTATATCTTATTTGTTTAACCACATTAGTGAGCTTTAGTGAGCTGGTGGAGGTATTTTGTTAGCTTTGGACAGAGCCAGATAACCCGCTGCGAGCTGTAGCCTTATATTGAATGGACGGAAATGAGAAGGTATCAATCTTCTCATAACTCTCTGCAAGAAAGTGAATAGGCATATTTTCAAAAATGTCAAACTGCTTAAGCAAACCGTCATTACTAAAAGGATGCATTGGACATATGTTACAGTGAGAAGAGAATCATGTTAACTGCCTGAACTAGCTTGCAAGCTTCACTTCATTTTTGTTAGTTTGCTTTGACAATGGTCTGCAGTGTTGATGAAATGACAATGAAAAGGTGCTTCCCACCAACTCTCATGTTGTAATTTAATGTTATTGATTTTATTAAAATCAGTTTTAAATAAAACAACGCAATTACATATAACTCAGTTCTTCTATATTGGTAGCCTTTTCCAACTTTACTGCAATATGGCACTAGCTTCCCTTTCTAAGTTTTTCCTTGTCTCACTGTAAAATTTCCTAAACTTTTCGGAATGGCACTCTGATCTACCACTCCACCATATTTAGAGGAAGCGTTAAAGATCAATGTTTCAGCGATTATCGGAGCTGGCTCTCAAGTCTTTTCAGAAGACATGGGAACAAATAGAATGAGTTTCATGATTTTTGTGTTGCACTACTTTGTACCAACATGTTGTTGTTGAGTACTTGTGGTTGCCACGTTTGCCTGAATCTTCTCATTCTTTTAGCCCTGTCATCAGCGAGGTATTTTGGCAACAGGGCTGCAGCCCAGGGATATTTTTTTTCTTTGTAAAACACCAGCCAAGTCCACAGTCCCATTAGAACAATTTCAACGTGACTTGAGTATTTTTGCATTTTCCATCTCATCAGTGTTAATTATCAATGCTTTTATTACATAATATCTAGTATACTAAGGTAGGATTTTCAATACATGCTGATTTTTCAGGATTGCACAAGTTTTGCTTGATTCAGTAGGATTTTCTTTTATAGCTTTCATATATGTGGGTTTCTCTGTTCTTCCCTATTCATCTTGTGAGCAGATTTGCAGTTGAGAAAATCAGTAATATCCATCCTTGCCAAAATCCCATTCCAATTTGTGAACTCCGTTCTTGCCAAAATCAATGAAAATTTTTAGTCTTGTAGTGTATTCCCAGCTTCCCTGAACCTCTTCACCCAGCATGCATTTTTTCATACTCATGCCTTATTTATACATGAGTCACTGTCTGAGCATTTGAGCTGCTTGAATAAATTAGTAGATGTACCTAATTAGCGGATGCTGAGGGTACTGTACAGCATTCTGTACAACACTGTTAGTGTTGCGGAGGCTAAAGCAGGGCATGAAGAGAATGTGAGGGCATGATGTTAATTTATATTGCTCATTATAAATTCAACAGCTACCAGTTTTAAACACAGAAAACAAGGAAATGTCATTGTTGCATTTTAAACTATAAAACAACCAACATCAGACATTTGCAGAACTATAAACAGCATAATACCGGTAGCCTATTGATGTTGTAATAACAAGACTGAAGTAAAATTAGTGTTAAAATTGCAGTGGCCACTATGCTAACTTCTTCCTCTTTCAGATTTCGGACAATTGCCTATTTACACATCCAGCTGACACAGAATATTAGCATTCATTTGGAGTCGGGTTTCTCGCAATGAAATATTTAGCTGCTAAATGCTCCACTATGTTCACCGGCTGTTTGCTAAATTTTTCTGTCTGCCTTTCGGTGCTGGACAAGTAGTTTAAGTAGTGGGTTTATAAGAGAAAACACTGAGCTAAAATGCTCTGTAGAGTTTAGGGGAACTGCAGAGTTGTATAACAATTATCTGTGGGTTCATCTCTATTTGTGACTGTTTTCACATTACACAAAGTCATTCCACCCAGTTTGAATATAAAAATATTGTTTAGTTCAGCTTTAAACCCGATGATGGCAACACATAAAAGCCATAACAGTTCAGTGTTTCTGTAGGGAACATGTACTGTACTAAATTTCAGGGCAATCCTCCTATTAGTTGTGATGTTTCTGTCTGAACCAAAGCGGCGAACTGACCCACCGACCGAAATTGCCATCCCCTGAGCCCTGCACAGCTAAAAAGTTACACAGGAGTTCAAACTTCTGTCAAGGCGAATGTGAGTCCGCGAAAGCCCATATAGCAGTAGGAGGTGGTCATAATGAACACCATATATGGTGGGCATACAAGGAAAACAAGGTTAAGGGGGATTCCAGTAGCTTTGGAGGGCAGAGCAGAGGGGAAAACTCCGGGTTTGCTGTTGTGCTCTTCTCTGCGGCCACTGAACCAATCCTGAGGTTATTGTGATGTTGGGGGGATGTTGGAGGCGTGTTCGAACAAACAGACACACAAACAGACTCTTTCTCTTTTAACGCGCTCAGGTGTTTTTGACATTCAGGGCTCCAAAAAGCCAACAATGATAGATGGAGCTAGAGCCAGTCTGGGAGAAGACAAATGATACCTGAGCCGACCGAAGCCCCTTGCATGGACCTTTCAACCTCTTAAAACACACACACAAACTAGCCAGCAAAGTGGGGAGTGAAAGACGAAAGAAAGGGTGAGGGATAGAAAAAATAGTCTAAAACCTGTAACTAAAGAAATAAATGCTCATAACAGTGAATGAAAGCCAAGAAAAAGCGCCCACTGGGATAGATCTGGATGATTAATAATGCTGAATATTTTAATGTTTAGCATCCATCAGATGCTGAGATTAAATGTCTCTTACTGATGGTTCACACAGACTAATTGCGCTGTGAGACTCATTTGCTCTGAGGCCTCAATTGCAATCAGTATGCCATGTCTGCAAATACAAATAGAAGCTTTTCAGGGACAAGAGTAAATGGCTTGTATGGTCACAGACTCTTTTCCTCCCACAGGCACACACACACACATGCACATACAAATTCCAAATGTATGCTGATCCTAGAAGCCACTGTCATTAGCCTATTTGAATAATATGAAAACAAGGAATAACAATTTAGACTCATGTCTCAGATGTTAGAAACTATTCACCTCAACAAGCCCCTTTTTAGTGTGGAGTCTCTAATCGCTTTTATTAAAATTAGTCAAAAATATGCCAACAGGGTGACATATTTTCACTTATTTCCACCACAAATCAAACACACTAAACTGGTAGATTTGTTTTTCATTTGTAGAATCATTTTCTCCAGTAAAAGACTTAAAAGGCTTGAAAATGTGTTGAGTTAAACATTTTGAATACATTCACTTGCATGTAACCATAACCAGTCTAAGGTTGTGTCTCCTTCGTTGAAATAAAAACATCCCAATTACTGAGAATGTTCACTTAAATTGATCTCTTCATTTCTTATTGTCAATGAATTCTATAAAATGTATGTCTTCAGTGCCCCAGACACACTGAAACTCAGTTATTAAAAAAACATGAACTATCGGCCATATAGAATATCTTCTCTGCTCCAACAAACTTGCTAAGTATACCATCCTGTTGTTGTTACCATGCTAATCTTGCATTTGCATGTGGCGACTCCATTGGACTTTCCTTATTTTGGCCTGAACTCCAAAGTCTGTGTCATTGGTCCAAACCAAGGTTGTTTGTTAACTCTCGGAAGAGTCTAAAGGCACTTCTAACCCACATGCTATTGACTCTGAAATTGTGCTTCAGTGAAGAAGCCATTTATTTTTCAACAGCAGCTTATTTCTCTTCTAATAACCTTTTCTTTTTAACTGAGGTCACCACTTTGAGATGAAAGTCTCTTTTTGAAGAGAGCCACAAACAAATGTAAAATGTACAACTCTGACTTCAACAATGACAAAACAATTACAGAGGGGCTTAAAGGAGCCACAACCCTAATCGGTAATGGACATTAACATGCACTTAAATTACTGGCTCGGCAATCATAGATTTTAAATTGGTCAAAATGAGACGTTAAAATTTAAGCCCTAATTATGTACTTCTGCTTTCATGCATTTCTGGTGCTTTATTAGATAACACACATCAGTGGGTGACAGGGAGGGAGAATGACTTTCAGCACAAAGTGTGAGCCGTAATAGAAAGGACATTTCAAGAACATCCTGCACACCTTCCCCTGCTGAGCCAGCAGGGCCCTTCAAAGTTCAAGTCCTTCGGAGATTAAAAGTCTTTATGGGGTCTGGTTACAGCAATAACTCCCTGACACTGTGGATTAGTCTGAATCAGACTCTCTGTGCTGCAGAAACTTTGCATATACACACTTAGAAAACTGTTGGCACGCAGCGTGTTGCGTCTAAATGATGGCCGTGCAGATGCTACATTTACAACTTGATGTTCTCGCTGCCATCCGAGGCAGGATGGAATCTCATAAACATCCTGCCAGTCTTCATCTCGCCCAGGTAAATAGATTATCCATCGAAATTAAGTTGTGAATTGAAGCAGTTACGCATGATGGGTCCATATGCGAGAGGTGGACCGAGCCTATTGAAAGATGAGTGCACAGCAGGAGAAAGGTGGAGGAGGAGGAGGAGGAGAAGAGGGAAGATGGCTTGAGGGGTGGGGGGGCTGATGGTAGACAGATGCAGGGCTTATTACAATCAGATCAAACAGGGCGAAGGTGGGGAGGACATTGCAGTTAATGGGAACTATTCCCAGCTCCCCGCAGAGACTCCTTTAACGCGGAGCCAAAACACACAAACAAACAGGAAGACGCAGCAGATGCATGCCCCACATTCAGCCACATTTCAGCAAGTAATGACCAGGGTTTTATCCGGACACACTGCACTTCAAGTGACCGAAAGGTCTTGACAGCAGCTCTGCCCATGGAGAGAAAGGAAAAGGTGGGAGCTTTTTCTGATCGGTAGGTAGCACAGCCTTAGAACATTTCATTAATTCTTTCTTTTAATAGACGGGTAACAAGTTAAAAGAAAAACCTAAATAAATGTGTGAGGAACATAACCAGCTTCCGTTCCCTCACCAGCTCATGCATGCCTCAAACCATTTTATTGATTGTCAATGTCAGTTTCCCCAGCAGAGAGGAGAGGGGATGGGAGTGCCCACTTTTCTAGTTTCCCATGATTTCTATCGAAGCACTTTCAATTTTTACCAGGGCAAGGAAGTGGTATAACCTGGATTATTCTTTGGTTATTTTAGTTGTGCATAAACTGTATATACGTAAGTGACATGACAAATAAAGTTTTAACAATACACTTGCTTGCACAGTCTGCAACCACCATTGCAATGAGGAAAGGCAGCTTCAAAAAGGTGCCAGCAGCTCGTGACAGCTATCTGATGGCATAACAGTAGGCTGGTTTACCTTTTCCATTCAACTTTCATTGGTGAAAGATTAAAGGAAGTTAAGATCACACTTTGTACTGTACTACAGGAAGTGTCACAGGCAATATCTTCCCGTTGTTGTTCACGAGGTCATCCGCAGTGTCTTTGCATTGATCTGGTGGCACTCTGAAGCTCCCTGTCTTCCCGTCAGGGTGGATTCTCTTTGCTGTGTTGTCAATCGTTGTAACACTGCATCAGACAGTGGGGGACTATCAAAAGCCAGAGGCATGTTGTTTGCAGAATTTCATCGAAGAGTCTCCCAGGCACAGAGCTAGTCTTCATCTGCACACTTCAAAGATGCTCAGTTCAGTGACAGTGGGGTTTATATTTTATTAACCAGGTGTGCCTTTCTGCTCGAGGAATTACGATGCATACAGATGTGACTGTGACATTACATGTGTTCAGTTGGGAGCTAAAGGAAATGTTTTATTGTTTCATTGATCATGATCCTCAAAAATTTAAGAAGTAAGAGAGGGAAAAACATTGAAGTCACTCTTTTAATTCTCCTCAAGGGAATATAAACTATGACACTGCAGTCACTTTCCATTTTTAATTAGCAATTTAATAATACACATTTCATATATCGTTTACATATGTAACTATGGTTCTGTGAATCATTGATGACCATCAGATATAATATCTAGGCGTGATAACTGCTGTGAGGGGGTGGGAGTGTGGGCGGCGGTGTGGTCTGATTCACTGTAGAGGTGTTTTGTTAATAATGGGTATGTTGTCCATTGTTCAGAAGCTTCCTCTGAGTAACGACTACCTTCCGTGATAGGCTGGAAAGTTTTTTTGATGAGGAGCATTACATTGGTCAAAACAGCACAACTGACTAATAGTGTCCTCGGTGAGGAGCAAAATACAGTGTGCCATTTCAGACAAGAGCAGGTCTTTGGTGGAGAGAACTTAATTAGGGATACACATCTGCAAGCACACCAGACGTGCAGACATAATAATTGGAAATGCCATCACTTCATGGGAAAAATGTAATTAATTCACATGCACGTAGCTTGCAGAGGTGGCATTGATTTGTTTTAGCATATATAGATACATCAGCAATGAAAGAATGGTTGACACGCATGGATTGTTTTGTATTACAACAAATACATGAGACATTTATTTACCTCATAAGCTGCTAAAAGAAAAAAAAAAAGGAAATTATACAAGCAAACATTCCAGCAAAGAGGAAACACTGCTGCAGAGATCACTAGTAAGGACAGGGAGTGTGTAGAAAAACATATATTTTCTTCCCTCTACAATCAAGATGGAAACACAAAGAATTAATGAAAGGAATCGGTGGATATGCCACAAGACAAAGGTCCAAAGTAAATGCTTGAGAAAGTGTGTGTGTGTGTGTGTGGGTGTGTGTGTGTGTGTGTGTGGGTGTGTGTGTGTGCGTGTGTGTGCGCTTGTCTGTGATTGCTGGCTATGATGTTGATGGTGACGCTAAACCCTTAAGAATGAGGAGAGGATCATGAACTTATTTTCCTTTCATTACCAAATCAAACAGTGGCTCTGTTCACTCCCGTGAAGCCTGTGGAGAGTCAGAGCTGAATCCTCTGCGGCACGGAGAAGTTTCTTCTCACTAGGACTAATAAAATAGGAAATGTCTCAACTTTAGTGTAACGATTATACATTCAAGGACCCACTTATTCTAACACAACATTAAATAAGCTAATAAATGCACGTATGTTAGCAGACAGATGTTTGACTTGCTTGACCAGCTAACTTTCTGTCTCTGCTGCCGGCTGCTGGGCAGGTAGGGTACAGTACCGACACAGTAAAGTTGCAGACTGTAAAACCAAAACAGGGAGCTAAACACTAAACGCTTACTAAAACTAAGGGAAACTGTAGAGTCCTGTTTCAAATTCTCTGTGTGTTTGTCACTGCAAGCGACTCTTTTCACGTGATGCATAGTCTATAAATATTGATAAGTGCAGCTTTAAGCATGCAGGTAGCCTGTTGCAGCTGGAAACGTGGCTCATCAAACGGGTTTGTCAATACACATGACCCCTTTTAGATTAGACACAGTCATTTGATTCATTATAAAGCACTAATAACACAACTTCCAAGAAAAACTAACTGCATCCTATCCTGGGTCCTCTCCTGTTGGAGAAATGTTTGTCCCATTTATTAAGTTTCTCAATTTTGGATCTGAACAGACCTGTAGAAAACCTACCCAAAGTTGTGCATAAATAATTAATAAAGAAGAAAAAAGTCCCTAAAAGGACCCAAGGACAGTCAGAACAGGAAATAGACTGTAAGATAATTACACCTGATCCATAATGCGGTTGACCTGAACAGACCGAAACAGAGAGATAACATTAACACTGGCAGCAGCACGATACACCACCAATTAACAAAAAGAGTGACAATACATATTGACATTTTTCTTGCACTTAACAGTTCACATTCCCTTTTTTCACCTTAAAAAAATATTTTTTTCTCCTTTGATGGTTATGGCATACCATGTAATTAGAGTTTATATTGAGTCTAAATTGATTCACATGGGTATTAAGAAATGTGACCCACCGCAATAGAATTGGAACTTCCGAGAATAATTTGGATCTTGGTCACTAGGAACCAGTGAAAACCACTAATTGTGATTAACTGTGCGCATATTAATGTCTACACACATACACCATCATAATGAAAAAATATTTCACATAGAGTGACATTCAACTTTAACTAATGCATTAAAATAACCTATAAAGAATACATTGCATCCTATTCTTACAAGTTACCTTAGTGACCACTTTATATATAATTCATGCTTTGATTTAAAAAACAAAATGTAGATTTTGACTGTCTGGTAAGCAAAACAGGAGGATAAAACAACAATTTGCAGTAAAGCTGTTAAAAGCACAGAGTAATGGAAAATGCTCAGGTACCTGTCTGGCTGCTTCGTTCCATTAGAGGCAGCCTGGCATCACAATGAGCAACGCCACTGACACAGAAACAAAATGTGATGAAAGCCTGTCATTGAACACACTGGAAGTTTTACAGGCAGAAGTGCCCTTGGCCAGTTCAACCTACAGAATCAATATTTTATCATAAAATAACCCCCACATGCCAGATAGTATTTGTATGCTAGTGAGGTAAGAAATCCATTAGTACATAATAGAAAAACTGCACTCAAACAGAAATTCATTTCACATTCGCACACACGGTTCAAAGATGGTTCCTCAAGGACTAATTGGTCACATCTCAAAATCCATTACAGCATGGAGTCAAAATGAATAGTAAATAAACAAGAGATATTAAATCAGAGCCAAATGAAAGTAATTAAACTGAAATAAAAAAATTGACTAATATGCCAGAGGATGTTACTATTGTTGCATGAAATTTGAAGGGGATTTTGTCCACAATAAAAGAGAAATTTCACAGTAACCTTGTCAATAGCCGGCGACAGAGCAAACAGTCAAGGATCCCCTATTGCTTTCTGTTTATCTCCTGTGTCCAGCCATTCGGCTTTCCATGGTTAATGCTGCCGCTGCTTTTGTCACCAATACCCCTGCACAGTGCCGAGTGTTGAAACCGAGTGTTAATCAGCGTCCATCGGTCTGCAGCCCTGAGGATCAGAGGAAAAGACTCCACAGGAGGTTAAGACTATCAAACTAAATGAATGTGAGACTGTGATCAACACAGTTTGCAAGTTTATTGGCGTTGCCGTTCAGCTGGCTGTTTAATCAGAAATAATGAGAGGATGATTATTGTAAATTTGGCCTGTGTTGTTCTAAAAGGAGATCAAAGAGTCGTACGTAGTCGTGCTGTGCTGGCAAGTCTCTTCCAGCCTTATTTGCTTTTGGTCGAGTGAAATGCGACACGTGGATATAAAGATATCCATGCTATGTTCTTTCACCTTGACACGAATAGCCAAGGGGAAAGTCATGAAACGAACGCACACACAGAGGAAAGAGTGCATGAAAGAGCAAAGAAGGAGAGGGGATGAAAGAGAATCCAATAAACCTAACCTCTGATCTTCCAAAAGTGAAATCAGAACACTAAAGATGTTAAACAGGTGTGGAAAAAAGACTAAAAGAACAGTTAATGATGAAGACAAGCAGGACAACGGCGAACAGAGAAGAGGAAAAAGCTTTCCTGTGTTTCCTCCATTTATATGGCCGCTTGCTTGTTTTGAACAGACTTAGTGATTTTGTTTGGCTCATTCCATTTTACGTGAGTAACAGGGATGAAGCAAAAATCAAGTCACTATAAGAGCATCACGTTATGAGTGAGCGTTCAGCAGTAGGCCGGGCACAGTTTGTTAGACCCTCGGAGACAGGCGTACTCCAATACCAATCTTTCCGACGCTCCCCTACGTTTAAACAAGGTCGCTAAGAGGTTGAGAGCTTCTATCTGAGACTTTAAAGAGAGGGGATAATCTCTGCTTTAGCCCTTCACAGCCTACTGCGTGACTTTTTTAAAATCTAAAAGAAGTTTGCGTGAGAAGAAGTATCGGGTACACAGAGGACATGGCTGAGGTGTGAGGGTGGGATTTAGGAGGCATGCAACGCTCGTGCACTAGAAGGATTTTGATAAAAAATGTAAGGGACTCAAGATTTCAACATCAACAGTAATAAAAGACAAATGTTATGATGTCATTATTATCATTTTTAATAGTGGTATCAAAATGGTCTACTGCAAGATGCCTTTGTGGGCTACGCAGTCACTTATTTTTATATTATTTTATGTAGACTACTTTACAGCGCAATAAATACCCTCAGCATTAATCATTCACCCCCGTTTACCTAATCGCAATGTTAATCCAGCTCTACACGTATGAAAACAGCTCCCCAAACAGCATCAAACAGTATCAAATGTAAAGTCACTTTAATGAAACAGAAACCTAAAGCAGCTACAAGAAACATATTTAAATTAACAATGAATCACATGACTACTTCTATGTGATACTCCGTTTCACCTCAGTGGAGCTTTATGGTGTTTTTTAGCTGTTGGTGTTTGCTGTTGGTTTTATGGCCCCCAGATTTTCCGCTCAGGTTCAGTCTCAACATTCACATCAAAGAGCCCAATATTTCCCTCAAGAGTTTGTGGAGACCAAAAAAGAGAGAAAGGAGAGAGAATATTGGACTTACATTCATGTTGCTCTGTATCTGCTGGATGCGTAAACACGCAACTGTTTGCTAACAGGTTCGTTTTATCAACTTAAAAGGTGATAATATGTCAAAACTCTGTTTGTTCACAGCTTTGTTTATGCTGCCCCCAAGTGGCCGATATCCACAATTGCAGGTTTAAGGTGAACCAATGTAACAATAAAAGGAATAGCACAGTGCAACAAACACCATGCAAACAGAAAGTTGAAGTTCCAGGTCACAATTCATTCTGCTACAGCCTTAGCCCTACTTGTTCAGCAGAGCTGCCACGCTTTCCCATTTAAATCTCTCACCCACACCAAACCATTCTCACGCGAAAACACTGAGACATCAACAGAGATGAACAGGCGATCGTATTATGGTCAAAGTCTTTCCGGTAAAGTAATGGTTAAACCGAGCGAACGTTGGTTACGTACCGTCACAGTATTAAATGACTCACTGATTGGTGCGCAATGCTTATCGGCATGATTGGACAGCTGCTCAAGCTCACAGTCAGGAGCCCAGAGGGCGTTTAAGCAGGCCAGCCTTGCTTTCTGCCAGAAAGCCTTCAGGAAGTGAAGTGATGTAATTTAAAGAGTGACCATGTAAGAAGGAGGTTGTGGAGGATGAATGGGTCAAACACATTTTTACCCCAGAGACTAGGGTTTGTGTCCCGCGTGAAACTGTGTCAGTGTTATATTTTTAGAATTAGTTGATTTATTATTTAATTTATAAGTAGTAGTAGTAGTTTTTCCATCATAGTACTATTTTATTAGCCTGGCATCGCCAGACTAATTCGCAAATGCATATTAGACTAATTCGCAAATGCATATTAGTCTGGAACCTCTCAGTTCATCGGTCGATGCAGATGGCCGCCCACCCAGAGCCTGGTTCTGCTCGAGGTTTCTACCTGTTAAAAGGGAGTTTTTCCTCGCCACTGTCGCCAAGTGCTGCTCATGGTGGGAACTGTTGGGTCTCTGTAAATAATATTTTAAAGAGTATGGTCTAGACCTGCTCTATGTGAAAGCGTCTTGAGATACCTTTTGTTATGATTTGGCGCTATACAAATAAAATTGACTTGACTCCATTTTTGATTTCCAAGGGGCGTTATCGAGGGGCGGAGACAACCAATCAGAGCAATGTAACACCGTCCTGTCGGACGGTACGTCCTGTCAGGAGTTCGGCAAACACATATTTCTTATCAACATAAAGTTTAAGTGCAGTTGTTTGTTCTACTTTCTGTTTAATACTGCCACTGTAGCTGGACGGGGAACTGGAGTCACCATATTGGATATTTACAAAGATACCTGAAGGGCGCTCGTCTCTGTCAGTCATCGTATTAAACCCGCCTCCTACTAGATGAACGCTTATGATTGGTTATCCCGCGAAATTGGCAGGGAAGTCAGTTTGAATGGGAGAGGGGCCAGACGTATGTGCCAGAGCAAATTAACATGAGCTCGCAGATTCGTCCCAGGCTACTATTTTATAGTATAAGGACACCAACAGCATCTTTCTGCCTGAAAGTCCCGAAGGCAAACTTCGCCAACATGCTTAACCTTAAATATTAAACCGAAGCTCCCTCTCCCTCCCATAATTACAACTTGATGCCAGAGTGGCCACTGTTCTAAAAGAGGAATATTACTTCACTTCAGCTGTGATTAAAAAACAGGGTTTTTAGTGCTCTGTTCGTAGTTTGTGTAAGCCAAAACTAACATGATAAAGGTCAAGAACAGCTTTTTAGGGAGCCTCATCAACAGTTGACTGGCTTGTCAGACGTTCTTTACCGGCAGGATTTCTCTGGGGCAAGGGCCAAAACAAAGTCTAACTTTGAATGTATACTGGCAGCCGTGTGTTGAGATTTCCTGTTGATGTTCAAGAGTTTGATGAAGTGACAGTATGGGATGGGATCAAAGCGTGCCCTTGTTTCGACGTTGAGGGTTTCTCTTACAGCTCTGTCCCATCTTTCTGTGATGCAGGCATCATTACAATCTTCTTTCTATCCTATTTTTAAGGAGAGCTCTTCCAGTGACCTTTCCTTACCTTTCTTTGTTCTCTTCTAGAACAAAACCTCAGCCACACTGTAGCAACCTGTAAGAGCCTTCAGGAAAGAGTCTTCTGATCTTTACTGCTTTTAACGCTGTTCAGGCTCATGGAAGAGAGACAGGAGTGCATTATAATGCCCCTCTAGTTAGTGACTTGGAGTCTCAGGAGAGGACCTCGGCACATGTACTCAAATTGGCACATGTAGCTGCACAAAGACATAGCCTCTATATGACATTTCTAAATGCTACAGAAGACAGAGACTGAGCTCTGACTGAAGTAACAGAAATAAATAGCTTCCAGAGGAGCACTACAGTGTAAACAGTCTAAATAGTGGAACACTGATTCTCCTAATTACACAGTAGCTAAAAAATATGCAGCTATTCTAACATTATTCATGTTAATATGGTTCAACAACTGAAAGTAGTTATGCTGTTCATGTCTAAGTATTGTACTAGAATTATTACTTATAGTTAATAGTTGTGAATGTCATATCAGGCCTGTAAACTAAGGTAAGTTTTTTGTCTTTTATTTTTACTACAAATTATAAATGCAATGTAGGAATTGTGAGTGTATAACAATTTGTGACTCACTGTTTTCAATGAGCACATTTCAGTTGATAGGTTTGGTCATGCACAAATATACATATAAACAATAACGTAAATAATTTTAATGAATCACCTCATAAATACTTAAAAGAGCTACATACTATTTTTGGTTATGGTGTAATTTGTCGCTTTTATGAACATCAAGCACTTTTTCCATAGCGTAGTGCCTCTCGTCCAGTTTACAGCATGCTTTTATCTTGGTTTGTCCAAGGATACAATCTACAGAGGCCTCACATGCTGTTTCTATATGCACACATTGTAATACCTCCATCTGTCTTCATAAAATTACATCAAATATTATGTATAGGATTTCCAAATGTGTCAGTTTTGCTTGTCTGATATTCATACTATATACAGATATTTTTGGGTTCACAAGGACAAAATAATATGTGATGATAATCAGCTGTTATATTTTAATAGAATTTGTTAACCGCCACAAACAGTGGCATATATCAGTTGTCATACTGTCATTATAACACATTTATTAACTTTAAATGACAACCTTGCTGCTCCTAAAACCAACATGTCATTAATTTGTTTAATACTATTTGGGTGTCTTCACTGCAGAGCTTTAAAAAGTTGATCAAAATGCTACTCCAGTGGCACATCAGTCTCATCAGTCCTTGCATGGGGCTCTGCACATGTCAGTTTAGCCTAGCAACCAGTTGAAGGTGAAATAGCTCATGTGTATATAATGCCTGCATCTATCAGCAAAGAGAACCTACTGTGACATCCCCAGCTTGTCCTAACTACTGGTTAAAGTTCTAATCCTTTCAGCCAAGATTTCAGTCCTGGCTTATTTTGCTGATTCCCGGTCCTACCGTGATAACTGCACAACAAGTGCAGTATAATTCCACAGCTCTTTGAGCAGGTACTTTGTGGGAAAATACAATTTGTGTGTCTGTTTACAGTGCAGACAAACAAACTCAATGGTTTAAAAAAAAAAGTCAGTCAACAGTTGGCCAAATACATTATTTTTCCCTGTTACTGCTTCATAATAAAAGCCACCCGGTGTTTCACCAGTTAAATGTGTTTAATGTAAACTGGAACTGTTTGGTTTGCATAAGCAATAACTTAATACAGCTCTGATATGGCATTAGGACAGTGAACAGTAAATTGGTAGGCTGATATCAATCAATATATCAATATATATATATTTATATCAATATAAAAATACAAACAGTATCCATATTGATTTCATGATCCAATATTGAGAATTATAACTTTAATTTTCCACAGCAAATACATTGCAGAGTTTCTTACTGTGGTTATAATGTATCAGTCTGGAGCTGTGTTATTTTAAGGATAACTGGCATGCTGAAATAAATTAGAAAACATTTCAATTATGATAATTATATATCAGCATATGCCTAGAGTGAAAAATGTTATATTGCTCACATTTTAACTTTTTTTAAATTAGACACATTTGCTGCAAGAATCTGGTAATTTTAAGATACTATAAAAGACTTTCACCAGCTATTTGGTATAAAGTATTCATGCAGGGGATAATGTGAATATAAATTAATGACCGTACATATCTGAGTAAAACCACATATGTTTGAACAGAAGCACACATGTGCACACACACAATATCGACATACTGTCATTATTAGTGCTCTATAACTGTATGTGTGGATGAGGCCTGCGGTGCTGCAAGCCTAAGATAAGAACCAGCCAGTGTGTTGTGTTAAGCCAGGCGGGATGAGCCAGGTCTGTATGTCCTGCCAGCCAGGGAGCGAGCGAGATGCAGAAGCCGTAACAGCCAGGGGAAGCAGCAGCACTGACTCAAAAGCCCTCATGGTGCAAAAACTGGAACACAAACTCTCCTTTTAACCCATCTTTCACCCTTACACCCAGCCAATATCACACCCAGGCCCAAACACACACACACACACACACACACACACACACACAACTGATTTAAGTCTTTGCACTTCTCGAGGCATTTTTCATCCAAAAGTGGGGTAATCTATTTCAAATTCACATTGGCTGCCATCCAGGTTGAATGTGGTCCAAGGGTAGGTGAAATACATAACAATAACAACTCTGATAACCACAATAATTACCCTGTAAATCTTTCTCCCAGCTCTGCCGTGGAGGAGATTTATACCCCTGCACTGCTAATATGTTTCACTTTGCAATCAACATTACTGAATCCCTGGTAGCTAAATGCTCCAACACTTCCAGACAAATATCATAATGCAATTGTTTTAAGATGCAGCATGTAGCAGGCAAGCTTGCTGAGGGTTGCTTATTTTTTTGACCTAGCTGAATAATTTACATCTGTGGCGTTACAGGAAATGGCAGAGGGAGCCACTCTTGGGTTAATGAACCATTACTTCCTCAGCATATTGAGATCCACTAATGGTCTCCGATGAGTGCTAGATGATGAGGCCTTGGCAAAGAGGGGCAAATATGCACCTCGCTGTCTGGAGGCTGATGCCAAGTGGGCCGTAAGGTGGCTTGACTGCCGCTGAGAGAGCAAGAGGTCTGGTGGAACAGAACAGTGGCAAGAATGAGAGGGGGGTGATGGAGGAGAGACATCAACGGCAGGGCTCACAGCCAAATGCATAGCAATCTCAAGTCAACAGGTGGCCAATGAACAGCTGGACTGAGGGGCAGGTTTCTATTTTCTGCCCACTGCAAACAGCAAAAGAACATGACTCTACTGCTGCGAGCATTAGGGACAAGGAAGACAGTCGGCCACTTAAGCTGTATAACTTACTTCAATGCTACAGCCTCTGAAGGAGGATAACCACACATTGAATATACTCTTACAGGCCTGTGTGAGCGTGCTATCATCAAAAAGCCCCAACATTTATGTCCCAGTTGCTTTTAAGGCTTTTTCCCCAGTGGGATTGCAAAGGAGGGGGGGGGGGTATTTGTTTGTGTTCCCTACCCAAGGCTATGAGCGGGTAAAACTGTCCATTCATCCATCCGTGCAAGCTGCCAAAACTGACCTTGCAGCCCTTCAAAACTTTGTTTCAAATCCCAAATAAGAAGCATCGAAATGAAAGTTTTGAAAAAAACAGCCTCGGGTGTTATTTCTTATAGAGAATATCTAGAATAACAATGTACAGCCACGCTAGTAGTGTGTGGGGCGCAGTGGTGCTCATAGCTGAAAACTATGATCAGCCAGAATGTCATTAGTTTTAAGTCATTTATTTATCTACTGATAAAGGATCAAAGAACCAACAACTCAGGTGTCTATTTCCATGATGATAGACAGGTTTCCTGTTTGCCTGCTCGCTTGATATTTTGGTGATTCGCCATGAACTTTACCGTGCCCAAGTGGGACAAACGTTGCGTCAGAGTCAAGAGTTTGCTTGCTTAGTCGCACACAGTGCAAGGTGCATATTCTAACATGCTATTTTGAGGATTTTATCAGTGCACACATGTAGCTATCCAACCCATTATCCTATAAGTTGCTGTACATTCTTATTAGACGATTCTGAGTTCTGAATGCTCAGTGCCAGCAAGGCATGGTGTGACAAAAATAAATGTTCTCTTTAAATGTGTGTGTGTGTGTGTGTGGGTGTGTGTTTGTGTGTGTGTGGGCAGCAGGACTCATTGCGCAGGCTGCGTTCAGACTTTCACAATCGTAATCCTATTTTCCTATATAAAACTTTCCAAACAAAACAAAAACAAACAAAATGTACCAAAATAATCAAATGATGAAATGGGAAATGTATTCATCTATAATAAATGTTATGAAGTTGACATTGTGCAGACACCATCATTCCAGTCAATTGAACTGAAGTGAATGTACAAAGTTTTAAGAAAATTGGCCCCTGAAGTGCTGAAACATACAAGCCAGTCACTCTTGTTGGTGAGGTAGATTGGTTTAGAGCTCCTGATCTCCTGCAGCAGGATGTCAGACCGGACTGCATGTAGTTACACCTGAAGATGGAAGCACCAAGATAACTAAAGCACATAACTAGACATTTCCAGGCAGTAGTGAATTGAATTACTGTAACATTAATTTGAGATAAGCGATAGTACAGATAAAGTACAAGAACAGATGCATAGTATAGAGAAGTAACCTTCTGCAGGTATTTTGTGTGTTTTACAATGGATTTGTTTGTTATGTTAGCTACTGAGCCTTACACTAGTGCGTGAACTGCCTAAAGAAGTGTTACTGAACAAATTGCTCACGTTTAATCTTTATCTTAAGAGCCAAATGTATAATATATTTTGAGTACTGTACTTAAGTATAAATTTGAGGTGCTTTAAATAGGTCTATATTCTGCAACTTTGTACTTCTATTCCACTACATCTCAGAGGCAGATATTGCCCTTCCCCTATGGTGATTTTGAATTTGAATGTTTCTGATAAACTGAAGGATGAAGTGTTCCTTTATAGGTTGAGAAAATTCTCCCACATAAAAACAAAGAACCTCGATTTAGCTGGAAAATGCATTGTCACAAAGCTGAAAACAGGGCTGTGGTGAATAGTTGACTTTTTAGAGATACGTGGTTCAACAGAAAATGCGGGACAGCGATGCTACAAACATATGTTGATCCTATATACCATGATGCATTGCTGTAGATTATATAAAGTAGTTAAAATGTGCTCAACCTTAAACAGCTACAGCAGTAAAATGAAACATACACACAAATGCAGCAGTAACATTAATCCAAACACAGAACAGGGAATATTGTACTGCAGAATGAGTTAATTTTGCTAATACTTACATACTTTTACCTAAATTTTGAATTACAGGATTTTTTGCTTGGGTACTTTCACAATGTTGTATTACTAGTGCCTTAAGTAAAGCATCGTTCCACCACTCGTCTCGTTAGGCATAAATTACACCAGTATTAGATTTAATCATTAAAGCAATCATGGAGTCCAAATATGTGAAAAAGCAGCTCTGACTGCAGCAGTGTATACAAGTTAACACAGAGAAAGAAGTTGAATCAGGAAAGAGAGAAAGTCAGAAAAAAGAGAGAGATGTTGAATGAAAAGTGTGTGTAGGTTCTCTCTTCCAGCATTCTTCATGTCAACAGCAACAGCACTATAGAGTGGGAAAAAAGTCTTTAAGTACCCCTGTTGTGTGCCAGGTTTTTGTGTGTGTGTGAGAGTGTATCCCGTATCTTTTAATGATAGAGCTCTCACATTTACTGGCCAGGGTGGTTCTGGATGTTCCAGTGAGAGAGTTCTGTAAACTGGATGTGGAAAGAGTGACGTGAGAATCACTTCAAACAGCATCTGCTCATGCTAACACACACTCACTCACACGCGCACGTACACATTTCATTACGCATGTGGCAAATCCAGTACGCAGTTGATTCAATTTTTGGTAAGTGTGTTTAAATATACATATATATGTAGTATATGTACGTATATATATATATATATATATAGTATATGTATGTTAAACTTTTTCATATTAAGAATACAAATATTGTTATTCAGATGTCTGGCATAGGTTATCAGAATCAGGTTTATTTATTTGCCAAGTAGGTTTTAACATTCAACGTATTTGCCTTGGTATAATAATAAACACAATATGTAAAAAAATACAGAAATATATAGAAAAACTAAAAATATAAAGAAAGATACAGCAAGTACTCCAAGTCAAAAAGTATAAATGTAAAACTGAAAATTGACAATAAAATATTATAAATATTATAAGAAAAATATTTAAAATATCTAATGAAAGAGCTGTGCAGTTAGGTGCTGTGATGTGCAAAGTATTGATCAGAATGTGCAAAAGTTCAAAGTATGAAGTATAAAGAATACTGCAATGTGCAAGGTAGTAACCAAAATATATGCATTAAGGTCAGGTGTGTTCATATAACGTGTTGTGGGGGAAGGGTGTAAGAGTCGGTGACATTGGGGGTTCCAGACCTTGTTGATGCAGATGGAAAAAAACAGTTCATTTTCCTGCTTTTTTGCAGATATTAAAAGAAACAATCCCAATCAGCAAAATTAATTCATATATCTATATATTCAGAGTCCCTGTGATCAAAGGGAAAGGTTATATATATAATATGCTAGTTCTTTGGTTGAAAAGGAAAATTAACTCAAGAGTACAAAGTATGAGATGATAATATTTTGCGTCAATAAAAATACCTTTAATCAAACCTCACAACACTGAAGGAATTTAGATGGGTCCTAAATATATCCAACAGCAATACTCAACATGAACCCTCTCATTTGCCATCTCATAGTAATTTGTGCCTTTTCCCCCTGTGATTAATATACAGTTATTTGTTACGAGATTAATGGTGGTTGATGTGAGATTGGGGTCTTAAATGCACTGCATATAATGTATGTGTTATAATCAGACATTTGTGAATAGCCAATTGAGCAAATTGTTTATTTACTATTTGTGTTATGGGGCTGAATCTCTTGAAGCAGATGAATAATCGCTCAATGAATATATTTGCATCTGACCCAATTTCGTGTCTGTTGGATTTGAATAAGCACACGGGGGAGTTGTAATAGGCAGATACAGTTGTATAAAAGTGAGCTGTGAAGAAGTTATAGTTGTGATACAGATCAAGACTAAAAGCAGGGGTGTGCCAGAAACAAGTCAAGAAGGAAGAGAAAAAAACGGCTGCACTCAAGGTTGAGGGGAAAAGCCTGCTGCCATATATGCCATAAGAGTACTGAGGGCACTTATTTCTTAAGAAAGATTTGTAGAATAACTCCTTCAGCAGTTTGAGTTAAAAACTTTTAGGGAATGACAACAACACATATATTTTCTTCTGTCAAAAAAAAACTCATGTCCGCACCTCTGAGTTTGATACAAAGACTGAGTACAGGTCTGCAGAATCTTGGAGAGACCAGGTTCGTCTGAAGCAAATATGCACAATGTATGAGGAGAAACTATGTTTTGGTATAAAAATGACATCTGGGGGATAATGGCAGTGAAACCAAAGACAGCATATATACACCGTTCACAGCTAATCGGCTTCTGCCAGGCAATCCTGTTAACTGTGCTCCCTAAATCATGATATAATGAGTTCTTTGAGTTGTGTGCGACTGTGTGTGTGTGTGTGTGTGGGTGTGTGTGTGTAGGTGTGTGTGCGTATGTGTGTGGGCAATCCCAAAAAAGCTGGGCCCATCTTTCTGAATGCACACAGGAGCTGATAACTGCTTCTTTGCTATTTTTACCAGCATGCTGCTTCTAAATGGAACATGTTCTGCAAACAGTGTGGAGTGTGTGTGTGTGTGTGTGTGTGTGTGTGCGTGCGTGCGTGTGTGTGCGTGTGTGGATTTACAACCTAGGTATTAATAGCTTGTCCTGTGTCTCCCTGATAGATATGACTGAGCCGTGCTGGCTGATGGAGAGGAAGAGAGGAGAGGAAGAAGCCGGTGGAGAGGGCACAAACGAAGCAGACCCTGAACTCCTCATCCCCGCGGCCGTGAAAGAGGATGAAGAAGATCGGAGCTCCTTTTGTGTATTTACAGTTCGATATGTGTGGACACAGTAGTGGTGTACGAGCACCAGCAGGAACTGAATGAGAGGCCAGTTGCTGCCGTTTGAGATTGTGTACAAAGATAGGCACTCTCATGTCTGTATCAGTGTGTCACTCCCACAGCTTCCCGTGGCATGAGCGGAAGATCAGCGTCTTACATAACGAAACTTTCCAACTTTTTTGCTCTCTTTTATGTTTACCCTCTGATCTCCTCACAGGGCATTGTGTCGGCCTACATGTGAAAGTTTCTTTGAAACTGTTGTTTCTTGTGGTTGTGATTGAGAGGAGTTGTGGACACAGTGGCAACAGGGGAGTAATGCTGCTGACGCACAGGTGAGGGGAGATTATTGTAGCAACAGTGGTTTGATTTACAAAAAAAATAAAATAAAGGAAATAATATTGTAATGTCAGTCAAGCTGAAGTAAAAAAAAAAAAAGGGTTTGGCATGTGATGTTTTGAATCCATAACAGATAAAAAAAATGCATGTCGGAGATTCAGCTGCGGCAGATGACTGCTTGTGGAGGACATCTGTGATGTTAACGGTAAGGGAGCGTTCAGAAAGGCAACAGCACTGCGGGAAAAAACATGCTCTCGCGTATTTGAATGGGACCACCACGTTGACCGAAGATGAACCTGGTTCGACGTAATGCAACGTCATCCAGCAAGACGCAGCGATCACATAGGCGGAAAAAGCACATTCCTGGTAGATGACTTTGTAAGGAGAAACCGTATTCTAATTCTAATCTTTCCCTCGCGATAGTCACGACAAAAGATAAAATGATTGTCGCCAGAGTTTTAAAATCTTTTCTGATGACAATATAAATCAATGGGCAGTCTTTTTAACCGTTGACATGTTTATCCAACTGGACTTTTCTGGATTGCATTTCACCATCTGGTACTAAAAGCAACATGCCTCTGCTAGCACAGCATTTCTTTTTTTAACCCAGTGCTGTTTTCGGTCTGAACGCCCAGTAAGGCAGTCCATATTATGTATTTTTCTTATTGTCAACAAATTCCATAAACAGCCCAAAACCAACAATGAATGGACGTATTACCTGTGTAGCCTAAGCCTGATATATCTTCCTCTAACAATGACAATGTTACCATGCCAATGTTGATTTTTAACATATTCTTCATCTTAGTTTAGCATGCTAACATAATTGGTTTTGCACTAAAACTAAAGCACAGCTCAGGCTGTGGATATATCATTGGTTTTGCAGGTATTTGGTCATTTTAATTTGGACAAATAGAAATTGGGGGCGCATGAATGTCTGTATAGAATTTCATGTAAATCTATTTACTAGTTGTCGAGACATTTGGCAAAAAAACTGTAAAAAGTAACCAGATGGTAAAAATCACAGGATCAGCACAGTCATTGGGAGTCAGACTCTTGGGACCAAGAATGGTGGATTGTCAATAGTTCCCAGAAAATGTAATATTTACCCTGTATGAGTAACATTTAGTAAAAACTACAATGCCAGATGTTTCAGGTAACACTTTTTAAATTGAAGTATATCTTCAGTAGGAACATATGGGCTTGGAGTACAGACAGGGTAAGACTGTCATAAAGGATTGAGAAACGGAATAAGACACTGTTGGTTTTGGACTTTTTAGGGGATTTCTTTGACTTGGGCAAGGAAAATAAAGTGAAACAGCAGCCTTATCCTCTAGCCTTATATGCGCAACACAAGGTATTCCTTCAGTCCATGAAAACATCAGAACCGTGCTTTGAACTTCATAGAATACATTGTAAAAAGACGACTCGAAATTTAATATATGGTTGAGGGGAAAAAAAAATCTATTTCCCCATAAAGATATTGATGCATTTCATCTGATGTATTTTCTCTGTTTACAGATATTTGAATTCCTTTGCATGTCAATACTGCTATTTAATGCTACTGTGCTACTATGCTATTAATCATAACAAAACACTGAGAAGCCAAAAGTGCTTTGTGTGTGTGTGTGTTTTCTCAGATCTGTGAGGCTCCTCTGAGGCTTTTATTGTCCTCCCAGGCCAGTTGATCATGTTATGGCTTCATTTCTGATACAAGAAAGGATACAAAGAGTGTGAGCAGAGCTGCAGGTACAGTAGGAACCAAGCTGTTACATCTCCATTGATTTAACTCCCAGAGCAGCAGGAGAAATGCTGCAAACATTGCCTGGCTGATGTATATTTAACCAATCTAAAGAAATCTTGTACTTGGATTTAAGGGGGCTTTGTATGCAGGAGCTTGAAAAATGGGGGAAATGTAAAGAGCCCTCACTGTGGGGACCTGAATCATTTTTAGATGTAGCCTGCTGGCTTTGTACTCATGTATACTGTATACATGAGAATCAACACTGGCTCTGCTAATATGCAGTCAAGTAAAGCCAGATTTCATACCCTGTGATTGAGTCTCTAATGTCATAAATAAACCAATTTACTGGCCACAGATAGAACTGCCTGCCAGCCAAAAAGCAAAACAGGGTTTGGTTGCTTTCTATCAGAGCAGTGGGTTACTTGGAATACGAGAAAAAGAAGTAATAATCCTAATGATGTGTAATAGCACTGGGCCCCATTATTTGCATTTGAATAAGTTAGCTAGACTGAGTGAGCTTGTAAATTAAACACTTTAAACTTCAAACACGTAAACATTTGGATTGACTTTCCACATATATTGTCACATATATAAAACAACACTGTACTTTCTGCAATTTGTCGTAAGGTCCAAATTATTATTCATGACGAAACTGATGACAGTGTTCAACAACCACATTTGGATTGTAATCATAAATCAATCATAGCCTCTGTATTGCCTTCCCGAGTTTCATTCATGGAAAGGAGAGCAGAGCTCAGTGGTCTGTAACAAATCCCCAGCAGAGCTCACTACTGACATAAGCATAAATGACTTGCATTTAAATGTATTAATTCAACTTCTGTTAGATCTCACTCAATGTCTGCTTAAGCATAATATTAAAAGGGCCACTACACCGATTTTATACAGCAGTATCAGTTTACTTGTTATGAGGGGAACTGCTCAGCCTGTGTGTAATGTCTTCTGTCTGAAGAAATAACCCTTGTGATTTCATCAGGGTTATCTCAGCTTGGACTTGAAAACCTCAAATTCCTCCAGGGTTTCAAACTAGGGGCATGTATTTTGAAAGACTTTGCGGTTACCAGGCAGGGAGGGTCTAACAAGGATCCAGCATTACTGGATCTCCACCCATTCTGGGACTAAAGGGATTTTTCATTCCCCCAACTTTATGGAAATACAATACTCAATTGCTGGAGTTCCCCTTTGATTATCATACATATTTGAGTTATCTAATTCAATGTAGCAGAAAATTTATGTAAAAAAAAAAAATGTTGTAGTACAGACCAAAATCAACACCTGTCTTCTATAAATGGCAGCTTACAGTATTTAATTATAATATTTTAGCCAAACCACCCACTCTCAAAACAGCTCTATAGATCTCCAGCTCAGTTGGTAATGTAATCAAATCAAATAAGATACCGCCAAATACACAAGATTGCAATAGAAAGCTGCTGCAGACCTCTCTCTCCCATTGCTTCCCGCCTATCTCTTCATTGAAAAAAAAGAAAGAAGGCAACAATCTTCAACATTCTAAAATAATTTACTCTGTCAATACATGCTTTGTGAAACACACAGAGACAAGGTGAAAACCTGCCATTAAATCACCTTTGACCATTATGAGGGATTCACAGGACTGTATGAATCTTCTTCATAAATATACAGTGCTAAGAGGGAAAAGGGAAAGAGGCTGGATAATAACAGGTTGAACAAAGACTAACACTCCCACAGACACATTCGTTGCAACCTAGCTTAAAGATAACATCTTTACAGACAGTATATTGACTGTTTGGGCAAGGTAAACACAAACTTCTGTCCGAACAATAGGTATGATCGATGAGAGCTGTGAGACTCAATCATACTACGTGGGCTAGAAACCCAAAACAATGAGCTAAAAGTTGCTCCAGTTCCACAGAGCTGCAGAGTTGTTTGTTGATTCTCAGTGTATTCGGTACTTTAAACTGAGCCCATTTTTCACAATTCAATCCCATTCATGTCTAGAAATATACAGAAGGACAATCAGGCTTTCCTGACAGTCTTTCTGCCGGGTTTCTCATAAATGTCACACAAAGCACAACCTGGTTATTTCATCTGCTTGTATGGTTAATAAATCCACCACATCAAACTTGGGCTACATGAATTACAGGGTTAACAGACATGCATGTTAATGTTGCCACATTCAGCTTGTGTGGTTATTTCTTTAGTACACTGCGTAAATCTGCTTAATTAGGCTATGTTATGATACAAAAAGGGATCACAGAAACTGCCCAGTCATGAGGGGTTTGTCTGCCCTTGGCTGATGTTGTATTTATCTTTAATTACATTCTCCCTGCGGGTGACATAAAACCTGGAGCTACAGTGCAAAACTGATGCTGTTATTGTGTTATTTTCAACTGAATACAACAAGTGATGTAAATTATGTGCACTCTTATTAAAAAAAACTGTTTGACCTCTCTGACTCAGTGTGTCTGTGTCCTTTGTAGAATAGATACCAATCTCTCTAATAATTAGGTTAATTATAATTCATATTTTCAGCTGTACCACTGAGTTGGAAGTTGGTTATCTGAAGAAGCCCGCTCAACATCCCATCCATGATGCGATAGACAACTTCTTATGTAGCATTCTATTTGTGCCTACAAAATACACAATCGCACATCCCAGAGTCCTGAGACAGAGAGAGAGAGAGAGTTTCAATACAATAGAAAATGTTAAGATGTGATTAGAAGTAATTATGTAATGCCAATGACAAAGCATATATTCTCAATTATCATATAAACTAATTAGCACATAACAAAGGAGCTGTTTTGGTTTTGGTTTTCCTTTCCTTCCGAAGGATCCATTTGTTGCCATTTATTCTTCTGCCATATAAAAGAAATGTAAAGTGCTTTCTTATCATTGCTGTTTTATATTATACCAGGGTTGCCAACTCTCAAGTGTCTACCGTGACCCCAGATTCTATAAGTAAAGGGTCCTATTCTCTGATTGATGGGCAATGCTTTTCTCCATGTTGATTGGACAGCTGCTCAAGCTCACAGCCCAGTCAATATTTCTGCCAGAAAGTCTTTAGGAAGTCAAGTGAAGTAGTATGAAGAGCAACAAAGTCTGCATTGGGAGGTCATGGTGGTTAAATGGGTCCAACACAGGACTTTCACCCTGGGGACTGGGGTTTTTGTCCCTTGTGAAACTATATGTCACTGGAGCCTTTTATTTTTATACTTATTATTTTCAGTTTTCAGTTGCAGTAAGGTTAGGTTTAACCCTCTAGACCCCAGTAGAAGTTTAGAATGTTGCTGCAGTTCACTGAGAATCTCACTTAAATAAGCATTTTTCTACTCAATCCAAACAAATAGCTTTATCTCAAAAACTGTTGAATTGTTGTTCTCATTTTAAAAAATCTTTGTGTTTAATCTGATACCAGATATGTGGCATGTGTAGCTTTTTAGACCTGGTTTGATTCAACCCATTAAAAAAAAAACACCAGAAAAAACAACAAATAGCAAACTGTCGTAAATAGCTATTTTAACAAACAGTTATGTGGTAGGTTGTGTCTTTGGTAACTTATAAAAAAATCTCCAAATTTAGAGCCTATGTTGAAAAATCACCGCGACCTAGTCAGTCCCCCTTAATGACTCTTTGGGGCTCCCCCCTCCAGAAAACAGCGTCTGTGTCCAGCAGTGTGACAGCCGGGTAGGTCCCGCTGTTGTAGCCACAGTGATTATGTGATTGAAGAACCTGAACCCAAGTCTTTGTCGCTTTCCACGATGCACAGTGGGTCAGGATCTCTCTCAGAACACGATCTTACGGCTTCCATAAGATTACAATAAAGACAGGGGGGGTTTAGTCCGCAGAGCCATTTTTTTTAGATCTACAGGCGTAAACCGGAAGTAAACCAAGTGGAAACCCACGGAAAACTCACAGATCTTCCATTTTTGATACACTTAAAACAACTTTAAAATGAGTTTAATTAAATGTAAACCGTTTCAAAAGATGCAAACTTCAGTGACAGCAGTATATCCTAAGCTTATGTTAAATCCTATTTTAAACAGCGTCATTTTAACAATTTTGCTGAAAGCAAAGAGGAAGTCAACACTCTTTAGCACCTGCCCAGCCGTCAAATGCAGTTAGAATTCGGCAGTGGTGTGTAACAGTCACACACACTAGTCACTTTGGCAGGTGGTATTCTATAGATGTATATACTGTACAAGAGTCTATACATACACATGATGATATTAGCAAAAATAACTCTCTGCACAATCACAGTCAAGCAGCTGAAAATCCTTTCATTACTTCTAAACGTAAAATAAATGGGTCACTGTTATATGTACTTGGGTGGATGGAGTGGACTGGCCCTAATATGATTTACTGTCCATTTGATCTCAGAGTGCAAGCACTAGCCCAGGCCTGTAGCCTAGATTTGGACCTTTTGGATATGATTTGATTCCCTTTCGCTTGACGCGATCGTGTTATCTTAATCATGAATTTTAAGCAGCTTGATATCTGTCAATTTAAAGTTATAAATTTGTGATTTATTCAGAGTGGATAGAAAACTACAGTTATTTCTCATGCCAGTAGAGCAAAGAAATAATTAATATGGAAAGCCGTATAAGCCTCACAGCACCAGTGTGTCACTTTTTGTCATTAGACATTAGCAAAGCAAAACTGAACGGCTAAATTTCCACCATGCAAAGCTTTATACCACAAAGTGCTGAGTGCTCTCTCCTTTTGCTGAGTGAAGCCTCTTAAGTGGCGTCCCAGGAGATCCACTGTTGATCTGCATTTCAGGAGAATGTAGCTGTCCAAGCCCTTTTACAGGCCTAAAGCAGAAAATTGCACAAAAATAGAAAACATCAGATGAATGCAAATGGAAATGTATTGGGCAAAAAAAAAAAATAGTTTTCCTGGTTCAACAACTACATATCTACTGAGGGGTTATGTTTTCACTATGAATATGAAGTTAAGAAATGCAATTAAAAATAAAGTAAAGCTCAATATCATACTTCAATAAGTGACTTAAGTTGATTGCTGATCCCCAGTGGAGAGAAATATTCAGCTACAGCCCTAATGAGTTGCTGAAATCACTGACCAGATACACTTTTCCACTTTGCTGGCCAGAATATATGTTCCCAGGCCTATAATTAATTCCCTCACATGTGTAACTTTAGTACACATTTATATGTGTACAGTCACATTGAGGTAAACTCAGTATGTGCAGTCCAAAGACACATAGCCTCGATCGGGGCATTGGTTGGTGGGGAAAATAAAATACCTCTGCATGACTGTTGTGGCACCTTTAAGCCTGGGACAAACAAAGATTCCACCTACAAAGAGGACAAACCACACACAGACAGACACCAACTTGCACTGATGTTTTAATCTTTGACTTTGACTAAAGGAAGTACCATAAAAAAAAATTTGAGATGCTCCTCAAATGATAAAAAAAAAAAAAAAAATTTAACAACTTTGGACTTTTTGTAAGATCAGTATCAAATATTTTACCCAGGTTATCTGGCTGCAGGTTTGTAGACAGGAAGACAAGATGTTTTGGTAGACTTTGGAGGACAAAAAGACTGACATCAGATAAGTTTTCATTTAGTTGGAGTAAGTTTTTGGACATCCAGCACTTCATGTCTGACAGACAAGATAACAACATGGACAGCAACTAGCAGCTTATACTGTTTATATGCTGTGGAATTTACGCTGAAAAGGCTAAAAAGGAGGAAAAAAGCTTTTTTTTGTGAGATTCTGGATGGTTGGGGCAATGCATAACATGGGCATGGACAATGCATACTGTTTTGCTTACAGAGAGAATCCGAGGTAAGTGAACATTTTAAAACAAAGAAAATTTTAGGTCAAATCATATTCGTAATTGTCTCAACAGACATAATGTGTGTCTCCACCTTTGAGTCAGTACCCACTTGTGAGTTGGCAGTCAGAACTACATCATTGTTTGTCTTGCCCATGAGTAGGCTTAATAACTGAGAATAATAAATAAGGATCCAACCTACTCAGAAAAAGAGACGATTACAGATGTATTGCAGATGGGTTATATTCATAAATATGTCCCAGGATCCAGTATATTACAACTTATTTTCATAGTTGGAGAAATATGAGCACCCAGAAGATCAGACAGGTTTTATACAAAACCCCAGGTAGGCCAAACTTAGGAGGAAAAACTAACATTGAATTTTAGAAGAAAGAACAAAAACAAATGGTTTTCATGACTATGTTTTTTTTAAACTTTTCGCTTTATTGTTTTACATAACATGTTCCCTTAGTACTGAAGCTGAGCATTAGATAACTGGCTAATGCTGGCACATTTACTGAAATGTTAATTATTGTGTGTTGTCCTTTAAAGCAGCACTATAATCAATATGTTTACAATAACAATGGGATCAAATGACAAACCAATAGATAATCACTAACATCAAATTACCACATGCATAGCAACTAACTGCTGAACACAGTGGAGTATTTAGCAGCTAAAGAGCCAGATAATTTCCCTTGGTGGAGACCAAACCAGAGCTAAAAGGAGAGCGAATATTGGACTTGAAATGTACAGGTGGGCAGAAACTCTGATGCTAATGTTGCTCTGTATCTGCTGGATGTGTAAATAGCCAACTGTAAGTTCAACATATCAACTAAAAGGGTGACAATATGTTAATGTTGTGTTACATATGTTAATGTTGTGCCCCCAAGTGGCCAAAAAAAATAAGTTATTGTAGGTTTGAATAAAAAAATAATACAAATTCGAGCCCAAACTACCATTGTAAACATCCTTCAAAGCTTACAGACTGACATCTTGGTTCAGCAGCCTCCTTTACTTGCTGTAGTTGAGTGGACTAAGCTTTCATGTGCAATTACGCTCACTTTTGGTTGAACCTGTGGACTTTGGACTGAACCTGTAACTTGTTTGGTCGTCTGCGCTCCTCCCTTTGTTTCTCACCCCAATAAACTTGGTTGTAGCAATGGCGCCATTTTCTTTGGTGAGAGCAATGTTACCATCACCTTTGCAGGATTGATTTCACAGAAGTCCACCTGAGTATTTGTAGAATTGTTACACTTCACTTGTGTTCACTTCACACAAATGGCGAAAAAAAGTCCTCCTAGGAGAAGTGCCAAGGAAAGTCAGCGAGGACTGGTTAAACACTACTGGAAGTCGTGTTTACCTCCACCTGCTTGTGTCTGGGATTACCTTATCTTTAGACCTCAGTATGTCAGACTGAATAATGACATTTCTGACATCATTCTTTCTGAATCAGGAGCTCCCAAGGGTAATGTCCTTGTGATCACCATATATCTTCTGCCCTTGGCAACGACCAGATGTATAGAGACGAGGCCAAAAGATTAAAGATTATTAAAGATAAGTGGGTTGTTACAATTTTTATTTATTTTTTCTGTTGCTGCTCCGAGGCTCTGGAATAGTCTCCCATCCCACATTAAGTCCTGTTCCACTGTTGACTATTTTACATCAAATTTCAAGACCTACCTTTTTTCTCTTGCTTTTAATTCAGTCTGAGGTAGCCCCATGGTTTCTCTTTCTTTTATTAAGTCCACTACCAACGTATTTCTTTATTTCTACTATGATTTTTAATGTCCCCCTTACTGCTTTTAAATCTGTTGTTGGTTTTTATTCTATTTCTCTTACCTTCCTATTCTTTGCTTTGGTTTTGATTCCACTGTAGTTGTTCTAAGTGTCGTTTCCCTTTTAGTATGCCTTGCCTGTATTATATGTACTATTGCACTGTTGTATTACATTATGTATTATTTTTTATGTATTTGTCTTTTAATCATGTATACCTATATTGAGGCATCGGCCTCGTCTGGAAAGCCCTATGGATCAACTCCTGTTGTTTTTAAATGAGCTATATAAAGAAAAGTGACTTGAGAGATCTGAGTGATCATGGAAATATGAACTGGAGCCAGCAAATTTAAATGCAGTATTTAAAAAATCTGAATAGTTGATCTTCCATTTATCTGTCTGATGTGAAGGTGAAAAACAGATCAACACTTTTCTGGTTAAATACAGATTGAGACTGAAATTCCTCTGGCATTGACTGAGCAGGATTTAGCCATTCTGTCAGAGTCTGTAAATAATTTTTTTCCCTGCTGGCGCTGCTGCTCGGATGTAGTTGCCTTGGTGACAAATGCAGACTGATGAAAACAAAGGGAAGGGTCCTAATCATGGCCTTGTAAATGCAGGTACCAAACACAACATGGCATACTAAAAAGTAAAGACAACTCTTTCACAATAAATTCTCACTCTTGCATGCTTTACATAAATTCACTCACCTGTGCCTAAAATGATTTGAATAAGATTGAGTAGAAGATAAGGAGGAACAGTTGTTTAACTTGGCGTTGAAGTTTTACAACTGAATTCATGGGAATTATGCAATTAACCCACTGTGTCCATAATAATTTAGATACATAATCTCACTCATCCACATCCTTGCTTTTTTCAAGTCATTTACACTGTGAAAAAGGTCAGCTCATTTTTGATTGATTTGTCTGCTATTAAAGTAATATTATTGTTATATTAGAAATATTAAGCAATTGGAGTTTATTGAATTCCCTCTAAAGAAAACAAATTATTATTATTATTAAGTATGTAAGGAACTGAAAACATCCAATCTAATCAGTGGAGTGGATAAATTGTAATTTAACTATTAAATAAGTGTTCACTTAAACTTTTTCTTCTTGCTCATTTTCTGTTTTTGCTTGTTTTCTTTACTGACCTGCAGTGTCAGACCAGACAGGTGAGGTAAGCAGCAATGTAAATGGATGTTAAACTGTAAATCATATTTTGTTCTCCATCGACATCTGGTGCAAAAAAAAAACTGTTTAAGGGTACGTGTAAATTAAAGGTACTGTCATAGCTTAAGTGTTTAGCCATTTTAATAATGACAATCACGGCTCCAGATGTGCCACAATTCTTGTACTGTGTGCGCTTATCATGGCTGGAAAATCAGAGGTAGAACTAGAAATATTTACCATGGCTCCGTTCCATTCAAGTGTCAGACTGTCAGCATTCACAGGAACAGGGACCTGGAACAAGCAAAAATAAATGGAATGCAGCCCTTGTTATGTCATCCATTAACCTGAGCTGTTGCCTGATGTGAAAACTATTAAAAATTAAAATGTCAGAATTGTTTTTTTACTGACTGTGAAGGAAATCTTAGAGCTTCACTGGAGACAGAAGAATCCAGAGACTCGGATGTCTTAAGCAGGAATATTTATTGAAGCTCGATCGAGGAGAAAAGGGGAAACAACAACATGAAACAAAGCTTGTTGCTACTCAAATCTGAAGACGGTGTCCTGAAGCTCAGTATTCAACCCTCCCCGACCTGCTTAGTTTCGCTCTATCCAAATAGGGTTATTTCTAACTCAGCCTCTATTGGATATCGGATCCAAACAAGGACAGACGTCAACCTTTGCTGTCCTAACAAGAGCACAGCCTCTTTACACTCTCTCATATCCAGCGCCTCCAAACTTGGCGCCAGCCCGTTGTGTCTAAACCCGAATACAGAAGATTTCTAGCTGGCTGTGGTCTCCCAGGTGCCAGAGCCAACTCAGCATTGTCATACACAGAGAGAGACAGGCGAACTGAGACAGGCAGTTGACCTGACCTGTGAAGCTCTGTCTTAACTTAACTTAAGTTTAACATACAAAAAGAAAAATTCTCTCATGCAGAACATAGATCCTTAAACTTTTAATCTAGTGCTACCATCAGGCCAATATTTTAACTTGTTTTGTGTTTATGTGTGCAAATGTTACCATGCTAACATGCTAAACTAAGATGGCATACACACCGAACATTATGCTGGGGATGTTTCAGAGAGCCTGAGACGGGCGCCACCGCTCGGCCATGCTGCCAGTTGGTCCCAGTGGTCCTGGTCCTGGTACTGCAACAAAATCACCTATCACCTAAAACCCATTATCCGCATAAACTGCCATCAGAAACGTGACGTATGTAAAACTGTTAACAGGACATATCCAACTGCGAACAAGGTCAATTATTATTTTTTATATTATGAAGGTTTAATCCATGGCGGTTTTATATTATATTTTTTAAACTTTCTCTGAGCCTGGAAAAAGATAATTTTATATGTGTGACATCATTGCCAATGTAAAGTCTATAGGTGAGTAGGAACAACCTCCAGCATGGATATAGACCCTTAGTTTTGTTCAGTCTTTGGATCCCAGGAATGATGCTGAACATGATGGGCCTGCTGCACCAGCATAAAAACTTTAGATTTGGAACTCCAATTATCGATTAACACCTTATTTCAACTGTACTTTTGTAGTTGCGTGCAGCGCTCGTTAATTCCTGAGATCTGTGGTTACCACTGTCTACCTCATAGTGGAGGACCTATAAAAAGAAACTCATTACTGGGACAATGGTTACAGAGCGTCAGCACCGAGGTGTAAATTAACTTACATGCTCTAGTAGACGTATTGTGTGGAAAGCTGTAAAGCAGTAAAGAGGAGATAAATGTTCATCTACGTTTTTTTCTCATTTAAAGGGGAACTTCACCCAATGTACACATCAAAGTCTGCTTCAATATCCTTTTTATTTTAAACTGTCCATCATGAGTCTGACAATGTTATATGAGTGCAATAACCAGTGTGTTATCCTTTAAACACACACCAGGAAATGTGGCGACCTTTGTGTTACCTATAAACATATTGTTTTACTTTCTGTATTGTGTAGTGACTTTTTGTACCATAATATATTGTATGAGTAACTATTTCTGCTCTATATTCTCCTCCTCTCTAGGCCCAACTTCTCAGCCCATCTTCAAAGAAAAGTGGTTTTCAGATCTTGACGATTCTTTCATCTTTTAAAAACGGCTTGGTTTTAGATGTGCTGGATTCATAGACACTGTTGCGGTTTCTCACAGAACTGAAGAAGTGGCAGATAGTTGTGTCTATATGTCTTTGCAGTCTAGTTCCTGTGTTGTGAGGACATTCATTGACATAATGCATTCCCCAGCCACTTACCCTAACCTTAACCATCAAAACCAAATGCCTGACCACAACCCTAACCCTAAACCTAACCTAAACTTAATTCTAACCTGAACCTTAAAACCAAATCTTAACCCTCAAACAGTTCTTTGAAGGTTTTACTTAAAGTGAGGACTGGCAAAGTGTCCTCACTTTCAAAAAATGTCCTATCTCGCATGATCTAAAACTCAAATTGGTTCTTAAGAAGATAGATGTACATACACACACACACACACTTACACACAACAGCAGCAGTCAATGCGGGACCAATTTAACAAACCATTAAAACAATTCACTCACCCCACATGTTTGAGCTCACATTAATAAGTCAAGTGTTAAGAGTTTACTGGCATTTGTAAACAGGAGGCTTTTACATAGAACAGCAGGCGTACCAAAATCTAGCATAGTTTAGGGATCATTGCTGCGTGTAAAAAGAGCCGCAAAGGCCTGTACTGTAACAGCAAACTGACACTCAGAGCCAGTGGTTGAAGAGAGATCATGGCAGGTCATTAGTGTCAACCATTAAAGGGTCAAGCACCTCACAGCTACTTGAGGCAAAAGAGTTCAAGTACATGTTAGAGCTGATGGTCTGCATATCTCTGACGCTTTTAGAAAAGCCTCCTCTATGAGGAGAATATCACACGTTCACAGTATGACTGACACTGAAAGCCTGCTGCTGTTTTGGCCCGCCGGTGGCTGTGCTGTCTTATTGTATTATGCAGCCTCTACATTACAGAGACACTACTGTATTATAGTGGTCCTGTTATATTCTCATGTAGTTGATTCAGAATGGCCTTGACATGGTTGGCTAACAGGAGCTAACAGGCTAAAGTTGAGCTTGCTGGGAGCAGGCGATTGGCTGGAAGGTGTGGGGTGAGGGGGCAATAGTGGCATTATGAAAAGTGACATGAAATAAGATGTGATGTGAAATTAAAGTGTTATGGGGAACAACACCATTATGAAATTACAAAACAACTTTGGAAAAAAAGTAATTGAGAGATAAAAATATTTACAATAAAATACAAAGAATACACTTTAATTAGTGTTAAAGTAATTAACTGGTCTAGTTACATATTTTCACAGTTTATTCATGTGGTTATTTGTTACATAATTATTTATTTATCGATTTAATATTGAGTATTATTAAGCATAACACAAGAGCCCATAATGTCTGTGTGTTGGGGTGTACACAGGATATGAACCCTGCTTCAGGACCTCTGCTTCTCTAACCTGTATAACCGAGCCTCCTTAACTCAAACCTGTATCAGGGCCTGTTGGACAATTTGTTGGTACAGCAGCAGTGAAATGTGACTTCCTCGTGGCGGGTCAGTGGGGCTTTTTGAAGCAAAGCACAGAGCAGGCAGATTCATGGGAGGAAGAGCATTCACGGTTCTGCTGTCTTCTGTTGTATTTTTTCATGTCACACACACACACCACATACGGATTTACAGATCTCTGTTTAAGGAATTATGCTTGTGTGTGAATGAACTGATTGGCTCATCAACTTTACTTTGGAACAAATATGAAATAAAATATGACGACTTCTGGCAAAATTCATCATGTGAATCCACATAAATGTCATTCCTTGTTATTAGAAATAAGTGCTGTCTATCCTTTGCCATCCTTACGTCTTTCCTTTTTCCACACTATCGAAACCTGACTTGAATCCCATTGATTTGACAGTAATGACTCCCTTTCTTCCTATTACAACTTCACGTTGTACTTCTCACACTTTGCCAACTCCCCATTCCATGCAGGTCATTCTGTCATGACAACTGGCTGCAGGGACTTAGGCTTACTATTAGCTATTAGACATTTCAATTAAATAAGATCTTACCGATTTTCTGAGTCAATTTTTTCTGGGAAATTTAAATTCTTTAATTGAGGCTCAATTACGTGAACCAGGTAAGCATGTAGTAAACATGAGTGAAAACTGCTCTTCTTGTTAAGAGAGTCTGCAGGACAACAGCTAGACCTGCAGGCCGTGGAAGATTGCTGTGCAACGAGAAACTGTGAATGTTTTAGTGCTTGTGTGGTTCAGGATTCCTTTGGGAGCATCTGTGTTTAAATGTTTTCTTTCAGCAACAGCAGGAAACCCAATCGCCCACTGTTCTACCCGCCAAAGGAACAAAAAAAGCTAAAAGCTTGAATCACACTTTCAAGCCCGCAAAGGTGGACTTTTAAGAGGATCTGACACTTTTCAGATATACTTCAGATACATGTTTTGTTCTTCATGTGTAACCACATGCTTCATCGCCACCTAAAAAATGCTCAGAGGCTTCAGACAGCCGCTGGACAGCTTTTTGGGTTTGATTGAATTTGCCAGCAGCACAGATCGTTCCACAGCAGAAGCACATTTCCTTTGGCCGGTCCAAAGCTAAATGACACCTGGGAATTTAAGCCCGTAATGAAACTGCAGTGGCTGATCTTCATGAAACCACCCTTGAACTCAATGAGCTCCCTCGCGGCTTGAATTATGCAAAGGGGACATGCTTACCTGGCAGGACCCACCAGTTATTGAAGTGCCTAAATGTGATAGCAGAATTTAAGGCAGAACTTCCCCTCTTTAATTTAATTAGATAGCAGTCCAAGAACTCTTGAAGAAGTGATGCTGCACTCACGCCCTTTAGCATTTTACGGTATTTTGGTCAGTGCGCTCAAACTGGGTCACGGCTTTCTCCTGCAAATTCTAGGATCACTCATTTAATTGGAACACTTTTCACATTTACATCGAGTAAGAATCAGCCAACCACCTGCTCAAAAATATATATTTTTAATCTACAAGTCAAACTGTTCACTTATGAATGTGATGCAGATTTGAGTTTAAAGAAGTGAAGTCCCTTTTCTTATCGTGTTACCTTCCAAACATTGACATGGTATAATAAAAACCATGCAGATCAATTGGTGGGCTTTTTCCATAGACATTTCACAGTAGGAAAAGCATGGGTCAATGATGGCTGAATTTCAAGGGTTTACCCATCCTTTTTTTGCACCACTACATCTCTGACCATAACCTCTTGTTTTTTTATGAGTCATGAATCTTTCCCATAGTAAGGCAAAGAAATTGATATCAATACTGGCTGAGAAAAGCAGAGTAAAGCTCTGATCTGTCTTGTCATTACTGAACAGCTACACACCCTAATATTCTATTACACAAATGTGTGTCAGTACAAGAGTGTTTTTGACTTGTCTTAAAAATTAGCACAATAATGCAGGAGGAGAAATCCCAAGGAGCACATAATTGCAACCACTGTGTCACATTAATTTGGCTCAGTGCAAAATATAATCACCCATCTGGGACAGAAATTGACAAATCACTGGAATTAAACTTAATGCAACTGTTGGAAAAGTCACAAATGTCCGCACCCAAGGGCTTGGTCATCCCTATCCACTTGAGTAGTTTTTCCTTGTGAGCTGTGGGTTGATCATTCTGTATATCGGTATAACTCTTTCCAGGTAGAGGGGTTAACTGGCTGCGATAGCCATACATGTAGTTTGTTTTAAGGCAGATATGTCATAGCTTTACAGAATTTGACAGATGTAAAAGATATGAAAACAAATTTGTAGTTGATCAAAGATTATGTTAAAATATATGTTACATCCTGGGTATACTGCATGAGGTTCCCATTTAGATTTAATCGAGTACTTTTGTATTTTGATTTGTTTTGCAATATGTAGAAGGGGATGAAAAATAATCGTGGAAAACATTGCCTCACAAATTTTTTCTGTTGTTTGATTTTTTCATAAATTGCTTGTCAATGTTGGTTTCGTCTTGCAAAAAGCTGGTGAATGGGATGTGAAATCAAGGAGAAAATCAATACCAGATGCATTAGATCTAACTGCAAACACTATGTCCTATCTATCCCCGACCTTGTCTATTAATCCATATGAAGGAGTAAACATATTGGATATGCTGCTGAAATACTAAATGGGGGCTTTAATATAGGGTTTCGTCTGTGTACAGATTAATCATGAGACAGTTGTTAAATTCCTGATGCCATCGGGTCATTGACAGACTTATTGTCACAACAGGCATAGTCTCAGTTCCTAAAAAGGGGAAAAGACAAAACTGTCAAATCTTATTCCCCAACACAAGGCAACCAGTTCAGTTACATTATTAGGAAACATTGGCATATATTGGGCTTGGATCTGAAGAAGATCTTCAAGCCTTCTCTCAGGATAGTGAACAGACGGGCCCAGAATATAGGCGACAGAATAGTTCAATCACACCTGGCACAGAAAAACCAACTTCTTTCCTCTATGAAATACAAGGGAACAAATGTAATGCTTTTAGCCAATGTTATTTTACTACAAAGAAAATTCATTTTAGCCATCCTCTTAGTAGGAGGACTATTAGGTTAAAAGGTAGGATCAGCTGTTTTACAAAAAATTCTATCTATATGCTGAAGTTGGCATGTGGAATGGCTTATGTAGCCAGTAGTAGAAGTAAAATGAACAGAGCCCTGAGAACTTGTATTGCAGGACATTGCAGTACAATAGGCACAGGTGATATAAAAAGCCCTGTAGCTCCACATTTTGTGGAAACAAACATTTTGTGGCCACAGTATGATATATAAGAATCTGTCCTCCCCCAAAGGTGACACTAAGAAACAACCCCTCCAAAGAGAAATACATTTGATTAATCACTTTCAAAAGCCTCTGTAGGACTAAATTAATTCATTCTACATTAAGCCCTTTTTGTAAGTAAGATTGCTTGATGGATCTTTGTTTTCAGACAGATAGATCAGCTCTTGTGGTAGATATTTTGGCTAACTTTAACTCGATGAGTTAGTTCCCCGGCTGACATTTAAATGTATCCAACTGACTGTTTTGCAAAAGGGATCTTGTAAAAGGCAGTCTGAAATAGGCACTTGATGGCTGCATACACCTAAATATAGATTAGCTGCTTTCCACCACTGATTTTCAACATTCACTTTTAATGTTACACAAGGAAAGAGTTTTGGGATGAGGAAGAACCAGTGTGTGTGGCAAATTTAGCACTTTTTAACGGAACCTGTAGCCCCACAAACCAGCTAATGTTTGCAGCTTACATTACAGCAGATGACACTGTTGAATCCAATCCCTACACTTTTGCTATTGTGTTTTGGTATTGGAAAGACTAGAGAAAAGACATTAGCATCCAAACTCTATATCCACTTTTACTGTACACTTGGAGCGATATGATCACTTTAAAGATGTGCCGGAACAGAATGAGAAATTACGGGAAAGAGAATAATACATGTATAAGAGAGAGATATCTTTTAATGTTGCAACATCTCTGATTCCCTCTGATCGCAACTTCACAGTATTTTAACAGGTGCTTACTGGGAGGTTTCACCTTACCAAACTTCATCTCACACATTCAAACTAACAAAACTTACAAACTTAAGACAAACTTAAAAGCAATCCATAGACTGTATAAAAGAAGTGTACATGAAGTCACCAATTGGTTTGTGGACAGCAGTTTTGAAGCCTCGAGTTCTGCGTTTTGGCCGTCACCATTTTAGTGTTTTGGAGCCAGAAGTGACAAGACTATTTGGATGAGGGGTTAGTGCTACCCCTATCCTGATTGGTAACGATTTGTCAGTCACAAGGTAGCCCCGTCCTGAAGCATACGCTGCTATTTTACTCTAAATGGGACCATGATTTGCAAAATGAACATCATCCTGTATTAAAGAGTTCTATATGATCAAACTTATTTTTGCAACTAATAGAGTCGCCCCCTGCTGGCCATTAGAAAATAATAGAAAGAATGCAAGCTTAAGGCACTTTTGCATTGGCTTCACTTCACACAGGTTTCTGCCTGGTTCAAACACCAAAGCTCTGGGCTGTGCCCAGGCCCTGCCTCCAACTCTCCATCTCTTCTGTCCCATCCTTGGAGCTACAAGGAAGACAATTGTCAAGTGTAAACTCACACGGAGGACACCTTCCTGTTTCATGTTCGTTTTTGTCTCCCTTATGAACTGTGGTCTTTTGAATTGCAAGCAGAAGGCACAGTCCGGTGGGGTACAGCATCTCATTAGTAACACAGCAGGACTCTACTTTTTGCTTTTAGCTCACCACCTTAAATAACACTTACAGCTGGTCAGGGGCTTGGCGGTGGTACTTTCTTTGGATCTCCTGTCTTTGGCTGATTCTTACAGAGGATGGCATCATATGAAAGTACTTTTATTCATTATTAGCTGTTGGTGAAGAAAGGCAGGCTTTGATACCTTTCCATGGTCTGTACTCATGTTTAAATAGATCTCTTTAACTTGACAGACACACTCACACGTAACCCCATACAAGGTCTTGTAATCAAACTCCCGAAGCTGGTACCATTACACCTCTGACTGGTGTGAGACAATCCTTTCTCATTCTGTCACCCAGAAACAATGCCAGGCTGCTCGCATTTCATCTAATACAACCTGACATAAACCATTACACTCAATTCCGAAAAAAAGAATACACATTCCCTTAAAAGAGCAACCTCATGTTTGTTACCAGAGGCTTTCTTCTGGCTTAACACGGACTGTCAGGGGCAATTTTATGGAGGAAAACATTGGGTTTTCATCAGTTTTCATAAACTCCACACAAATCTCTGCTCCAGCCACACTTTAGTTTAAATTGTGTAATTACTACTCACCTCTATAAGTATATTAACATCAACCATGCTTTTTATGAGTTGTAATAGAACAATTAAACATTGGGCCCCTCGCATATTGAAAGAAGAAGAGATCAGCTCTCCTCACAGCAGTCTCACTGCTCCATATAATGATATACATTATCAACAATATAATGCAACCACAGCTGCCTGGTGGAAGGAAGTCAATACAGAGAAGGCAGAGAGGAAAATTAAAAAGAGTCTTCAACAGAACCACCACACTCAGAGGTGGGAAACTGAGCGAGTAAGAGCCCCTGTTGATGAGTGGAAAGAGTCCAGTGGGGTGGAGAGATGTGGCAGAAAAAAATTCAGCCAGATTGAAGAGCCCCTCACTGAAAGAGATCAGCAGATCAGCAGGGTCAACGAAAAAAGGCAGTTAGCACTGAAACACAGCAAAATGGGATGTGCCGCTTTTGAAAAAAAAACTCCAAAAAGCAGCTTGTGGAAAAAGACCTCTCAGACAAGGTGATAAACTCTCTGAGATTTGTGAAAGGAGAGCATAGCAGTGGGGGGAAAGAAATAAAGAGCCGAAGGAGATGCTACTGGTCAAACACAAGATATTGAACCAGGAGGAGGCAGAGAGGAAAGATGAGATCGGACACCTCACAGAGGAAAACCTCCAGCTTCAGGCACATTGCCTGAGCTCATCTTTTCGATTTTAACAACGTATTTCAGAAGACTTCAGACCTTTGGAAGTGAAATAAAAAATGTCGTCCCTCTTTTCAGGAGTTCACAATGGTAAAAAAGCAGAAGAAGAGCTTTTGGAGCTGGAATCTGCATAAATAAAACAGCGACAGCAGTTTGTCTAGCTTAGGACGACTCACTCCTCCTGATCCACCCTTCTCCCTTTACCCTAACTCCCCCAAGTCCTCCCTGCCTCCACTTCTTCCTACCTTTATGTATTTCTTGTAAACTGTTCATTCAAATTCAAAAAGGTTAATCATATGTTGGCCTATCTGCCTGCTTCTGTCTTTCTGAGAAGACCAGGACCATAGACGTTATGTAACATTATACGACAACATATGTTTTCAATTTCTCTTCATCAATCATACTCAACACTGTCAGGTATGAAAATGATTTGTTACCAACTTAAACTGTAAAAAGTAATTCGCTGGTATAGTTCATACTACCTACATTTAAAATGTAGATTTGCTCAAATAAGTTATCCTTTTATGTGTGATTATTAAGCTAGTCAGACCTAATGCGGACGCAGCTTTGTGATTACTACTGATGTTGGCAGAGAGGTTAAATTTGTCCATAACTTTGGTTAATGGAGAGTAATACCACCTAGTTAACTATTAACTGGGCAAAATACTTATTTCATAGTGCTTGTAATCACAATAAAGATCAATAAATACAAGTTAAATGTGTAGTGGTATGGGCTATTCCTGCCAAAAGTCAGGCGCACCGTGAAAGTGTCCCACATGATGCTGAAAAGGGATTGAGTATTTTAACCGTATCCGTAATGTCTGCTTTTTAGAGCCAAGCGTCTGTCCAGCTAGTTTTTGTAGTTTAATGGTGTTGTCAACAGTCGTATAATGAAGAGAAAATAGCAAGGGGGGGAATGGCTGAAAAAGGTGAGGCTATTCACATTTCATTGACATCGATTTTGCACTGAAATGACAGCTGTCAGCCGCAGAGAGGAGAAAAGTTTGACAGCAATGTTATGATTGGCTCACGGAGAGCGTCGTAAAATCTGGTTCATTTAACTGAGAGAGTCAACCTGAGATAGTCAGCTGATTGACTTGGAAGTTAGAGAGAGGGACCGAGGGAGAGAAAATGTTAATGAATGATTAAGCTATAAATAGCCACGTCCCTGATGTAAGTGTCTCTATCTCAATTAGAACTAGATTAGTACTGAAACACTGCAGCCAATTAACAACATCGAGACCTACCTGTTCAGAAAATGAAACATCTGCCTTAGCACCTTCTCATTCATACTGTAGCAGCACAACCAATTTTCACTTTGCTTTTACCACCAGAAATAGTCAGGGCCATTTGTCACATGCACGTCTTCCTCTGAGAAATGTCTTTTTCATTGTAACTATTCATGCTAAAATCTTCTTCTTTTATTTGTTGCTGCAGTTTAAGCTTTTACGAGCTGTGTAGTGAAATAGAGATTTATGAAGCTCATGGATTATTACTGGTTACTTTGCCCCCCCCCCCTCAGTCTTTCCTTTTCCCAGTTTGTACCATTCTGCTTAAAGTGTGCTGCTGAGTTGAATATTCTGGCTCTTGCTTGGCATTCCTCCCGCTGTCCTCCCAGTCTTCAACTTATCTTCAGCATCATCCTCGATGTTGCCATGACCTTCATACAAATGTCCAGATTTACCTTCCACCCGCAGCCTGCTGAAGCCTCGCTGTAATTTCGTCTATCCGTCCACAGCTCTCTGATCTGTCAGTGGGTCCACAGCCTCTCTGTGGGTACAACCTCTCCCTTATTTCATCTCTCCCTCCCGTTTGTTCCTCATAAAGCCCTGATCGATCAGGTCTGCCATCACTGTAGGTCCAGGAGTCTTTGATCAGGTAGCCACACTGCTTCATTGGAAGTCTCTTAGTGATCGGTTGCTGCTATATTGTAGTGGGCTGATTTGAAACTACATAACCACAAAATGCTATTTTAAAATAATCGCACCAACAAAAAATAACAGCAATATCAGGTGTAATACGGTATTAAATACCTTATTAAAATTAGTGGATATGTATTAACTGTGCATGTTAAAGACAAAGGACTAGGGTTTATTCCAGTTTATCATTGCTGCTTCATGTTTTCTTAAAACCCTTCCCGCTGGATGGATTGGCACCAAATTTAGTGCACACATTCATGGTGTCCAGAGGATGAATTGAAATAACTCTAGTGATCTTCTGATTTTTCTTCTAGCGCCATCATCAGGTTAATAATAATATTGTCCAGTACTTGGTTTATGATGAAATAATTGCAAATTAGCTGTAGTGTGATCAGTGCAAATGTTAGCATGCTACCATGCTAAACTAAAATGTAAACATTGGAAATGTTATACATGCTTAACATCATCATGTCAGCTTGCTGACATTAGCATTTACCTGAACAAGTACAACTACATGGATGGATGGATTATCTTGTCAAAGGAGAAATGCTCACTAACACAGATTTGAACAAGTTTGTGCACAAAATTTGAGAGAAATAAGCCTTTTGTGTGCAAAGAAAAATAATTCTTCTCTTTCAAATCGTGAAAAATGAGGACGAAAATGAAAGAGTTTGTTTATATTTTTGTTCAGTGTACTTGGTTACTTTGTCTTTACTTGGTTTTAAGCTCAACTTCATCTTTACTAAAACTCGAATGTGCTCAGTGATGGACTTGTCTTGGACTCAACTTAAGCCATCTTGTCCACAGCCTTCTTGCCTTAACACAAATTCAATGTCTTTACTCCAAACATTTCAATCCACTGAAAATGCAAGCAGAAATAACTATAGTCTCCATCACATTAAGTGCTAATCACTAAGCACCCACACAGACACCAAGCTGAGCTGGAATCTTCAAGCAATCCACTTAAAAAATTGAAAGCTATTGAAGACATTGTCTGGTCCTTTCATGTACACCTCTGAGTCACTATTTCACATTTCCTCCATCTGAAGACTTAGAGACAAACAATAGCTGAGAAACTGTAGTTGATGGCCTAGGAGAAATCTCAAAAGAAATCCCAAAGCCTCCATAATTGGAAAGTGTAACACTTCTAAAAAGGACACAAGCATGGAGGAAATTAAAAAGGCTGACTCATATGATGAGTATATTGAGAATAATAAAAGAAAAATCCAAAACTTGAGGGCAAGTGGCAACGACAGCATATTAGGGCCATGTAGGTTAAAATAATATGTATATTCTGAGAAGAGACTCCTAAGAATTCCCGAGATTAAGGTCGTAAATTTACGAAAACTAAAACTCCGATATAGATATAGTTTATCCTCTGAGAATAAAGTTGTAAATTTAGGAGAAAAAAACTGGAATATTTAGAGAGCATCAGCAGAACATGTTGGAGGCTCCACATCCAGGGGTGTTCGGACACTGGAGGACAGCCACAGTGAGCCCTCCTCTCACCCCCTATGACTGCTTATCCAGGCCCTAAGCAGCCTCTAGCAAGCTTCATTGAGAACCAGAGGGAGGCTGGGAAGTTGGCATTGTGATGGAAATCTTAGAGCTGGTTCACTCTAACAAGAAGTTTCAGGAGACCTGGATGTCTTACACAGGAATATTTATTGAAGCTCGATTGAGGAGAAAAGGGAAACACCACGTGTGAATCACAGCGTACTGCTACCCAAATCTGAAGATGGTGTCCTGAAGCTCAGTATTTAACCCTCCCCAGAACTGATAAGTTCCACTATATCCAAATAGGGTTATTCCTAACTCAGCCTGGTCTGTGTGATGACTCTATTGGATATCGGATCCAGACAGGGAAAGACGTCAACCATTGCTGTCCTAACAACAGCATAGCCTCTCTACAGTCTCTCTTATCCAGCGTCAACAACTGGGCGCCAGCCTGTTGTGTCTAAACCCGAAAACAGAAGATATCTAGCTGACCTTGGTCTACCAGAGGCCAGAGCCAACTCGGCCTTGTCTGGCACACAGAGTGAGACAGGCGAACAGAGACAGACAGTTGACCTGACCTGTGAAGCACTGTCTTAAGTTACCTTTAACCTACAAGAGGGAACTTTAACATACAAGAAGGAAAATTCTATTCTATTCTCTATTGGTCCTATTATTGCTAATTCCAACTGCAAAGTATAATTTGATTAGGTCATCTACTGCAGGCACAATATACGGCAAAGTGAATCGATGTGGTTCTGGTTTTTTTCTCATAAATTTCCATAAAAAGTTTTTTTTTTTTTTTTTTTGTAAATGTACAACTTTGATATTGCAGTCTTTGAAAACTATTTGAAGGTTCTTGTTTAGACTGCCTACATGACTTTTAAAATTGACTAAATGTTAGAATCTCAAATTACTGCTTTTTATTATTTGGGTTATAATTTGACAGTTTATATATTATACCTATTGTCCTTTTTGGACTATGTAAAGCAATGTTTAGCATACTCATCTTCATTATCTTTATAATCATAGTAGATTGTTATTTTAAACTGGTATATAGGTCAAAACTACATTTGTTGTACAAAATATGCATTTTTGTACCCATTAGTTCCATTGGATTCTTCATGCAATGATGGCGGAGGGGTATGCTGGGAATATGATAAAGTAAAGCAAAGTCACATGAGATGAGTGCCATCGAATGGTTTGGGAGGGGTTGGGAAGGTTGAGTAATTGTCAGACTAAAGCTGGATATACTTTTTTCCATCAAGATGTCTAATCATTGACACAGCCTCCAGTGAAGGAATTGATTTATAGTTCCGATTATGTAACCATTTGATGTTGAGTTGAGATTTGTGTTGGACATCACAGTAGTGTTCCCAGGTGCTACAAACAATATCATAAATAGACTCGAGAATCATTGTATTTCAGACCAAACTACTGTCCATTCAAACCTAATTGTGTGGACAGCCAGAGCTGAGTTTGGAATGTATCACATTTGTTGCAAAGGCTATGCGATGGTTCACAGTACATCCATGAGTTCACAAGGTTGACTACAAGTGGCCCTGACTGTAGGCTAGTGTATATCATGCACATTGCAGGATACACCATCTATCCTACCATGTAGCATTTCTAGGGAAGGCAATGTTGTTCTGTTGGTCAGTCTTGTTTGCCTGTCTGTTCCTCAGACAGTCCAACACTTTGGTCAAGACTGAAACTATTGGAGGAATTGCCATGAAATTGTATATCCCATTTTATATTTGCATTTGGTTTGGTCATAGATATGTTTCTATTCCCAGAATCACACAAATACCAAAGTGTAATATTGTAAGAAGTGCAATGTGGTGCAAGATTTTACATAAAAGCTTCTTCATGTGAAAGTGAAATCTGTGCTAAATGTGGCCCAACTCACTCCCCTTGGCTCTTTAAAGCGTATTCATCATCAACTGACATCATGATCTTGAGAGGTCCTGGCCAGACAGACAAAAATGAGTTGAAAGGAAAAACCCAGCGACAGATGGGGACTGTCGAAGCCTAGTGCTTCATCCCTGATTCCCTGGACAGTGTTTGGAGGGTTTGGACTGAGTGATGTGGCTTATTTGATGAACAAAGAGATCACATGTTGTTACCCATCCTCCTTATCTCTGTTCTACTCCCATAGTTCTGTTTAATTAATTTAATAATTGTAGGAGGTCTGTATAAGGGGCCGCTCTCCTGCTGAGAAGGTAATGTGGGTGTGTGTCAACCTTGGCAACCTTCCCGACTCTGCCTGTGGTTTCACTGTCAAAATGAACCCCTAATAACATTATTTGATGGAGAGTTGGTGGTAAGGAGGATAATGTGGGCTCAAAATGGTTGCAGGAAGATACGGAGGGAGGGAAAGCTGAGAAATGCAATCAAATCAGTTTCTAGTCAAAAAGAAGTAAATGGTCCTTGGACTGTCAGAAAGCTATTAGCGGAAAGGAGACGAGAACAGTAGAGAAAGAATCACGGTCTGATACTGTTCAATTGTGCAAATTACATATTGTTTCCAGGAAGTCAAACAAATAGTTTCAGATTTAGTTACAGCTATTTTCTTTTTTATTCAATTGGTGTCAATGCAGCAGGCTGGCCTTGAAGCTATAGAGGCCCACAATCCCACAACAAACAAAGTATTCCATTTTTGTTTTCCCCATAAGAGTACAATCAGCAGCCATCTTATTATTTTAACAGCTGACAGCCTGAATTCTTCACAATGTGGATTTCAGTAAATGCTGGAAACGCTCCTTGGGGATTAAGCTGACTGAACAGTATCATTCAGTTACTGTCGAGTTTTTGCCGACACAATGATGGCTACTTGATTCAGTAAGTCAAGTGCTTCAGGTACATCATGATTTATTCACAAAGTTTGTTTCCACTGCACTGTGATGCATTATATTTTTAATCACTGCTGGTCCGCTGCTGTAGCCAATCTACTTCAAGACTTCGATTGACGTCTGCATGAGAATCCCAGCAGTGCAGCTGTCTCTGAGATGCTGGTTGTGCATGTTTGACATCACAAAAAAAAACATACCGCATTCGAAGTCTTATAATGTGTAAATGTAATCTAACGGGGGCTAGGATGACAGACGTTGCTCAAAAACCATTTCTTCCTCAAGTATTTATCCAGCCGAGAGCCTCGCATAACTCATCAGTCCTCCTTTAAGTGGGTGGCTTCAGGGGATGAATCCTGTTGTCTGAAGTGAAATGATTGGCCACAGCACGCTGCTGTCGTCTCTGTTTGCTTATACATTGTTCGGCTACCAGCTCCAACCATTTCCCTGTGTCTCAGCACACCCATAACATCATACACATTAACGTATGTTGTGTTGATCCTTCACAAGCCCTGGTCTTTAATCCTTTTAACCCCCGACAGTCCTCGGAGCATCCAGTTATGCATGACGTTATGGTCATGGACCTCTCTCTCTCTCTCTATCTCTCTCTGAACAATAAAAACTGAGGTTCTGCATCCAGGGTTGTCGGAGGTCGTCATGGTTGTGTGACAGCTACATGACCCATTTTTGACCCTCAAAGCTGGACCCAGGGCTCTGTGAGTCATAGCTAATATAGTCTGCTAAAAATATCCCTGCTAATACGTATGTGTTTCCACTGACTCCCCCCAAATCCTCTCATCTGTATATGCATATTGGCATATGAACTTACAGCAAGTCTTAACAAAAACATCTTCTGTTTTGTGGTTCTTCATCTACCGTCACAGATCATGAATTTAGTTTATTTGGACATAGATAAATAGAGAGGCTCAGTTTTAAAATGCAGAGACAAACACATATGAAAAACTGCACATTCATGCAGGTCACAGAAAATACAAGGGTCTTAAAATAAATACAACTACAGGCAGTGTCCCCAGCGCATCAATGTCAAAGCAAGGTTGCACATGAAGTGTCATATTTCAGTGGAGAGCAAGCAGCCAAATGTTTTTACTGACCTGACCAAAAAGCTGGCAGGTCAAGTAGAGTCAGTCTCCCATGTTGGCTGGGTGAATAAATTAGTCACTATTATTGAAATGTGCGCGATGTGATCTAAAACATCTACTCCTCCCTCACTGAAAAAATTCCAAATCTACAAAGAACCAAATATTGTTCATTTCAAACATCCTTCTAGTGTCAAATTCTGTACATACATCATTCTGCATAGTGAAGCTCAAACATCTAATCTTGTCAAATGCTCTCTGGTGGTGGTGAGAAAAGTGATTACTATATAATGTTTTCTTAATAGTTATAGTTAATAGTTATAATAAATTAAAGTGTCCTCATATTTCCATAGAAGTACAAGGAAGCATAGCACACAGGAGCTGTGCATGTACATAAATTAAACTTCAGGCTTACATACAGGCAACTGGCAGGCAGGTTTTAATGCAGCTAACAAACAAGGACTTGGCAGGCAAGCAGAACATCATAAACAGCTAATAAAAAAAACACAGGTTTTAGGCAGGGATGGTTGCACCACAAAGCAAACAGCATCAACTGGCAAACGACATGCAAAAAGAGCCCTCTTTATACAAACACTGACAGTAATTGGAAAGGAAGTGCAGGTGGGGAGGCAGGCAGCAGACCAGAAGGGATTACATGTGAGCGACATTACAGGTGTGACGCACAGGAAAGCAGTAAGCACGCCAGGATTAAATACACAGGTGAGTAAACTTTTGCATTACATGTAGTTAATTGAGTCTATTTAAATAGAAAAAAAAGATTAATTAAATCTGGTATGTGAAGTCACTATTTAATGTTCGATCGTTTTTATGGGTAGACTTTTTACAGCTTGCCTCTCGGTCATGCAATTAATTCTAATGTAGCTGTCTCACTTGGCCTTAAGAGTAGGGCTGATGGGCTGCCTGCACTGTCAGAGACATTGATTTTATGATGGCGTGCATGTATACATGATATCAGGCACATCGAGGTATTCCAATTCGGTATGGACAGCTAATAATCTACTACATGGTGTGTAGATGACACTTCAGATCATGTTCCACACACCATTTCATGCCACACTGCCTATTTGGGGGGAAGAAGACATTATCCAGCAGCCTGCAAGTGTTCCTGTACATCACATTAACTCAAAAGAAGGTCGAGTACATTTATAGAAAGAAAGTCTTGCGAGAAAGGAGGCTGTTCATATAAACTTATTATTTCCAGGATGTTGTGAAAATCAGTAGGAAATGCTGATACAGAAACAAGCAGAAAAGTTATGAGTTTTTGATCCTGCATTTACTGGTGGGACTACATTCTTTGCACCAAACTATCTAATACAGTGATTTGTCATATTTCATGGTGAGAACTGTTAGAACTGTTAGCACAGCGAAAGACAGCTTTGTCAGAATAGAGGCAGGGATTGAGGTTCTTGCTGTTTACTAAGCTCCCTCGCTGGCTTTCTCTTGTCAATATTATAGACTGAGCCGACTTTATTAAAACAAGGAAAGCCGGCGCTGGAAAAGAGACGTCAGAGGAAGGAAGGCAAAAATAACAAACGTGTAGCAGCACATGATATGTAAATGACAGTTATCAGTTATCTTTATTTTTTATTTAGATGATTGATGTAATGTCCTTATGTTGAAGGAACAATAATCGACTAAATAATATCTGTACGCTAAATATAAAAATCTACAGCTAGGAGATGGTAAGCTTGGTTTATCATAAAGATTTGGGGTAGCTATAGGGAAACCGCTCGCCTGGCTCTGTCTGAAGGTTCAGTGAATTAAAAAGATGTTAATGAGTGAGCTTTATAGGTTTGCTTTGGCACGGTCTACCTTTGGACGGAGGGTTTTGGACAGGCCAGCTAATGTTTCCCCTCTGCTTCAAGTCTTAATGCTAAGCCAAGCTGACCGTCTCCTGGTTGCAGCTTAGCTTTAAAGCCTTTACTGCATCTCATCACATTACAATATTTCACTGGTTAACAGCAAGTGTGTCATGGAAAAACTGTACACAGCAATTACGGTTACTTTACCTCAACGTTTATGCTGTGGGCTTTTTACAGCGCCTCTCACAAAACCATAATTCAGCCCTCTCATCCTGACAGCCGGCGAGGCGACTCGAAGGCCTCGCGTGGAAAGCCAGCCTGCATGACATCCAGAAATTACACCGAGCACTCAAGGGCAAAACCTGTGTTAATTTGAAACACTTGGGTTTTACAGTACAGCAGCAATAAAGGCAAAGGTCTGCGGAGGTCAGATAGGAGCCGGGAGGTGAAAGAGAGTGGATAAGCGGAGAGGAGACAGTGATAAGGGAAGGGCAGAGGCAGAGTGTAATGGTGTCAATCGGAACAAAGGCCATGAGAAGTGAACAAATTGAAGAAGAGGGCCGCGAGGGATTAGGTGGCAAAATGAGGGAGATATTGAAAGGAGAGCAGAGAGAGGGGGCTGGGGGTTGGATTGTGGGAGAGAAGGATAGAGGCAGAGAATACGGGGCAGACTAACAAGGTTAAACCGTGTGTCTACTACACACTGTAGGCCTACACTATTTCCTGCCTTCTAGCCTCCAAAGTAATGAATCTAATGTGGGGGAATTAAGCCATGTGGCACGTTACGGCCACTTTAAATAGTGTATTGGCACTGAATGCATAGACAATCACCCATACAGGTGTACATAGTATGAACTAATTGTTTCACAGTTTATTTGTAGCATGCAGCTCTCCTAAGCTCTCCGAGGTAGTCGTTTTTACCCAAACTATGATCTATCCTAACTCTAACCGAGTCATGTTTGAGCCTAAACCTAATCAAACCTTACCCATGGCTGTGTATGATCAAGCGATGGTTTAATTTTTGAAACAGCAGTGTTGTACTGTGGAAGGGCCATCAGATCAGAAAACACTTCTTATATGCTGTTGTGGAGGGCATGGACTAAAGGCGTGTTTTTATCGTGCCATCGTTTATCGACTTGTTGCTCTAGTTACTGTAGTTCTTGTAGATAGGCCGATAATAACACATGGACAGAATTTCAGTGTTTAATAAATCATAAACTCCATTTATAAAACATTATTGCCTGCCACCGTCAGCATACTTGGGGTGATCTATTAATATTTGGGGTATCATTATAGATTGGGAAGTCACAGTAACTTTGTTTTTCCTTGTTTGCCTCGCTCCTCACTAAGTCTAACACATCGTGTTTTCTCAGTTTTCTAAGTGGTATCTGTCCATACATATTCTGAGATTTCGCCCCCTATCCCAAAACAAGGTTTTTCACCTTGTTTTGGGATAGGGGGCAAAATTTTGGGATAGGGGGCGAAATTTCCACAGACCTCACTGTATAGAGTTTTAATGGGGACTTTTCTACTAAAGAAATAGTCCCTATGAAAACTGTCCACAGTGAGGTCTGTGGAATTTCCATTTGACTTCATTGTAAAAATATCCCAAAAGGTTGAGAAATAATACCAAACCTTGCAACTCGGCTTACACATGCCTGAATTACTATACCTCCCATGACAATCAGTGACCTAATTCATAGTTAAGCCATTAGAGGTCTACGCACGCATCCACAGAGCTGGAGTTACTCAAGTTAACTGCTATTTTCAATGGGTGTTCTATTGCTTTTTGAAATCATACACTATATTTCCATTTATCACTGCAATACAGCATATTAACTCCCTCCCAAAGATCATTTCAAAGAGGACAAATTCAAGATGATGCTTTATACCCTTGGTGTCTGGAGTTCTGTTAATATGGTTTCAGATAAATGGCTTCACTTTTATGTCAAAGCTAACCTATTTGTAGCATGGTCCCTGCGGCTGGAGAGAAACACCTTTAATTAAAGTTTTTGCTATCTTGGCTCCACAGACAGACCATTACAGCTGCAGATTAGTGAACCAGTCACTACCAATGAGAGATGTCCGGCAGGTAATTTTGCCACAACATTTTCCTTAACAATTCTGGTCTAAATGAAAATTCCCAGCAGACTTCCATTACTCACACCTCCCCGATTGACAAATGTGGAATCGGGTTTTAAAACACTTCATAGCATCTTTTAGCTCACAACTTTTTTGGTTCACTCTGACAGCTCTCATTAGGGTCATTTTCTGCCTGCAGCACGCAGCTGTTTTCAGCTAAAAAGCTCAGATAATCCCATTTTACACTATCTGTCCAGCACCAAACAGCAGACAGACACAGTAAGAAACCAGCTGGTAAACACAGTGTGATAGCTTTGACAAATGTTGCCAATCAATACATCAACCTCTCCGTCACGTCTTCCTACCTTACATGAGGATTTTATAAACCCTTCTGCACAAAGCCTGTCACGATCATTGTCCAAGGTACTGATCCTGGAGTCCCCAGGGGACCCTGGGATGTCTCGCTGCTCATCATTCATGAGGATTTGTTCAACTACTACTACTAGGGGGTTCACTCGTCACAGATGATGGGATTAGCCATTTCAAACATCAGTGCTGGTTTAGAAAGCTTTGCAATTAATCCCCAGGTAATGCACCATTAGTTAGTCTGAGCCTATATTAGTTTGCCTTGGTAAAGCAAGGCATTACTGTATTGACAGTATATTACCAGCTGTAGTTTTGTGTGTGTGTGTGTATCTGTATTCCCTGTGCATAGGTGTGTGTGTGTGTGTGTGTGTGTGTGTGTGCTGCGTCATATTTCTAGCTAGGCTGTTATCCCAGTCATGTCACAGAATCAGGTCGTGTTTTTCAGGTATTGTGGGATGAGTACAGGGCCCCATACAAAGCATAGTCTAGGGAACACCTTAATCTGCCACTCAGGTTCATTGTAGAGTTAATTTACTGGGCTGCTTGAATCACTTACAGATGTGTCTCTTACACCTTATTCACACCGGCACGGATTCTGTCATGAGTTGCAAAGTGGCAGAGTGAATTGCGGCCACAGTACCTGCTGTCTCTTGTGGGCATCACTCCCTACTACTTTGAGGAAGTGAATAAACAGTGGCCAATGCAAATGCTTACATCATATAGTTATTATAACAATATTTGCCTTTTACTTTCTTGTGGTATTTTCATTATGACACTGTCTCCCCCTCTCTCCTCCCCTTTCAACCCAACTCGGTCGATGCAGATGGCCGCCCACCCAGAGCCTGGTTCTGCTCGAGGTTTCTACCTGTTAAAAGGGAGTTTTTCCTCGCCACTGTCGCCAAGTGCTTGCTCATGGTGGGAACTGTTGGGTCTCTGTAAATAATATTTTAAAGAGTATGGTCTAGACCTACTCTATGTGAAAGCGTCTTGAGATAACTTTTGTTATGATTTGGCGCTATACAAATAAAATTGACTTGACTTGACTGTGAAAAAAAGATAACAATGATACCAACAACCAAACTTTGTTTTTTGTGTTTTTTTTCTTCCCAGATGTATTTTGATCCTTTGACGGGGCCCAACCCTCTGGTTCCACCACATAACTGTAATATAAAGTAAGTAAAATCAGCTCCACATTGACGAGCTACAACAGTAAAATGCTGCTTACACATTGATGCATCAGTATTAACAATCTAATGGTGTCATATATAATAATACATCAGTCACAGGAGGCAAAACCAGCACTTTTACTTTTGATTCTTTAAATACATTTAGCTATTTACTTCTGTACTTTTACTTGAGTAGGATATTACATGTAGATCTCCGAAATGTAATTTTCACATCGTTGCAGTGGTACTTTTACTGAAGTAGAGAATCTGAAAACCTGCAGATATGAATTGAGTCATTTGTGGCTGAAATGACTGCATGTGTATGCGTGTCATGTGGGTGGAGGGGCATGAGTGAGTGCCATTGTTTTAAGAGGTTTGATGACCACTGCCCTAACACATACTTCACACTCCTTCCAAACAGAAGCGGCTGCACTTTAACATTTACAGTATTTCTTCTGTGTCACAGGTAATTATTGTGGGGTCAGAATAAAAAGTAAGTAATTATAAAAGTCGCTCCCTCTTACTGTTTGCTGTCCTCCCATTGGTAACATTTGCAAATTAGACTTTTAAAGTTATGAGTGATTTAAAAAATGTTTTTTGACAATATCCCTTTCACATTTCCCCAGTGACCCAAATTCACCAAGGTAAAGTACAGAACCTGACAGTGAATGTATGGATATGTTTTCCAGCGCCTGGTTGGTTCAGAATATTTCCATCCACAGTACAAGGTGATATATACATACTGTACAGTATGTTCTTTGTCAAAGACATCTCTGAAACTCCCCCGATTTATTTCTGAATCTAATTTGAAGAAAGACTTATAATTTGGAAAATAATTCTTGAGTGATACTTGATACTAAATAGCATCAAACAAAGCAACAACCACATTGTGTTTGGAAGTGAAACCACGTCTCCAGTCAGACAGACTGAAACAAGAAGAAAGAAGAAGAAGAAAGGCTGAGCTCGCACAGCCAAACTTTTCATCACAACTTTAATTTTAAGGGGATTGTGGATGTTTTATAGTAGCACAATATATAATTTATAAGTGATGTGCACTGTGGGGATTTGTCCTGTCTCTGTGCTGTCTATTTCACACACCCCACCATGCCTTTCTTTCTATATGCTGCAGGTGTGAGAGCAGAGCTGTAATTACAGAGAGAGTGTCGGCTGGCTCAAACTCTGCCCAGACAGCTGCTCTCTGCCCCCTTCACTACAAATCCCCACGTCATCGGCCGTTCTCGGCAAATGAATCATCCTTCTAATGTACAATTCCAACTATTTCGCTTCTTTGAAAACCTTACTTTGGCATTTCAGAGGAATTGTTGCAGTACAATAGAAAGTGCGAGGGTGTTACTGCTTTTCATTTTTATTTCCAATCAGCTTCTTTACAACATGGATCACTGAGGCCGACAGCTTTAAACTGAGGGCTGCACAGTTCTGAGAAATATCTTCCAATACTGAGGAGCTTTGAGTGGAAAATGAGCAATGAGGTCAAAACTGTTCAACTATTGTTATTATCTGCTGGCTTATACTCCATCAGCATGATTCATAGATGTCTATTGAATGTGCTCTATCTGAATTATTTTCCTCTGAAAACATTATATCCCCAGTGATAATCATTATAGTTAATTTAATGACCCATGTCATTATTATTATAGAAGCATACTCTCACCCAACTGGAATAACATGCTCACTTGATCAGGGAGTGATAGTATTTGCACTGTTGCATGCACTTGTAATAGCAAAGACACTTAAGAAATTTCCAGAACAAAACATTTTAACTACATGAAAAATAACTGCTTGGAAACCATCCCTGCATTCCTTGTCTTCATTTGTGTATTAATCAGATTCATGTGGTCAAATAATTTTGGCCAAACCAAACAGCAAAACCAAAAGTATGCTCTGCAGATTTGGGGGAGGCGCAGCAGATAGATAAGCAGCTGGTCTGAAAACAGGCATGACTCTCTCGGGCCAAAGGTGTCAGGGTGAGACCTTTCCAGCGCTGTTAACTTTAATAGGAGACGTCATGGTGACTCATGTCCTCCGACTCTGAATAAAAAGTGAAATACAATGAGTTGAGGCACCTGGAAGTTGTTGAAAGTAGGAGAATCAAGACTGTCGTCATACGTTCAATTAAAAAGAAATTAAATTAAACATGAATGAAGCATTGCTTCATTCATGTTTAATTTTTTTCTCATCATGCAAAAAAAATTACAAAAGCAGAAGTAGCATGACCTTATTTTTTTAAAGGAATAGTTTTAAAGGATCACTACATTTTGGGAAATATGCTTATTGGCTTTCTGGCGGAGAGGTGGATGAGATCAACACCGCTCTCACCACTAAGCGTAGCAACTAGCGTGGCTCTGTGAAATGGCAACAAAATCCACCTACCAGCACCTCTAGAGCTCACTAATTAACATGCCACGTCCTACTTGTTTAATCTGTACAAAAAACGTTGCTGGTTACTGCTCAGGGCCAAGAAATAGTAAAGATACGTGCATTTTCCAAAATTTAAAACCTTTGCTTTAAGTGTGACGTACTCATGTAGCGCCGTGCCATGTAGCGTGGCAGTGTGTCATGTAACATAGTGGCATCATTTCACCTTGCATAGTTTCATTTGACGGCCATAGCACCTGTCACACGGACAGACCAGGTAGCGAGGTAACCAGCTGGGATGGGCTGATTGAATGTGAAGTCGTTTCTTTTCTTCAGAGTTGATGCAAGTAAATGCTGGAGAGTTGGACAGTGGTGTATCTTAATGACAAGACGCTGCCATTGAGTGGGCTTACATGGAAAAACAAAGGGCAAATCGACGTCCGTCAGATATCGACGATGTGACTTCATTCTGCACACAAACAAATGCAGCGAAAAGCTGGTTTATATTGGATTATATATTGAATTGCATTAGGACTTCAGGTGGCTCACTCTCCAAAGCAGGAATGAGGCAGGTTGAAAGAAAGTAGTTAACTGTCCGAATTGTGGTGATTTCACCATTTGCTTGTAACAATTCTTGAATCTTATTTTTAGCCCAATAAGTTGTGTCAGGAACTGTTGTAAAACAAATATGTAGACACCCTGTACTTTGACCTTATTTGGTTTTATTGTCCATGCTCATCAGTCACTATTCACAATGACTTGTAATTTAAATTAACCTCAATACCAATTATTCCTCAGTTTATCTTCATTTAGTTCCTGCCTAACTCGAGCAGTTTTCTCCACCTACAACAGCTCACTGTTTAATTGATGTCCTTGCAATTTTTTTTTTGTGTGTGTGTGTGTCTCTGTAATTCCTGCATTGGTTCCAGTACCAATTAACTTAATGGGATTTTCCAGACAGCGCCTCTCATGTCTCTCAAAAATAATTTTCAAACACATCTGTCTCCGAGCCATGCAGCTTAGTTGGAAGCGTTCTTAGGGAAAGGAAGACAGGAAACTGTATTGCAAATGCCCACTTACTGTATATGATGTGCGATATATTACAGTGTCCCTTAAATTGTAATTCTTTTTTGACATTTCTGTATGTACTTTTTTTTAACCACAAAGACTGCCGTTTCCCACTATCAGCTCCATGGATTGCTCTGGGTAAAACCTGCTAGCTACTGTCAACGAAATACTGCTCACATTCTCCTGCTCAAATCTAGTATATTCAAGCGAAATCAAACCACCAGAGTGATATTACTGTATGGTAGCTATATTCCAACTACCTTCAACATTGAGCCATGAAGTTATTAACAAAATGCTAACGTGTCTGTGTAGGTTTTCTAGGTAGGTGGGCTCCACGTGGGCCTTTCTTGGAGAAAAACTGGGTATGAAATTGTCGCCCCTTTGTTCTCCGTCTTCCGTTGCTGTCCCCTGATTTTGGGGGCCGACTCCTGTGTGCAGCTAGGTAGGACTGAACCATTCAATGTTTGCACTGAGGGGTGTGACATGGCAGGCTACCTAGATGATTTTAGCATAAAATGAATGGACACATACACCAATTGAATGTTGTTTCTGAAATTAGAAGTGAATAAAATGTTACATTAGAGGCCGTATATAATTTCTGCAGATAATTAGTACATGTTCAAGTTGTATTTTTGAGGGCCTCAGTCAGCCCAGGCTCCTTGGAATCATCCAGGGTTTACCCCCCTTTATGGCACCCCTAGGGTCTACAGGCATTGTATGTATCACTTCCAGGAAATAGCATAGATTGGCACTTTGTGCCCATTGTTGTCTAAAGCGCGCATTTTCTCCCTTCCTACTTGATTTTGTATATTAGAAAAGGCCATGTCGGTTTGTTGGTCATCATTGGTAGGAGTGCCATGACATTTGGTACAGACATTTGCGGTCGCCAGTGGATGAATCCTGGTGACTTTGGTGATCTCCTTGACTTTTATCATAGCAACTACATTGGATGGATTGCCATGAAATTTGGTACAGACAGACATTCATTTTCCTAGTAGGATACATCATACTAACATTGTCTGGGGGGCCCACAATTTACATCATTACTCTTGTTCCTATTCTCTTCTGCCCACAGGGTTTGCCGTAGCTGTACAAACTTCATACAAACTTGACGAGATTCCTCCCGGTGATACCTGCCTACATATTCACACTCGCTGTCCTCATCACTTCCTGTACATACTGTATTGCTACCTGCATACCTAAGAATACCTGAGATACCACTGGAGGTCTTCAGGGTGTGCAGGATTGTCACACAATATACTTGGTGCTTATTAACTGGGAGCCTGAGTTTGGTGAGGCTCCCTGCTACAGCAATGGTGCATGTTGCTTATTCAGGGACAAAACTGGAAAACTTGAAAAGTTCAGTTTGTTTGAAGGGAAAGAATCTAACGTCGCAGCACTTAATTATTGCTAATTGTGCAGCAGTTTTGGTTCATCCTCCCTAGTAAATAATGCACAAATAAATAAAATACCTTACAAGAGAAGCAGATTTATAAGCAGCTGCTGCTCGCTCTGTCTTTGCAAGGTAGACCTGAGTGGAACAATAAAGTAAAAGAGCCCTTAAAGGGATGTTCCAATCAATTTATCCATCCCCATGCTCATTTTTATGACCTGAAAAAGACTTTTTTGGGATTTCAGTGATATCTATTAGGTTTTGTAGAACATTGCATACTGGCTTCCCAGATGGTAATCACACCTTCAGCTCTCCATTTCTCTGTTCATAAAATGAAATGGGACACATTCATGGCCACTACTGTATTTCCATGTAACACACTTTATTCCCGCTGAGCTGAGTGTCACTCTGACACATTCTTCCTCATTCGCAGCTACACGAGACAGCCGTGCCCGGGGCACAGCGTAAAGTGTTTCCAGGAGTGATTCAGGTGGACATTTGTGGCCAAGTACACACAGGAGATGAATGACAGACTTCAGCCAGCATGCCTCCGGTCAAACACGTGCACATACCTGCAGTCTGTAGCAATGAGCAGGCGCGGGTCAGCGTCGCTCTCACTCCAAGCAGTGTTTGTCAAGCTATTTCCATGTCCTGGAGGACTCCTCAATCCATCACAGCAGGAGAGTCTGGCCTCCGCTGAGCTCTGGAAGGACATCTGCGTGTCATCATGAATAACTGGATCCCTTAGACAAAAAAAAAATGAACCTTTTTTTTTGTTAAGTCTATGGGGCAACCCAAACACTTGCAGTAAATTCACAACATTTCAAAGGTGTGTTCATCCTCAAGATGTACTCTTCTGGTTTTTACAATTAATTTTTTATAACATTCATTATTTTTTCATACGTTGGGATTTGGTGAATATATTAACCCGCAGGTCAGTGCTGAATACAAATCCAATGTGTGTTTCTGGTATTTGTGGTGTCTGCACTCTGCTCAGTTGAGACAAGCGGACTCACGGGCACTGGAATATGTCCATGTTCCTCCGAGGAAAAACATGAAGGCCCTTTTTACGCCATCATCAAAGGCTAAAGAAAGGATGTAGATTTACTGCAGACACGGAGAAAGGAAGAAGAGGAAGCGACTGCCAACAGAACATTTTGCTCCACTGAGAGCAGTGTGAGGCCATGGCATCTGGAGAAGATTACACAGGATTACAGCCTGAATCATCTCACCTCTTATGGATCGTCTGCTATTTTTCAATTACGGACGATCAATCACAATCTAATGAAAAGCTTTGTTTTGCCCTTACAAATCAGTGGTGCATGACATATGTGGCTCCTACAAACCTCATTTTGACATGAGAGCTACTGTGGCAGACCACAGCTGTCTGCATGAGGCGGCCACATTCCCACCGCACATTCTTCTTTTACAAAATACCACTTTATGTGTGGGAAAAGGTCTGTGTGTGCGTATCATTTATACTTCTGGCACCAGATCTATTTCAATCAGGAGAGACCTATTCACCAGAAGCTTAAAGAGTGATCAAACAGATTAATTGCAAATGAATGATAATACAAGATATAATCTTTGGCGGTTAGACCCCATCAATATGAAAGGGGTAGAGATGCATGACATGATAGGAACATCCCCCGATGGAGTCTAGACACTGGTGGAAGTGGTGATGGAATGAACGTGATGAAGACTGGAGGCAAAACGGGTGGGGGAGGGTTCGCCCTGACACCTGACATGACGCGTGACGGTAGCAGGTAGATAGAACGGCTTCAAATTTTGACAGCTGTGAGATGATTGGCTCACGGGGTACGAGGCAAGAGTATGATTGGTTAAGTGAGAGAACTAAAACGCCCACAATCAGCTGATGGGATTGAAGCGGGAAGAGAGAGAGAGAGGGAGGAATGCAATAGTGAGCTTTTATGTATGCTGCTCCTCTGCCTGAAAACGTTTGCAATTACTGCAAAATTTTGTTTTTGTTTTGAGGTGAAATCTTAATGTCTTGGTCATTGTGTTTTAGATTGGTCTTATATACTGTTTTAGACAGTAATTGGTTTGTTTCAAGGTGCTATTTAGGCTGTTTCTAGGGTGCGTTTCTGCAGGCCAAATTGACACTTGTCAGGTTTGTGTGCTCTCGGCAGCTGGTGTCTGTGCTCGTCAAAGATTGTTAGCGAGGCAATAACCCCCACTCTCTGTCACCCCTGTACAACCACGACCTGGACTGAGTGTTTCTGTGGTTCCAACAACTCCAAGAGGGCGAGACGCCTTCTCTCTTGACAATCACTTCAACATTCTCCCAACTTTTATTCACATCATATAAATAATTTAAACTTATCAACTTTATAGTTTAAAGACCTTCAGTATATGGGTCAGGTAGCTTGTGAAAAATAAGGCATGTCAAATTATATAGGCTACAGCTGTTATTTCAATATGTCAGGTACATATTTAATCAATATTTAAGTATTAGATCAGACCATTGGCAGATATTATTACAATATTAAAGGACTGTAGCCAAAAAGTCTTGATTTGGACATCTCTAATATTTTGTGTTATCTGTGTTAGGGTGTTTGACTGTCAAAAACACCCTGTTCAAATAAAGGTAAAATACAAATAAATATAAAACAAAGACTAAAAAAGTATTTTACCTGGAGTGGGGGAGAGCAAATTAAAAAAAAAAAATTTCAGCGTACACTATTCCTTTAAAATATTTCATGATTTTTGTATGGCACCCAACAGCACCACCAAATCCCAAAATGTCCGCCCAGATCACTGACGATGTTTGGAAACTGTACAGTTCATAATAAGCTGATGTTACTCTCAACCAGAAGATGTGCACCCTTGGCATTTAAATTAGTAAATGGAATAGCAGTGGAGCAGGAATAAACTAAACTGGACAGTTAAATTTGAGGTGGTTTGAGAACAGGCAGTTATGTGCTTCGGGCTACTCTATTTATCGATCCCTGTGGAGGAATGGATGGGACAGCCTGAAGTCTTAATTGGCTCATCATTATCAAATCATGGACGCACATACACACACAAACACACTCCCTTCAGTCACTTTTAGTAAGTGGAGAATGCAAGGTTCCATGCACCAGCACCAAGATTATCAATCATCTGGAACCATAATTATTTTGGATGAAAGCGGATCTGAACATTAAAAAGCCTGAGCCGACAAGCTCCAGTAACAATCCCTCCTCCTCCCTTCCTTCCTTCCTTTATTCCAGTTTGCCCACAGGTCCATCAAACGTCACATCTGTGATTCCTAGCTTGTATGTGGCACCTATCTAACTCATTAACAAGGCTGACATTATAAATATGGACTTTTTAATTGTCCTCTCTGCAAAGAGTGGTCCTGTGAAGTACCAGCAAGTGGGCTCTTCAGACACATAACAGCACACTTATCTCTTGTACAATCAACAGTCCTCTTGTCTCGATGAATTGTGTGCAATGTCTTGTGGAATTTCATGTTTGTTTATCCTGCATTTCATGTTTCATCCCTTTCCCTATTTTTCATGTCACTTGGAAGCAAAAATGAAGAAATGGTCTTTATTTTCGCTTCCACCTCCTCTATCCTCACCTCACCCCCGATCCTTCTGTTCTATTCCTTATTCGTACATTCTCCTCAATGGCAGGGATGTTGAACAGTCATCCAGAAGCAGGTGGTTTTATCCCTGTATCTCATTAGGTTTGGATTCTATTCTTGACAGGTACCAACACTGTGGAAAAGTCAAGCTGACATGTTCCAGTCCTGTGGAGTGGAGAATGTAGTCTATAAATTGGAGTGTCCATTTGCATTCATTGTTCTTAGCTATTTCCACTCAGGGCCACATACTGTAGTCTGATGTGACCATCAGCTGCCTAGTGTGGATGATTTTAATTCCTCTAGCAGTTTCAAAATGGGGCTCCAAGTCTTGCAGCAACCCCTCCATCTCTTGGAAGACCAGCAAAATTCCACATGCAGAGCACACCTGCAACCGCTGGCAAAATCCTCTCAGAAATTTGAATCATGTGGTTTATAGAGGTGCCAACTACTCTCCAAGGAATGCTGGTAAATATCCATTTATCTATTCCAGTAAATTTATCCTCAAGAGTAACGACTTACCTTCATGGACAGCACAATGATGGACACACTGCTCTGTCATCCTGATAATATGTCTTCTGGCTTCCAGAGAAATGATCAGTAGTCATCAGTGTGACGCAGTTCTCAATACAGATTCTTACTTAGTACCACAACACATTTGTATTTCTATTTATTTATTTTTTTACAACCGCTGTAAATTATAATACATTTTCTTGGCAGCCCAGTGCAGAGTTTTTTTGTAGAACTATGTCAATTATTTCGTTACAAGTACTGAAAACTTTAACAATCTTTTTAGGACTCTCATTATATTGTAATGAATATATAATTACACTTTACATCTGTTGCTTTTTTTTAAACCTTTTTATGACCTGAAATTATTTACAGACCTCTCTGTGTTAGCAACAGGTGTAAGCTAAATGGTATTTGTTTGACAACTGCAAGGCTTCTACATCTGGTACATCTTTGAGGATAAACATGATAAACACCTGCCAAACATCAGATTTACAGTGAAATAGACATTAAAGCAGCGTATGCTTTAGGGCGTGGCTACCTTGTCACGTCCACTTTTTTTTATACAGTCTATGCTGTAAACACAACATTGACATGTTATCACCTTATAAAGTTGACATGGCCACAACTATGTTCGCAAATGTTGCCTATTCACAAATCACTTCAGGCGTTCATTTGAGTTGTGTTTCTGGCCTCTTGACAAAGTACAACTTCACTCCCCTGTTAGCTCTGGTCTCCATCAACTCCTAAAGTAAATACCTACTAAATGCTCCACTGTCTTCATAAGCTTGACGCTAATTCTGCATAAGTCTGCTGTTTGAAGCTAGTATACAGTGGACAGGATTTATCTGAGCTTTTGTGCTCAAAACAGTTGAAAAATTGGGTTGATGAGAGTAGTGAGATTGAAGGAGCCTTAAAACCAAAACAATAAGCTGAAAGGTGCTAAAATGCTCCATAGAGCTGAGGGGAACTGCAGTCATTTGATTCAATGTTAAACGCCCTGGAAACTTGTTTTCTCAAACAGCTTCCTAATAGCACTAGTGTCCTTCATGATCACATTGTTGCTTATGCAGTTGTGGATATATGTTATAGAGAAAAGCTATCAGGGGCTTTAATAATAAAATTCAGATCATTGCAGCATGAAATTGTGAACTTTGGCAGCCCTCTTGTTGTTCTTTGCTGACAGCGACTACTTTGGTCCATTGAATAATCAAAACATTTAGTGACAAATCAGTGCAGATGTCTGATGAACCCAGTCCCAGTATAGCTCCTTCCCTCTGTTAACAGCTGGAGCTGTGACAAATTGATATGCAAATTTGGATCTGCAGTCATCTGGCAGCACAATTCCGGTTTCCTAAATGAATTGCCGATTTTTTGAGAGATAAATTTGCAGTATGAAGGCAGTTACCATGACAGAGCCATATTGGAACTACATACTCCAGATTACACTCAACGTGTTAATGAAGTGATGCATATTTTACAGCTTGCCTCATTATACATGACTGAAGAATTACCAATGTTCTTCAGCTGAATAAAGAAAAAATTAGAACAATTTTTTGTTCTACTTTCTTTGTTTGAAAGTGAATATCTCTAATTTCACACTTCCAGCAAACAGTACTTACATCTCATGTGCATGTACCAATTATTTTCTTTTTTCTATTTCTCTACATATAGTTTGTAGATAATATGTGCTCAAATATAGTACAGTGAGTGCACGGTAATGGCTCACTTCCATTGCTCAAAACAAAAAACAGGAACAGAAGAGACAGAGACAGAGTGCATCTGACAGCTTTTTTTCATTTATTCCCATACTGTCAAGAATGAGAGGAGGAAACCTGAGGTCAGGCAATTTTTATAGTTTTTCAAACTCATGAAGTTAGGTACGGGGTTAGGTTTAATCAGGTGTATACCTCTCCTATGTCTCATTCTGTAATCAGCTCGGGTGTAAACACGCCTGAGACGTAACCCCCACACGGATTTACCCTCCGCCCAGTCTCACCGACCAGACGTCCTCCTAACAAACATCCTTCTTCCACCTTCACCCCTCCCCTCACATCCATTCATTCATCTGTACATATAATCCAGTACCTCCTGAATGTCCGTTAAACCTTTAAATGCTTTGCACTTTGTGAAGTCTGCACTGCAGTGTCCTTCTGGGTTGCCTCTAGACACCCACACAGTACACACAATCACAGCCCCGGCTTTAATCTGCACTGTCTCTCGCACTGTCAAAGCCCAAAACAACTAGAAAATCTTAAAACAAACAAAAAACAAAAAAAAGACACTGCATATTAATACAGAGGAAGATACGGTTGTCGTATTTCTAAGTAAGTGTGAGACTTCTCTGACTTTGTGTATGCATGAATAGTGTGTGTGCATCAGTGTGTTAGTAAGAGAGATGGAAAGAGAAAGTATAAATGCATCCTGATAAAAGCACTCAGATGGCAATGACCAGGAAATATGTCAAATTTAGCCCTGCAATTTTATCCTCTTTTTATCTTTGTTCTCACACAGCCAAATGTGTCGCCTCCGTGGGTACAATCATTCATCTCCAATTCAGGACAATTTACGTCTGAATTGATATGCATTTACTGGAGCGTCAGTGCTCTTTCCGGACTACGGGTGAAGCTCATTTCACTGTAATCCCTTAAAACAGGATGAAATGCCACAAAGTAGCCCACATTCACTCTTTTCTGAGTTGAAGGTCCTTTTTTCCCAGCTCACCTCGCTTGCCTCCATTTGATGGACTTTTACTTTGAAGCTGTCTTGGCTGTCAGCTCTGAGAAGTGTACCGAGCTTCAGCTCTGATTCAGATGCTTGTAGATTCATCCATATAAAAGCACTGATTTTGGGGGGTTAAAACTGTGCTTTTCAAGCAGTAACTGAGTAGGTAACTAAAATGTAATCCTTTCGTGCAGGAAATAACTGCATTGAAACCACCCGAAAAAGCAAGAGCACGATCATACTAACTACAGGAAACAACCCCAAAACAAAGCATTTAGCAGACAGATGCTGACATCTGGTAGCCAGCAGTTCTTCATGCTTAGAAAGCCTAGCTAAGTAAATGGCCAGAAGGCAAAACCACAGTCTGGACTGTGTTTATTTTCATCTATTTCCATCATGCTTAACTGAAGTGACAGTTATTAGAATCAGATTTGTTTTGACTGCAATCCAGTGCTGAATAGATTTTACCCAGACATAACACCAGCCCCTCTCTCTATCTCTCTGAGGTTTTAGACGGTGATAATGTTACAATGAAAATTTGTTTGTGCTCGCTGCTGAAAATTCGCAGTTGAGACATTTAAAGTTGTTGAAATACTGAAAACAGTTGAAGCTATGCACCCAGTGGCCACTTCATTAGGTACACCTTTCTAGTATTGGGTAGGTCCCCATTTGCCCCCAGAACAGCCTGAATTTTTCGTGGCATACACTCAACAAGGTGCTGGAAACCATGCACAGTTGCTGTGATTAAGGCTGATACAAGTGATGTGTAATGTGACGAAATAGTTGATTCCCCAAAGCTATTACTATCAGATAATCAAGGGCCCTACACTACTGCACTAAATGAATGGCCAATAACCCAGCTGAGTAGTAGATCCTAATAAGCCTTCGTTCAATTAGTATAATTCATTTACCTATAAAAAGGGCAGCTGGGGAGTATCAAAGTTAAAGAGCAAAATGGGAGATATGGAGCCTGCTGCTGCTGTGTGGCTCACCTTACAGTGAAATCAAAGAGACATTCACAGGAGGAGGGTACGACTGCAGATCCTCATGGCATTGTGTTCACAAATGGAAGACGATGCTGATATGGTTTTTGAACATAGTGCATGCTTAAATTGAAAATACCATCAGAGCATAAGTGGAAACTGAAAAAACATATGCCACGCCCAACACCCATGTCCCTCTTGTACAGATTTATTTAGATCTATTGAAAGATCTATTGAAGCAACGGTGGCCCCTCTCAGGAGGAAGAAGACCAATGGCTGGGTGCAATATATGAAGGTCCCCCTTGTGGTCTACTGTCTGGCACATGGATTGTCTTAGGACTTAAAAAGACGACTGAGTGTGACGCAATCCTGACTCTCCTGGATAAAATGGTCCACTTCCCCACACTGGCACAGTGGGCTGAAGTTAGCCGTGGCTTCCAACACCCTGCCAACAGCCCAGCATTCAGCCACTGTGTAGGTGCCATTGATGGATGCCACTTCCGCATCAAGGCTCCCCATGGTTCACATGCAACAGATTACCTGAACAGGAAACTTTAATAGCCAGCAGGAGGCGACTCCATTGGTTTAAAAAAAAAAACAAGATGGCAAAATGCCCTCACAAGGTCTTAAAAGGATAGTCCACGGCGTCACAGTGGCCACTTCCTTTAAACAGTCTACTGACTGCAGTCAAAGCACACTTTGAGCATCTGGCCAGTACCAAAGGTGACTGGTGGATTACACCTTGGAGCTGGGCAGCAGTACAGCCGATCTGTGCCTCAATAAATAAATAAAACAAGTTCACCTCCACACCTCTCCCTTTTTCTGTCCTTCTCCCTCTCTTTACTTTCCTTTGAGATTTTGTACCACCTCCAAATGACTGGTGGCATACTCTGTCCAGTAAAGCTAAACCTGAGGATATTTTGACCATATGCCCTATAAGAGAAAGCTGTGAACATCCATCATAGCAATTTTTCTGACTATACGGTTAAAGAAACCAATAATGTTCCCATCAATCACACCTACTTTCATCTGCCACAGAAACACATCAGGCTAAGAATGAACCCATTATAAAATAATTGTTACAAGGCACATTTGTTGATAGTTAATCTACGATCCATATAAAATATTAATGCATAAATTAATATAAATTGTTATGAATTTTCTCTTGTGCTAAACCACTGAAAGAGTGGACTTGATTTTCCAAGAACATGGAACAAGCTGGAGAGTGGTGCACTAACCTTCCAGAAACACTTAAAGCTTTCTACAAGTCTGTTGTGGCGAGCACCATCTTCTTTGCTGTGGTGTCCTGGGGTGCGGGCATCAAGACAAAGGATGCCAACAGACTGAACAAAATCATCAGGAAAGCTGAGTCTGTGGTTGGCTCTAAGCTTGTCACCCTGGAGGAGGTGGTGGATGATAGGATGCTGGCAAAACTGCTGGCAATCATGGACAATCCCTCTCACCCCCTCCACAAAACACTGGACAAGCTAAAGAGCAGCTTCAGCCACAGACTCATTCAACCCCGCTGCTCTAAGGAACGCTACAGGAAATCGTTCCTCCCAACAGCAATAAGACTCTACAACTCATCTACCTCTGTCAGAGTCACCACCACAGAACTGCACTAAATGTCTCCTTGCACTGTGTACCCTGTACAACACTCCGCTCCATATACTGGAACATTTAATTTTATTCTATTTTATTCTATTGTATTGTACTTTATTGTTGTATTGTATTTTATTGTATTCAAATATACCGGCTGATATGACGACTTAATTTCGCTTCGGGGATGAATAAAGTAATCTATCTATCTATCTATCTATCTATCTATCTATCTATCTATCTATCTATCTACCTACCTACCTACCTACCTACCTACCTACCTACCTACCTATCTATAGAATTTTATTCAATTTTTATCTGGGGCCAGATGAACTCCACACTCAGCTGAAAACACAACTTCTGCCATATCATAATTTTTACTTTTTTCTTTTATAAGATTTGTTATACATTGTCTGGCAGATGTGTTAGCAAGAGTTCTGTTATTTACTTACCAAAAAAAAAAAGGGGTACATAAGCTCAGTGATTCCCAAGACATGCAAGGGTTAAAACCAGGAAGCCAGACCAATCAGGCAAACGTGTCCAAAAGGCCTAGTCAGAGAATTATCAGTCAGTGGATCAGGCTGGCAGGCAAGGTCAGATATGCCTGGTAAGCAATAGCATAAAGCAACGTTGACAATATGGTAGTGACGGGGGGAAACAGGCTGGTTTAAATACTGCATGGCTGATGAGGGAAAGTGGAAACAGGTGAGCAGAGGGTGGGGAAGGTCAGGTGATGGGAATGGCTGAAAGGGCAGGAGGGAGTGGCTGGATGTGGGAGTGAGGTGACTGGAACAAGACTTTAGGCTCGTTGATGAGATGAGCCAGGCCTGGGCAGAATCGATCAGCAGCGATCGCCGCACAATGCATGCCATCTAAATTTGTGTCCGACTTGATCCCGACTTGCCCTGATGTCATGCCCTAATGGACAACGATAACCTCTCGAGATTGAGGTTTTTTAGAGCCAGGCGCCGCAGCTGCTCTCCACCGACTGCAAGAACCAGGGCATGATGGGAAATGCCTGGCTGATTGGCCCTTAGTTTTGACCACAAACACAACGTTTGGTAGAAAATCTTAATTTTCTGTGTAATTGAAATATTTGTCTGCTGTTAGTTCCATGTTGTGCAATGTTTTCATCTGCTAACAAACATCTGGTGTGGTTGATAATATTACAAAGTGCTTTACAAGCTAGATATAAAAAGGACAAAGGATAGAATGCAAAGCCAGATACACGCCCATTTCCACATATGATTACAAACAAATATAATAAATGAATAAAGATAATAAGAAAGCCTAATAACAAGTTGATGACAATGTGTGTCAGCCAGAGAAGTGGAATATGTTCAGTCCAAGAATTCAAAAGGTTAAAACTATTGTTAAGCCACAGAAAATCTAATTAAAGAATAACGCAACTGTTTGGAACTGAGTCTAATTATTCTGTCTCTCACTGAAGGAACCTTATGTAATCCTAACTGTTCCTCCCGTGTGGAGCCTGTATGTAGCTGTGAGAATGTTTGGACTGTTGATTTACTAGTTCACTAAAAATTAGGGTCATATGATGTTATAATGACAGTGTCTTTGAATACATTTTCTATGGCTCTATTTAAACTACAAGCAGCCTACAGATGATTTAACAGGAGGTAAATATTTCTGTCACTTCCTGTATATTCTTTGGAGGCTGCCCTAAACCGTATGACTAGACTGCAGCTTTTTCTCACCGTTTCCTGCTGCTGCAGCCTGATCTCGTCCATTTTCAAGGCGAGGCGCAGTTCATCTCGAACAAACGTGATGGCTGTGTTTCATTAGTAGTTCCACTTCCCTTCTGCCCTTGTACACTTTCAGCCCAGTTTTACAAGTCATCAGAAACACCTGCAGGCGGATTAGTTGCATCATCAGATCCTGATTGAGGAATTCCTGTTTGTGATCTATATCATGATTATCCTAACTTTTACTGCTATGGATTTATGCATTTTTGCAAAACAGCAATTTTTCCATGTGTTTAAAGATAATGTTTGGAATAAAGAAATCACACAAGCTGAACAGAACAACAATCTAAGTAAATATTAACTTGGATAAGTTAAATTACATTTTTCAGTAAAATATCAAGCTATCAAAGAAATTAAAAGAAACTGTCTGCTAACTAGGCAAGTGAACCTATACACATGTAAGCCCACCTATACAGACTTATAAGATATATTAGAAAAATGTTAACTAAAAGCCAATGAAGTTTATCCATAATTTTCAAAGGATGAAAAGAGGTCAATAGCTTACTCACATTTACACTGAAATGTTGATTAATGTGCATTATCCCAGGTAAATAAATAAAATAAGTTTTATGTACTTTCCTGCCACTTAACCATGGATGTATTTTATTGCATCAAATGCATGACTGCAATGCATTGTGGGTGATATACACCTCTGGAGTGACCATCGTTGTTGATTCGCCAAGGTCGCTTCAGTTTTTCATTGTTACTTGTCATGGCGGGAGGGAAGGTCCACGAGTTCATGTTGAACAACTAACGACTAATGAAACGCAGCCAAAAAGTCTGCAGCCATGTGGTGGACAGGTAGGAAATGGCCCGGGACCTGAGGAAGTGTGAATGTGGCTGACAGGAGGGACAGAAAAAAGGCAGAGTTTGTGACAAGCAAGTAACCTATAAACACATGCAGCAGCCACGGAGCGAACCCTGCAACTGACAGCTGGAAGGCTCTTTCTTAGTTAACGGCTGGATCAGTTAAGTCAGTAAACAGCTAACTTTGCCTGCCGTTTGGTACTGGGCACATCGTTTATCAGAGTTTTTCTCCTCAAAGACAAGGTTAACAGAGGGGTTTACAGGCCACAAAACCAAAACAATGAGCTAAAAAGCTCTGGAACTGTGGGCAACTGCTGGGTCCGCTGAGAATCCTCTATGGGTTTGTCAGCACGAGCGCCCCCTTTCACATTACACATTGTCATTTAATCCATTTTTTTTTCATCATAAAATTCATCATTAGTGGAGCTTTAACTGATACATAATATTGCATGTTATACATGGGTAACATGCCATTCATATATGGTTATGAGATCGCTTTAAATAATGTATCACCGGAGCCTTTTTTAATAACTCTTACCTGGTCAGGTCAATTGATTGTAACACAGAGGCTCAATAAGATCTGTGCAACCCTAAGCATTTCAGTGCCATTACTGCCTAATCAATGTCGTTCCTGCTGGCTATCTGTCAAGGTGACACCACTGATTGGGTTGTTGATAAAAACAAGGGCTGAACATAATGACAGATTTGGGTTTAGAGAGTGATTAGTGACGGGGTGTTTGAGTAAGATAAAGACAGAAGTCCTGGGGAAATGAGGTTGATGAGAAAGTGGACGTATAGGATTTCAATCAGGGATGTATAGGAGTATAGGAAGACTGTCAGCAGCAGAGTCCTTGAATGGCATGAAAAAGAACAAGAGGGACTGTTGGCTTTCCTAAAATGACATGCATACACCTGTCATTTTTCACCATGAGTCAGTCCTTTGAACTACTTAATACTCTGATCCCCATGCTCTTTATTAAACAGTCCACTATGAATGTCAATATATGTGAACCTCATTTAAAGTAGATGAGGCTGGACTGTGCTGCCGTATCAAAGCCCTGCTGCACAGAGCACCGGGGCTCATTTGGCCTCTGCTTTTGCTCAGTGTGACCCGGGGATGTAACACTTATTAGACTAGACTTTGTTAAGTCCAAAAAGCCAATACATTATTAACACTGAGCCAGCCAATGCAGGCATCCTTGTCTACATCTGCTGATATACTTTCTAGTACAATTTATCCCATCTTTGTCATGCCAGACACATAATAAATAAAATCTAAACACACAGCGGCTGCTGCTGTTACAGATAGAATGAAGTGCTTGCAGGGAGCAAGGCGCAGAGCGGGAGAGACCCAGAGTACTTTATGGTTCTAATCAGTGTTTTTTACACAAATTGATGGACAAGAGTAGAGACTTGCTACATTTCAGAGGCGCTTGATCTTTGCGGTTTTTGAAAATTGATTGGATGTGGTATTTTCCCATAGGCCTTGACTTGTACATTTGCCCCGAGGTGCTGATTGATATCACAAAAAAAGAAAGTGAAAGACACAGCATAAACAAAGCAAAACAACTAACTACCAACCATAATGTCAGCAGTCAGATGCATGATCAACTTAGCAGTCAGCTAACTGCCCATCCAGCTACAGCAGAAGTGTACTATTTCCCCCACACCACATTTAACTAAAAATAACAATATTATTTGCAGTATATTTTTGACTCGTCTCATAACCTTTTACTACCTTTTTGTCAGTTCCAGGGCTCCACACCAGAGTTCTGGTTGACATGACTCATGTATCGACCACTGAAGGCAGCAAACATGCCTTAAATGGGTAATCAGTCAGAAATTTAGAGAAAACACCTGTGTATCTGTTGACAGCACATCCAAGCAAACTGCGGGCTAAGAAAAGTCATACAAAAGATTACATAAAGGCTTGGTTTCCAAATTTAAGTATTCCTTAAGATTAAAATAAATAATTGTGACTTAATAAATAACTGTATTAACTATCATTATAGTATCATTATAGCTTTAAGGTTATGTCACTTTTTAAGTATCATTGTGCTGTACTTAAAGTACTAATGTCACCAGTCTGCAGGCAACTGTAATGCAATTTTCAGTATTGGAGGCATGGCAGTGGAAAAGTTTCTTCTTTCTTCTCTAACCAAGCGGCAACCTCCGGGTCTGCAAAAAGAAGTCTGATTGTATAGAAGTCTATGAGAAAATTACCTTACTTCTCACTTGATTTATTACCTCTGTAATCATTTACCTAATGAGTTTAGGTTCTCAATTGATAGTTTCAAGTCTTCTTCAGAACAGCAGGATGTTCATTTTGTAAATTATGGTCACATTTAGAGGAAAATAGACGATAAAGTAGTGTATTCTTTAGGGCAGGGCGACCGCCAATCAGGATAAAAGTAGCACTACCTTCTCGTCCACATAACGTCACTTCTGGCTCCAAAACACCAAGATGGTAACGGTGAAGTCGCCAAACTCGCGGCTTTAAAACGGCCGTCCACAAACCAACAGGTGATGTCACGGAGGCTAAGTCGGAGTAACACGTCCATCACGTCCTCACAACACAGTGCCGATATACAGTATCTCTCTATCATGAGCACAAGATGCAGTGTCCGGCATGAATAGCCTTAACATTCACTGAAAGACCACAATCACGCACCACAATGATACCTGTTGCAAGTGTAGCCCCTCGTTTGCTGGCGCAGCTTTTGTCCAAGTGATCACAGCAGATAACATCAGTGCCTATTCAACTGGTTAGCTTTTGTTGGAGTGTCAGCACCCCATCTATCTTTCACCCAAGGGTCAACAGCTACTGTTCTCATAAAGCACCGGCTGAGAAAAGGCAGGAAAGGAAGTCTAACAAGTCTGAAGCTGGCACGTATTACAAGTGAAACTTAACAATCTCTATTTTTCGTTTACGTTTTAGTTAGATTACATGGTTTCTCTATGGTTTCTTAGGCATTTGGCATTATGTGTTTTTTGGATAATTATTACAAGCAAGAATTACTCTAGGTTCAGCTTTTTTTAAACAGCACAGACAAAATATTGTGGGCCACCTTGTCAGTGCCGTGTTGGATTTGCACAGAAAATACTAACCAGTGATGCATCTCTGAGGGAGAAAGTGCTGCTTGTAGCAATGTTCACAGTTGCACGTTTAGGAACGTTGGTTTTAACAGAACAAATGTTACAAAGAGTCAACACAATAAGCTGTCTGCAATGTGCTGTAAAGAAAAAGCAAATTACATTCCATCACGCTGTTTCTGTCTGGGCGCAGGACCTCGTCGACACACCAATGTTCTCAAGCAGCAGGGGAAGTATTGCAGGGCATCGCTAATCCAGCTCTGATATGCTTCAGCAGCTACATCACCAGATCCTTCATCCATTTCCTGTAAAAGAGATATAAACTTATGAGAACTGCGTTCATGTACAAAAAAAAAAAAAAAAGGGAAAAAAAGGGGGACTCCTCAATAATGGAAACAATTAAAGAATGCACACAGACATGGAGTAGAAAACACACTAGCACAATGTCAGGATGATGTGACCTGCTAGAAAACAACAAAATTACTTTCTCAAAAGTATATATGTATAGTATGGAACACTTGCTTTCTTGAAAGTGAGATGAGAAGATCAATTCCACTATCATCCCTGTGGGTGCATAAATGTTATATGATATGTGATAGTACTGTTCATTTTAAGGATATCTTTGGGCTACAAAATAAATTGCATTAAACGTTAAGGCACACATTAGTGGAACAACATCACACCACTGAGCCCTCATTTCCAAAGCAACTCCATTTAGACAGACATCTGCAGCCTGTGCATACAACTGATTACTAGTTATCAATGTACAAACACTGTCCTCTGTATAGCTTCTCTAGAATTAACCAGAAAAGAGACAAAACTCAGATAATTAAACAAAAATGACTGTTAGTAAATAAAAAGTCTATTTTTCACCGTTCTTTTCTTGATCATTCTCAAAACATACTATAACCAGTGCTGGAGGATTCATCGTGAGCATTAGGCATTTAGCCAGACCCAGCATACACCTGTTGGTCAAGCAAAATTGTCGGTGTGTTTGATTTGGGTCACTCAGAGTGTTTGCTGGGGGGTGCATGAAATCAGTGATTAAGGTAGATTAAGGTATGCAACCTTTTGTTGGACCGGCAGCTAGGCTTATTCTTCTGTGCTGCAGCGGCAGATTTGGCGACTCTCTTCTGCTCCTTTCTCACACGTTTTAAAATGTCCTCTCCCCGGGACTTTTGTTTTCACTCTGTAACAGACGTGACTTTAACTATAGAGAAGTACAATGCTTAAGTGAAAGTAAAATTACCAATGTGAATATAACCCTGATGACAAGCCAAGTCAAGTCAATTTTATTTGTATAGCGCCGAATCATAACAAAAGTTATCTCAAGACTTTTCACATAGAGTAGGTCTAGACCATACTCTTTAAAATATTATTTACAGACCCAACAGTTCCCACCATGAGCAGCACTTGGCGACAGTGGAGAGGAAAAACTCCCTTTTAACAGGTAGAAACCTCGAGCAGAACCAGGCTCTGGGTGGGCGGCCATCTGCATCGACCGAGTTGGGTTGAAAGGGGAGGGGAGAGGGGGAGAGGGGAGACAGAACAGGAGGAGAGACAACAAATCAGACTAATAATAATAACAACTGCAGCAGTGAGTGCGGAGCAGGAACATGGGGGCAGTAGACGGCCGGCAGTCACAGATCCAGAATCTACAGCTGCAGAGGCAGAAATACCTGCAGAAAGTTAGAAGGAGAAAAAGCCTAAAAAGTACAAAAAGCACAAAAACTACTGGGAAGAAGTGGAGTTAGGAACATGTATTAGTGGGATAGGAATGCGTACGGATGGAGAGGGAAAGGAGGAGAGAGAAGCTCAGTGCATCATGGGAAATCCCCCGGCAGGGGGACTTTAACTTGCTCAGGTGATTGTTCAGGGCTCACCTGAGCCAGCCCTAACTATAAGCTTTATCAGAAAAAAAACATTTTTAGCAAACTCTTAAACGAAAAGAGATTCCACAGGAGAGGAGCTTGATAGCTGAAGGCTCTGGCTCCCATTCTACTTTTATTTTACTTAATACAGAAATTAAGAGTAACTTCTTTTGAATTGAACCTTAAATGTGGTTTTCAAAATCTGATAAAGTACCAGTTATGTTTGCTTGAATATTCATAAAGGCTGTGTCCTATCTTGGGCATCTTTAGATTGTTTATCTCATGACCATCGTTTTCACATTTTAAACTTTTTGCATTGTTCAAGTCAAAATTTGTCAAAACTTCATGGACGTGAAAGAATAGAGAAACGTGGCAGGATGATCAACAAGCCTTAGTTACTGTGTTTTCCCCTTTGCTGTAGAAAATTTGGCTGATTTTCCAAAAACTAGCCTACTGATGTTTTAAATTTAATTGATGTCTTATGCAAAAATTCTAAATATTCGCCTATATAGGCAAAATTTACCTCACAGGAAACCGTGTTTTAATAAAGATTTTGTATGTTGTGTTGTATTGATAGGCATTGTTAAGCTTACATTAAGCTCCACTTAAAACAGCTCTAAACCACCGTCTTGGCCATGAGTGAAGGTGTGTAACATGAAACGTGATGTTGCTTTCTAAACTAAATATTTCTTTTTTTCTAGTTTTTGGTTGAAGCATCTACCACATTATAAAGAGCCAAATAAGGACCAGAACTGTTCCAAAAGTAAAAAACTAAAAATCCCATTGACATTTGAAACAACACAAATTACAACTACACAACTACCAATCCAGCCGTCCACCTCTTTTGGATTTTTGAAGCCAGAAGTGACGTTGTGTGGGCGACAGGGTAGAGTTCCCATGAATATGTATTGCTATGCCTATATCCTGATTGGGGGTTGCCATAGTAGCAACTTGTCAATCACAAGATAGCCCCACCCTAAAGCATACCCTGCTTTATTCTGGATTGAAGAAGACTTGAAACTAGCATAATACTGTAAATTCATTAGGGAAATGTTTACTGAGGTAATAAATAGACTTTTATACAATCTGACTTATTTTTGGAGCCAATGGAGTCGCCTCCTGCTGGTCATTAGAGAGAATGCAGGTTTAAGGCACTTCCGCATTGGCTTCACTTTTCAGACCCGGAGGTTGCTTGGACACAGCTCGACAAAAGAGGAGAGTTCAAGAGAGAGTCAAAGAGGCACGGTTAGTTCAAACATGTCTGTAAGAACAGCAGAACAGACAGTCTTTGGACAGCACTTTGGTGAATAATGATGGTGAATAATAGCAAGTGCTGTTGTGGATGTTGATTTGTCTTTGAATATGGATAAACCCCAGGAACATGCTTCCTTTTTTCAGAAAGACAGATTAAAGAAAAGAGAGATTACATTGTGTAAGAGAGGCTATTGCAACAGTGCAAGACTTTGGCTATTAGACTCCAGAGCATCAGTTAGTGTTCAAAAAGACACAAGAGCATTACAAATATAGTTTGGTTTGGGGACAGTTCTACTCTTTTTCTGACTATTTTTCTTGTTTTCCAGTCAGTCAAAGACATTTTTTCCATTTTTCTTCTACAATGTGCACATATATAGTTTGAAGGATGGGAAACAGCATGTGACCAATTGTCAAAGCTCAACCACTGTGGAACAAGTAGCAATTGTGTGTAATTTCTTCAAAATATAAAGGGCTTTGACAACTGGAATGCTTACTGCATTCTGGTTTTTACACATACCTTTTTGTGCGCCATAATCCACAAAGCGTCTGATCTCAATATTCAAGCTATAGAAATGACAAGTTCAACTACTACATCTGTTACAACCCACAGAGGGAAAGTTGGCAGTAATGGACGTGACAAAGACTGTGCAGGACAATAGAGTAAGCACTCATCTATCAGTTTTAACCAGAGACCTTTTTTGAAGCATTTTGTGTAATTGCACAGGTGTAACGTCTCAGGTCTTGAGTCTGGCACCTGCATTTGTCAAACATGGTGAGAGTACTTGGAAGTGATTCATCCAAAGATGCTGGGCTTAAAATATAAATAGTTGGAAGCGAAGAGAAGAGAAGAAAAGAAAAGAGTCTCTTAACAAAAGAGAAACAGCGGATGGATTATTGTGTGGTTGAGAGAAAAAAAGAGCAGTGTGGCTCTGACAGGGACCAACAGGGACCAAGGATGGGTGGGGGGGAATGGCAAACCAAATTTTGCCCAAAACAGAGCCTTGAGGGCACAAAAATAGCAGAGTGGTTCCATTAACCTGAATCCCAAAACTTGTTTAGAGGCTGCAAAACAATCTCATTGCATAGATGACTACATAGAATGGGGAATAAAGCACATGAAAACAGAATAATTATACTGCTATTTTCTTCTCCCTCTCATCCATTGACTGAAACAGGATGTTTTCAATGATCAGACAGGGCACTGTTAAGTGGGAGTTGAGAGGTTGCAGGGCTGCTGCGGGGAGAAATGGGCATTTTGAGTACAGAAAAAGAATATTTTGCAAGCACTTGAAGTATATTTTGTGGACACACAAAAGAGATTTAGGGACTAATTGGTGAAGATAAATGGAGCATCCCAAAACTAAGAAGTCAGATACGTCCATAAAAAGTTGGTAGAGACCAAAACAGAGCTAAAACAAGAGTGAATTTTGGACCACAAACACAACTCTGAATGAATGCTAGTGTTGCTCAGTAGCTGCTGGATGTGTAACTGTTCAGTAACAAGTTAACTTTATCAACTTAAAAGGTGACAATGTGTTAATGCTGTGTTCACAGCCTCACAGAAGTGAGGGAGAAACACAGAAAGCAATAACTGAGAAAGAACAACATGGCGTAAAATACTGTAGGTGCAACCAATTCAAGATTTTATAGATTACTAGTTTGACATTTTGGGAAACATGGTCATCAGATTTCTGGCAGAAAATTAGATGAGAAAATCGATACCACTCTCATGGCAGTAAATATACAGACACAGCCAGCAGCTGCTTAACTTAGCTTAGCGTTATGGCTGGTAACGGGGTAGCCTGGATCGAAGGTAACTGTTAATCTATAAATCCAACATGTATGTGATGAGGCCTTATATTTGAACAAATTAATTCCACATCGGTCTGTTATATTCCTAGCCTGGGAACCAGACGAATCTGCACACTTATGTTTTATTTGCTCTGGCAGATACGTCCGGCCCCTCTCCCATCCAAACTGATTTCCTTGGTGCTGCTATCAGGCGAGCCAATCACAAGCGTTTATCTAGTATGAGGCGGGTTTAATACAATGACTGATAGAGAGGTGCGTGTTGAAGCATCTTTGTAAATATCCAAGATGGCGATGCTGATACGGAAAGTTTGTCCGCCGGCTACAGCAGCAGTATTAAACAGACTAGACAGTAAATTTTCTCTAAAAGAAGAACAAACAACTGCACTTAAACTTTATGTTGATAAGAAATGTGTGTTTGCCATATTTCTGACAGGACGTACCGTCCAACAGGACAGCGTTCTGTTGCTCTGATTTGTTGTCTCCACCCCTTGGAAATCAAGAAAGGTTCCAGACTAATACAAATTTGTAAATTAGTCTGGCAATGCCAGGCTATTATATTCCAACCATCAACATATAATGAAGACAATGTAGACCATGTTTGAATTTGTCTTTTACAGTAAAGACGGATCCATCTAGGTCTATCTACCATTCCATCCAGCACGGCAGTATCTCAGATAGGGTAGGGTTTATGCACACATACTTTTATCTACAGCCCTTGACAAATGAGATATTTAGTAGGGGGGCTGGGAATAAGGTATCAGGGGGACGGTTGCAACACGGAAGTCAGGCTCATGCCATGAGGTCCACACGAGGTGCACGGCGCCATTGAATCCACTGCTGAAAATCAGCCCGATCCAATCAGCTTTGTTACAGCAGAAAAAAAGATTTTTTAGCGTGGCAGGTAAAAAAAATACAAACTGGAAATGTTTTCTGTTTTTAAGGTAATGTTTATTTGTTGAAGATTGTAAATGTATATCATCTGTTAGACCTTTCTGTAGGCTAAGTATCAGTGAAGGTTTAATTCATCATGCTAGCCTATCTTTGGAGGTAGCCAGGGTAAAGTTGACGGAGACGAGAGGAGTGAAAGTAGCATGGTGTTTCTTTAGTCCCAACAGAGAGGGGCAAAGTAACAATGCCAGCATCACTTTCTGTTCTGATCACTTCTGTAATTGTATAGGAAAAGAATAATTGGCACTACAATGCACAGTCAGAGACAACAACCTCAACAGTTTTTTTGTTCAGCGGGGGGTTGGCGGCTTTCAGCTTCCATATGATTATCTCTGTACGCTTTTGCAGCCTTGCAAAGGAAATCACTTTGGTTATGCTTGAGGTGAGCGGTATAACACTACCTTGCCTTTGTTTTCTTTCCTTGGCAGATGTCTCAAAAGCCTAAACTTACAACACTTCTCTGTCCATCTGTTTGCTGTTAGTATCTGACAGCTTTTTTTTTTTTTCTTTCTGACTGGTTCTTGCCTTTCGCTCTTTCTCCTCCTCACCGCTCTAAGTTCTCTCCCTCCAGAGCCAGATGGCAGCGTGTTGAAAAGGGGGGATAGCCAGAAGGGGATCAGACATACACACATGACAAGAGATGCTTCATGCACATGAGCACAGATGAGCAACTGCACAATGCATTCTTTCCCAGCACACACTACATTGTTTGCCTGGTAGTAACTCCTGGAAGATGAGAATGCCGTCCAGCCGCTTTTCCCTGGTAAATAATGACAGTATTTAGCAATTACATGCCAATTTATTTGTGTCTTTATTTGGTTTCGTTTTTGAAGACAGTGCTTCACAAACGGTGTGTATTTCAGCTACTGCAACAAAGCAAACGCCTGAAAAAAAAGCCTATTTTCTGCTTGAACGCTTGTGCTAATTTCCTTGATGATTAGTGCTGACTCTGTCTCTTCATGGTAGAAGTTGCTCTCAGACAGGTGCTGAAACAGTCCAGTCTAAACTGGGAATCAGTTTTCCCTCTGCTGAGAGAATCTAAAGAAGGGAATTATCTGTTCTCTTTTTATCTTCCCAGAGCCAATTTAAGGCATTTTAAATCAATCTCTGTCTGTGGTTCTCTCTCTCTCTACACACCCTTATGAAACGGATACACACAGAAAAAAAAACACAAATACAAAGACTAAATTTGTTCTAAACTCTTTAAGCAAAGATATGGTAATATCAGGAAGCTTAGTTTTCTGTGCATGGGAAAGAAAATGTGTTACTGTTTACATAACAAATGTAAAATAACCATGCATAAGATTTAGTTCCATTGTCCAACATCATTTTATGCAATATTTGGCATTAGTAGTTATAATGTGGAGGAAATTTCATGTCAGCAGGAATTGTATATTGAAAAACTTTGTGTGCAACAGCCAAACATTGCATTGAAAAGTCAGCTTGTAGATGTCAGGGGATGGACTTTAGCATCAAATTCCAGATGAAATCCGTGACTTGTCATGACAAATAGGGAGGCCAAAAATGTGTGGACACCATATCAGACATCAAAATGGAATCATTGAACATTTCAAAACCATTGCACCAGATTTTGGAACCTGGCTGCGGGTGTTTGTTCACAAAAGAGTGTGAGTGAGTGAGTGAGTCAGACCTTCAATTCTGCTGTAACAAGGACAGCTTTACATGTGATTCATCCATAACATTATTTCTTTTACACTCTACAATGCCTACGTGGTTTGGTTGATAGTTTACATTGACAGCCTTATGTCTTACATCACTGACGCCAGTCACCCTTATACGCAGAAAAACCTTCAGTTTAGTGTGCACTGAATGCCCGGGAAAACACTTACACAATGTTGAAGTGCAGAATATGACATGTCTTGGAACTGACTGTATAAGTCTCTGTAAACAAACCATTGTTCCCGAACTAGAAACATACAGATACATATGCAAAGTGGTGTTAAATTGAATTTGTGGCATGGCCACATTTACTAAAAGGATTATAAAACCAACTGAACCTTAAACACATCAGCCTAAAGAACAAAATGCTCTCTTGGTGTCTGTTGCCTGTTTGTGCAAACTCTTGCAATCCTCTTTCAAAGAAAAACTGTCCTGCAGTGAGCAGGGAAAAAACGTCTGCTTAAAAACGTTCCTTTGTCCAAAACTCTTCCTTCTCCCTTTCATACTTGCACGTTTAAGTTTCACCTGACAGACAAGCAATCACGGACATTATTAAAGGGTGGGAACAATATCAAAAGGCGGACATGAGAGGTGGAAACACTGAGCATGAATGGCATTCGTTCCTTTGAAAAGCTCTGAGCCGTTTTCTTCTGAATAGATGGTGATTGGTAGAGGCTGACCTTAGCTGAACTGACAGCTGAATTACTTCTCTGCTCATTGTTCACACCTCATTAATGTGGCCTCACACATTTTGCTGCAAGGATGTGCTGTGATCATGACTTTGTGAACACACTGAAAGGGGAACATTGAATGCATCCCTTACAGCAGACACCTGTTGCAATAAACACTTTGTGATTGCTACAGGATGCCTTTTTTTTGTTTGTTTGTGGGTTTTTTTTGTCATAAAGCCTGAAGCCTGGGGCTGTTGAGTTGCTATTGAGATAACAATTAACAATTCTTGTAGAAAAAGAGAGTAGAAACAACATGTTCTTCCTTCAATAAACAAAAAGTCATATATACACGTGGCATTTGTTTAAAGTGAACTCATTTGTATACATTTTGTATTATTTTATGATTTTTTCTGGCATTAAAGTGTACATTTTTGGGTTCAGGCTGATGATGTCATCGCAAATGTTGATTCTGTTAAGGGACAGATGTCTTAATTTGGTAACAGTACACAACATATGTGTGTTTGCTGAAAAAGAGAGACGTCCTCTATCAACGTCTACAGGCTAAACAGACCTGTGACCTGCTCCAGTCAGAAGCACAGACAGCGTGTCTCCTAGTAATGGCAGGCCTTAGATGTCGGTCAACTACTGCCATGAGAGTTGTCCACTTAGAGGCTTGAAGCTTAGATACTGATTTGATTAATGTGTCCAAACATGGTCTTATCCTCCTGTGGAAAATGTGCACAATAGCTACAGCATTAATATAGTTGGTGTTTTCTTCCTCGAAAAAGCGAGAATTCAAATTTTAGTTTGACTTTCATGAGGACCTCCTTGCCTATCAAGCCTTCCTCATCTGTTTCTCTGGCTCCTTATCTGCATCTAAAAGCTTTTTCTTTCAATCCAAAATTCAATCTTCCTTCTCCAACCCCAGAAACCTATTTTCTATCTTCTCCACCCTCCTTGATCCCCCCACCTCCCTCTTCCCTTCTCCCGGGCGACTTTGTTAACTACTATTACTAATAGATGACATATGCTCCTGTCCTATATCCACCTCTTCATCCCCTACTCTAACTTCATTTTCACCCTTCTCTCCCAATGAGGTGCTAACCCCGGTCACCTCCCATCGCCGAGCCACCTGCCCTCTTGACCCTATCCACTCTCTCGTTCTTCAGTCTATTGCTCCTGACTTCACCCACCTGATCAATACCTCTTTGACAGCTGGTTGTTTTCCAAACACTCTTAAAGCAGCGAGAGTGAATCCTCTTTTAAAGAAACCCACACTCAACTCTACATCTCCACCGGAACAACCTTCTTGATCCCCCACCAGGTCCGGGTTTCAAGACGGGCCAATCAACTGAGATTGCCCTCATTTCCATCACAGAGGAACTCCACACTGCTAGAGCAGTAGCAGTCACTGCAGGTGTCCAGCTCCCCACTGACATCAGGACAGTAGAAACTCTATACATCTTCCATCGCAGACTAAAAACTCATCTGTTCAGGCTGCACATTGGCCCATAAAAACAAAAACCTCTATCTCTTATTGGTTCTAAATGTATTACATGAAACGGTTCAGCATATTTGATAAAGTTGATGGACCTTCAGGATTTGGGTTGTATCCACATGGTTGAATGCCCTTTGTTAAAAAAAAAAAAAAAAAAAAAAGTGTAAATAAATGTAATGCTATGTTATGTAATTGTCACAGCCAGAGTGACATAGGCTGAATTGAGGGAGGTCTAATTTTTAAGCAACATTAAAAAGTCAGCCAGAGAAAAGATTTTTTAACCAACTCACAGAGTGGATGAAAATTAACTGGCTACCGCTGATTAAATCCGCCAGTGACGGCTGTAATGTCAGCAGGCAAAATGTACAGTCTCTGAGTAAAACTGACAAGTTTGTTCTTGTCTACTTCTGCCTGAAATTAAGGATTTACCATGAACTCCAACTGGTAAATCTGACATAGTTTTTGTAAACTGCATGTGCTGAATTGGAAAACTTGACAGGCATAGCAACAGTCAGTAAGGGCTTAGCAAAGAGTCAATTACAACAACTGTGAAAGGTCTCTGGTTAAGATGGTTTAAAGTAAGGCTGTGCAATATGACCAAAATCTCATATTCCGATATAATTAATTTAATATCCAGATAACGATACATATGAAGATAAAGCACATTCTCTGTGAATTTAATGAATAAATTGTTTATATAAAATGATCACATGAAAAGTCCTATTTCTTATTACATTTTGAATTATATACTTGACAAATAAAAGGTAATTATTCATATTTGATTATTTTTAACTGATATTAATTTTTTTATTTATTACCAGAGGTCGGACAGTCCGGACAAACTCCGTAAAGCTGCTACATCATTGGGCCGGTGTAGCGTCAGAAAATACATAATTACCAGCCACTTAACCGGCCCTCTCTGTGTGCCTGTCATTCGGTAATTACCCCGTTTGTTTGTGTTTGCCATGCAAATTCCAAAATGTCCTGCCTGCAACCATGCCATGCGGGAGAAGCGCAGTCCAAAAGACAAAAAAATATTGTCATAAAGAGTGTGATTTGCAACACAACAAAATGAGCGATTGAGCATAAAATGAAACGATAGTAGTTTTCCTATTGTCATGCGATATGTATTGTCATATTGCACAGACTCAGTCTGAAACAGATCAAATACAGTATGTATGTATGTATTCATATATGTATGTTTAACTGCCTGTGCCACTGAAAAGCTTTCTGACTGCATGTTACCTATACATACTGCATCTCAATGAAAAGGAACTGAAAATTGAGAAAGGACTCATCGTATATCTGAATGTATCTTTGGCACTTTCATGAATATAAACCTTCTATTCTTACATTCAGGAGTAATATGATAAAAGACAGGAAGGTTTCAGAGTAAGTATAGCCTTTGAATGAACTCTTGAATTATGCATGTAGCGGTGGTGAGTAACCTATGGTTTCCCTTGTAGTGATGGATGGGATATGTAGGGGAACAGGAGGCCCAAGGACAGCAGGTGGAAACACAGATTTTCTGACCCTTAGTCAGCACATTTGATGGAGAAAAAGGGGAAAATAAGACATCGGGAGATCAGAGAAAGAAAATTCAGGGGAGAGTGAAATACATTTTTGATGAAGGAATGTATAGAACAACACATACTGAGAGTACAGGCAGCAATACAGGTGGAATTTTCTCCCACTTCAATATGTACAATACAGTATTATGAATACACACACGTCAAAGTTAAAATCAACACAGTGTGTTTTCGTACTTTATTACCTGCTATGGTGATATTAATGCTAAACTGCCTTAAAATGATGTTCAAACTGCAACGTAGATGGCAGAGCGATCATCTCACTGGTTAATATTTAGAAAAGTTATGTTACTGATGTAGCCGCGTGCTGCCTTAATTTTGTTTAATTGGCTCAACTTATCTTGCTTTATTTAATTTGACAGAAGTCATTCTGAATGAATTGTTCTGCTATTTGTTTGTATATGTCAAATGTATGTTAACTTTTTACTCATTATATTTATGAAGATTCATCCTGCACTCAAACAGTATACATAAACATATTTAATTAAATGTGATTTGGGAAAACCTGCTAAGCTATCTTAAAACAGCACTTGACTTTTAGCCTGTGGGTTGTAACAGCTGGCAGAACATGTCAAAGTATCAAGGTTCATTTATTTGTCATTTTGCAACACAGGGTTTTAATGCAACACTCACATAGAACATATACACATATAATACAATTTAGAATAGAATAAGATAAAATACAATACACACAGTTATCTATTATATTTTTTAGTGCATTTTTTTTAAATTTGTGTCTGAGGGAAGGTCACAGGTGTGTGTTCACTTTAAATATATTCATTTCTCCCTTTGACCGCATCCAAACGTGAAGGAGGAGTGAGTGGAGGTGAACTGTCTGGTGGGCAATAGACCCCATGCTCACTTAGTCTGACCAAATTCTATGTGGTCGGATCAAATCCCAGAATGATTAAAATTCCACTCAAGATTATACTATTATATTCTGTTTCGCTTGGAATTATTTCACATCACGGAAGCTAAAGATGCCCCTAATTGCCATTTAATTACATCTTTAACAATTAACCGTAAAGATGACAAAAAGTTTTCTTACTTTATGTAATAAGTTACAGAATTCAGTTTTAATATACTTTAATCTTATACAAATATAAATCTGGTTGTGTAAGCATGGGCACTGTAGACTGTGATCATTTAAAATACAGTGAAATATGTTTGGTACAAACCAGTGAATTAATCTGACAGCCTGACAAATGAGCATAACATGTCACACTTTTCATATGTCTTTTACAGTGGAACAAATTGATTAATGACTGATGATATGTGAAGTCGAAGGCAGACGCTCTGTCAAAACATGTCGGCCCAATTCTTTCAGAATTTATTCAGAATGAAATAACTGTGTGATGTCATTTTGTGTTTAAATGCACAGTAGAGTAGTGGCCAGTGTGTGCACAGCCAGTGTATGATCATAGACACTTATCCAGCTCTTTCCTTTGCTCTCTCCACACACACACACACACACACACACACACACACACACACACACACACACACACACACACACACACTGGTAATTAATGCCCAGCCTACATTAGCCATTAGTGACTTAATCTGTCACCTTGCTATGGCATTAGCTGGTATTATTTGTATGTTTGAGAGGTCACCAAGCTCCTCTTTCATCTGACATGAAATGTATATTAATTGTCAGATTTATATAATTGCATGTTAATTGTCCCACGTCGTGATCCACTGGGATTATTCTAGTTTTATTTTGTTTTTTTTGAGTGTTGGGCTTTTCCCCGACCTCTAACAGCCGGTCATGGCTGGAAGATAATGACATGTGCTGGTCTCTTCAGTATGTTCTGGAGGTCAGAGACGAGAGAAGAGAATTAAGAAGGCACTGACAGGAAGGACCTTGGCTTCAGCACCCCAATTTCCACTATTGAGAGGCCAAACTGGAGGCGCTGATTGTCCATTTTCTTGCTGCACTCTGGGCTATTTAAAAAGCTGGCAATATTTGTGCTGAATAAAATCTTCCCACTAATTTAAACCAAAAAAAAAAAAATCCAACCTTTTGAAAAAAAGTTTTCTTCTGTTTTGGACGCATTTCACTAGTTTACCACAAGGAGTCCCAAAAGTGTCTATGACCCAAAAGGCATTAAAGGAAATTCCTGTTCCTGACTCAGTCCCAAATTACATAAGGGAGAAGAGAGGAAGAGGAGGGAGATATTCAAGTTCAAAATTTGAATGTGTCTTTAGGCAAACATGGTGTCACGGTCAAGTGTATTTCAGACTGCTACATTGTTCATTTAATTTCATAGCTAATGTTGTTTTTTGATTTGGAACTACTTCCTACCAATGAGTTAATCAGTCCCATTGAAAATTATTGACCATGAAGATATCCTGAATTTTAATTCCTTAATCTGTAAAAGAAAAAACTACTTACTTAGCTTACTTACTGAAATCAAGTAATTTAAAGTAAGAAACTGAAATTAAACTAAACGCTAAATCAATATTCCATACACCACATCAGTATGATGTGTATCATGGCATGGCAACTTATTAAATTCAGAATTTATAAGAAGTTTAAAATATGAAAATGTTCTTGCGTGAGGCTCATTGTTTCTACAAAAACCCAAGAACACACACTTTCAGTGCTTTGGGCTGGACAAATGAAATTCCAGCCACTTCCACTGTGACTCAGTTTGTCAAATAGTCTGTATCCACATGGCTCAAAACCTCTACAGGTAAAGGGAAACATGTTGCATGGACAAACAACATATTTTGACATTTAATTATGGGGACTTATTGGCGTATAGTTCATTACCTCATCATACCATTCATTAGCTAAATTTTAGTTAAGTTGTTAGTTGGTTTGTTAATTAGCTGTTGTACCAATGCAAGATGAATAGATGCAGGAAAGCACTACATCAGTGCCTCTAAATACTGACCTACACATATACTGTATTATTTTACAGACTTGGCCAGACGGTAGCTTGCTGACATTTATGTCTGTAAAATATTGGGTAGTCAGTTTATGTGTTAAATATTATGGTACACTGGTAGATTTATCTATCTATCTATCTATCTAAACACTGGGTCTTCAGAGGATTAATAAGCTATAAATACATCAGAGAATCCTCTTATCTTACTTATACTATGTATCAGTCCAACTGTCTAACATCTGAAACAGATATATTAATGATTAATTAATGGTTGTGTATTGCATAGCCTTTAGAGGCATATCATGAACAACAGTCTAAAGATAAGCATTTACGTTTGAACATGAACGTTTGGATGGTGTCTCTTTTTCGTTAATACTGTCATTTCCTGCTGTCAGTCCTGATTCCACCAGAAAGACCTATTTCACCAGAATATACTTTGACCTCCAATTACCTGCTTCATCACCCACTCAGCAGTTGCACTCTGGAACAGGAAATTGATAAAGGATTGAAGGAAAATAGCCGAGCTATTTTCGTCCACAGTCACATAAAGTCGTTGGGTTCCTGTTTGTAATGCCAGAACACGATGTCCATCAGCCCTGAGCAGAAAATAGGAAAGGTGGTAGGAAGGTATTCTGGAGGCTGGTTTGCTCTATTGTTTGAAATTAGTTCAAGTTGGGGTATAAATAAACTTTATCATTAGCAAGTAAGAGTACATTTATTTGCAGATCCTGCCGGTGTACACAGAAAAATTCTCCAGTGTAACATTTTGGGTCTAAAATGCATGTGATTTTGCTGGTGCCTAGGGTGGCATTGCCTCTTCACTGAAATGATGAATAGGCTAGTTTTATATATTTCCAGTAAAATAGAAGACCACCTATTAACATTTATCAAGCGTTTTACCCTATGCGGGTGCAGTGACGCTTTCTACAATCTACTGTAGCTACAAAACATGGTAGACTCCATCTTATCACTGAAGTGTGTTGCACTGTGTATTGGGGTCAACCTGGCAGCAGGCAGGACTGGTGTGCTCTCATCTACATGTTCATCATAAACTTTTATGGTGCTGGAGGATTGTTTAACCCCCTTTTTTATATACACAAATGTCATTTTTATGATAATTTATTTCAAGTCAAGTCAAGTCAATTTTATTTGTATAGAGCCAAATCATAACAAAAGTTATCTCAAGACGCTTTCACATAGAGTAGGTCTAGACCATACTCTTTAAAATATTATTTACAGACCCAACAGTTCCCACCATGAGCAGCACTTGGCGACAGTGGAGAGGAAAAACTCCCTTTTAACAGGTAGAAACCTCGAGCAGAACCAGGCTCTGGGTGGGCGGCCATCTGCATCGACCCAGTTGGGTTGAAAGGGGAGGAGAGAGGGGGAGAGGGGTGAACTGAACATAGTTCAGTCCTCAAACAACACAATTGAAATCCATTGAACATATTTTATGTGACATTACAATTTCTCTATAGTGGCTTAGGCTTTGTTTGTATTTTAATTGTTGAACTACTATATATTTGCACCTTTTCACCTTATATCACGCAACTATGTGAGCACTCAAGTACTATGTCTTGTACTTTGCAAGTGGGCTGCCAACGTTGTGCAGTGCATTCTGAGCAATTTTTGTACACAAAAAAATTCAAAAAAACAAAGTACAGCCTGAGAGTTTAAGCAACAATTGATTAAAGGAAAATGCCAAATCCATACAAAACTTTGCAACAACAAAAACCCATACTTACATATAAAAACAAATTCAAAAACTCAATAACAGGTTGAAAGGCCGCTTCGTTGTGGAAACTGGCAGCATTATCCGATTTAAGGCTTGCTGCTAGTTTCCAACACAGAGAGAAATGTGGAATATTGAATTATTAAAAAAAGAAATAAAAAGGTCACGTTGTCAAGATAAAGAACTATGAATTTCAGGATCCCAAGATTAAAAGAACAATCCTTTAAGTAAGACTCATGCCAAAAAAGTGACAGTTGATGTCCAACTCTGGTGCTCACACAGGTTCTGCAGTTATTTACCCCCCTAATGTGAAACACATTGTTGGAGGGTGGAATAACACATTGAGAGGTCATTCTAAAGTGTTAACCAGTTCAATATAAGTTAAAGACAGAGACACTGTTTTAATGAATAGGATATTATGGGATTACTTACCCACTATTGCAGGATGAGGTCACCACTAAAGATGGTAATTCATGTCAGGACACTAAACCAGAGATCAAACCATACAGACAATGTTAGTTATGCAGTTGCTGGAAAATGTTAGCTTTGTTTGTAAGTTGTACAACAAAAATCCTTAATTGAGTGTCTACCGAATGTGAGATGCAATCGCACATACGAGCCCTCGATAATTTAAATCCTGGAGACTTTTGTCCTCAGCTGCTATTTTCTCAATTGCTATTTTTGAACAGTTGACCCAGGCATGTGTAATCCTGTGAGAAATTTTTTCATTTTCTGCGTAAAGTATAGGATATGCTGCACATGATCCCTCTCCAAAGGTTTTTTTCAGTGAAAGATGGTGGAAAGAGACAGTGAAAAGAGTTACAAATCATCCAGACTTCTACGTAATCCACACTCATTTCCTTGTGTTTTCATTTTATTTCCATAGTTCTTATTCTCGCTGTCTTTCTCTGACACACACATGCACACATACACATGCATTAACAAGAGGAGCCTGTCAGCATGGAGAATAACTAATTAGTCTGCCGTCCACGGATCTAATTATAGTTGCTTGAACAGAGATGATATACATTAATCAAATGTGCATTAGTCACTTTAACCAGTGCACAGAACATTGGTCCAGCTGACTTTTATTTAAACTTTTTCTATCAGAGTAAAGAAATAAGCACACATTTTAATTGCAGTCTGAAGGGCTGGAATTTTAGTGCCCGAGGAGCTCATCAACATTGTGTTATGAAAATGTAACATTTTTCTAAGATTAATTGAAACAGTGGAGGGACAGAGGAAGGGAGAGAAGATGGTGCATAGGCTGACAATGTGTTGATGATATCCATTAGTTCTCGAGCAGTCTGTCAGTATTAGGACAGATCCTGAAACTGCATACACAACTGAGCCGCAGCATCATACAACCCCTCTAGGACATCATTTTCATTTCACCTTCGAGGGAGACGTAGGAGGCTGTTTTCATCCATTGTGAAGACTGGTGTTCGTGTGTCTAATACACTGCTATAACCCTTTGGCACGCCGTGTTCTGAGCTGAACAGTACATTGAGGATACAGGGCCAATTAGCTGTAATTATGATTTACACAGTAGCCGTGATCAGATCATTTATTGCAAGAGTAGACAACACATTACAAATACTTCAGTATAACACGTTACAATTCAGCAGCACCGCAGCCTCCAAAATAAAAAAATAAGCTCTAAAAGCCCACTGCACACTCCCTGCTCTGCACCAAACGGCAGGCAGACACAGTGACCAACGAGCTGGTGAATATAGTGCAGCACTTAGCAGCTAAAGAGACAGATATTTTTTCTCAGAGGTTGGTGGAGACCAAAAACAGAGCTTAAACAATACTTTCTAACTATAATTCAATCGGATGAAGGATTTTAGTCATCGGACGTCTGGATCTTAAGTTACCAGAGAAACAAGCTGAGCAAATGTCAGTGGCAGCTCAGCTCGCAGCCGGTCCGGGACGTCCTGTGTCTGCCAAACAGGGTCAGTGTCTTGGGGAAACTTTCTCATATCTTCAAAAAGAAGCTCTCCCATAACAGGTGTTGGAAAAGGTGGATCTCATATATTGCGGCTAATACAGTGATGCATAGATATAATATCAAAATGTTGAACTATTCCTTTAAAACCCAGTTAAAAGTAGTAGATTATTGGTGACTTTAAGAAGGGAAGTTTTGGCGACGTATGATGTTAATTCACAAAAAAGCAAATAGCTGAGAGTTACAGTTGTTAACAGTAAGAAAAATAATAAGTAATAAATAAATAAGTTTTGCATTCTGATCCGATCCTTGGTACGGAAACATAGTGATTCTAATAATGTTCACAGAGGATTGCTCTAAGACACTCTCTATTCAAAACATCACTTAATATATCAGACAGAGGAAGGAGGTACCGTAGAAGCAGTGATCCTTCACTGCAGCGTCGGCCTCACAGAATCTGATAGCATATGATGAGAGACAGGATGGAAACAGGGCTTGGAGGGAGGGCTGCGTGAGTGTGTGTGACCCATTGTAAAATTGTGTAATATCGATTTTATATGAGTACTGCACATCAAGAAAGGCTATACAGTTTAGAGTACTTAATAGGCTGGAAGCAGTTCCCACTCCACTAGTGGAGCAAGTGCAATTGACTTTTGACTGATTGTGGCTTGCATTGGGGTTTGATTTTGCATAAAGTTTACCCTTTTTCAACTTTCCCGTGTAGTGTCACTGGGTGTCTTTGAAATTTCTGTAAGTGCCAGGCTGCAACGCCAGGTCCCATTCACAATGAATAGCACCCTACCACTGTCCCGGCTTTTGGGTCCGTATGTGTGAAAGTTCCCGTAAGAGTCTACAGCCCCGTGTTAGCATGATAACATTTGCTACTAAGCACTGTACACAGAGCTGAGGCTGATGGGAATGTTATTAGTTTTGCAGGTATTTTGGTCATAAACCAAAGAAACGGTTAAAGTAAGTTAAAATTGTAACCCGATGACGGCGTCAGAGGAAAAGAAAAAAAATTGTTTAAAATATGATTACTTGTGTACCACAGTTCATGGGAATCCATCCAATAGTTCATTTCACTAAAAGCCAGAAAAGTCATGCTATTGATGGCACAAAAGGAAAATTCAGTGGATCATCAAAGTCAGATGGATTCATCCAACCTTTCCTGTCCTGTCGAACAAATCCCCATTAATGTGTACAATGTAACAGCTACCTCACCCCCTTTCTTTCTCTCTTTTCTTTTTTATTATCTCTTGATATTATAAAATAGTTATGTGCGGGACACACGTAGATTAGCGTTAGTGTTTTGAGAATCTCCCTCAGCTATTCCGGACCGCAGCACAATTGTGCAACGGTCCAACACATCAACCTGTGATTCACGTTCTAATGCAAAGCAGGCTTTCCATCTCGGAGTGGACACAATTATCGGTTCCTCTCCCGCCGACAGACATAGAACAAACTAGTCACCTCCGAGACTCCCTCTAAATAAAGTCATCATCGCAACTGCCACACAGTGTGTGCCGCACATCTTAACTTTGTAGAAGTAAGCATTTAGCTTTTCGTCTCTGCCAAGTCTCCTTCACTTGCCTATTCAATAAATTAGCCACTGGAGACCTCTCTGACAGCGAGGTCAGCCAGGGTGAGCATTCAAATCAGTAGAGGTGCACTGGAGCAGCTCTCATTTTAAACTATACCCCTCCCTCAGGGATATAACTATAGAGAGGAAGAGGAAACACAAAGGGAATGGTAATGACGCCACCCTCAATACACCATGTCTGATGGATAGCACAGACAAAAGCACTTGAACATACAGACAAAGTACTCACAAGTACTCACAAAGTGTCATTATCTTGGATTTTTAGCACAGAGGGTGCAGAATGGATGTAAGCTTCTGATTTTTACTCCCAAAAAATGGCCACTCATATTCATAGCCCCTCAAGGGGAGTTCTCACTCACTAAAACATGTACTATTAGACTCCTCAATGACCATACCATAACTGATTCAGGATTTCAGTGAAAATAAAATTCAAAAAGAAAGTAGCTATTCTCAACTGAAAAGTTGCATGCATCCATCTTTTTTATTTTAAGATTTGTGGGTGTTCATTTGAAGCATGAAATCCAGGCACAGAAGTGGAGAATTATGTAAAGCTCATGTTCATGCTCATTATTATTTGGCAATACTACATTCCTGATAATAAAGGCATGCTACTTCTAACAGCAGGGATTAAAGAAGACTTTTCCGACACACAGCTGTCGCACCGCTGCAGATAAATTACACAGTTGGCTCGATGATTAACTTAATGTCAAGGTCATTAGTAAGGAAGCAGTCAATAGCCATTTCCCTAAAGAACCGACTCCAGACTTGATTTTTATAATTACATACCATAGTCATCATACTGTAATTTGAGAGACTAATTACTGCTATCCATATACGTTAGCACTCATGGAGGAATATTCATTGAATATGAAGCCTGGTGACAGTAAATTGATGGTTATGGACAAGGCTTAAGTTGTTCAGGACCCAGGCATTTGTCAGTCATTGTGCAGTCTATTGTAATGAACGTAATGAGATGCAAAATTGAGTCTAAATGGAGTTCAGGCTTATGCACTTAGCCATCAGAAGCTCATTACCTGAAGGAAGAACATTTGAATTGATGGTTCTAAATAATGGCGCTAATACAGTAGCATTTCGTTTCTCCATTTCTTCTTTTTGTTTAGCTAAAGTAAATATCAGTACACCCCTCACATGAATGTGCTGTATTGTGTGCAAAGACCTGCATGTACCGAGAATTGACATCAGGGAACTGCCCTCGTTCACCTGCTCAGAATCTGAACAATCTGTACGATTTTCTGTCCAGACAATTTAGCTGGTAACCTCGCTTTCACCTCATCTCTGAGCACAGACGAGTCATCACTGTGCACGATTGTTCCCTGTGGGGGCTACCTGCACACTAACTGCACCGGATTATTGCTGTTGACATGTTCATGCCTTTCTGGTCATGCTTAACCATCCGTATCCCCCTCTGAATAGCTGATAAGCTGTCTGCATAGGTAAATATATTACTTAAGCCTCATTACAGGTAGAATCCAACTTTTTTATATTTCTTATATCTTCTATTTCATTAAGTGAAATAAAATTCTGAAGCTCAATGAATGTTTTTCATTTGTCATTGGGATAAAACAGACAGCATGTACTGTAACTGTGACAGTATACTAACTGAGTAATGCAGTCAATGTCCTATTTCTATCCAGACTATTGATCCTAAACTGAGATGACTGTTTTAGTCACCATATAATTACTTTAGAAATGCATAAATGTGTGAAATTATAGATCTGAAGATTCTGATCAATCTGTGTAAAAAACACTTTGTGCTCCACTTAATATTGATGTCCGTTCATTCATTCATTCTGTTTCAACAGCCACATAGTCCAGCACTGCCACACATTGTCCTGTGCTGTAACTTCCCAACTGGTTTTCTGGACACGACTCACTTCTCCTTTATAAGAAACTAACCCACTGTGCAGGACTAATCGTGGCTTTAGGCATCCCAGCAGCATCCCTGCTGCTAGGTGAGAAACAGAAATACATAGATAATGCAGAGAAAAATCCTTGGTTAATCCTGGTGGGTAAATGAAGCCAATGTTCAGCCACTAACATGGATTGATTGTATGGGTGTTTGTCTCATTAGAGATCAAAGCATTACAACTACTTTGCTGCATTGTATTTACTCTATATGTTTTTGAAAATGTTACCCTTTTATCTGGAATGCCCATTACCCAGCACCGCACTCCCCGTCCCTACTGCCGGGCCGACGAATGGTGTCCAGTGTTAATTTTCATCAACGAAAACTATGACAACCTATTTTTCATGAAATTCAACTAAAAGTAAATAAAAAGTACCGATTCATAATGGGAACTATGACAAAATATATAAAAAATGTTGGAGAGAAGGACGTAATGGATAAATAAACAAATTACTGTTTTAATGTAAAGTCTTATTCTACGACCCGCATCTGAAGAATCACTCAATCTGATCGAGTGGCTGCTGTACGGTGGAGAGAACAGGTAGGTGTGCTAATGCTGGGTGAGAGGGGACAGCAGAGAGAGGTTCTGTTCAGCAGTTTGAAAACGATAACTGGACTTACTGAGGAGGGTCGGTCCGTCACTTGGACACTGTGTTTGTCATCAAAAAAACATTGCCTGAGCAAGAACAAACTTTGGGCGTATCCGCAAATGCAAATTCAGCCGCACAAGGCATATCACACGCCTTCAGCTGCATATTTTAGGTGCTGTGTATTTGTATCTTGCCTCGCTGTATCTCCTGGACAATAAAACACATCTCAGAGAGGCTGGTCTGTTTCCTTTTTCTCTATTTGGTTAACCTTTTTTTATCATGCATGTGTTTGAAAGGTAGGAGAGAAGAGGCTGGTTTTAGTTTGAATTTTAAGCTTGGGTATTTTATACATTTTGACATAATATTTTACAGCCTGTCCAGGCATCTGCCAATCAAAATGTCAGTACATACTTTCTATACTTACGTTTGCCTTTCCAGTTTGTGATCGAGAAAATCGACTTTTCATCCAGATCCTGTTGCTCGGCTGATGAATATCTGATACACTTTAGGGGGAGGAATGACTTTGACATCACAGAACATGATAAACACTGTTAAGCCTTCCAGGCACCACCATGTCAGCTTGATGATGGATGACTCTAGATAGAATAAGGAGGTTTACTGTGTAAATGGCCTGTGAAAGTTGACGGCCTCCCCATCCTTCAGACAGATCATCCAACCAAAGGGAGGAGTGAAAAATAAGAACAACAGACAGAAAGAGAAAACCTCCTTTATCTGACTGAGTAATGTGGGGCCAATATTTCTTTATGGTGTTTACCCCAAAAACAGAGTCGGCATTACTACTAGACATTTGATAGCTTTATGCAAATGCCCACCCCACCATCTCCAGCTGCAAAACGAAAAGCCGCTGAATAATCCTCCACAGCCTTATAAACAACCTTAAAATATTGCAGAATGTTTGCCACAAAGCAGAGAAATGCAAAAAACTGAGATGTGGACTTAAGTTGTCTGTAATAATGCAGGACTGAAAACGCCTAGAGATGCACCAATTAAAAATGGCTGCTCTAAGAAGGAAAGGGCATGACCAGAGAAAATCTCTTTGAAGTGAATATAATCCAAAATAAAAGTACCATGCAGCAAAAACAGCGTGGTTTATCTACAGTTCACCAAGTGCCTTTTGCTGACCTCAGTCAACTTGCCCTACAGTCTGAGCAACACATGATTTATGAAAGTGTATAAACTTTTTAATTTTCAAAGCATATTCTATAACTAACCTAACACAGATATTCTGACTTTACCCTTTGAATAAAAGAGTGTGCTGTTTCCCCCGACGAGAAAGGCCAAATATTAACTGAGCTCCTGTGACAAGGACAAATCCATGACGCCTTTAAAAAGAGTCGTAAATGGTTTGCTGTCTTTGACAACATTTGTTAAACTGAAAAAGAATACTTAGACATTTTTAGGATATATGCCTAAGATTGATACCACTCAAGTCGGTCCTCTAAATGTGAAGCTACAGCCGGCAGACGGTTGGTTTAGTTAGCCTAGCTTAGCATAAAGCTGGGGGGAAAGGCTGGCTCTATCAAAATGTACAAAAAAAGCTAAAGCTCACTGAAACCGTTTTCAGACGTGCATTTTATTGCGGAAATGTGACGTCAGTTTTCTGAACACGCGTCTGAGTCACTTTTATGTTAAAGTCACAGCGGCATTCTTACTGCAGCAGGTAACATTTCTGTCACACTTTGAACACGAGTCATAGTTGAACGCTGGCAGAGTAACCTTAGGCTACAGCGGGCAGCAGCACATGGGTAAACATACACAAAAATAAATTAAATGGGAGTTTTAAAAAAAACTAGAGAAAAAGAAAATTGTCAGACTAGCTGCCTCCCTCGTTCTATTTTCCACGATAAAAGAATATCCAACAGTCCCAACTGTAATTCTATGCTGCACTGTGGGATATCATAAAACAGGCAGCAGAATGTTTTGCTTATTAAGTGATGAAATTGGTGTGAAGGTTTCACTGGAACAGAAGGTTCTGTATCCACTTGGGCTCCAGGTGGCAAATATTGTGCAAGCATGAGGCTCTTTCCATCAGTGTGCTGTAACGTCTGAAGGATGTTTACGTAAAAGATAACCATGTCTGAATGAAGTAAGAAAAGCCATCACTTTAATAGTTTGATGAAGCAAATTCTCTAATAAGATGTGATTATAGGGCATCATTTCCACAGCCAACACACATCCTGTTGGTGAAAGGATGTAAGAAAGGAGGAGTCATGGGGCTTAATTATTTCTTCTGGAGTGCAAGAAAATGTATCAGCACAGCAGGGATGTGTGTCAGAGAAAACAAAGAGCCACACAGGCAGAGCACAGCGTCGGCAAATTAACACAGGAAATGAAAACTAAAAGGTAACAGAGTAAAAAAACAAAGGTAAAAAGGATGCATAGACCAAGGGCATTGTCTTTTCAAACCTTAATAAATGAAGGAAAAGGAATCAAAAGCTTAATCAAAAAGATTATTTTCAAATATACAGACCCGCAATCTTTGCCATCATGGTGAAACAGCGATTTGCGAGCTAAAAGGACTGATTAAAGTCAGTATGGGTTGACATCACACTGACATTACAGACTGTGCCTTCTGATAATTGGTGTCACACTGAAGAAGTATGGCTGGCACAAACAGACCATCAGTGTCAGCTGAGTTCCTATGGGTAGAAATTCATGACGTACATTTAAGAAATGCAGCTAAATATAGTGCACTGAATGATTATTAGCAATGTAAGAATGGTGATGGGGTGTTTATTTTCACATGACACATTTAGTAAGATGGAACAAACATCAAAATTTACGCCGGTTATTTACTTGATCCAATGTGAGCTAATTTAAACCACATACATTCCTTTCCAAACAGCCTCCAATGTGTCAGTAACTTAGTCCAGAGCCCTATGCATGTGAAACTGTGACCTTCACGTTGTCCAGCATCAGTCAGCTACTAAAGTACTGCCTTAAGATTGTAATCCTGGTTGATCTGGTGACACCTGTGGCAACTGATGGGAGCGTAAAGAGCCCTTTATTAGAGAGGTGCCACACTTTGGTTTATGTCCACACACAGTTCAAATAACATGTTTATTCACCAATCGGGGCAGCAAACACACAGCCCTGATGGTCAGTGCTACAGTAACAGGAAACTAACTGTATGACATCTCAGTTGACGATTAATTGTAATATAAATACTTCAATTAATGATTTAATCATCTTTTTGGTTCATTTTATGCCACATGACACACAATGCATATAGATAGATAGATAGATAGATAGATAGATAGATAGATAGATATAAATATACTATAACACACTAGGCCTAAGTCCACGTTGTTGACTTCAATAGCCAAGCTCTTTTTTCCTGTTTTTTTTTCCTGCCATTGTAACTGTGCTTAGGTAGACAGTTTATCGACCTCTACACATCTGATGGAAACCCACCAAACTCACATCTTATTCCTGCGACTGTGGAAGTGAAAGATTGTATAAAATGATCACAGTCAGCTCAAATACTTGCGATCAGGCGATCATGTAATTGTTGTGACAGGCCTAGATAATTCATCTGGGCACCATGAATGTCTGTACTAATCTATCAAATAGATGTAGAGACATTTCACAGACTTGAAATGACTTGAGTCCAAAACATGTTTCACATGTACTCAGCTCTTGACTGAAGGTTGCTAAGACATTCAGAGCAAAGCTTTTTATGAAAGGGATTTCGACATTTCGGTGTGAGCCGTCAAACCCTGAAAGTGAAGCACCACACGAAAGGGATAATACAACCTGTTACCGGTTGACCTGAGGGGTGTCTGCATCATTCAGGCAGGATGACAGGTTCACTGACATTCTCAATCAAACTGAGCTCCAAGCTACTTTTCAGAAGAAATCAGTTATATTCTATAATGTATTCCATTTCATCACTTATCAGACTCAGAAACGTCTCACTGTTTATAAAAGGAAGCCTGAAGAGGACTGATAATGCTCTTTGCTTCAATTTGAAAAGTTCTCAGTCCAAACATTATTCACTTTTTTGGGGAGTTTGAGCCACTTAGCTCAGTCACGCACAGTGTGTCGACTCCAGCTGAATTCTTTACTTTTTTATTTCAACTATTTATGATGAACAATCTTTGATTAATCAATAGTCCTGACAACCATTCAAAGGTTTGTTTTTTTCTCGTAACATGGTACGGTATGGGGTTTTTTTTTAAGGGCAGGCATGCAGGCATTTCCCCTTTGCATGGGGCCCAGCCGTCACCTCTTCCATTTCAGTGAACAGTAGTGAGTCCCTCGAGAAATATGGCCAGTAACATGAGCCAGCTAACAAATAAAGCATAAAGAGGACTCCTTCAGGAGCAAAGGAACACACATGTCCCTACTGGCTGTTCAACAGATCCATAGGCTGAAAGTCTGTCGAGTTTATCTGTCTATCTAATAGGCCTTCCTCAATACAGAGTACACCAAGTCGGAACCTGTGCACTTGGAATTTGGTAAGTCGAATGCAGTATAAAGTCTACTCGCATTTTATCCATACAGTATAGTCCCTGCACTTTTTTTTTTAGCATTGTGCAAAGAGTTACAAGAAAACAGCATGACAAACAAAATAAACAGGCCTGACTTTGATTTGATCACAGTACTTTCATAGTTTCAGTTTTAAACTCGGACATGAATTGTACATGGATTATATTTATGACTGGTCATCCTTTTTGAAAATGACAACAATGATTAAAGAGACAAGACTCTAATCTATCAGTACATATATTACACGTATTTATATTCATGCAGTGAGTTAAAGTTAAACATGGTGCTAGGGTCCCGCAGTTATATCAGTGGTTGGTAAAAGGCAAAAAAGCAATTTTCAATTCTGTAATTGACTCAAAGTGGGCCCCAGTCCACGCTATTATGACGGGCCTAAGTGCACACTAGTTACTAGTTATGAAGCACACACACACACACACACACACACCATTAGCTGTATGTATATTTTGCAAACAAGGTGTTGGATTTTTCAGTCCAGTGAGTTACTTAGGCTATTGTATCAGGAGAGAAGAGACGTCAAAGAGAAAGCCATCAGAACCATGGATAGCGCTCTGACACGCAGTAACCTAAACAGACGGTCAAAGCTCTCATACAGATCACTAGCATCTACTCGGCTATCAACCAGTTTACCATAATATCTATAGTTTTTATGGTTTATGTTGAATAAGCATAAGATTTTGTCATATGTTGCTACTGACTATTTTACTAAAAAAAAAAAGAAAACCATGACGGAGATGGGATTGCCTTTTCGAGGGCATGTATAGCAAATGGCAGCAGCTGCAGTTTAGTGTGAGCTCTTCTTTGAATGCAGGCATATTTCCAAAGGTGGCAATCAGAATCACTCCCAAGGGCCTGTTTTCTGCCCAACACATTGTTCTCTGTACGAGCCTCCCAACTGTACTGTCTATATTTACGTCCAGCACATTATCATTATCATCATTGATTTTTTAAAAGCACTTCATGTGCCGCTTGAGCTTTATCTGCAGGGTTGTTGTGTTGATAAGACAAAGGGGCAGTTTCATTGCAGCAGGTTTACCTCAGGGGTTTCCCTGTATTTTTTTACATTTATGTCACTCTCCACCTTCAAGTCTTCCAGGGCCTGTTGCAGACAAACATCCCCACAGCATGATGCTGCCACCGCCAGGCATCATGCTGGGGATGGTGGATTATGATGACTTTGTTCCCAATATAAAACTTCCCTCCATTTCGTCTTAAAGTATCCGTCACGCTTTCTGGCAAACTTAAACGTATTTGCATGGTTAGATACCTCTAAGGGGGAAGTCAGGAAATACATTTTGGGGGATTTGGGTGAAGTGACCCTTTAACCTAACCTAAGAAATGTTGACATGGTCTTCAAGAGCCAAATTTAGCCAAGGAAACTGGAATGAACAGTCGCCTACTATCCTCAAAGGAAAGAAGCTATTGTCTGCTCTCTCTTAAACTTTCAACCACCATCCACTCAAAATATTTTTAGCTTATTGTTTGGGCTTCACTGTGCGGAATGATGTATGTGCAGAGTTTGTTTTCACATTAATTAGCTGAAGGGGGAAAGAATCTCTGCACTCACCTTAAATCTTAACTAGTTTGGAAGCCAGCTGTGGTTCAGTATGCAACTTACACAAGCTTGATAATAGACTTTTCAGTGACACATCTTAGGTCCAGCACTTAAACTTTTAAACAATATTTGCTTATTCATAGGTTCTGGATTTTTCAAATCAGCAGTAGGAGTAAATGTAATTTAAATTTAAATAATTTTACCAAGGTAATTTAATGTTTTTGTGGGGGGCAGAATATTCATAGCAGAATATTTGTAAGTGTCATAAAACATGTCTGGATCTTTATCTTAGTGTAAGAAGTGGCTGAGCTGCATGAATGAAACACATTCACACCTTTTTGTAACACACTAGCAGTGCAAAATCTATCTACATGTGTTCATGTTGAACATACCCGTTTGTCCCAAAATAATTGGGGAATCAGCAGTCTAAAAGCATTATGTGTTGAATTGATGTGATTTAAGTGTCTTTCACATTATTCTGATGGCATAGTTTTTGTTAGAAGGAAAATGAGACAATCCTGGGGATAACTGGTGTAGTCTATGTGTTGCATTTATCTCAGTGTCCAGGTCTGTGGAGGGTCAGTGGGACAGCAGTAAGGGCTGCTGTCTGGCAGTGTCCTCTATGATACTGCCACTGGAGGGTGCCGAAGTAGGAATTTTTCTAATGTATTGATTTAACATTGATCACCATGATCCAAAAGAATATTCTTTATTTTTTATTTTTTGAGAAATACAAAATGCAAAGTTGGTTACGCCACTTTGCCTGTTCACTATGACCTCATTATGGTAAAATCATATTATTAAATCATCCATATTTAATTAAGTACCTATTGGTACATTTTTCTATTTGGAAAATGCATACAGGATATAATTTATTTGAAATAATTCTATCAATAATTAACATGTGAGTAGATGAGCACATTTATAATCAGGGTTCCCCACAGAGTTTTATAGCACAGATACTGTGCCTTGCCTGAAATAAAGAGTACTTATGCTAATGGTAAGAAATGATCACATTTAATAAAAATATAATATTAAGCTTCAGGGAAAATAAGCCGTGGTGCAAAACACATGTTAAAGGAGTGAAACTATTGTTTAAAGTTTCATCGACAGTAGCTTGATAAAATGAGAGAGGATGCCTCACATTCTGTCTTATTCAGCTCAGCAGGTGATTGATTGATCGATTACACTTTCACTTTGCAGTAAAAAATCAGAGCTGCACTTGTCTAAATATCTGAACTAAATAAAATGTCTGAGTTTTTACAAGTTTGCAAAAGTTGAGACAAACAGCCCAATCAGACAAATCAAGGTTGGATGTGTGAGGAAAAAAATCCATAGAGAGTTTAATAGAAATGGACGTAGCCATTGTGACGTCAACCACTGGTTTGTGGATTTCTGTTTTGAAGCCTCGAGTTTGGCAATTTGGCTGTCGCCATCTTGTTTTTTTTTTTTTTTGGTGCTGGCGGAGTCGCCCCCTGCTGGTCGTTAGAAAGAATGCAGGTTTAAGGCACTTGCACATTGGCTTCACTTTTCAGAACCGGAGAAAAAAACGAATCGCTGCTTGTTTGATAGTTGGACACAGGTTTTACCCAATGGAGTCTGAAGTCAGTCTAAAGTTCATACTGACCAGCTGGATACATAATTGTATTACTCTTTGACTCATCTCTTTCAATGAAGTCACTTTAACAGTTGTGGAACTGCTTTGATAGCTAGTGATTGAGGCCCAAGTTCAGAAAGCCCCAATGGCGAGGTGTCCTCTGAAGTGACTGTGTTTCTCTTCCCTGATTTTAGCTTCAGAGTAGGTCAATATTTTCTCTACCTGATAGTGCAAGGTTAGAATTAGGCCCAATTTGTGCTCAAGTGGATATTGAGAAACAAACAGGGGATAGTGGATCTGCTTTCTGTTCACCTCAATTTCAAGTCTCCCCCTACATTCAAGGTGATCATGTGCTTTGGGAAATTGAGGATTGGATTTGTGTCATCTTAATTCTGAACCAGTAGCTTCAACGAATCCAGTGCCTTCGGACATATATAGTCCATGTAATATGGGTAGGTACATTTCACACAATTTCAGTTTGCCACTTTAACTGTGGTGGAATTTATGTGGAGCACAGTGATGGACTCAAGCAGAGCAGTAGTGGTGTTCAGTTAGCAGAAAGTAGCCTACCTGCTGTGGGTAAGCAAAGAGTGCATCGAGGTACTGGGCGTAACCTGAGTCAGCAGTTGCGTTAGCTGTGCATTGATCTGCTAACTCAGATTGAGTCCAGCAGCAAGAGCCAATCCTCCGTCACACGCATTAGAATTGGTTTGTGAGGAGGTGGTCAGTGAAAGAGCTGGAAAGAGAAGAAATCAGCAAAAAGTTAGAGTAGAACTAAAACAGCAAAATAAAGGAAAGATCGAGCTTATACACATAGAGGCAGCGTCGTAAACAATGAGGGAAGGAAAAAAGCTTTAACAGGTCCTTATCAAGAGGAGAGCAACACTGACAAGCCTGAAAACAGGCCTTATTAATATGCTCTTATACATATTTCACATGTGCTCTGTGCAAGCAGATGAGAGAATGTGAATAATGCTGTGAAGGAATACGTCAGACATTCTGCTCGCTTTCTTGCAGAGAATTGGATGAGAAGATCAATACCACTCAACCAAGCCTGTACGCCAAATACTCAGCCGGAGCCAGCAGGCGATTAGCTTTAGCTTAGCGTAAAGACTGAAAGCAGGGGGAACGGGCTCGCCTGGCTCTGTCCAAAGATTACACGAGAGGTGTCGATCTTCACGTCTAACTCTCAGCAGAAATGCCGATAAGCTTTATTCCAAAAATACTGAACAATTATATAGATACAGGTTAAAAACCATGCATACTTAGCTATGAACAATTTGTTATTTTATGTAAATTGCCTAATTGCGTCTGTATGTGTTAGGCCTGTTATACTTATACCCTGCCTCTCACACAGTGCATGCTAGGATGGACACCAAGCCACTCTGAAGAATAAGCAGGTGTAGGAAATGGCAGGAAAGGGCAGGAATGTATAATTATAGAGGAATTATACACAAATCACTCTTGTGATACAATTTTATCCCCACTACCTTGTCAAAGTGGTCTACTTACTGAAGCAGGTGTTGGCTTCCGGTCTGAGCCTTGTGGCATTTACACACACAGAGTGACAAACTGTTTGAAAAAAAGTCCAGGTTGATTTAAAATCAGGTCAAGAAGCAGAATTACTGAGTTTCCTGGTGCTCGCAGGAGGCAAGCATTGATTTTTGTGTAACTTGCAATCAGCTAAAGGAAAGAGTCGACACCGCCGCTATGTAAACCCGGACCTGCCACATTCATCTGTCACACACACACACACGCACACACACCTCTCTACTTCTTTCTTCTTTCTGACAGGCCAGGCCTCTGCGTGTCAGTCATCGGCTGAGTTTTCTGTTCTTTGGAGGACAAGCTGTTTACATGCGTCTCTACACAGTACACAGTACGACAAAACGCACAGAATATCACTATGGAAACTAAGCATGCAGAATCGACATGAACCGAGAATAAACAGGAAAAGATGCACACATGCATTTCATCCGGTACACTGTAAATCTGAGGTCATGCAACACGAGCATTGCAAGCACATATAGTCTGTACAATGCTATTTTCTGCCGACAACTTTGATCTTGCATGATTAGATGCTGAACGTTCGCATGCAAGCAGAGGCAAAAGAGCGAGGGTCACTCTTCACTCTATCCAGACATCCTCAGCCCCGCTAACAGATCACTTCCCGGCACAACTCAGTGGAAAAAAAGTGCCATTCAGCTACTGAGTCTGACCTTTCTGCACGGTGTGTCTCACGCAATCAAACAGCAGATGTCGTTTCCACTCGCCGACTCAGGAGAAGCAGCAGTCGTGACGTCATTTACTGCTCCCCAACTGTTTCTACAGCGTCTGGCAGTCAGATGATGATGGACAAACTTAATTTTCTCATTGTACAGTGAAACTATTTTTAGATAATTACACAACTGTGAATTATCCCCCCCTTCCTCCCTGGTTTCTGAGCATAACTTGCTGAATGTTTCACCTCTTGCATAAGACTTCTCAAGTTTATAGTGCCTCAAAATACAGCCTAGCGTTTGCTGCACAAAGCCATCTCTGCTTAGAGACAGATACACAAATCCTTGTCTTCTTATGCTGTAGGCCTTCTTCACTTGCGAGCAGATAAAAAATATTTTTTTCTTCTTCTCCACCAGTTAAATACCATTTTTTTCTACTTGGCTGATGCTTTCTCTTCTCCCATTTTTCACATCATTTTCCACTCTTCTTTTTTTTCTCTTCCCTCCCTTTCTTCTTTTGACCCGTCACCCCGATTCCCATGAATTGTGCGCCGAATTCCTTGCAAATCCTACTTAATGTTTAAAGATACATGGGAAAAATAAATGCACATTATCTCTTTGCTTTCTACCGCAGTGACATACTGTGTAACACACTGCACAGTACAGTCCCATATTTGGTGATACCGTGGGATCTACATTATTTCAGTTTCTGCCTACTTCCTGCACTGCGGGGTCTGTGGCTTTGCTTTCATCATGAAACAATCTCATCAGCATTTACAAGGCAGCCCTTTAGCAGTTTATGTGGGACAACGAGGCGAAAAGGGGATTTGAATACGTCGCCCTCACCAAAAAAGTAAGTTAGGCCTAAATAAGTTAGCAAGTATAAAACTAAACTATCTGAACTAAATAAATTAAAGGTACCCTGTGGAGTTTTTGACTAGCCTGATTTCACTGTATTATTCTGTCTGACATTTTATTTATTTTTTCCTAACCAATCAGTAGCGAGTGACGTGTCTGTCCTCGCTCTGATTGGTCGTCTCCGCCCGTCGATAACGCCCCTTGGAAATCAAAACAGACCACATGTACCTACTGTGACCATTTTGTTGAATTATTTTTACTGTTTTAATTATTAATTAATACACACAGATAGTGCTTAAAAACTTCAAAAAGTAGTTAAAAACAGCCAAGTGTCTCAAGAGTCAGGGTCCACTGGCATCTGATTCAACCCCTCATCTGAGAGGTGTGTGTGTGGGGGGGGACAATGTGAGGAGCAACTGAAAACACACACACACACGCGTGCACACACACTCCCCCCCCCCCACTCCACTGCACTTCCAGTCCAATGTGACCCAACTAATGGCAGTTAAGTTATATTCCTGGCTCCGGCGCTGCCCCGTGAGCCGAGAGGAAAACTGTGACTGATGCGCAGACACACCGCACAGTCCGCCAGAGAGCGGTTTTCTTTTTTCCCAGCTCTGAGGATGGATGGTACAGTATCGTAGTCTCGGTCCCGGAGATCAATCACCCCGGGATGGATGAGTCTGAGGACACCTACGCTGTCTGGGAAAGATTATTGGCCCATGATCGCTGGCTCAGAACGCACTCATCGATTTTGGGAGGAGAGGAGAGCAATGAGAGTGCTGACGAGAAGAGGACAACTTTATGAATAACATGGGGGACATACTGTATGTGTATGAAAGTCATGTCATGTTTTGCTCCCCTATAGGCCTTATTAGATGTAGAGATGCTTACAATTCTGAACAAATGAATCTTGGCAACAGACAATTCCTTTAATGGCACAGTAGCTGCTGATTTATTTCTTATACAAAAGCGTCGTCCTTGATGCACCGAGAAGAGAGCCTTGAACCAAAGCCGCAGCATTAACAGGTTTTTTCTAAAGAATCTACAGACCGCTGCAAGATCCTGCTCCCGACACAACCAAACATTCACCTGCGCTTCAGAACCCCTGCATCAAACCATTGCCCTGTTTGAGAACTTTAGGAGGACTTCCTGCAGAGCTCCACACACTCAGCGGACTGCTGTCACGATGAGAGGTCGGGCTGCAGGCTGGCCCGCATGCACGAGGGAGCCCCCCCACACACACACACACACACCCCCCACCCCCTCCAGCGCGTGTGATCTCCCACAGCCTACACCTGAAAGAGATGAATGATCTCGTCCTTATCGGTCTCATTTGCGGCGAGGCACATTCATTTGAGATTAAATGGTGGATACAAAAGGGGACTTTTCACATAATAAAAGCAGCAAGGCTGTGCGTAAAATTGACTCTTTGTCGCTCTGAAGCAGATGTGAATAGGTTTTGATGTGCCGTGCCATCAGGTGCGTACCCGGTGCTCACCAAACTTTTAATGAAGCATTTGAATTAGTCACTTTAATCTCATCTCCCGGCGTCGTCCCCCCGGACTTGGCTCTCTGGACGTGAGATCTCCGCCGTGAGTGTTACAGTGGTGACGTCAGGAGCAAAGAGCAGCAGGCTGCGCGCGGAGAGGCGCATCAGCCAGACGCAACCTGTGCCGGCGCGCATCTTTCCAAACTTCTCTCCAGCGCAGTCCGCCGGCACCGCGTGGGTGGGCTGGGGGGGCGGGGGGGGGGAGGGAGAACAACAACACCGGGAGAGGATGAATAACGGTTCCGTCCGCGGCGGCTCCGGGGCTGTGGACCACGAACTCGTCATCACCTCCACTTTCGGGACGCTTCTCTCCGTCGTCTACATCATCGGAGTGTCGGGGAACGTGTACACCCTGGTGGTGATGTGCCACTCGATCCGCTTCGCCACCTCCATGTACATCTCCATCATCAACCTGGCTCTGGCGGACCTGCTCTACCTCTCCACCATCCCCTTCGTGGTGTCCACCTACTTCCTCAAGGACTGGTACTTCGGCGACGTGGGCTGCCGCATCCTGCTCAGCCTGGACCTCCTCACCATGCACGCCAGCATCTTCACCCTCACCGTCATGTGCACGGAGCGCTACCTGGCCGTCACCAAGCCGCTGGACACGGTGAGACGCTCCAAGAGCTACCGCAAAGCCCTGGCGTGGGGCGTGTGGCTGCTCTCCCTGGTCCTCACCGTGCCCATGATGGTGATGGTCGCCCAGACCACCAAGAGCACGCCGGACGGGGGCGTCAAGAGGATGTGCGCACCCACCTGGGCGCCCCTGGCTTACAAGGTGTACGTGACCGTCCTGTTTGGCACCAGCATCATGGCACCGGGGCTCATCATCGGCTACCTGTACGTCAAGCTGGCGCGCACTTATCTCGAGTCCCAGCGCAACTCTGTGATCAGCAACGGCGGCAAGCGGTCGCCGAAGCAGAAAGTGCTGATCATGATCTTCACCATCGTGCTGGTGTTCTGGGCGTGCTTCCTGCCCTTCTGGATCTGGCAGCTGCTGCCCCTGTACCACACCAAGCCCCTGAGCCTGGCCTCGCAGACGCACACCTGCATCAACTACCTGGTGGCGAGCCTCACGTACAGCAACAGCTGCATCAACCCTTTCCTCTACACGCTCCTCACCAAGAACTACCGGGAGTACCTGAAGAACAGGCACCGGAGCTTCTACAGGTACACGTCCTCGTTCAAGCAGCGGCCGCCCAGCCTCTACTCCTGGGGGAAGTCCGCGTCCTCCAGCAACCAGTTCGAGTTCAACTCCGAGACGCTGGTCATGGGGACGCTGAAGTGACTTGTGGGTGGCGTGGAGGAGAAGAGAAGGACTTTGGAACCGCACTATAGGTAGGTGATGACCTCTCCATTACGCACAGGCCGTGCGTAAAACTCTCACTTCGTTCTTCTGCATGGAATGTTTTCATGCAACGCTGCTCTCTTGTCATAATATAATATTTCCTTGTCAGAGGGAAACTCACTGTTATTCCAGCCACGCCCGGCCGTGTTCGCCTGAGGTCCCACTGAGCCCTATTAGCGCTCTGACACTTCTCCCAGCAGCCTCCCTCACCTCCTCACCCTCAGAGGAGCTGACTCCGCAGTGCAAGGCCTCAGTGCTAAGAAGCCAAGTGAAGCCAAATCAGACATGATTTGGAGAGTAGACCAAGTAAATCAAGTTTAAATTCCTTTAATTTGCTGTTAATCTTTTTCTTACATGGGCCATGTTCTTAAACAAATTTGTGTTAATCAAATTATCTAAATGTGATACAGCATAAAAGTTCAATTGGGGCCCACAGCTCATTTTGACCCTAGGCCCCCTAATGCATTAATCTGGCCTTGGCTGCCCTGTGTACTATGTGTAAATACCCTGCCACCAAGTTCCCATTAAACCCAGTGCAAACCATACACCTGTGGAGTGCATAGTTTGTGGAAACTTGATTGAACACAACTGTATTAGGAAAGTGCATCATGGGAGTGCTCCTACCTACGCAACGTCAGCAGTTTCAGTTCAACCAGGGACCTTTTGTTGCATGTCATTCCCCGTCTCTCCTGTTCTATAAAGTCTAATAAAGGCCGAAAAATGCTCCAAAAATATTTAAATGAATAAGCATCACACAAAGTGTAATAAATAAATAAATAAATAAATAAATAAATAAAGCTTTTAAAACCCTCTACAAGACACATATTTAGTAAATAATACAGGACCATTGTTGTGGCATTAATTACAAATGCCCTATCAAATTTGCTATCAAATTATCAAAACCAATTCTGGGGCCTTTCCTCGGTCGGGGGCCCCAGGGCAGTTGATGACTCTTCCCGGTTGGTTATCGATCTTAGGACTTGGGTAGTCCTGTGCAAGAAGTTTGCTTTGTATTTCCCATCACATCACTGAAAAAAAGCTCAAAATTTCCATACCAGTCACATGGTGAGTGTTTTGCTTTGTGACTGAATTAAGCTCAGAGGAACTGATTTGAACCCAAATCTGGCACTTGAAGGCATTTTCTGGCAGGACACACACACAAAAAAAAAAAACCTCTCCACCTGCATGGTTAATCAGTGAATTTGCACGCATCCTCCCACAGAGGCAAACACACTTCCACTACTGTGGCACACTCACAGCCAAGAACCCCTACTGCCGAGATGGAGGCTTTGTGCGCTCTGTTTACTAGTCTGAACTGTGGCCTACTTACCTCAATGGGGAAGGTGACGCCTCTGCAATGTTGGGACTTTATCACGGCCGTGTGTTTGCGTGGCATTCATCCATTTCATTAATTTAATAACTGATCTCACGATTTGATCAACATCCAAAACAGACTTAAGGGGCACAGAGAGGAGGCGACGGTCTCTTCTGTTCAGGATGTTCCTTTTGGCAGGTATGTTAATGAGTGATGCATAAACGTACCTCATGTTTTATGGAGAGTTCCTAACTCTTTAATGAATGGCTCCTAGCACTGAAGGGAAGCTCTTTTACTTTAATATGACTTATTAAAGTCTTATCAGCTCGCACAAGCATCTGCTGTAAAGCTACTCTGTCCTCCTGAGATTCACCAGGAAGGGACTGGAAAACAAACAGTGTGCACACAGCGAGATGGACGGTAATATTATGCATGTCTGGCTCAGGCTGCTATGTTCCACAAACACACACCCTGTGTCAGATTTCCTCTGATCATGAATACTAACTGAATGATATCTGGAGCCGTGGCATTTTCAAACTAATGTCCCAGGCTGGATTGTACACTTTTGGTACACTTTGGTTCTTATGTGTGTTTGCGTGTCAAATGTCACAAACTCATGCATAAATGCATTGCAGCCAATCCCTTTGTGCTTCACAAACATTGTCACTGCAAAGATGTGGGAAATGGCCTCTCCCTCTTTTTTTTTTTTTTTTTTTTTACCCTCTTCTCCCCGCATTGTCTAACAACTCTTTGCAGTGTGTCCTCAATGCAAATTCCACATAGGACTGGGTGTGTGTGGGACTTATCAGCTTATGTCTGCACACATTAGAGATTTATGAGAACTCGAGGGGGGGGATTTGATGATTTCTCTCCTGAGCTAAAATATGTTTGTGGCGAGGCACTTTTAGTTCTGCTGAAATGCAATACAAAAATGAGACAGATTTAATAATTCTTAATATGCAGTATAAAGCACTTTATCATCATAGCAAGCAGCAGTTAAGAGTTTTCGCTGCAGGTGGTGATAGGTATGGGCCAAGCTCCAAAATGCTGGAGCCTACACTTCCCTTAATGCACCTAAAAAGAGTCTTTTCATTTGATCCCTCCTGCCCAAATCCTTATGCACCCAATTTGCAATGCAGGCTTTCTGTCAGAAATGTCTTAGCCCAAGCTGAGATAACTTAAGTGATAAATAAGTGATGTCCCGTAAGTAATTACTAAGACTTGACGAATCTCCCAAGAGCCACAATAGATATTATACAGTTGTTGTTTTTTTATTTTTTATTAATTTATTTGACGGGGACAATACATGTAGGCATTGTTACCATTAATAAATTAAGCAGATGCAATATATATGACTTCTAACCATAGCTAATTTGCAGTCCTTGTCCCAGGGTGTTAAAGGATAAAACACATAATACAACACTCTACTACAAGCAGGAAGACTAACAATAAAATAAACACAGACAAACACCGCTAAAAACAGTAATTGAAACAAAAATAGTATAATCTTCATGACTCATATCCTGATTTTAATGAGTTTGTGCTTTGGAAGGACAGAGAGAGGTGTAAAAAAGTAGATTTAAAAAAATATACTTTTTTCAATTGTACATCACACAGAATACAATGCCAGTGTGTGTCCTGTCACCACAGTAACATCATTACAACTAATAGCACTTTTGTGCTTCGAGTTCGCGGTTTTAACATTAATCAAGCCATAATCAGGGTTTTCCCTGGATATTTTTGAGACAAAGGTGGCAAAGGCTGGAGAACGTGTGCGGCATGCACACAGCTTGTTAAATACCTGGAGTGCTGCATGCTTAATTGAAAAAAATAATTAATTGACAAAGGTGTCCATATGGGATTTAAATTTTATACCAGCATGGAACAAAAATAAAAAACAATGGTTGTGACAAATGTCAGGGTTCATTTTGGCACAGGAATCAACATAAACCGTAACAAGATCTCCTCCTGTAATTATTATTATTTAATAATAAAATTACTTTAGTTGTTTAATTGTTGTTTGCAAATTGTATTATTATTATTATTTATCTATCTGTGGCAGTCATGTTGTCAGTTGTGTTGTAATGAACTAATGCTGTGTTCTACAGATGCCTGTTTGAAATTTTGTATTTAAAAAAGTGAAATGAACCACAAAAAACCCTTTGAACGCATCCATCTTGAAATGAAAAGTTTGCAGCGCGCAGTGGGCGCCTAGTCACAAAAATCTAGAGGCGAACGACCACGTGCATGACCACTCGGCGCAACAACTTGCGTCATTTTTGGCACGCGCATCCTCGTGCCAGGGACACTGTGTCGAGTATAACCACATCACAGCAGCTGCAGATAAAAAGCCCAATAGATTCGGTGTAGAAAAAGAAAAAGCCTTTGCATTTCTGTTGGAATTTTTAAACAAAGGCAGCAGCCAATAATACAAAGTTAGATTGTCAGGGAAACCCTGATAATTCTGCACTTGACCTCCATATAAAATTGTGTAGGTGCTTGAGCTTGTGACTTGTTGCTGTTGAATATATTATAACATTTGGGTTCTAGTGGAGGCAGTTCAATCCTTGTATTATGTTGTTTTAGAGTGACGCTTTGGACATTAGACCTTACATTCACTTCCCAAGCTGTCTAAGTGAGACTGAACCCCCTTCCAGCTCCAGTTCAAGAGTTTATAGCTGTATGGGAACTGCTCATAGACAGACACTTCACCAAACGTTTCATTAAATGGGGATTAGTTAAGTCAGTATGCATGGGGCCAGTTGGCACAGACCAGTGACATTTATAGTGGTAATCAGACACCCAGTGCAATTAATTACACAGCTCATATCATGGTAGACGCCTGTTGAGAGAGAGACATTGTATCATGACTCCAGTATTTTTTCAAATTACCTTAAAAATTGCCCAAATTGACGCTGTATCATTGCTTATGGCTGCGAACGGCTTGGTAATAATACGCTGACTTCACCGTACATTTAAGACAGTTTACCAGCTAATGAAAGCTCCAATTACACCGCTCTCTCCAGATATTTGTCCTGAGGAATACGTCATACATGTTACTGGACAGTAAAAACTGTTTCCTGTATTTATTTAAAGTAAGACCATGCAAGCGCAGGGAATGTATAAAACTGTCCTCATCCTGAAAACCTTCTCTGGTGAAATTAAAGGAAGTGAAACACACTGTTTGAAAATAAGAAGAGTTAACTATAAAAGTAACCGTGCTTGTCCGAGTATGTGAGCTTAGCAGCCAAAAAAAGGCTGTGTTGGAGTGAAATACCAGTTTGATAATGCTGGGACTAACAAGCTCTACTCTACACTACAAGAACAATGCTGTTTCTTCATTTCCAGGCCTTCTACATGGATCACCGGCTAGAAATGACAAGCCTGCTTTTGTCTACCTTTATCTGAAATCGTTTCAAAAGAATGGCTTGGTTGATTTAAGCACTCAAGTCTAGTGCTGAGGTTCTGGGGGCAACACAATTTTCTAGATTGCATGAAAGGTTGACTGTCTTCTGTGCAAGAAACAGAAATCATTAACTAATCTTGGCAGCATTAAAGGGATTTCAAATAAATATTGTAAAAGATGTAATTTGAGGTTTAGACCTTTAAGGAATCCTCTAACCTGTTTGATCAATACTTCACACGAGCCATTTTGCTTTGCATCATTACAATGTGGGCAGTATATGCAAATGAACAATGTTTACCTGTCCTCCAGGATGCACAGAGAGCTACATGCTCAGTCGCTGCTTAAAGTCAACCGTGCATCAGGCGGACTTTGAGTGGTAAAAGCAGTCAAAATATTGCCTGGGAACCAAACGGATCTGTGAGCTCATGTTTTATTTGCTCTGGCAGATACGTCTGGCCCCCCTCCCATTCAAACTGATTTCGTAGTTACAGGTATCTGGCCGAGCCAATCACAAGCGTTTATCTAGTATGAGGCGGGTTCAATACGATGACTGACAGAGAGGAGCGCCGTTCAGGCATCTTTGTAAATATCCAAGATGGCGGCTGCCAATGCGGAACATTCCAAAGGATGTATAAAGAGAACGTTCCACGGCCGGCTACAGCGGCAGTATCAAACGGACTGGATGGTAAATTTTCTCTAAAAGAAGAACAAACAACTGCACTTTAACTTTATGTTGATAAGAAATATGTTAGTCGAACTTCTGACAGAATGTACTGTACGACAGGACGGCGTTTCATCGCTCTGATTGGTTGTCTCCGCCAGTCGATAACGCCCCTTGGAAATCAAAAATTAACTGAGAGGTACCAGACTAATACGCATTTGCAAATTAGTTCGGCGATGCCAGGCTAGTAAAAAGCCTGTAGGGCTGTGGTTTCTGAAACTACAGATCGTACATTTTTTGTACGCCCGCCGCCACAGACAGTCGGGTCGAGAGAGGAGCGGCTGCTCGGAGGGCGATGACCCCAGTGCATTCTGGTCATCTGCTGCATAGACAGCCCAGTTTTATTAAAAGACCATCTTTCCAGCAGAGAAATGCTTATTTAATAACAGTGACCAGAGCATTTTCTTTGAAGATTCAAGGGGATCAATGACTCCTTTGATGAGAAAACTACCCATCAGCCTCATGTTTCTGCTCATTATGAGTAGATGAAAAGCTGCGACTGGTGTGAATGACCTTTTCACATTGAACTCTATACATTCTGTGTTGCTATTTTACCACTGTACTATATCCGGCACCATGCTCAAAAAAAAAAATTTGCATTCCTCCCACACAGACCTCCTCCACATGTAGGCCTGCTTCACTCTACACTAATGAATGTGATAATAGGTCCCACAGGAGCTGGGAAGAGCAATATTGTGCCGTAGGCAGAGTAGTTGTCAGTGTGTTTGCATTGTGAAGTCGCAAGTAAATGTAGAAATGCTGTTACACAGCAGGAAGCTGTCCACCAGTGTGTTCCTTAACCACAATTCATATATATGCTTTACATTTGTTCTGGCTGTTTTTATATCAGTTAGCAAACTATGATAACTTGCATTAACTTGCAAGTTGTGTATTCAGTTACAGAGAATATCAAGTCTGCAATTATTTCTTATTATTGCGCTTGCACTAATTAGTATTTTCATATTAACACTGCGTCAGCTGACCATGGGTATGCGAAAGGGGTAACTCTTAGTGACAAACTCACAGAACTATCACCCGACTCTGCCGTTCGCTTCAGCTGTATGGAGCATTTAGCATCTTTCAGATAAAGAGGTTGTTTTTTTTTTTTCCATTTTAAGAAATTACCCCATAACAATAATAACATTTTAACAAAAAACATTGCAGTGTTGATGTTCACTGTGATGGATTACCTAAAGTTTCAAAAGTTTACAATTTGATTTTCTTTCGGGTTGTAAAGAGAGGAAAGGAAGCCAGCAGCTTTGCTTTTTTCACACTGACCCAAACAACGCTGGCGTAATGCTGGCCCAGCTGTATATATAACACAACAGCATTGTGAACATCCTGTATAAAAGGGGCTGAAGTTTCCATACAACAAGAGTAAATAGAACATTTTCTTTACTGGAACCCAGAATGCTATTGACTTTTCACACACTATGACATTTAGTTTATGATCCCGAATACTACAAGAAATGTCCTTGAAAATCAGGTGATCAAACTAATACTACACAGAAACTGCCGTTAATTAATCATCATTTATCGCTGTTATTAGGTAAAGATTATATTTTTGGGAATACACACACAATGATGGAATCGAGGCTCAAACCTCAGAATCTATAAAGCAGAAATGAGAAAGCAAAGTGTGTTGTTCAGATCGGTTGTGCGGAAAATAAGAAAGGGAAGGACGATGATTTCAATCAAGCAATTTCTGTCTGGTTCACAAAGGAAGTGCAAATAAGACTCCAACAGCAATCAATAGAGGTATAGACAGGAATGATAATGGTTATTTGAGTGGGAACTGAATATTTGTCTGGTAACTGAAGTGTGATGGTTTCTTTATAACCATGTTTTTGGAGAGAAAACAGACCAAAGACCAAAGACTTCGAGTGCTTAAAATGATGCAGAGACGAGGAGCTTTCAGGTTCAGTCAGTATTTTATTTCAAACCACCCGCACCGACCACATTGAAGTAAATGGTAACATACTAGAAAGAGCTATCACTCCTCGACAAGGAGAGGGTTCTTCTTAGAAGAAAACACCTCCTGGGTCATGAGCGGGGGGCAAGTTTGAGTGGGGATTTTGCAATGAATGGTTGATTCAGAGGGCAATTCATCAGATTTATATCCCTTCAAGGAATTGACAGCTCTCCCTGCACACTGAGACACACAGAAAACAATCCCACAATCCCACTTTAGCCTCTTTGAAACCATTTCAGTCGAGAGGCAATTTCAGCTCAAGCCGTCCCCCAAATGATCAAGAGGGACAGATCGCGGAAACTTCTGGCAACCCCAAACAGGCCTAATGCTAGCAATTATGACAGTGCAATAAAAAAGCAACTGCTGTAGAAAATTGGATAAAAATACGAGGGTCAGGAACAAATAAGAAAACACCTCTACAGAAAAGGTGAACGCATGGGCCTTTTTTCTGTGGTCTTATCAGTAGGAGGCAGCAAGTCAATATCTGAAAAGAAAAGAAAATGACAGATATTGACCGTGCAGCTACAGTACACCAATGTTACACGTAAAACCTCCATATAAAATCTCACTTCTTCCTTCCCCTCCCCTCGTCCCTCCCCTCTGCTCCCCTCCTTTGCTGCAGGGCTTGTCCGAGCCAGTGGGCATGACTGTGACCCATGGGTGCCTCAGGGCAGGGCGGGGTCAGAGATGCCGTGTGCGGGGTCGCAGGTGAAGGACACGGTGATGGCGTAGCGAGTCCCCCACGTCACCCTCTCCACGCGGTGGAGGTTCTCCGAGCCGGATGAGAAGAAAGAGACTCGTCCTGGGGAAGGGAGGAACGAAAGGGACTTTATTTAGGAGAGGGCAGAGAATAAATGGTTTAAAGGAATATTTCAACATTTTAGGAAATATGATTTTTTTTGTGTGTTTCCAATACTGAGATAGGAGGGTTGATATCAATATCATGTTTGCATCTGTTAACGTACAGAACTGGAGTCAGGGCGTGGATAACCTGCCGTGGTAGAAGGGGGAAACAGCTATCTTGCTCAAAAATACAACTACCGACACATTGTACACATGTATATTGTTTTTATTAAAAGATATATTTTGGGAAATGTAGTTATTCGCTTTCTTTGCGAAAGGGAGATGAGAAAATTATAATCAAGTTGCGACATGGTTGGCCTAGTTTAGCATAAAGACTGGTGGCAGGGAGAAAGAGCTCGCCTGGTTCTGCCCGAAGTGAAATAAAAAAAACACCTACCAACAGACTCATGAACATGTTGTATCTTGGTTGTTTAACCCACACATGAACAGAAATGTAAAAGAGACCATGTGTGATTTTAGGGGGAGTCGTGTTGTAGCTATTCCTTAATGAACAGCAGATCTTTCCCAGAGATGCAGAACTTCAGCGCAGTCAGGAAGCACAGGCGGAAGTCTGATGAGACTTCAGGACACCTGGTCACCTGGTCACATTTACATTTCTGTAAATGTATTACTGCACTTTAGCTGTGATGCTGGGAGTACTTCCTTTAACTTTTGGACAGAGCCAAGCTGGTTGTTTTCCTTTCCCCAGTCTTTAAGCTAAACTAGGCAAACCATGTCCTGACTCCGGCTCTGTATTCGATGCACAGACATGAGAGCGGCAGTAATATTCTCGTCTCAATCTCGGACAGACAGTGAATAAGCTTATTACCGAAAAACGCTGAACCGTCCATTCAAAGAAAAGCAGTATGCACACTTTGCAGTATTGCTTGTGGAACTGAAGGATATTTGATAAGGGCAGCATTCTTTTGACTGTCTGATTTAAAACATTTTTAAAACATTGGTTTCTTGGACCGGCACACAGTGTGAGCTTGAGAGGATTCCTCGGTGTAGATTGTGTTCATTTATCAGAGGCTTTGCTTCGCCAGCTAAATTTACCATTTAGAAGTCTGGCTCTCCGTAAATACATCTGCTCTGTCTTAGATAGACATTTGCATTCCTGTTTACATAGTTACTCCACACTTGTTACCCATAATTAAGAGATTTATATGTAAAAAGTTTGCAGACCTCGTTTTGTTACAAAACAGTGTTTCTTTTCCTTTTGAAAGGTTTATCTCATTATGTGAACATGAATAAAAAGCTGCAATCAGTGTGCCTCCATTTATTTTCTATACCTTCACTCCAAGAAATACTAATGAATGTTTGTGTGTTCGTCGGTGCGTGTGCACGGTGGTGTGTGCATGTTTGTGTGTGGGAGAATAAATCCCCCTGGCAGGGCATTAGCCGAGAACGTCAGGGGAAATCAGTGCTCAGTTAAACAAAGGAATTCATACTGAAAACCCACAGAATGGGAACTAAAAAGAAAGAGAATTAATGCACAAAAACAGTGTGAGCAGCAAGACAATAAGTGGTGGTCCGCTTGTTTTATGTCATTGAGAAGGAGGGCATTTTAAAGCCTCCCAGGCTTTAGATAACTGCACAATGAAATAATCTTTGAAATAATCCCTTGCACTCGTCAACATAAAAGATGTATAATGTATAATATAAAGATGAAAACAAATGCATGGGGGAAATGCAGCTGTGTCACCGTAATAATCATCCTTTGAGTGCTTATATTACTTTGATTTCCCAACACTAAGTGACATTACACAAACACATTTCTCCACCTATAAAGCGTCATTCAAAAACCCATTGGCATTTGTCACAATACTAATAATAATGAAAATCCAGCCTTGCAACATTTTCCAGGGAGCTGTAGTTTTTTTTCTGTGCTCACAAAGTAATCATTGATAAACTTTGTTGAAACGATAAAGGTTTCAACTTCTAATAGCAAGTGCTGTGGAGGAGGATTTGTCTATATGAACAGTAAATCCAGGAACAACATCTTGGTGCAGGGCGTGTGAACAGGGCTGATACAGTAGGATCATTTTAACAACCTAAGGTAGTATTTCAATTTGTGTATAGGTTTATTTTTTTAGAATGATTCCTCAGTCACTCCAGTACATGTCGAAGAGGCCCAGGTTTCTTACGAGAATAAAAAAGCTTACTGTGGTATTTAAACTATTTTCTTGAGCCACACAAAAGTGGAAAGCAATACACTTGTTCCCAGGAATCATTCCGTTTTATTGAAATCTCCCTCTGATGAAAAGGCAGAGGGGAGCTCCTTTGTGGACTGATGTGTCTGATCAGCGTGAGTTCAGGGGAGGCTGAACATGTCCTGCAAAATGTTCAAAGTAGCCGATTATCTGTCAGCATATATGCGGATATCAAAATATCTGTAATAGGCTAAAGTCAGCTGTCAAAATCAGCCATGTCAGTTTGTCTGTCAGACAGACTCTAAATCTTTATCAACATCACCAAAGGTCTTAATTAAGGGTTAAGATCTGGTATTTCCTAATTAAGGCAGCAGGATTTCTGCTGTGTGGCACTGCTCCATTTGCTTTGCTTGCCGTTTGTTCACAGTAAGTTTTTGTTTGCAAGCAGTAATGTAGACAGAACACAATAAGTAATTTCATTAATTGTTTATAGGGAATTCGTTCTTCAGGCTTTTTTCCGCTCCCTTAATCCCACAACTGTCGCTGTTCTCAGCAGTATACGCGTCAGGAGGCATTCAAGAACCGTCACTGTCCCAAGTTATTTAGAGTATTACAGCAACAACATAACCGCAAGTTACTGACGAAATTCAGTGAGCTCTTGTGGAACATGATTTAATGAGCCATTCACAGTTTCACTGTACCAGCCGTGTGTACTTAGACTTGCATGGCTTAATCTTTGACAAACCAATGGTAATTTTATGTCTTTTTCAGGGCAGATGACTGTAATCTGGGACATACTGTTCAATTTTGACTACAAAGAAGCATCAAAGGGGAACTTGCATCAAAGTGTATTTACAGGTCTTGGGGAGTACTACTGCTGATTTTGGCTCTAGAGGGAAAAAACTGGGGGTGCTGAGTTAAAAAGAAGTCTTGTTTCCTCAGTCCAAAACCCAAAGATTAAATTTACTATGATTTAAAACGTCCCTCCATCAGCTATACTTGTCATCCTTTAGAGGGTCACGGGCAGCTGGAGCCAATAGGGTGGGGTACAATATTTTAAGTTTTTTGCCTAACAAATGACTGAAAAAAGCAGTTCATGGCTGGAGAAAGAAAAAAATCATGAATATATATAGATAAAAGAAAAACCAGCTACTAGGTTGCTCTTTAAACTGTCTGCTGTGCACTTATATCACTAACTCAAACATGACAGGCGAGGTGACTGAGTACTCTACACTTGACAAGGTGGGACGAAATGTAATAGCCATTTCTGGAGATGTAATGGAAAAGCAATGTAATGACCATGGTAACGAATTACTGCCACCAGGAAGTCAGTCTCAAAGTGATTATTATTCTTAAAATGTGGAACAAATGGTATGTGACTTTTAGTAGTAGTTAGTTAACACAGGATGTAATGTAGAGTGAAGGGCAGGCTACACAATGTGCACTTTGGAGTTACATTTTGCTGGCTCTCTTAGCTGGAAGTAGTCAACTACTTAATTGCTTTTACCGCATCTTGTTGCGCCATATATCCATTTTGTTTCCCGAAAGTTTACAAGTGTGGTGATGTACTCTTTACAGTGTTAAATAATGCCTGAGCCCTTTAATCACTGGTTGATTGACATGTCGGAGAAATGCACTGCACAGGGTTTCAAATGATTTGAAAATAATGCTTTTTCTCCCCTTTGAGTACAAATCATGGTTAGGAATCATAGTTGGCTTTGGAGTTTGAATGTAATGCTAAGCTAGTTAAGACCATTGAGCAACTACTTAACTTTGTCATAGGTTCAACACTAACTCCTGCTCTTCGTGTCATGCCCTGTGGTCTATTTTTGCTTTTAATAAAAAAAAAAACATCCACGCGTCACTGATTTGCACTTAAAGAGGTCTTTTACCTCAGAGGCCTAACCTGGATGAGTCTGCAATACTACCGAGATGCTAAACATTGTGTGACTCATCCAATGCCGATAATGCAAGTGTGCTGCTGGAGCGAAAAGGAAACCCATGAACACCACCAGCACTGTCACCCGGCGCACAACACATCGTCACATAGTCCAGTTAATGTATCGATTTCCCCCACAGCCTCATGATTAATTAGTGGGGGGTGAATCACACAGGCTGTATGGTGTCTCCAGGGAGGCTGGGATGAAAGTTAAAAGGTAGATGATGCTGGGTGACGTTGAATTTAAAAGCAGTTTGAACATTACCGGGATTACTTAGTGACTCAGCCCGGGGCTACGATTTAAAACCCTGGAGAGGGTCCAAAGAAATATAAGCATTTTCTATTTGTACAGCAGCCTATTGAGCAGCTCTGAGCCAGTAGATGCTGCCAGTGCTCTCATTGCGATTTCTGGGTTTTCCAGTGTTTTATACAGCAGTGGAGGCGAGCCACTTCGCCTGAAACAACGACCACCTACCCTAACAGTGTAATGCTATGGGTTACATTATGGGAGGTGTGGGATCCAGGTTTTGGGGCTTTATCCACATTAAGGGCTCTCAGTCAAGCTATACTGGCATTGATTTTGACCACTTTGACTACTTAGTCTCTTTTGAGTCTCCAAACTCTATGGAAAAAAATATATTAAAAGAGATTAATTGATAATATATATAAAAATTATCGTTAGTTGCAACCCTAATTTTACAGTACACGCAGCACCTTATAAAACGTAAATCAGCTGTTAACTGTGTTCAGTGTCTGTATGTTCGCAGAAGAACAGCATCAAGGTCAAGCTGGTGGTTTTAAGGCGGGAGCCCAGCTGAGGTTACCAAATTCCCCTGTGGTTGTCTAAGCTGGCAGGTTAACCCCTATTGGCTCCTCTGATTGGCAGACGTGACCTTTTCACTCTCTGACCTTCCATTGCTCCATTGCTTTGTATCTCCCTTTCCCAGCCAAACACCTTATCTCTCTATCAATATCTACTCTTCATCCACCCCCCAGCCATTTTCCGTCTGTGCCCACCCTCCATACGGTCGCTCACCTCGCTCTATAGGGGACGCTTTCACATTCAGCAAAACCATCAGTCATCTCTCTCTGTCTTTTTCTAATCCTCCACTCTTTCTGCTCCTTCTTATTTCCTCTGTAACTTGAACAACACTTCCACCTCCCCTCCCCCTCGTGCTCACTGTCATTACATTTTTGGCTTTTGCGCTCTCATACAGCCATGTCCTGATTGTCTTCCTGGTGTTATAATTACACTGTATTCATCGCTGTCACCTCAAAAAGCCGTGATTATCTCAGCGAACTAATCATCCGTCCAGATGAGGATCAGAATCTCAGGAGTCAAAACCTTTCAGTCAGCTGCCCAGCATGCCATCCAAAAAGTTTCTCAATGAGGTGAGATCTGTTTTAGCGCAGGCAAATAAATTATCTGGCCCACTGATGCATTATGCATGAGGTTTTGTTGTGTCTTCTACTAGATGCACCTCTCAGAATAAAAATGACAGTGACTGGCGGATTCACATTGGTTGGGTTCACCAGTGGCTTTGACAGGTCCGTCATATTTAGATTCTCGAGCATACACAGACTCCACGTAGAATTATAAATCTATCGAAAGGGAGTGCCTTGGTAGCCAAACGGTTACATGCCGCATGGCTGAAACAGTTTGAATGTTTGGTTCCGGCCGATGACCTTTGTTGCATGTCATACCGCCCTCACTCGCTCTCCAATTTCTTGTCTGCCTCTTCACTGTAACTGTCAAATGAAGGCAAAAAAACACCCCCAAAAAATAATCTCAAAAGAAAAAAATACATCTATTAAGGAGGACCTTAGAGAGAGCAGTCGTCCTATCCCTTCCTCATCTTCATCCAGCAGGTTTCATCGGGTTTAAGATCACGTTGTCACCATTCGCTCTGTTGTCTGGAGGTTATTCTGACTTCAATGATGCAACATGGCTGTCCTAATCACAAAAACTTGTCACAGGAGACGAGGCGGCAGACAAGTCGCAAGTCATTCTTTATTACCATATGTCCTTCAGTCAATGGCCCGCACCGCTCTATCAAAAGACACTGAGTGGCCCTGGAGGCTTCACAGTTTCTCACTGACTGGGTAAGAGGCTCGTTTCCAACTGGTGGTGCACACCTGTGCAAATATATCAGCAATTGCCAGTTGGAATATTTTAACATATCGCCTAACCCTACGGGGTTGGTTTGTTGTCAGATAAGACAGAGTGGAAGTAATGCTTTCAGGAAGAGGTAACGGCCTCAGTAGATGTTTTCCATCTTGATTCACAGGAGAAACAGCGTTTACAGAGGCCACACATACAGCAAAGCAGGGAAATATGATTCAAGGGGGATGCTGACTTTATTGCATATTACACTTAACATTTTGCATGAAACTCTTTAAAGGCTGGGTCATGCCACCATCATTTAAAACAGCTATATTTTGGAGCGAAATCAATGTATTGCTTTGGAATTGCCACAATCAGCAGATTAACTACGAGAGGAGAAAAATCGCAGCTTATAGTTGACAATCCCGCCTTGACAGCGCTAAGCTTTCACTGCTAACTGCCTCAGTCACTAACTGCCAGTTAGAAAGCTGAATATTGAAACATTATTTCTTATATACTTTATTTAATTAATATTGTAATTCAGTTACTCCATATTATAATTTGACTAATTCTACTTCCATATTTTTATTTTTCTATATTTGATATCTAAGGATAAAGTGTTGCGTAAAGATTTTAAAGCCCCTTGAGTCAAATTTATGATTCTGGGCTACAGTATATAAACATCAGTGACTTGTCTTACACAAAAAGGTTCCCACTTTTGGCCTCAGGTAACATTCCACAACTTTTGTAAAGTTCTTTAAGTAAACCAGTTGACTTTCATGAGCGTTTATTCTTTTTTAGCTCAGAAACGTTCCAAAAGGTGTGAGTGTTTTGTGTTTCACCTGGCTAGATAAGATAAATTTAGCCTTTGGGAAAATTAAGTTGGAAAGTTTAGGAGTACACTGTCAAAACAGCAGAGCAAAAGTAGAGAAAATTCACCATCAATGGATGTGGATGAAGCAATTGAATGGATGTCTGAAACAAGTTGGTAAACTCAATGTGGCACATTCCTTTAAAGTGACCATCTGGGAAAGTTCCCTGATTTTCCACACACTCCCCAGAGAACTGATCCAATTCTCCTGATTTTAAATGCCTCAAAGTTGCCTCTGAAGTACCATGGCACTTCAGCAAATTGAAAGGTTACTTTCCCATGTGGTTTGCCAAGTCATTTTAAAACATCTATTTACTCACAACCGCACCCATATTATATTTGTGATATATATCTATATATATAGATATATATAGATATATATATCTATATATATATATCTATATCTATCTATATCTATCTATATATCTATATCTATCTATATATCTATATCTATCTATATCTATCTATATCTATCTATATCTATATATATATAGTGTATTAACAGACACGGAACACTGTATTTCCTAAGGGATCCAGATGTTATGTCTAACGCTCCAGGTACTTTAAGTGAGCTAAAGCCTAATCCCTTGCACCTTCACTGTGCAGCAGTCTGTGCTGCTGAATACCCACTTACAAAGGATTACGCCCCTGTTGCTACACATTTTAGAGTACTAAAACCATCACCATATTCCATTATGCAGCTGAGTACAGCAATTATCATTTTAAGCACTGCCGTGATAATGAAATCTATCTTGCATCATTTAATCTAAGTGTAGTTTATATAGACAAATCCAGGGGTTACCAGGTGTTACTACTGATAGTCCGGATTTACAATATCCTGCCTTAGAGGCACTACATTAGGCAGATTTCACAGGCAGTATTTGACAGCTGGTAGTTACCTTCCCGTGGTTCCACTGTCCGGTTGCCATTTTGGTCCATGAAGATAAATCTTCCTCCGGTGAAGTCAGAGCCGTAGTCAGAGAGGTACAGGAGTGAGGTGTAGTCAAATGAACCATAAGTCACCTGACAGAGAAGGACAGAGGAAGACAGCACTAACATTAAGACGTGACTTTTCATTGATCGCTAGTAATTCAACTACTTAAAATGTTTTTTTTTGTTAGACTACAGCAATGCTCTGTGATGCTGTACTTAGGCTGAAGTATTAAACCAATTTAAATTTTGATCTGGTGATGATGATGGCAAACTTAAGGAATCACCAAAGTCATTATAATTCATCCTGAGGGGAACGAGAATGTCTGCGACAAAGTTCATGGCAATCCATTCAAAAAGAAGTTGTCGAGATATTTCAGTTTCGATCAAAGTGGTTGACCGGCCGACCAACATTTGAAATCAGTGATTGGTTATGTGCAGACGTGTATTAAAAAATGGGTGCGCCGCCAATTTTGCCTTTCACAGGGAGGCCTATTCAGCCTATGTTAAAACAGAATACAGTTGAATGTCCTCTGCGGTTTTCAGTCTGAGAAAATAACCCCTGATGATGTCAATGGGGTTCTCGCAGCTTAGGCTGGGATAGTAAAATGATTTTTAAAAAAGCCTGCGTTACAAATTAGGGGCCGGGAGTTTGAAAGATGTGGGTAGATACAAGGTTGCAGAGATTGAGAGTTTCTTGAGAGATCCTCTTGAGTTGCATAATGGGAAGTGCTCAACCCTTCAAAACCCCATTTCCAAATGGGTGCAGCTGAGCCTGACGTATCCCGAGTTTTAGCCCTAGTATGGGTCAAGCTCAGCTGCACCCATTCTGAAAGCACAAAGTTGCTGGAGTACCCATTTAACTGTGGCTCCTATAAATTGTGCACATGTGGTTTCACTGCTGTGAGTCAGAATCCCTCCTGGCAGTCTGTTCTGTTAGTTCCCCAAATTTATTCCATGAAATCTTACCCAGCACCAGTTTCAAAAGCTCCAAAAAGCCTTTTCAGTGCTGCATCGTGATCACTTCTCACAGCATGTCCCTGAAGTTGTTATTCTTCATACTATAAAAGTGCTTCATGTACAATGTGCTGCACTGGCTGTTTGACCATACAGAGAACACAACACAGCCTGCAATACATGGCTTTCCTGTCACTGCAGTATCTCATGAGACCTTTGAGTTTTTCCAATTTGAAAAAGAAAACGACAATTAGCTTTTGTACAACAAGAACCTCCTGATATGCAAAAGTGATATATAATGTGGGTATACTTGCATGTCGCAAAGGTGGAACAATGTTTGCAGCTAAATATATTGTAGTCTTAAGGGAGCCTGCAATCTGGAGCCCCGCCTTAAGATGTAGTGAAATGCATTAATGCAAAATGAACTGTGCTGTGGGTTGTTTATGCAGCACAAGTTACAACAGCACTACCAATAAGAGATGCTCAGATCCATGGGAGCCCACTGAGCTCAAAAAAGTGCAGCCTTAATGAAACATCAAAGAGTGAGTTGACAAGGAACAGGAGAGGATGTCTTTTCAAAGACTCAAACAGTAATTTGAGACTGAGCTTTGAGCTCTCGCTTGATTGTACACCAAAGAAAGAAAAACAAAGTGAACTGCTGAGAGAACTTCCAACTACCATGGTTCAGAGAACACTCTCAAGTGTTTCTAACTGAGTTCTATATATTCAATATGCAACTTTACATTATATAACAATAAATTAATATAAAATGATCAGCATGTATCTGTCAGGAAGACTGTGTCTCTACCTGCTTCAATGCCTCATTTATCTGCAACTGTATTTTTGTTGATAACTGGAGGTGGTTTGTTTTGTATATCGGTTGTTGTGGCCACGTTAAATAGTAAACTGGGTTTTCATTCACAAAGTGAAGAATGAAGCACGCCTCCACAGTACTCAAAGCTGTTGACGGCATGTCAACAACTATGAGTAAAGGGTGAGAAAAGGGTGTTTGATTAGCCCACAGTGTACAATATGGTAATGTTGTGCAGCAGCTTTAACCAGTGGAAGCTGGCCAATAGAGGGCGCAGGTTCTGTAAATTCTGTGATTCCTATTCTAATGGGCCCCATCCCAGCCATGAAATACCCAATAATTCAACAGTATCTTCCTCCTGGTTTTAAATTTAATATATTTTTTTCCAAGTTCAAGGTTTGTTTTGTTTTTCTCTGTATCGAAAACTATAGACAGTTTGATTAAGTAAAGCAACAATAAGCTGATGGAGGGGGAGTGTTTACTGTAGGAAAGTACTGACTCCCTCACTAACTATTTGCCCTTTTTGTTAAGAAAGGAGGACATTTTCTCACAAATTCTCTTTATTTGATTTATAGTTCCAATATCAAGCCATAAAGACAAATAATTGTACTCAGCATTAGAATTAAGTTTGTTTCATGAAATATATATTAAAAGACATGCTTTAATTAAAGCCATAACTTGTTATATGGAGTTTGAGTCGTTTGTGGAAAGCATCTGGTGCCGGAAGCACGCCTCCACAGTAGCCCTTTCATGTGGTGTATGAGTATCATTTGTTTATTTTGAATTTATAGTATTTATGTTAACCTGTTGAAGAATGAACTGAGGTATTGTTGGTATGAACAAGTTAGGAAAACATGTTCTGATAGGCCAGATAGCCCAGGTTGAACTGGAAAGGCGGGCTCTCGTGCTACATATGTGAGTGCAATGGGAGAGAATGGACTGCAGCACCAGAACTGTTTTGAGCTGTGTAAAGAATATCAAGTTTTCCCTCCATGTTTTTTCTTTGTTTCATGTCTGTTTCCTTGGATACTGCAAATAAAAGACAGCATGATGTTTTGTCTTCCTTAGGTTTCACCATGCAATCCTGTACATCACCTTACAACATTTACTTTTCTGATTCAATTGTTGAGTAAGTGTAACAGTCCTCTATAGTTGGAGTCAAAGCTTAGTGCACCAAGTTAGGCAACATCATTGCTATATGTAAGCAGGAGTCCTCAGTGCTGTAGCCCCACCTAGGTACATAATCACAGATTTCTATTTTTTTGTAACTTGAGTAACTCGACCCTTTACGTCGTTTTCAAATTGATTCATGTACTGTAGTTCCAAGTTCTAAATCAAACAGGTCTAGAGGCTATTTCACAGGGATGATTGCCATATTAACAAGCTGGTTGCAGTCTTTACTTCTGCAGGAAGACACGCCAAGGTCATGAATGAAAATTCTATGTCTGACATTAGTGTCTGCACCTATAATTCAGTTTCATTTTATCAAGTTTATCGCTGCCATGAATCAGACACTCATATTACGACTGGAGCTATGACACCGTGTCAGGAATATGATCGATGGGGAGAAAATTCACCACCAAAGACATCAGGGGCCATTTACATTTAAATGAGGGTTGGGTTAGCCAATTAGCCCCAGAATGGCAATGGAGACAGATGGGGAAGAGAAGTGGGTCCTTTCAGATTACATTTTTCCAGCTGTCCAGGGCCAGTGGGAGAGGATGATATAACAAATATTGATAGAGACAATGCAAAAGCAAACAAGCCTTGTTCCAAGAAATGCCACAAGCAAAGTAAATACGTACTGCTTCTCTCTCCTTTAGTCAGTTTTATGAGCCAATAAATAACACTTCCAGGCCCTTAGTTTAAAAATCTTTCCAAAAAACAACATTCAGGGATGTCAGTTGTATTATACTAAATTGCAAAGATTTTTATCACCCTTCTGGCAAGACAATGAGAAAACAGGAATTTGCTCCCAATCAGAAGAATTACCATCGATTCGGAAGTTACCCACCGTAATATTTTTAATTTTTTAACAAGAAAGCATTTTCCCCAGGCACCCAATTTGCTTAAAAAAAAAAAAAAAAAAAAAAACGTGCTTCAAAATACCAGAGGAACATTAACGTCAAAGACAAACAAAGAGTAAAGTGAAAGTCTAAGATAAAAGCAGTGACAAAAAAGCTGCAAACCCATGAATATTTATAAAGAATAAACGACGTATGATGTGAAGAACAAAGGTATGCGCTGTAAGAAATTAAGAAGCTGCTTTGAAGGGGAATGCCACTTATTTTAAGAAAACCTATTTTTTGGTTCAGCAAAATCTAAGCAAAGAAAGAGGAGATTTTCTGGGCATAGGTGTTTACGTGTATCTTTTCAGAGAGAGAGTCTGTAGTGTTCATTTGCTAAAGCGACTGTAATTCATGTGTTATCTTATCTCAAATTAATTTAAGAGGCATCCTGATCAGATGCCCAAACCCCCTCAACCACCTTTCAATGCAAAGAAGCAATAACTCTGCTACAAACTCCCTCCGGCCAGATGTGTGAGGTCTTCACCCCTTTTCTGATAATCTTGACTGGCTTGTTGAATTTGCTGTCAAGCAGGTCCAGGATCAGTCAAGACACAAAATCCATAGGGCCTTCAGGAGGCTAAGGGTCTACCTGGAGCTCTTTACACATAGCCTCTAGTAATCATAATTATATTTTACGCATCCAAAACCACCTTGTCCATTTGGTGCACCGATCCCGATTTTTTCCTTTGCTACCATTATAATTTTAAAACTTAAACAGTGGGTCACATCTAGCCGATACATCATTTATTTGATGAAGTCAACATCTAGAAGTTATCCGAGGTAAAAGGAGTCCCAGCTCTGTTTTTGTGTGTTACCTTGTCTATGTGTGGGTGCCAGTACTCGTCGTGTTGGGTCTTGGCTGTCGTGCTGTTGATTCTGGAGAAGAAGGTGGGCTTGGTGAGGTACATCAGGGTCGGGTCCAAACCAAACGTCTCAGCAATAACTTCCTGGATTCGCTCACGTACCTCCCTGACAGTGAAAAACAGACACAACATGTCAGACTGAAAGATTAGTATGAAGTAGAAGTAAGATTTACAGCCGTGATACAGTGAGCGATTTTGGGCAACACTCGTCAAGAGGAGCTGCAGTTCAGCAGCTAAGTTTATGAGGGCTGATGTCTGCAAATAGTTTGTGACAATGTTCAATATTTTTTCATTTGGGTGCTCATGATGTTTATCACTATTTTCAATAATCCAAAAGGTTTGCATACACATGATGGGCATAAAAATCTATACATCCATTTTGTAGACTAACAACATCATTACACTATTGATCATTCAATACCTCTTCAAATATAATAGAATGCTACCAACGGCATTATAATAAAGAATTGTGTTTGCTATTATTGTGTACAAATTGCAAATATTTCAGTTAATGTCACTTTTGTTTTTTAAAAAGTCAGGGATCTCATTTTGGAGCAAAACTCTAAATGCAATAAACACATGGTAGATTTTTTAATTAAGCTTCCTTAGTCACCTGTAAAGCTGGAAATCCTCATGTGTGAACACATCCTTGATCTGATCCCCAAAATACCTGCAGCCGCATCCAGTCACACAATCACCGACAGACAGGTCGGGACGCAGACAAAGCCAATCAGGTACACATGAGCAGACAGACACAGCCATAAGCGTGGGGGGGGGGAGAGAACAGAGGAGATGGGATCTGTTAGCATAAAATCAACGTTTCGGAGCATGGCACAGTGCATCACTACCCAGATGAGTGTGCCACCCAGCCATCCTAACACAGCAGATAGTAAAACGTCTCTCTGCTTCACATGAGGAAGTCCCCTGTGGGGGGTAAAGGGTGGGAGTGCTATCGTCATCACTTCCTGATTAAAATCAGCCAGATTGTCCCAGAGGATCCTGTGTCAGCCACCTGCCCAGTGGGACAGGAGAGGGATGGCAGAAAGTGAGGGAGAGATGAATGAAGGGAGGAGGTATAAGGGAGGGAGGAGTATAGAGGGGAGCAGATGATCCAAATAAGACTGGGCTCTGCTGGCAGTGATGAATGAGGGTCGAATGGTTCACTGGACCTGGAGAAGACAGCTCACAAGGACCAGCATCAGTGAGATGGATGGCATATTTTGGTGTATACATTTCTGCAAATCTTATGCAGGATGTTATTCCTGCAGGCACAAAAATAGTGTAGCCGCAGAGAAAAGCAAATAAAGACAAGGTGTACTTCCCCACCTGTAGATGTTGACAAACTGCTTCCCCATCGACAACGCTCCAGAGTGTAGGTCCAGTATGGAAGCCTGCAGGGGTCAAAAGAAAAACAGGAATGAGTGCAAATGATAAATCAATGGGACAAATAAATGCAGGCTGTTGATGCAAACCATTACATGCATGGCACAGTGATTGTTTTCAAGATTAGCGCTGTTCCCTCTGTGGCATTCTCATTCTGCCCTTTACTTGTTATTTCTAGTCAACTCCTTTGGGACACTGTTGCTCTGTTTTTCACAAGCCAAAAAATAAGTCATTTTCTCAGAAGTCCCCTGTTGCTTTCCCTCCCTTCACTTAAGTGTCTTAACACTCCATAAACAGCTCCTTTATTAGCTGAGGACCAGGCCTGCAGGGGACGGAGAGCAGGGATTAGGGCATGCCAGGGACATCCAGACATCTCGGAACAAGAATATGACTCCAGGTTTTATCTGCCAGAGCAGCTCAGCGAGCTGGAGCTCTGCTTATTGTTCCAGGCTGCCTTCTAGTGTCCAGAGATGTCCATCACAGCATGGAGTCTGAGTGCTATGCAGCATACTGTATCAAATGCAGACAAGTGTGGGCTTTTAGGCTGATACTGGTGGCAATATTTCTTAATTAACTGATTTTTATGTACAGAATGGAGATCTGTTAATGGAAACTGTCATGGCAAAAGTCTTGAATAATAGTGAATTATCTAGTAATCTCACACACACGATCCCCAACACTTTTGGATTATAGACAGAACATGCTTTGTGTTTAAAAATCTGTACCAATGATTTTGAATGTTGTAGTCGGTTAACTATTTGTTAAAAAATTGTGTTTACTTACCACACTTCTGTATGACTTTTATTAAGTTGTAGTCTGCTATTAGAATAAGGCTGGTGGTATTCTCCATTTTTCTTACTGTCAACAAATCCCAACAAGCAATTGATTCTACTAACAAGTATCGGGTGTATGTGTGTGTATCCAAAGCCTGATACATCTTATTCCTCTGTGGAACTGAGCTCTATTGTTGTCCAAAATTAATCTATCCAAAACACATAAATGAGCCACACTGTTGCACTGGCTGGCATGTTCCTTCATTACCATGAACACAGAGACAGTAGTTTATTTTACACACACTGTCCTGCTGCTGAAAATGCTCATTAGCACTGGTAGTGAACCAAACACGTCTTAATCCATCCAAAATAGTCACCCAACAAATGCACTACTTACTACAGTTGAATAACATTTGCTAAAAACTACAGTGCACAGCTGTTTCAGGAAACTATTTACTAATTTATAACTCCAGAAATTATTTCCCCAAAATGTATTATTGTTATTTTTTATTTATTTTTTTTATTAAACTATATCTTTGTAATTTGTGATTGAAAAAAAAATTCTTATATAGCCCACGACAAATAGATTTATTTTTAATGATTAGAAGACCTTCTGTTTAAATTTGAATTATTGTACAGATTGCATTAGAAGCCAACAGCAGACCGATATAGTGTAAAACAACATATAGATAAACAATAATGATAAAGGTATTGTGTGTGGCTGCCTATAAAGTCATTCTTAAATTGATGTTATGACTTGAAAATGGTCAACAAAAAAGTTGAATGGGTAAAAATAGCAAAAGCACCAATTTGGCCTTTAAAAAACTGGAGAAAGGCAAATGCATGCAAAGTCAAAAAGAGACACTAGAAAAAACAAGTACATTGAAATAGCTTCTGATCAAATAAACCCCATTCACTTAAGCCAACACTAACTGGGTATGTATTAATCCCCATCTTCCTGCCCACTTATTCCAACAATTCAGTTCGGCGGTATACTTACTCCTCCCTCTGACCCAGCCAGCGCCAGCCCTCTCTCAGCTAGCCTGTGTGTCAGAAACAGGAAGCATTCAAAATGAGTCCACTACACTACAAAGATAAAAGACAGTGAATGGAAAAACAACCATGGACGAAGGGGGGGTGGGGAATTGGACACGCTGCACTCTGTATGACTTGTGTTTACCTCCTGAGGACTTGAGCTTCCTCCCTTGTCACCACGTTGTCTGTGACTGCACGGCCACACTTCTGAGGGGTGCATCCTGGGAGAGAGACATGTGAGAGAGGATTTTGAAAATAACAGCAGAGTATCTCGGTGCAGTATCCTCTGGTTTTAGAGGCTTTGGGCCCCATAGAAGAGAGACAATGTGGCTGGTAGAGATACAAAGTGTGAGGTAAGGAGTTTATTGGAGTTCAGCTCATTAATGTAACAAAATTCAGGGCTTCTCTCCAACCACTGACATATCATTTATTGCCTGAAGCCTGAGCATCCCACTGTGTTTTCTTTAGACACTGGAGATGCACAGTTTGAACTCTAAGCAGCCAACGTTTAATAAGAGAAATATCCAATTAGTACTCTTCTTTCTAAGGACAGTCTCAAAACTGATTCAAATTTCACAGGAGATTAGGCAGACGGCTTTATCCAGTAACTGTGTCTGCATTACAATAAGTTGTGTTTGGAGTCTTACAGGATCAAAAGTGCTTTGATTCCAATAAGATACTAAATACTTGAGTCGAATGTTTACCTATTATTAATTCCAGCATAGTGGAATGAGCCGTGAATAAATGTCAATTTTATTGGCCAGCTGGAAATCTGTCAACCATAAACCATCTGTCCGTGGCATGCTCAAATTGATTGAAAGGAAAATAACTATTTTGATAACTGATTAAATTGTCCAATTCATTTTCTTCTCCGTTTTGAGGATTTGCTGCCTATGTGAAAGTAAACTGAATATCTTCGGTTTTGGACTGTTGGTTGGACAAAACAAGACATCTGAAGACATCACCTTGGGCTTTAGGAAATTGCAATAGACATTTTTCACTATTTTCCAGGACTAACCAGACCAAATGATTCAACTATAATAGAGAAAATATTTGGTAGAATGAACGATATTGAAAATAGCCGCTCATTGCAGTTACTCTCACTAACCTTGCCCAGTGCATTCAATTGGTGATCAGTTTCAAAAGTGTTTCAGTAATTCCAAACCACAGGAACTTAATGCATTTCTCACACAATATTATCTCTTATGCACAAAGACAATACAATCAATTTAATGAACTATGAGACAATGTGAATGGAACAATTTTTGTTAATTTCTTCTTATGTCAGAAATAAATATTTCCCCTTGTGGTTCGAGGAAAATATGTGAAACCACAGCAGTATTCAGACTGTCTCCCTCCTCGTACTTAATTTTCTTTCATGCTGAGGAATGCTTGACTTCAACAAATAATGTCATCAGTGCTGCCTCTTTCCACTCTAACTGTACTCACTGCTCTGACCACGGTGACTTTACCTGGGTATGAACACATCTCTCCATAGGAAACTGAGGTGTGTACGACATCTCTTGGCTTTTTAGGCTCGTCTTTAAGAGCACAAACAAACTGTTGAGTCTTTGCTCCCACTCACTCCTTTCTTGGTTGCAAACCAAGTGGGTAGGTAGGCTGGTGCTATATTGCCATCTAGTGGTTTACTTCAATGCTGATTCACACAGTTTTAGGAATCAGGAGAAGATGGTTTGAATTTGGTTTTAAAACATTTATTGAAAAAATGATATTATTTACAAAATAAAGTTTTTCCCCTTTGAGTTCCAGTTTCAGTTTTTGTTATAATAAGAAATATATTTTGTAATAATAGGAATTCACAAAATTCAGTATGATGCTGTTTAAGTGAATGGTGTTTTTTCCCGACCAAATTTTTATTTTGTAAAACTACTGAACAAAGACAGAGCAGAAACCAACACAAGGAACGTGCCACTGGATTAGCAAAGTATTTATCAAGTGGGCTTGGCTTTATCCCGTCCCAGTCATATTTACACAGCAGAGAGGTGTCAGCTGACACAGGAGGGAGAAGGACCCGAGCCTCACCTGGATAACGTTTGTAGTTTTCGTAGTCTTCAGAGCACTGGACGGTGTAGATCCTGGGCTGGGGAGAGACCAGCTCACCCTGTCTGACCAGTGTTTCTGTGATTTCACTGTCCAGAGAGGTCACGTACAGCCACGTAGCCACCCCGAAAACAGACAGAGCGACCAGCAGCAAGGCCACAGGGCCCCGGGACCCCCTCCATGCAGATCCCTGCCGCAGTGCATTACCTCTGACCAAGACAGAAAAAAGGTCCAGATGATCAACTGAATTTGATCGATTGTTGCAGTGTTCAGTGTCCATACAGCACTACACTCTTAACTAAAATGAAGGATTGGTGAAGACATTACTCTTAAATGTACTATTAAATAATTCTTTAAACACTCCCAACCAGCAGCACTTGTATCCCACAGAATACGGTTGACCCAATTAGCAAAGGATTACAGTTAAACAGATAGCTAAGATAATTTTATAAATAAAAAAATATCAATGATACCATAGAAAAAAAATGGTAAAAAAATAAAAGCTTCTGTGACTTTGAATTGTAGTAAAATGAATGAGTAGTATGCATGAAAAGATAGCCTAATTGTTTTTAGGTTTATACTTTTATGTAGTATAACTTAAAATCCCCCTTAAAATCTACTTAAATGAACACATGTGGAACATAACGGCAGGGGTCGATGAAGCTCATGAGCTCATCTGAAAGGGATGTGGGAGTACAAGAGTGCAAGACTAAGTGCATTCAGTTTTCAGTTTTACCAAGATCAATGTTAAAGGCTCAAACAGTGGTCTACCACGTGAGCAATGACTGGGATAGACAGAGTGGTGGCACATCTGAAAGTTTCTGTCCTCCTCAGCGACGCCTCCATAATGTTTTCAGTATGAAGAGGGAAAACACTCAATCTGAATCTATGAGGATCTTTTGGTAATGTTAGTATTGTAGTACCATCAACCTCATTAAAATACACAGAAACAGAAATACTTACATGAAGACGTGTACGAATAGAATACAAAAACAGATAAAAGTGGAAATACAAACATCCAGATATAAATAAAACTAGACATGTGGAAAGAAAGGAACAAATGTAAATGTATAGGAATGTAGAAAGAAACTGTACACATTCGTCACAGTTAGGAATTAACTATTTATTTAATACATTTACTTCAACATTGATTTAAATATTTATTATTTTACTTATCAACGACCATATTTGTTTATTTGTTTAGGTATTAATTTTAAGTGACGGTTAAGTCATGTTTCGTCCTCCATACCCCTAACATGACAATGTGATACGTGGAGGTAGCAGTGATAAAAGGGTAACTAAAAGCTAGGTACACCAGGAATCAGCTGCAAGTCGCGATAAGGTGAACAAAAACACAAATTAATCATATATATACACACGCTAGGTCCTAGTTATAGTGTCAGGGCTTTCTTTCGCCTGACTGGCACGCCCCTGTCCAGCTTCACGCAGGCTTCGTTTTGTTCACTTACCTTTTAATTTTCTTCTCTATCTCAGTGGCATTTGAACCCTGCGGGTTTCTCAGTCGCACTAGCGCCATTTCGACTCGAAACGTCTGCAGCGTAGCACTGACCACACACACCGTCACACACGGTTATTCTCGCCCCGACTAAACATACCGTCCACCCCGCCAAATGCTCGCACCACCCTCAAACGTCCATGGTACCACCACCTGAATCTCTCTACACTTCCGGGTGGACGCGTATCGGCGAAGGCCATTGGCTCGCCGGAAGAGAAAGCAGCGCTTCCATTGGGCCCCGCCCAGGTCCGATTGAGTTCGACTACAACGCGCAGCTGCAAAAACAGATCATTTAGACTTAAATAAATTCTTCTTCTGGTCCTGTATTTGACATCTGTGCTAAGCTACACACTACATTGATAGATATGTGTATATATGGTCTCTGTATACATCCATGGTATAGATCAACGGCATGCATTCTTCCATCCATTGCTCTGCCTGCTGAGACTAAATTAATCGATTACCTATACTGCGATTTACTGCGTGTATTTGCATTGAAACGACTGGAAGCGGCAGACTGAGGCGTTTCTTGTGCTGGGAAAGTGATCTGCCTCACAAAAGCGTCCTCCTGACAGCGCCAGTCCCCTCTGATATTGCCACCTCTGGTTCCGGCTTGGTCTCGACTGTCATGGTGAGTCAAGCAAAATGACCTGATGCTCCTTCACAAACATAAACACACACTGCTGTAACTGCTGTTCTTGATGTGAACCTCTGTTCATGCCCGCAGTCTGTAACAGGCATAATAAAGTGTCCGCCTTGGCCTAAAGGAAAGAAACTGGTCCACCTGGATTTGAAGGGTGCCCCCCCGAGAGCAGAATACCTTCACCAGGTAAGAGCACAGCAGCTTCCTCTGTAACCTGCAGCAGCACACATGCACCCCTCTGCCACTGTTTCAACACAGTTATTAATGTCCACTGGCGTGTGTTTCATCTCCCCAGCTGATCGAGCTGTTCTCCCAGCTGGGAGTCGATGGGCTGCTGGTGGAGTACGAGGACACGTTTCCTTATGAGGGGGAGCTGAGGCTGCTGCAGGCCACAGCACAGCCTGCTTACAGGTGCAGTTTGGGACTTAAACACCGCCACATTGCCCACTCCACTCCCGATTTATGGGCTGGGTGCGATTGTGCGTACTTTTTTTTTCTTATCTGCCAATCATGTTGTGAGATCCTGTTATAAAATGATAATCCTTCCTGTGTGTGTGTGAACTTTATGTGCAAGACTGGTGTGCCATAACGTGCTTTGGTTTGGTCAATTCAATAATTTATGTCTGTTCACTGTTCTGTTTGCAGCCGAGAGGAGGTATTATCTCTGCAGGAATATGCCAGATCTAAGGGCATGGAGGTCATCCCACTAGTGCAGACATTCGGTCACATGGAGGTGAGGTAGAAATCCTGCACTCCTCCTCTTCACAACTGTTTGTAACATGGCTTTAATTGCTCAGTTTTTAAGATGGCGTTCGGTATCAGTGTTTGTCCCTATTTTGGCCGTCCCTGTGACCCGCTGCCGTCCCTCCACTGTCACAGTTTGTGTTGAAGCATCGGCCCATGTGGAGCCTGAGAGAGGTGGCGCAGTGTGTGGGCACCCTGAATCCCCACAAAGAGGAGGCGGCGGGGCTGGTGATGGAGATGCTGAGGCAGGTGGTGGAGCTGCACCCAGGCTTAAACACACTGCACATTGGAGCCGATGAGGTGAGGGTTAGTTTGCTGCTAAGCAATTGCATTTCCATCACTGACGTATCACCAGTTCTCTCTCCAATCCTCGTCTCCACTTCCTCAAGGTGTATATGCTCGGCGAGGGGGAGGACTCCAAGCTGTGGCTGGCTTCGCCCGGACGCACAGTGGAGCAGCTTTTCCTGAGCCACGTGACCAAGGTGGCCAAGGCCGTCAAGGAGGCCTGGCCACACATGACCATCATAATGTGGGATGATATGATGAGAGGCATGAGCCAGGACACGCTAAAAGGTGAGGACAAAATACAGTTGGCCCCCACTAAACCAGGAGGTCGCTGATATTTCAAATATGTATATACATCAAATACACTTTTGAGTTTTGAGTAGAGTTACCCAAAAAAAGGATAGAGGCAGTGCTGCTCTCAGATTTTCTTTAAAGCCATTACCAGGAGCAGGTCAAGCTGGCTAACAAAGTCAGTTACTTGGTAGCTTTTTGACTGTTTTCACTATGAGTTTTTTTTTTTCTCATCTTGTCCATGCGACAGCTAGTGGTCTAGTAGGACTCGTCCAGCCCATGTTGTGGGACTACACCCCTAATCTGGATGTGGACACAACTGGTAGGCACTGTATACTATGGAAATAGGTATTATGCATTATCAAGTAGTCTACAACATGCACATTAGAGCTTTGTTAGCAGTGATGTATATTCTCTTAACTGTGTTGTCCAGTGTCTCTGCTGGAGAAGTACTGCAGTGCCGGCATGTCAGACCTGTGGGCGGCCAGTTCCTTCAAAGGCTCCACCAGTGTTTACACCTGCGTGCCCAACACACAGAGACATGTGGATAATCATCTGCAGTGGCTGAAGGTGGCTGCTTCTTTATCTGCTGGTGTAAACCTGCAGGGCATTGCCATCACAGGCTGGCAAAGGTACACATTAGAGGAATTTCACATTTACTGCTTTGTTGGGGCCAGTATGGAGGTGGTGGAAGCCTCGAGGGTAGAAGGCTGGATGGCACAATGGTCAAAACACATACCAGTGTTTATGTAGAATAAAGCTGCCCTTTTGTGGCTCTAACACTTGAATTTGTTAGGGTCTGAAGGACTTTATTTACCAGAAACCACGTGACGCTAGATCAGAAAACCTCAATAGTTCTCCAATATTCTGTCCATATGCAGTTCACACAGAGCTTTTAACGTGGTCCGTTATTTTCCCACCGCCAGGTATGACCACCTGTCGTTGCTGTGCGAGCTCTTGCCCGTGGCTCTTCCGTCACTGGCAGCCTGTCTCCAGACACTCAGCCACGGTCAGTTTGGTGCTGAGGTTCAACACAAAGTGACTGACAGACTTGGCGTTTCCTCAGTGGAGGTGGAGGCCATGGAGAGGTGAGTGCCGACACTGTTTTATGAACCACACGGCAATCACTGTATGGTACGCATGTACGTCTCTCCAGGTTAACAGGATTCTGTTCCATGTGGCCTTTAGGACTTCTGCGGACGACTCGCTGTTCCCAGGAAGGAGGCTGGCTGAGTTAACCGTGGAGCTCGATTCCCTGCTGAACTCAGAGGACATACGATTTTTTGAAAACAACATGTGAGTCATTGTGTCTCAATGTCTCCTCTACCTTTTTAAAAGAATAGTCCAACATATTGGCAACTAAGCTTATTCACATTATACACATTTTTGTACCGATTAAACAAACCAGATAGAATGCGTTAATGTGCTTTAGAGGTGCTGGAAGACAGATTTTGTTACCTTTGGACAGAGCCAGGCCCCTGCTTCCACTCTTTGTGCTAAGCCAAGCTAACTGGCTACAGCTTCATATTCAGCGTACAGACACAAAAGTGGTACTGATCTTCTCATCTAAGTCCCAGCAACAAAGCGAATATGAGTATTTCCCAAAATGTCAAACTATTCCCTTAACCTTTGCAGAAATAGACAGAATTTTACTTCTGTGCTTCTAAATAACAGCTGAATAACCGCATGTCTGTGCTTCTGTAGGTATGTAAGAGGATGGTTCAGCCCCTACCAACGACAGAGGAGGATGGTATCCCCTCTCATCACCATGCAGATTCACAGCCAGGCATCAACGTGAGAACAACTTGTTATATTACAGAGACTCTGCACACTGCATTGCCTTTCAGAAAATAGCTAAGAACTGTTTAGCCTTCAACAGAATGCTGTCTCCTCAGGTATTTGACCACTTTACAACAGAAGGCGGAGGCCGTGAGAGAGGAGATGGTGCGAATCTACCCAGATTCAACAGCCCAGGAGTGGCTAGAGGAACACGTCAGCCCTGTAGTGGCTCCTTTACACAGGATAACGGAGGATATCATAGCCTGTGTCAAGGAGATAGTGCCATAGAATATTTAACCAGCTCACAATCAGACAGTTTTTTTGATAAATTCTTTGTTACCACTGAAATTAACAGCAGTGAGTGATTTGTGTAATAGTGTGTAATTTTGTGCTAACCCAAGAGCAAACTGATGTGTCAAATCAAATAAATATTAAAAGGGGACTTTGGGTTTCCATATAAAATGACTTTATATAATTTCTGCAAATGTATCAGAGTAAACAAAGACAATAACATCATCCAACAAAGAATCTTCTCATTTTCTTTCAAGCAGAGCAGAACGTGCTGACATTCCCCAGCAGCCACTACACAGCTCTGATTCTATACACTTTTCAGGAAAAAAAAAATATAGTTTGACTTGACTTGTTTGCCTGAGATTTAGTCTTTGGTTCACAAAAAGTAAAGAAATATTTAAAGACAGAACGCCAACCGGCAAAAGCATTTCACACATAATTCACTCTTAATTGAGCCATGAAAATCCTTCATGGTCGATTACAGTTTGCACATGCAATCATCCGGACTGCGCATTGGGTATGAATAAACATGCAAATGATGATTATCAACTGGGTGGTCCAGACAAGTGTGGAAAAAGCACTTTCCATTGACTTGCACACATAAACACTTATTAGAGTTCAGTAGGAAGGCACGGGCAGTAAGTCTGTAATCTGGAGTGTTTTCTCAAATAGTAATTAGATCAAAAATGCTAAGGCGTGTCGTGTAGAGAGAGCTACATTTACAGTGCAATTAAAGGAAAAAAGTCTCTTTTTCCATACTTTCTGGAACTGTTTGAGAAAACCTTGACTTAACGGAAACATTTGCATGACAAAACATTTAATTTGATTGGATGATTTTTCCATTCCAGTTGACATGAAAATTAAATTGAAATTTTACTATCGCCTCCCTAGGCCTCTATCACCTCACATGACATATAAAAAAATACAAGGAAGGAAACCTGTAAAAAGACACTGACAACATGCACATGCTAACAGTGTAACACGTAATGAGGGCACCACTAAAACTGCACCCACTGTAATGCCTTAGCAATGTCATAATGCCCCTCATTCAATCCACCCAAAGTTACAGCACGGTTGCAAGTCACAGAGGGATCAGAGTTTGTCCGCTTCATCATCGGAATCACTGCTGTTGTCCAAAGAATCTTCCTCCTCCCCTCCATACTCTTCCTCCTGCTGCCTGCGCCGCTGCAGCTCCTCCAGGCCCAGGAAGCGCTTCAGCAATGCAGCCATTGCCTCCACATCACTGGCAGGTAACAAAGGGAACACAAGGAGAACAGGGATATATTGCATTATCTTGTGTTTGCTCTACAAGTCACGGGTGGAACTGACACAGAAGCAACACATTAGCTTTCATGATATAACTAAAATCTTAAGGATTATAACTTGTATGTGTTGGAAGTGTCAGCTGCAGATACCTACCTGCGTCCCCCCAGTGTGGCACTCTGAGTCATGGGGTAGGAGAAGCCTGCAGCCAGCCGCAGCATCAGCAGGTAGCCCTTCCCTAAATAGCGAACCTTCACTTCCTGGACGCAGACGTCACACAGCTGTGTCAGATCCAACACAACTGAGAGAGAGAAAGGAAAGAACTTCAGATCTAATATTCTGCACTCACAAACAAATAGTGGAGGCCACTGTACTGCGCAAGCCACTCTGCGGTGTTACTGACCTTTCTCTTGCCCCTTCCTCCATAACGTCAGGACTAAAGTGTACAAGCTAAAGCTCTTGAGTTCAATCAGGTTCTTGGATTTGTCGAACACGGCCTCCTCCCATTCCTCCATGTTCTGCATGGCCACAAACAGACAGCCAGTCACGTAGAAAAGCTTCCACAAGATGCTGTCTGTGTGATCCACACATACAATACAAACACATACAAATAAAAAGAGCGGTGTGAGTTGCAGTATGCAAATGTGGAAAGTTATGTAAACTGAAAGTTGCAAATTGATTAACAGATTATGTAAATTCAGTTTGTGTACCTGAGCTGTAGTATGCAGCTGCCAACCCAACAGATGCTATACCTGTGATTAAAATGAGAGGCTTATTATGTTGGAGGTAATACAGGGAGAGAGCAGAGGAGAAGTTTTTATTACAGAGTTTGATCGATTAAGGGGATAGTGGATGGCTTAGTTTGGGATGTTTATTTAATAATCTAATTGTTAGATTGAATGAATTTGCACACACTTACCGACAAGAAGAGACCAGGAACGAATGCCCGGGGATCTCTTCAGGTGGAGCAGGTTGAAAGTGTGCTCCTCTACTATCATGTATCCCATCTGAACAGAGACAAGAATATGAATGTAGTACTTCATACATACTAAAAGTATACTTTACATAATCATTATACCCCTACCCCTTAAAAGGGCCAATTCACCCAAATCACAAAATTAAAATGGCCTTACTTGCCCCGAGTGGTATCTAGCCATGCAGATGGTATTGGTTTTATGCACCCAGGGACCCTATAAACTCAAGGTTTAATGTGTATTTACAGAGAGACTCGCTGTGTCTAAATCTAGTTTTGAGATCATTATTTATTTCAGTTTTGAGTTTGTATGTTGGGTATTTCTAAATTAATGAGTTTATTCAAATTACCACACAGCAAATATGGGCCCAGGCAGTGTTCTACCTTTGCAAAACTATAAATAAATGGGAGTAACCAGGGGTCTATACAGGCCCCCCTAGCAAGTTAATCCAGTCATGGTCTATCCAGAAACAATGTCCTGGTTATTCAGGTTTGTTTGGATAAATTGCTTACAAACTTTTTTCTAGGTGTAGAAATAGTCCCAAAACTGAAATATGTTGAAGTATGTTCTTAGGATTATCCAGAGAAAACAGGACATTGTTACTGGAGCTGATACACATGGCTGTTTTGATATTTTTCAGTCCTTTGAGCAACACAAATGAAAGCCCATTCACCTCCATAAACCTCCAAGTTAGAGAGAAAAAGTATTCTTTTTTGTATTTGGGTGAACTGACCCTTTAATTCGATCTGCAACCCAAACCAGACAAGAAAGATGCCCTGCTGATGATGGTGATTGGATATGATGGATAAGAACTGCCCACAAATCACTGTCTCACCAAAGATACCAACTACAAAACAATCTGTATCACTTACCTTAAACTCTTCTTTCTTTCTGTAAATGTTTGCCCTGAAGATTTAGCAAAAGATCATCTGTACGAGGAAACACATGCAGTGAATTATAAGGAAGTTGTATGGATATTACTGCAACAACCAACTGGCCGTGGATGGGTGACACTTCCTTCCTGGATCCGTCTGATCTGATTGGACGGGTTCACCCACACGCCGCCTTCAAAATAAAAGCTCACAATGCATGAATTTAAAAGAAAAGACGTATTTGGCTGTGTGGTCTGTTTATTACGAAAGTGTTTCCATTTCCTAAAACCCAGTGACTTTTTCAAAACACAATTTCTATCGTTTTGTACAGGAGTAGGTTTAACCTTTCTATTATTTTGACAACGACCACTTTTTCGGAGAAGACCGCTGCTCTGCCTGCGCATGCGTCCTGGAGTCACCGGGGTACAGAATGGAGTCGGACGTACACAGACGTGACTGGCTTGAATACTAGAAGCCCCGACGCCTTCGCAAGCACGAGTTTGAATATTATGAAATAACCACCGAGGTTCAAGCGAGGTGTAGCGGCGAGACCGCCCACAGACGACTTGACTCGAAACCGAGAGGGCGCCGAGTAACCGCCGGGTTCACCTGCTGCGCGGTGTCTGTGGCGGCTCGTCGGACTGTCCTCTGCAGCTTGTCCATGTCTTTGTCTGGCAGAGCAGTGAACTAGTGATCGCCCGGTGAGTTGACGTTACCTTACAGTTCCGCCTTACAACACGGGGCCTGTCACTGTGGTAAACCAACACACAGTTAAACAAACAGAACCACTACACTGCCCGTCCTCAGAGACAAAGGCCTGTAACGCAATGGCATTTTTTTTTTTTTTTTTTTTTTTTAAATCGCAGAGTTTGCTGGATAAAATAAAATTGTGCGTAGTTAATTCGCGTTACACGTTGCGTTACACGTCGCGTTACAAGTGATTGATGCTTTTAGCTGGTCGGGGCGGAAACTATCACGAGCTATGAAACGATAGATCACTTTTTTTTTTTTTTTTGTATTTTACATCGTGGCAGAGTGAAATATTGTCATCGTAATATATGCGGGTTTTCACAGGATACTTTCCCTCACGCGACCACAATGTGATGTAATTTTTGTGGCTGTTCTTTGTTGGCGCTGTGTATATAATTAAGGTGAGCCATTACAATTTTAATGACAGGATACTAGTTTGTGTACATTGCCAGTTTCCCACCATTGTGGAGCTGTTGTGTTTGTGATAAGCGGGCTGCTTATGATAGGACTGTGGGGGGGGGCAGTCAGAGGAGGGTGGAGCTGACAGAGCAACACCAACACACACACTGCAGACACAGTCATCAAGCCAGTGCTTCAGAGGGAACCTGCTGTGAGGAACTGATCAACTGTGGGAAGCTGCGGGTGCTCATCTATATATCTCCGTCCCTCAATTTTGCAGATCACCGCCAAGGAAAATGTCAGAGGTCAACATGGCGAAGCGCAAGGAGAAGTGTGAGAACTGCACCAAACAGGTGATTTTCTGGATCTTTATCACTGCGTTGTCTTGTCGGCTCTCTTCTTCGTGTTGAATTTGGAAAACGTTGTCCTGCTGTCAGTGAATTCAGTTATTGCTCTCCAACACAGTGCAACAAGAAAGTTGTGTCGGGTGATGATGGTGCCAACTCACACCAGGAAAGAGATGAAGTCAACGCACAGGTAATTTCTGTTTACTCACCAGCTTAATTTGTTGCCAATTGATCTGTCAGACAAAATTCTCATCAGGTTGTTTTATTAAAGGGGCACTGTCTCTTGTGAGTGAGTAGTGAAGTCTTTGTGGAAGAAAATTGCTGGGGTACCTCTTTTTAAAATGTCAAATCTGTCTTCTTTTAAAACCCTCCACCTAACACGCTCCTTAAGGTGCACAATGGATCCCAGTTGCTGCTCAGTGCCTGTCTGTCCTGTGATGGCTGTCTGTCGGAGGAAGAGAGCCTGAAGATCTCTCAGCAGAGCCTGGAGGAAGTGGAGCGGGTTCTGGCCCTCAATAAGGTACACTGCGCAACCAGTCGGCCTCAGAAACCTGAGAAAGCCAGGGAGTTGTCTTGTTGCACTATGAGCAATGCCTCACAGTGTCCCCATTGTTTGTCATTTCCTGTCAGAAGTGTGATGTGTCAAAGCACAAGGTGCTGGTGGCATCGATGTGTCCGCAGTCTCTCCCCTTCTTTGCTGTCAAGTTTGGCCTGGACATCACTGAGGCTGCCCACAAAGTCTGTGCCTTCCTCAAGAGTTTAGGTGAGCAAGTGGGATTCATATATATCGCTGTTTGCTTCCACCACCTACTCATCGGTATCTATCATGGAAGCTCGACATTTTCCCCCACTCCTGGCTGTCCCTGTGCCGCCGTCTCTGTTTCTCATCTCTCTGGTTCTCACCTGCAGGAGTGCAGTATGTGTTCGACACCACTCTGGCGGCAGGCTTCAGCATCTTAGAGAGTCAGAAGGAGTTTATACAGAGGTATCGCCGGAGGCACCACGACTCCCACGCCTTGCCCATGTTCACCTCCTCCTGCCCAGGTAAAACTACCTTCCTCCTCACCCCTTCTCTCCCACCCCATTCTCCTCTACCTCTTCACTTTTTCATCATCGTCAGACAGATTTTCTAGCCCACTGAAGTATTATATTCATTCTAAATAGTTTGGGCAGATCAGAAGAGCCGATCAGGAGTCAATTTCTAATCGTTGTGTTTTCATTAGATTAGAATTAGCCCCTCATATCTACACACGGTGCTATCCTTTTCCATGAAACCGCCATGTTGCACCTGCATGTTTCTACAGTACCCCACAAAGGACAAATCAAACACTGGCTCTTAATTTTTTGCATTTTTTGCGCCGGCCACTGTAGGTTCTCCTACACACTTGGAAAGGGATGAGTAAGGATACATCCATGGTGAGAAGAGGGGTATTCAGTTGATTGCAATCTGCAACCTCACCGCTAGATGCCACTAAATCCTACACACTGGTCCTTTTTTGAAGAAATCATTAAGTTAATGAGGGGTGTCCTGTTAAGTTCTTGTTATATTTTAATGAAACCGTTAAAGCAGAAAATTGTTTAGAATTGAGACTGTGTTTAAGTTGTGTCTCTAAGAGAGAGAATGGAACATGTTGCCTGCCAATAAATAGACAATTGTCAATTCATGATACCTCTTCATATCTTAAATGTTATACTTCATATACAATGTTGTTAACAATAGTTTAATAAATAAATTATATACAATAATAAAGGCTTTAAATAGACCCTATGATTGGTATTGGCCGATACTGCTTCCAGCGATTGGTGACTGGCCCCAAAAATCCAAATCAGAGCAGCCTTACCTCTACTCTAATAGTTGCCTAAATTTACATCTTTTTTGTCTCTTTCTTCTGTTGCTCCTCAGCATCCTGACTGTACAGACAGTTAATTTGCATGCTGTGTGCTGAATAGGGGGAGACAGAGCTTGTTTTAGAAGTAGAGATAGCAGTGGTGTGCTGGTGGAGAAAGATAGAAAGCTCCTCTTTCACCACTCCCTTCATCAGAGACGGGAACAGCAAGTGTTAAGGACTTTCCTGGCCTCTCTCTTTTTCTCAGGAACAAATGCATAGACTAACCATGCATTAAGTTTATAGGTGCAGCTGTTGATATGTTTTTTTGATCAAGGATATACTACATTTATGATGTTATGAATCCTCACAGCTGAGAAATGTGAGCATTTTTAAATGGTTTTGCTAAATAGATGACTTGATGATCAAAACTGTTGGCTAATTTGTTCATTGTAGATTGGTCAATTAATGGATTAGTCAATCGTTACAGCTCTAAATGATTGCTTGTTGATGGTGATTTTCAGCCCAACTGTAGTGGAAACCAGACTGTTCATCCATTAATAGTATTATTCATTGGTTCTTAAGGGCAGCTCCATCATGTATATACTGTATAAAGCTTGTTCTACTGTATGCCTTTATGCATTATTTTTGACCGTGTTATCTCTTGGTATGTTTTTCGACTATTAATGAAAACACTGGATTCAGGAGTGCAGAGGGTCAAGAGTTATTTCAACAATGTTTCTGTGTGTTTACAGGGTGGATCCGATATTCAGAGCGTGTCCTCGGCAGTTTGGTCACCCCTCATATCTGCACAGCCAGGTCTCCTCAGCAGATCATGGGCTGTCTGGTCAAAGACTACTTCTCTAAACAACAGGTGAGCGTTTACTGTCATCCCAATCGAATGAGACCCAGCAGCAGCCTCACATCAAGTGTGTACAGCTCCTGAACAGAAATCTGAGGGGAAATACTAAGTCCAATATCACAAAAAATAAGAATCATCTCTCCTATACGCTGAGTTGGAATCATGTACAGTATTCTAAGTAGTAAAGTAGCGCAACTCTGTCCTGTCCAGATGTTAACTAAATAAGGGGTACAAGACTTGTTTCTCAGTTGGATGTCAAAGATGGTAATACACTAGTTAAAGCTGAACACTGTCAGTGGAATATTCATAACTGTAATATGGTAAGGATAGAAAAATATTGTGTAAAACACTTCATATACCAAGTTCTGCACAAGAAAGAATCTGCCTGATGATGTTGTTTTTCCCTTCTGCCCTGTCTCCCAGCAGAAGCTGAGTCCAGAGAAAGTCTACCACGTGTTGGTGGCTCCCTGCTTTGATAAGAAGCTGGAGGCTGTCAGAGATGAGTTTTACAACAGCCTGCTAGAGACCAGAGATGTGGACTGCGTCCTCACCTCAGGTTCAGTCACTCTTTATCATGCACACTGCTGCCCTCGGCTAAATAATATTGGCAAATGGTTATTAAAGTTTGTTTAGACCCTGAGGTTATGTTAAATACAGCCTTTTTTTATCAAGAGGTTTGGTGTCTCTGGACACCCAGGTAGTGTACAAACAGTTTGAAGATAGGTGATTATATTTCATTTTAATTAAGTCTTTGCAACAAATACATGATGTCATTATAGTATCTTTAATTAGTAGTCATCATAGAGCCTTCACAGTTTCTTTTCCTCACAAAGTAGTGGGTTCCCAACCATTACACATACACACCCTAACTAGCTAAATACAAATGTACTCATTATACACATCACCTGTTTGTGTCTACATGCATTTGAAACAGGCAGCAGGTGACACCTGACATCACAATATATCTCGAAGTGACCATTTGTGATCAGGTTCCTCAGTAGTTTGTTTCTATCTGTGGGTGAGCTGAAACCGCTGCTAAACTTAGAAATCTGCTTTTCTTGTCAGCCATACAGCAAGAGAACAGAAATCTTGTGGCTGTTTGGTCCCTCACATTGGGTGCAGAGATTAAAACCTTATGCAAGTTGTGAGTTTTAAACAATCTTTTTTTTATTGCATTTTGCATTTTTAGTAGTTTAACAGTTGAGAATGCATAAATCCATTTGCATATACACCAAACTACATACCACACAAGGGATCATGCAAATCCCGCACATCAGACATGGTTTCAGTACCTCCCGTCACAGTCTAAGTAGTTGATAATAATAGAGATGTTACAGACCAGTGATTTTTATTTTTTATTTTTTTATGTTTCAGGGGAGATCTATTACCTGATGGAGCAGAGGAAGGCTTCAGTGGAGGAGCTGGACTCCGTTCCACTGGACCATGTGTGAGTAGTTGGACTAGTTGTCATCTTATCAGTTATCTTTAAAAAGATTAAACATATTCAACACATTCAAACTACCAGGATTTTTTCAAACTACATAATGACATTGGACATGGTGCTGTTTAATGAGTTAATAATTAGAATTATACAGCTCTCACTCAGTATCAACTTTATTGACCACCAGTACAGCTTAGATTTATGTTTGACTATAAATTTGTTAATTATATTGTCCATTTGCCCCACATGTTGTTCAAAATAGCATCCAACTTAGAATTGTATATTTTCACTGAGTCAATATTGAAGTGGGAGTTGTCAGAGAAGCCTATATTGTCGCTGCAGACTGGGAGAGGCCGGAGACGTAGCGCTGGTGAGGCACGAGGGCCGAGGCTCTGAAGGCTTCCTGGAACACGTCTTCAAGCACGCTGCCAAAGAGCTTTTTGGTCTGGATGTCCATGAGATCACATACAAGACCCTCAGGTGAGACATGCTGGGATCTTGAGACTTATTCTGGTGGATTATACTGTAGCTTCCATGGAAGTCAAGTCATCGATATACTGTGTGTGTGTGTGTGTGTGTGTGTGTAGTTCACGAACTTAAGAGCAACGTCAATAGTATCATATCATATCTGTTTATTTAGTATTTCATTTTGATTTGGTTTTGTAGGAATCGGGACTTCCAGGAAGTGACTCTGGAGCGTGATGGGGAAACTCTGCTGCAGTTTGCTGCCGTCTATGGCTTCAGGAACATCCAGACCCTGGTCCACCGAATGAGGAAGGGACGTGTGCCATACCAGCTGGTGGAGGTGCTGTCCTGCCCTGGAGGTATCACCACAACTACTAACATGATTTTGGAAATAAGCATTGTTTTGAAATGTAATCCTACCTGCCCTTGAAAATTTACTTGAAGTACTCCCATCCATGCTGAATACCACCCTTCAGCCCAGATCTGCCGGTGTAAGCCCGTCTTGTGTCTCCCTCTCAGGGTGCTTGAGCGGCCGCGGTCAGGCGGAGAACGAGGCAGGAGGACGGGCGGATAAAGCCCTGGTGCAGCAGATGGAGGAGGCCTACAGCAGCCTGCCAGTCCGTATCCCAGAGGTCAACCCTGCCCTGCACACCCTCTATCAAGACTGGCTGCAGGGCCAGGACTCGCCGCAGTCCAGCACCCTCCTGCACACCCAGTACAGAAATCAGAGTCAGACCCACACACAGCCCCCACACATGCAGTGGTGAGGAGAAAGGGGCCGTTTTACTTTCAGGACATGATGGAAGTTAAATGGGGGCTGCCTCGAGTTGACTGTGATTCTGCTTGGACCATCTCAGCATTTGTGCCGGCACCATGAAGGACAGGCCCGGGACCTTGCTGCACTTTGGACCAGTGACGTCTCCATAGGTGCAATTCTTCCATTTGGCCACACAGGGGTGATCTCTGTATGTAAAATTTGTGTCCAGAACAACAAACTTTAATTTTATGCAGACTGAAGCAGTGATGTCAATAAGCTGCAGATAATGGCAGAACATTGGGTATAAAGTCATCTGATCAGACAGCTATTCTGAGCAATGAGGAAGTCTAGAGCCAGCGTGAGGTATTTATGTCAATTTACAGAGCAATAAGCCACTGAGGAAACGTATGAGAAGCTTTTAGCACAACTGGAGCTCATCAACTGAACTTGCTGAATGTACATTTGAAGAGTCTAATGTATTCCAAATGTAAACTTTCCAATATGAAACATGTTGTCTTACTTTGTCTTGTTAAAGTTGTCTCCACTGCTCCTCGCTGAAAGACAAGACATTATAACAGATAACTATGCAACAGCTTGATCGTCTTCATTCAAAAGTCACACTCAGTGGAAAATAACTGCTGTGTGATTCATGAGGTTAAAGGCCTTATAATAACATTGATAACCTGATAGTGACTGCTTGCTTATGTGTGACTACCAGCCCAGTGTTTGCTTTGTCCGTCCCAGGTAAGAATCAGAATAATTATTTTTTAATGGTACAAGATGATTTCATTTGTATTATCACTTTGTTCCCATTCCACAAACTAGTCATTTTAAGTTATATGTTGTTTTGTGATCGTGGTTTTACAGGATCAAACATACATGTCGAGCACTAAAGTATTCTGACAAACAAAGTGTTGTCTCATTAAATCATAAAACTGACTCCGATAGAGGTCTGTGGATTATTCTGTGTTATTTCGAATGCTGTTGGTTCCTCAAATTAAATTCCATTCAGTTTCATTTTATGGTCATATCTCAAAACCTTAGCTCAAACGACCTACATGGTTAGATATGAGTAGAGGTAAGTGAGACAATGTGTTTGCGTGCCGTTTTAGTCTTTAAGGTGCTTCATGTGTGCAGTGTGTAAACCGTAGCACAGAAACAATTTATTGATCCAAAATTCAAATCTAATTGAATCAACAATTTGTATAACTGGCCCAACATGTCAGTTCCAGCTTCTCAAATGTAAGCACTTGCTGCTTTTGTCTTTTTTTATGTCACTGGTAATTCAGTATAAAGGTTAACATTTTGGAAGGTATGCGTCTTTGCTTTCTTGCAGAGGTTATGGTTCATGTGTTTTAGTTTAGCTTAGTTGAGCATTAAGGTTGGAGTCAGTGGATGGGAAACAGCCCATTGTCCCAAGTCAAAAATTTCCCTGCAATAACTGCCAAGGCTCAGTACAACGTTGGATCAGGTTTATTTGGTCACCTCACCTTCACAGGAACTGTGAATAACAATGTGGGCTGACTTGTTTGCAAAGCTTCAATCAGGTTTTATCTACAGTAACATAGACGCATCCAAAAGGACACTTTTTCTTTCGAGTTCATTAGTGGCTGTGTATATTCCAAATAATATTTGGCACAAATAACCGAAGCCACAATAGCTTGTTTATGCATCTCACACTGCTCAGCAAGGAAAGAAGATGTAATCTGGCTGCTGTGTTCAGACTGGCTGCAGTCTGATATTATTTAATTTTTTGTCTCTGGAGCTTAAATGTTTCCTTAAAAACACCATCAAAGCAACAATGTGATCAATCTAATCAGACCAAGGCCATAAATTATCTATTTTAACAGACACTGCCAGACACAGTGGATTTAGTTTTGCCTACTTATTTGCTCTTTAACCCATTTAGTAATAGTATTCAGCAGGTAATTCTTTTTTCATGGGGTGACCTGCTGCTGACATCTCGCCTGAACTCTCCTCCTCATCAGAGCCAAAGAGTGTGTTGAGTTGTCACTAACTGAAAACACCAATGCAGTGCAGACACTGTCAATAAGAGGAGACTTAAAAGTGAAAGTCAAACAAGATCATTCTGGAAAATACTGGTTTTATATTTTACATAGACACTCATGTCTGACTTTTCATCCCATTTAGAAAACATTTATCTCACCACACTACCAGACCTCTTTTCCGCTCTCCTGGTCTTCTAGTCTCTCAGGCTTCCACTCAAGAGCCACAAAGAAATCCCGCCCCCCCCCACCCAGGCGTGTATGTTGGCGGATATTTGGCTTGTATGTTGTGACTTGTAAGTTTCTTTCTGAATCATTCCCTGGTGCTCCTGTCTGACGGAAGCACTCTGTGAGGTAAGGCAACTCTCTTTCTCTATTTTTATTTATGTAGTCACTCAGGAGCTCATTCACATTTTTTATCAGGCATGTAGATTCAGCCTAATAGGTTGATATGCAGAGTTTGCTGAGGGGCTGCAATTAATCTTTAGGGGTAGAAATATTTACACGTTTTACTTTAAAGTAGCAATACAACAATGTGTTGTAAAAGTAAAAATTAAAGTCCTGCATTCCAAATCTTTTTCAAATAAAGGTATAAGAAAAATATTATTATTATTATTATTATTATTATTATTATTATTTTTGATGCATTAATGTTTTAACAGCATTTTAATGTTGAAGCTGGTTGAAACTTGGGGACTTTCCACAACTGGTCTTTATGTGAGACAGCAACTGGTTAATCATAAATCCTTACACAATGTTTAAAAGTAGAATATTAATAGCAGAGAAAAAAACAAGCAAGCCAGTTCTTAATTTCAGGAATTTACAACAGATATATCACAAAAAAAGCCCAAATGCAGTCAAGTAAAGTAAATTTTAATTATATAGCCCAAAATGACAAATTGCCTCGGGGGCCACACCACCTCCTCTCCACCATGAAGAGGACAGGCCACCCAAAGACAAGAGAGATGAGCAAATTCTCGTCCATTGTAAGGTTTTCCGGTTTTAGTTAAGATTGTAGCTGCAGCATCCTGAGACATTTGAAGACTTTTATTTGAAGTTGACAAAACGTTACAATAATCAAGTCTGGGTGAAACAAGGGCGTGAGTTAAGAGCTCTGCATCAGCCATGTAAAGGTGGTGACATTACATTTAAACAGTCTGTTGCACTTTTATGAGACCCGTCTATGTGTCTGCACAATTTATAAGAACCCGTGCATTACGCCCCGCAGCTATCACATCACTGGAAAAAGTGATACAATAAGAGGAAATAGGTCATAGGACACTTTTTATTTTGTTTCCGGTGTGTCACCACTTTTACTTTGATTTGCCAAGGTGTGGAATCCTGTCCCAGGATCAACACACAGTATGACACTTGTATCTGCTTCCATCTAAATTACTCACTGATAGCACGATATCAATACATACTTACTACAAGCAGCTGTCATGGACCTGGTCAAACGTCAGGTTGAGCAATAGTTATCATACATGTAACAGCTTTTGATGCAATGTATTATGTAGGCTTATTGCAGTTGTAAAGCATTAGTTAGTAAACATCCTTAATGCAGGACTTCACAGACAAAGTTTTCAAACAATGAGGGGAAAAAATGTAGTCAGTACAACTAAAAAGTCAATTAGACTTGTCCCAAACTGCTCTGTAATTAACCATCTGGTCTGGGGTAAGAATTGTATAGAATCTGTATGGTGACAGATCAGTCTGGGTGAAGTGTAATGTATAATAAAGCAGACAAAATACAGGGCTAAAAGATGAGCCTTAATACTATCAATAGTACCCACATGCTCAAACATTAAACAGCTATACTGTATCTCAAAATCACAAATTTGTGATGCAGTGTTAAAGGAATAATTTCAGAAATATGTTTTTTGCTGAGAGTTTGATTTGAAGATCGATGCCACTCTCATGTCTGTACGCTAAATAGAAGGCTGAAGCCAGCAGACGGGAAGCGCCTCTAATCATTAACTCCTCCCTCAGCTCCGGCTCAGTCCCGGATACACTTAAACTGGCTGCTGTCACCCCCATCCTCAAAAAACCTGGACTTGACCATGACAACCTGAGCAATTTCCGGCCCATCTCCAATCTACCATTTCTGTCAAAAATACTGGAACGTGTTGTCGCCTCACAACTCAAAGCCCACCTCACCTGCAATGATCTGTTCAAGCCATTTCAATCCGGCTTCCGCTCACAGCACAGCACTGAAACAGCCCTCCTCAAAGTCACCAATGACCTCCTCCTCTCCTCAGACTCTGGTCACCTCAACATTCTCATCCTCCTCGACCTCACTGCAGCCTTTGACACCATCAACCACAACATCCTTCTCTCCCGCCTCGAATCCTCCCTCAACATCACCGGTACTGCTCTTTCCTGGCTTAAATCATATCTTACAAACAGAAAACAGTTCATCAACATCAACAACTGCACCTCCTCCACCACTTCTCTATCACAAGGCGTCCCCCAGGGTTCAGTGCTTGGTCCTCTCCTCTTCATCCTCTATTTGCTCCCTCTTGGTGACATCATACGTCAACATGGTCTCCACTTCCACTGTTATGCTGATGATGTCCAGCTCTACATCTCCACCAAATCCATTACCACTGCCATTCACTCCACTCTGACCAACTGCCTCACTGACATTAAATCATGGATGCAAACCAACTTCCTCAAACTCAACTGTGACAAATCTGACATGATCATCATCGGTCCCAAATCCCTCTCTAAATCCAGTCCCAACTTCTGCCTCACCATCGACAACACCACTCTGTCTCCCTCCCCACACATCCGTAACCTCGGAGTCATGTTCGATAGCAACCTCTCTTTCGAACACCACGTTAGCCAAATCACCAGGACTGCCTTTTTCCACCTAAAAAACATAGCCCGTCTCCGCCCATCACTCTCTTCATCTGCTGCTGAGACTCTGATCCATGCTTTCATCACCTCCAGAATTGACTACTGCAATAGTATTTTATTTGGCACATCATCAAAAGTCCTAAACAAACTCCAGTACATCCAGAACTCTGCTGCTCGCTTGCTCACCCACTCCCACTTCCGTGATCACATCACCCCTGTTCTCCAGAACCTCCACTGGCTGCCTGTCCCACAACGGATCCAATACAAAGTCCTTCTCCTCACTCACAAAGCCCTCCATAATCAAGCCCCCTCCTACCTGACCAACCTGCTCCACCACCACACCCCATCCCGCAGCCTCCGCTCCTCTGACGCCAACCTCCTGTCTCTGCCACTCAGAACCAAACACCGGACTTGGGGCGACAGAGCCTTCTCCATAGCTGCCCCCTCCCTCTGGAACTCTCTCCCCAAACACATCCGTGACTGCACACTCCATGTTCAAATCAAAAATCAAAACTCACCTTTTTAGAACTGCTTTTAATATGTGATGAATGTACTATGTTTTAATGTGAAACTTTTATGATGATTTTATTGTCTGTAAAGCGACTTTGAGTACCTTGAAAAGCGCTATATAAATAAAATGTATTATTATTATAATTATAAACCGACCAGCGCCTCTAAATCTCACCAATATCATATCTCGTCTGTTTACAAAAACAAAAACAAAAAGCAAAGTGTAAAAAACTGCAAGTTGTGGTTTTTACAAGGAGTTATGTGAAGTTTCTTGGCCAGGCACAGTGAATAATAGTTACATCACACAACTACCCATATTTCTAAAAATGTCAAACTATGTCATTAAAGCAGCTACAGTCAGTAGCTTCTTCTTCATATATTTTTTGTTTTCTTCCAGGTTTCTGCAGACAGTGGAACTTTCAGGATGTTCCTCCAGTGGATATTTTTGACTCTGCTCAGTGCTACTGCTTTTGTACTAAGCAGTACTGCATCATCTGATGGTATATTTATATTGCTTATACCAGAAATAAATATACTGTACACTGTAAATACATTGTTTAAAAAAAAGTCATAATAAATCTTATAATTTATCGCCCTTTTTCTCATCCAGGAGTGTCACTGAACTGCAACAAAACAGTGGAAGTTAAAGCTGAAGAAATGGTGACACTGAAATGCACTATACATCTCAACATGAAAAACAACTGTAGCGGTGATCAATATGTCTGGAATGACACACACACACAAGAAAGGATATCGTGTGATAGTGGCTCGGATTACATCTGTGAATGGGATGGACAGACTTATGTGTCGCTGACCATCACAAAAGTCATGAAGGAGGAAATTTACACTGTTCACATAAGCACAGACTGTGGAATGGCTGAGTCATCTATCACAGTAGTTCTAGGTGAGTAGCTTTTAGAAAATGTATGTAAATGAGTGCATCATTATTATTCATTTCTATAAACTGAAAGTTGGATTTAATCCACATGTTAAAACAAGTATATTTTATCTTTCCAGCTAAACAGCAGGCCACCAAGTCTGACCAGGCCCCCGAGTCTGACCAGGCCACCAAGTATGAGCAGGCCACCACGCCTCAGACACTCGCTGTATTGGGTATCTTTTTCACCCTCATTGTTTTGGGCATTTTCATTTGCCTGTTTGGAAGTGAAAGAGGCAGAAAATTAATCAAATGTACAATGAAGGAGAAGACTCAAGGAGAACACAGCAACACAGACACTGCACATGGTAGTGCATACTCACAAATATAAAATGTGTGTTTAAGCGTTTGTGTATGTGTGTTTGAGGGGTATGTTTAAATATTTGTCCATAAGTCATTCCTCACTACAGCTGGCTGTATAACTTCCTGTCTCTTTGAGCTCTTTGTACAGATTTATCCATGTAAATAAAATATGAAACATCAGTGTAAATGTGAGTAAGCTATTGACTTCTTTTCATCCTTTCCAAATTATGGATGAACTTCTTTGGTTTTCAGTTAAAAATGTGCTAATATATCTTATAGGTCTGTATAGGTAGGTTTACATGTGTATAGGTTCACTTGCCTAGTTAGCAGATAGTTTTTTTTTAAGAAAATCTCATTGATAGCTTGATATTTTACTGAAAAATGTAATTTAACTAATCCCAGTTAATATTTACTTAGATTGTTGTTCTGTTCAGCTTGTGTGATTTCTTTATTCCAAACATTATTTTTAAACACATGGAAAAATTGCTGTTTTGAAAAATTTCATGAACCCATAGCAGTAAAAGTTATGATAATCATGATATATATCACAAACAGGAATTCCTGGACGAGCAGTAAGAAGCCTTTCATGTCGCTCAAATCATTAAAAACATGCAAAGCATGACGCAAAAGTAAATGTGATATTTTGCACTGTGAAAGTAGCAATTGATGCTGAATATAGTGTGTGGGAAGATCATTGTGCAGGTTAACATGCATGAAACAGTAATGGGTGATGGAACATGTCTTTCAATAAAGTTTTCTCAGCAACAAGCGTTTTGACGTCTTTGATCTGGTGCAGCAGAGCACACACACACCCACCCACACACAGCTGATAAACACAAAGTAGTATACCAAGAGTCAGTGTCACATTTCCTCTGCACACCACACGTCTCCGTTTAAGCCTTCATGTGACAGTCAGTCAGTCAGTCAGTCAGTTCTGCTGCGTCTTGAGCCGAGTCTGTGCTAGCCCGCCCGCCTGCCGACCAGCTTGCGGGATGGAAGCCCACTGGTGGAGCTGTGTGTTGGGATTACTGTGCATGCCTGCTGGGGTGACACTCAGCACCTGGACAGGTGAGTGTGTGTGTGTGTGTGTGTGAGAGAGAGAGAGAGAGAGAGAGAGAAATAGGTTTTTGGTTTAAGGTCAAAAACAACGAGGATATCTTTAAGGGCAAGTCTGACTCATCTTTTCCTGTTTGTTTGCAGCCTCGTCCTGTTATTGCCCTCTGAGCAGTGTCTCTAGAAAAATGACTCTCTGATTCTTTGCTTCAGTAAAAGTATCAATACAGCAAAGAATTACAAGTAAAAGTCCTTCATTCAAAATCTCACTTAATTAAAAGTAATTTTATCAAAAGTGACAGTACTCATTCTGCAGAAAATTGTCCCTTGTGACCAATATATTGGCATTTTATTATCGCACCTGGTCAAGGTGAAGCGAGTTTTAGGGACTTAGGGATCAGGCCCCCTCCAGTGGGTCACGACAAATCTGAGGAATCTTGTGAATTATTGGATAATTTGACCTCTCTTGCCCCAAAACATTATTTAAATTAAGAAGTAGAAAAGGCACATGTAGCATTAAATGGAAATACTCAAGTAAAGTACCCCAAAATTGTATTTTAGTTATCTCCCACCACTGTCTGAAACCATCTTTTAGTTTTTTTTTTGTTTGTTTTTTTTTTTTTACAAATTTCACTTTTCCATTGGTGTTTGAATTCATCATTAAAAATGACTTTTTTGAAGTCTCCACTGATATCATGACTTGCTAATGGTAATGTTGTCTCCATAAATGGAGACTTCAGGTGAGGCAGTCAGTAACCGTCCAATCTCTCCCTTACAGTTTCTCAGGCTCCCTTGTCCATCTCTCAATTGAGAGTCAACTCGTCCGCTGAGATCACATGCTCCACGACGTTGTCTAACCCCATGGGGTTCTTCCTGCACAGGTATTTCCATGGCAACAAGGACATTGTGCACCTGAACCTTAAAAACGGAAACGTCACCAAGGATAATATCGCGCCAGAATTCACAGGCCGAATACACATAACTCCGGACCAGCAGATCAGGGAGGGCTATGGGTTCACCTTGCGGCTCACTCCGCTGGGACTGAAGGACACAGACTTGTACACCTGCAGATGGAGTCACTTCAATTCACAGAAGTCGATGCCAGAGAGCAAGTCCAGCAATGGCACCATTTTCATTGTCAGAGGTGGAGAGAGTCAGTTATTTAAGTTCCATTCATATAAAAAAAGAAGAAAGAAAAGGCTGTAACTAAAAAAAATATTTTTCTGCCTCTTTCCCTCACAGAGATATATCCCCAGGAAGAATGCAGCTACCACAGTTTGGACCTCATCTTGATTGTCTTGACTGTGATGGCATTCACTGTCATATTGTTCACCTTAACTGGAGTACTGATCATGAGATACAAACGAGTAGGTTTTACTGCAAGCAGATGGAGCTTTTTCTCATAATCGTACAAAGACAATGTCATAGTGTTTCAAATACTATGTTTTATTTTTGTTTCTACAGTTTAAAAAGCACTTCAGACCTGCCAGAGCTGCAAAACCATCCAGACCTAACAGGCATCATCACGTGTGTCCCCAGCAGGAAGTTCAACATTGTCCCTACTTAATAACTAGAACTGAGTCTCCTTTGGACTTCAGAGGCATTCTGTAATGTTAAGAGTCGATGCGATGAAGAGGTTCTTACGGAGGGTTTGTATCAGGTGATTGAGACATCTTTTGAGTCGGCAGCTCGCCTTGTGTGCTCAGCCAAGGAGATGTGACTGCCTGTTCGTTCTGCTCTTCATTTCCTTTTTTTTTTTTATACACAAATGTACGTTTTGTTTGCAGAAAAGTGATTAAGCCACCACATCCTGGCCTCTGCGGGGTGCACTTGTGTGAGCAGTGTTAGTGAAAACAGCAGAGCAAGCATTTTTGGTATTCTACTGTATATGTGTTGCATTACATGTGAGCTTGACCCGATGAGTTTTACAGTATGCTTATTCTGTTTCCTTTGTGTCTCATAAACAGATTTTGAAGGTTCAAACAAAGTGTTCTGTCTGATCTTATATGTTCATTAAATCTAAACTTTTTCCAATGTTGATGTTCCATTAAAATACTCATTATTTTAAATGTCACCACTGCATCCTGCAGGAAGAATATCTTGATGGCATCCACATTATATTTCTTAGTATTGCACCGTTCATGTTTAATGTCTTGATGCTCTGATTTCCAGCCTAGGGCGACAACTTTACTGTACAAAATACTTTCAACAGCACAACGCCAGTTGTTGTGAAATAGGCTGGATTATCCCGTAGCAAATTAATTCACACACAAATAAGTGGAAAAGAGCTAATGCATTTGAAACGTATCTAAAAAGGTGTGCACTGTTTCTGTGGAACCTGTGGCTGAAGTGTCGGTGTTCCTGCGGACTGTTGCAGCTGTAACACAAAGTGCAGCCTGCTGGAAAAACCAACAGTCTACTTTGGCGACAATACTGTCACCGAGTGATAGAGCTGAAGCGTGTGTAATGAGATAAAGGCGTTTCGGAGCGTGTGCCTGTGTGTGTCGCGGGCTGCCGGCGTCTGCGCGCTCGCAGTCCGCCGATTAAACATGGACGCTGTTCACCTTGGCTTCTGCCCCTTGTCCCGCCGACCGTCCAAAGCTCAAAGCTGACAGGCAGCGACACACACCAGGAAAACACGCGGACACGGCGGACCGAGCGACCGCTTCGCTCAGAGCCAGGCAGCCTGTCTGTAGCCAAGGAGTGGCGGGTGGTGGTGGTGGGGAGGGAGAGGGAGAAAGATGAGCGGCCATAAACTGCTGTTTTCCGGGGTGAAGTCGTGGACTTCGGGAGGAAGAGGATGGATAAGTCGCCTCCACGACGGTGAGGCACCCGGACGCCACATGCGTGTTAACCCCGCAACGAGTACGCAGCTCTAACGCCTTCAGCGTCGACTTTCCCCCGCATGCAGGCCACACACAGTACAAAATGTGCTCATTTATTATTATTATTTGTTTCTCGGTTGGCCCTCGACAAAGCCTTCGTTCTCGCTTTAACAGACGCGAAGTCTTTAGCAAAGTGACTTCACTCCGCGATGCGGAGCGGCACTTTATTATCTTAGCGAGATCTAAGATGGCGCAGCCGTGACTCTCTCCGTCCGTCACTGACACACGCCCTGCCGCCTGTGTGCGCGCTGCTCCTCCTCCAGTTTCCCGGGGAATGATAACGTCCGGTGGCTCACCGTGAGTCCCCGCTGCTAACAGTAACTTTCAAAAACTTCCTGCAGGTGTTAGTGGGCGTGGGAAGGCGTCCCTTTCCCCGCGCAGCTCCAAGGTGTGCATAGTGGGAGGCGGGCCCGCAGGTTTCTACACGGCACAGCATCTGATCAAGGTATTTCCTGCTCTGGCAGTGTTTGTAGAAGTTAATGTAAGCATTTGTGGGGCGTATGGATCAACTCTTCTGCCACAGTGTATAACATTTAATATTGTGATATTTATATATATGTATGTATAGTGTTATAGTGCATTTTCTGGTAAATTAGATTTTGATGGATAAAATAACAGGACATGAATAAAACACAACTTCAGTACATTTATATAAATCTTATATTATAATAAATATCCTATATTGTTATATTGCCATTAAGCAGTTCTGCTCAGTGGCAAAATCACACATCTACTTCACCATTATAAAGTTTTTCTTGAGTATTACTGTGTTGGTGTCTTTATTTGATCCATAAAAGACCTGGCTGGTTTTTCAAAAAAAAAATATTGGACAGTTTTAACCGCTATTATTATCATTAGGCTAATATGGATGAAGATAGAATTTTTTTTTTTTTTTTCTGATATTTAGGATTTATTCATTCTTATTTTAAAGGTAGTTATGACTAAGACTTTTCAGCGTAGAGGTTCACCTTAAACAAATAACGATATCACCCTGGTAGATTGAACTTTGTTTATGTTTCAGTTGGTGCCTTTAAATAAACGCTCATGCTGTAGGCCTCCCAGGCCTGTTATAAGTGGAACAGGAAATAAGTTGCAGAGGGCCTTGTGTTGACAGAGCTGGTATATTTGACTCACCAGGTGATGTCATTGATTTCCTTTTGTACATTTCTGTGCAAAACGTTGACACATTGTTCTCTAGCTAAGCATTAGCTAAAGTTATTTTGATTTTTCTAGCTATGTTCCTAATAAATTTGGCATTGTGCTTTTTTAATTTATTTTTTTGTTAATTCAAGTTTTGTTTACTAACATTTTCAAGTAGATATTACAGTGCATCAGTAAAGAACAAGCCCCATTTTTAAAGTTTAACAGCTGTATAATAATAATATCTGTGTATAATTTTGTATTTTGTAAATTTTCTGGCAGCATTTTTAACCGAGCATCTGGAATTAATTCTCTCCAAAATTTTAAAGACCTTTTTTAAATTTGGATTTTACTTATTTAATTTTAATAGTCAAGTAGTTCTAATGTTCGCCATCATAGTTTAGCGTGTTATCATGCTAACTTTGCTAATTAGCATTACACATAAAAGCTGAGGCTGATGGGAACGTTTAGTTTTCCAACTCTTAACTCTTAATTAATAAACCAAAGACAAATACAAATTTTGACCTGCTGACGGCGCAAGAGGAAAAGTTCATCAGTGAATCGCCTCAAGTTCATCCTGAGGGGAACATGAATGCGTGCACCTGATTTCACTGCAATCCAGCAAGCTGTTGAAACATTTCACTGAAAGCCACAAATGTGAACCTCACGGTGGCCCTGGAGGGAAAGTCAGGGGATCACCAGTCAGGACTTTTCTGTACAAAATGTTCTGCCAATCTGTCCAATAGTTGTTGAGATGTATCAGTCTGAACCAAAGTGGTGGACTGGCAGACCAACATTGCCATCCATAGGGCCACACTGCTAGCATGGCTGAAAATAAAAGGTCACAACAACACCAGTGTTATCCTTTAACTCTGCCTTAAGGGCCGAGTTCTTATAATAAAGCTTCCAGTTATTGCATTTTTCCACCAACTTTAATCTAAAAGATTCCCTTTTCTCATGTTGTGTCTCTCTTTCCTTTTCATCCTCGCAGGCCCGCCAAGATGTCGAGGTGGACATTTACGAGCGGCTGCCCGTCCCCTTCGGCCTGGTCAGGTTCGGGGTGGCCCCTGATCATCCCGAAGTCAAGGTCTCTAACCCTAATGAGATGTGTTAGAGAACAAACCCTACGTTATTTGGGTGGTTACAGTATAAGGACAGAGCCCTCAGCAGGTTGTAAAGTAGTCAGCTTTGCAGCTTTGGAGGCTTGCGGCAGGCTTTGTTGTACGCTGTAATGCAGTGTGAGCCATGACCGTAGTATTCCAGATCACAGTGTGTTGATTGCAAAAGTTGGCACGTTTGAGCCAAATGAAACTGAGTCTCAGTACCAGTCAAACATGTTTACTAAAGTCCTCATAGCAGAGCAGGATGAAAGATTAGTTTAACCCTTGCATGTCAGAGTCATATAACATGTGTGATGACTCGCTGGCACAAATAATGGAAAATAAGGAACAGTCACTTAACAATGTAAACATGTCCAATAGAACGCAAACTTGCAGAACAAGTCATCTGAAGTCAACCACAGTGGCAAACAATTATGGCAAACACGTGACAGTAGTTATAGCTTGCAGGATCAGGGGTGGTGATGTGACGGTGTGTAATACAAGAATGGTTTTTAAAGGCTGTGTCTGAAAGAAGTTCAGAAAATTCCCGCATGATTGGTATCCCACAGACAGTGAAGTGTGAATGGAAAAATTAGACACACTTGGTGAACACAAATGGCTCACATCCAATTATGTGCCTCCTGTGATGGAAATCTTAGAGCTGGTTCACTCTAACAAGAAGTTTCAGGAGACCTGAATGTCTTAAACAGGAATATTTATTGAAGCTCGATCGAGGAGAAAAGGGAAACACCACGTGTGAATCACAGCGTACTGCTACCCAAATCTGAAGATGGTGTCCTGAAGCTCAGTATTTAACCTTCCCCAGAACTGATAAGTTCTGCTATATCCAAATAGGGTTATTCCTAACTCAGCCTGGTCTGTGTGATGACTCTATTGGATATCGGATCCAGACAGGGAAAGACGTCAACCATTTCTGTAGAAGCAACAGCATAGCCTCTCTACCGTATCTGTTATCCAGTGTCAACAACCGGGAGTCAACAACCAGGTGCCTAGATAGATAGATAGATAGATAGATAGATTACTTTATTCATCCCCGAAGGGAAATTAGGTCATCGTAGCAGCCGGTATATTTAAATACAATAAAATACAGTACAACAATAGAATACAATACAATACAATACAATGCAGCAGAATAAAATAGAATAAAATAGAATAAAATAGAATAAAATAAAATAAAATAGAATAAAATTAAATGTTCCAGTATATATATATACAGAGAACAATAAAAAAGTGACAGTGTGATGCAATAGTGGTTCTTACGGGCCGTGTCTGAATGAAGTTCAGAAAATTCCCACGTTAAAGGCAGTGAAGTGAGAATGGAAAAACTAGACAGGCTCGGTGAACACAAATGGCTCACATCCAAGTGTGTGCCTCCCACTCTTGAGTAGTGAACAGTACTTCAAGGAATAATTTAATAGTTTTGGTTAGTACCTTTATTTGCTTTCTTGCCCAAAGTTAGACACGAAGATCTATACCACTCTTTTATCTTATCTTACTATTTTATTGGTCTTTTAAAGAAGGAGCGAGTGCAGATAACAGTGCCAGTTATCTGAGCTTAGCTAGCCTGTGTCCAAAGGTAATCCGCCTACCAGCACTATATATACTTGTTGTGTCTAAACCTGAGATAGACCTGAGAAGATATCTAGCAGACCTTGGTCTACCAGATGCCAGAGCCAACTCGGCCTTGTCTGGCACACAGAGTGAGACAGGCGAACAGAGACAGACAGTTGACCTGGCCTGTGAAGCCCTGTCTTAAGTTACCTTTAACCTACAAGAGGGAAGTTTAACATACAAGAAGGAAAATTCCTTCACACCTCCCAATCTGGAACACAGTACTTCAAGGAATAATTCAATAGTTTTGGGAAGTACCTTTTATTTGCTTTCTTAACCAAAGTTAGACACGAAGATCTATACCACTCTTTTATTGGTCTGTTAAAGAAGGAGTGATAGCCAATGCCAGTTATCTGAGCTTAGCATTAAGTCTCAGTACCAGACAAACATGTTGACTAAAGACCTCATAGCAGAGCATGATGAAAGATGGGTTGAACCCTTTCAGGTCGGAGTCGTATAGCCTGTGTGACGACTCCCTGGCACAAATAATGGAAAATAAGGAACAGTCACTTAACAATATAAACATGTCCAACAGAACGCAAACTTGCAGAACAAGTCGTCTGAAGTCAACCACAGAGAACAATAAAAAAGTGACAGTGTGATGCAATAGTGGTTCTTACGGGCCGTGTCTGAATGAAGTTCAGAAAATTCCCACGTTAAAGGCAGTGAAGTGAGAATGGAAAAACTAGACAGGCTCGGTGAACACAAATGGCTCACATCCAAGTGTGTGCCTCCCACTCTTGAGTAGTGAACAGTACTTCAAGGAATAATTTAATAGTTTTGGTTAGTACCTTTATTTGCTTTCTTGCCCAAAGTTAGACACGAAGATCTATACCACTCTTTTATCTTATCTTACTATTTAATTGGTCTTTTAAAGAAGGAGCGAGTGCAGATAACAGTGCCAGTTATCTGAGCTTAGCTAGCCTGTGTCCAAAGGTAATCCGCCTACCAGCTCCTCTAAAGCTTACTGATTATCTTATTATATGTAATTTATTCAATTCATACAAAGAAACACATTGTGAAAATGACAAATTGTGGTCGGTCACTTTGCGGTGGTGAGAGGACTGCAGAAAGCCAATCTGCCCAGCCAAGGCACAGTCCAGCATGGCACCCCCCGGAGAACCACAATGTGTTGTTGTTACACTTTGGTTTGGGAGCTTTAGAGGTGCTGGTTTTCTATGTGGAGAGAGCCAGGCTAGCATTTTCCCTCTGTTTACATTTCTTAACTGCCAGTAGCTTCATATTTGCCGTACAAAGTCGATAGTGGTATCGATGTTCTCATCTAACTCCCAGCAAGAAAGCTAATAAGTGTATTTTCTGAATGTCCAACTATTGTTTTAAAGTCGGTCACTGCTTCCAAAAAACATAGTGTGTAATAAAACTGATGTCTTAGAAGTACTTAAGTTCACATTTGACATTTGGTATTTAGTATACAAGAAATTAAAATAATTTTCACTATGTTTTCTCTTAAAAGGATAAGAAGTGCACTGACAGGTGGTAACCAGACAGCAACTTTGAAATGCCACTGCCAACTCCACTTTTTGGGAACTTCCACATGGAAGGAAAAAAAAACAGATTTCCCAAACCAGATTACCTATATTTATACAGCCAGTCTAGTATCACTTTGACAGCAGAAGGGTGAAATGAAAGAGAAAATCATTACACTTACTGATGCATTTTTGCATGTCAGATAAAAACTAAAAATGAAATTCAAGTCAAAACAGCGGAACTTTTGACTACTTATAAAATTAAAAAAGAAAAGCTGTGCACTCTAGTCTTTTAATAGTGATCCCATAACACACTCGTGCCTTCGTCCAATTTTCCATCACGCTATAATATAATACATTAACCTGTATTTTTCATTTATACCTACAGCCAAATCAGTCTTATTGGGGTTTATTCACCACTTTAGGAGCTATAAAACTCTTTTTAGTCTTTTTGTTTCAATAACTCAGAGCTTTTCTTCTCAGAACGTCATCAACACATTCACACAGACAGCCAAACAGCCACGCTGTAGCTTCTATGGTAATGTGAATGTGGGGAAAGATGTGAGTGTCGCAGAGCTGCAGCGGGCCTACCACGCAGTTGTACTGGTAAGAGCAGTTAAATCTACGTGCGTGTGGGCATAAGCATCCTTATGTATTGTTTTGGTTTTTACACATTGTTTTGCCTGCTTTGATGTATGCACGGTAGAGTTACGGGGCTGAGGGAAACAGGAGTATGCGGATACCAGGAGAAGACTTGGCCGGCGTGCACTCTGCCAAAGACTTCGTGGGCTGGTACAATGGGCTGCCGGACTGTCAAAAGGTTAGAATGTGTAAATCAAGTGAATGTTTACAATGAATCAAGTGGACGTTGCTATGGGCTTCTTCTAAATCGTCTTTTTCTATGATTTTTACTTTCTACATTTCTATTATGCTCCTTTACATCAAAACCTGAGCTCCTCTCTATTATCTTTTCCATTCAGCTGAGTCCAAACCTGAGTTGTGAAACAGCAGTTGTTCTGGGGCAAGGCAACGTGGCCTTGGATGTAGCAAGAATCCTGCTATCTCCCATTGACATTTTAAAGGTGAGAAACACGCAGCCCTGGTTATTTAAGATAGGAACATGGTGACAAATGTACAACAAAAAAGCAAATATTGAAGATGACAGAAGAGGTTGGCTTTTCAGAGCAAAATCTGTTGTAGAAAGTAAGGGTGAGTTTGGCAGTAAATTGTAGCACACAGTATTTCATATAAACATATTTTCATGTGGGAAGAACCAAAGGCTCAAAGGAAATTGGAAAAAAGTTATGTGGACTGACAGGTGTGGGTTATAATAAAGACTCATTCAGAATACACCTTCAATCAACAGCAACATGTTAGTGAAAACATTGCGGTATGCATTGTTTTCTTTGAAATAAAAAGAAGAAGCAGTTTTTCAGGTCGAGCCACCCATTTGTGCTTAGACAAAGGGTGCCACCTACATAATATTCCATTCATCAACGGTAAATGTAAGGAAAATGATGTCATTACCTCACATAATTATGGACATACAGCATCAGAAATAACACCAAATGTAAAGAAAAATATCCACTTTAACAGCTCTCAAAAAGTGTGTTCAGAAGGAAAAGACTAACATGAAGTGTGTCCTGTTTTTCGGCAGAAGACGGACATAACCCAGCCGGCCCTGGAGGCTCTGGCAGAGAGCCAGGTCCGCAGGGTGCTGATTGTCGGCAGGAGAGGACCAATGCAGGTCGCTTGCACAATCAAGGTGCGTGTCAGAAGAGAAACTATGTTAGTGAGAGGAATAGAAAACTGTTGTCTTTCAGCTGTAACCATCTTCTTGCTGTACTAAACCCACTCTAAACCGGACGTTTTGTAATTTCACCTTAATTTAACCACACCAGGTAACCAGAGCAATTGCAAGTGCAACACACGAGCTGCTGCACATGACAGTATCCCAAATCAAAATCTGTTTCTTATAACCACAAAAGACAGCTCAAAGTAACATTTTTTGTGTCATCACTCCAAAATGTAACTGTTAAACTCATAGTTCCAGCCAGTTTAAAGGATCACTGTAGTAAATGGTAAAATGATTCCCCAAACTGTCCATTGTAAACATCATCGCAGTTCACAGGCCGAAGCCCTGGTTCAGCTTTGACCTACCGTACTTGATGTAGCCGTGCACAGTTTTCCCGAGCGACCTCTTTTGAGTTTTACCCTCAAATTAAGTGTTTTAAAACAGTGGACCTTTTAACCATTAATCCATTTTAGCTGATTATTTTGACTTCTCTACTCGCTTGCTAGTTCCCGTACACTCTCAATGTGGCTCTGAAGTGTTACAACGGAGGTTGGAGGTGTGTACTTGTATCTGGTAGTTTATTGTTTATTGTGACAATAATTGAACTGAAGATCAGCATCACACTAATGTGTCATCCTATGTGGATGTTTGTTTTCCTCATAAACACAAATGTGCAGAGATATTTTTCTCGTGGAGTATTATTACCCCTGGTAGGGAAGCACTGGTTTAGATAATGTGGCTGTTTGTTTCAAGTCTGAACATCTAACTACTTGTGTGTCTTGCTCTCTCAGACTTCGTTGCAGCAATTTGACCCCATATTTTTTTATTTTTTTTATTTTTTTTTTTTATTTTATTTACTTTATTAATCACAAACGTGAAATTATTTCTCCGCATTTAACCCATCCAGTGGCACCTGTACGAACACACACATGCACATGCACAGCATATCTCAGCAATTGCTGTGCTATGGTACAATGTTACCACAGCCGATAGAAACGGTGGCCAAAACTACGAAAATAACACCTGAGTTGTAGTAAACCCAAAAAACTCCTTCACTAAGAGAGACACATTCTTCTAGCTTTAAATGGTTTTCTGGTCCAACCCAGCCATCCCTGCTATGTTGTCCTTGTCTACAGGAGGTTAGAGAAATGGTGAACCTGCCGGACACCAGACCAGAGATGGTGGTGACTGATTTTGAGGGTGTCAGAGAGGCTCTGAAAGGTAAGAAAAAACAATTTATCCTAGTATTTTATTATTTTATTATCTGCTCTATTCTTGAACTAAGTGTGGAGATTTTGACTGTATTTTCCATCTTTCAGTTGACACCAGGGCCTAAGAATGAGCACAATTTCACATTTTCAGTTAAGGCAATATTATAGGCTAAATACAGTACAGTAACATTTATTATATGCAATACAACAGAATAAGACAAGTCAAAGGTTTTCGTTTTGTTTTTACCAAACTAGCAGTACAGAACATGTAAGATATGTGTTGAAAGCAGAGTTAAAAAGAAAAACTCCTTGACTAATGCAGAGACTGTTGTAAATGTCACAAGGAAGGAAGAAATGTATGTTGTGGTGAAACGCTGGAACACACCCTGTTGAGACCTATAGTACATATACGGTACAGTGAGGTAAATAGAAACTGTTAACCAGTAAATACAGCTATATTTAAGTGCAACTGCAGACTAAGAAAAGACTCAGAAAATTATGCAGGACTGTACACTGTCTCCGTTCCGATGACCTTTTGGCCAGTCCTCGTCCTTGCTAGAGAAATGACATTGGGCTCACTGATGCGGCAGAGCATGATCATGCTTACAGTGATAACAGTCCCCTTGCCTCTGTTCATGGCTTATTTTGAGAACCTTGATCTTGTCTCCGTTAAGCAGTAAGTGAAGGATGTTATAAGAAACTGGTGGTTTGTGTCAGTCTTGTTTTTAGTGTGTTGTCAGTGATAATATTAGCAGCGCTGAAGTGGTGGTGGTTACAGCAGCGGCACTTACAAGAAATTTAAGAAGACCAGTGAGTTTAGATATTAAAAAAAAAAAACATTGCATGTTTCAGAGTGTTTAGGCTTCTGGCATTTTGTCAGTAGTTTTGTCTACACTCCGGAGATTCTTGGTTGTGATTTTGTTTTGTTCTGGTATTTGGTATGTGCCCACGCATATGCACACACTTTCACAGACACACCTGCACACTTTTTCCGTATTTACTAAAATGGCAGAGGCCACACGATCATGCATGCTATTACAGCATTCTGTGCACACATATACTAATGAAAACACTCATATGCACACATGCTTACATAATATATATGTACTTGTGTTCAATTTGTCCTGAGATCCTGAGATCAGAAGTCTATGTCAAATTTAGTCAGAAATTGCAACACTGAAGTGTCTCCATCACAGAGTTTGTCAACAAGAGAGTGCTTTCCCACTCATTGTCTGTCTTAGTCACAATTTTATGTGCTTAAGGGAGAGTTATGTGTTTATTTTTAAATTACTATTGGCCAATATATCGTTATCCGATTTTTTTTCAAACTCTATAATACCAGCTTCAAAAACACAATATCGTATTAACACAATATTAACACAAATACGCACACAGTCACTCAGCATAGAGAATGTAACTACTTTAAATGTAATAAAAATCACTTGGGATCAGAAATGATCTCAAAGCAAACCAATGTTCATTTTAAGCCTGCATGTAAGTATCTGTGCTGTGTCAGATTTGCCGAGGCCCAGGAAGCGTCTGACTGAGCTGATGTTGAAGACAGCCCTGGAGGTCCCGGGGGAGAAGGAGCAGGAGAGTCGACAAAAGGCCTCTCGCACCTGGGGCTTCCGATTCTTCCGGAGCCCCACTGAAATCCTGGCCGACCCTGACGGCAACCGGACAGCCGGCATCCGACTGGCGGTCAACCGGCTGGAGGTAAACAGGATTTTGATTTTTGAAACTCAAGGCTTAGTGCGCTGGCTTGGTTAAAGTTTGTTACCTCTGTGTGACCAGGGTTCAGGCGATGAAGCCCGGGCAGTTCTCACTGGAGAAGTGGAGGACGTGACCTGTGGCCTGGTCATTAGCAGTATCGGCTACAAGAGCCTCCCCATTGATCCGTCAGTGCCATTCGACGCCCACAAAGCCATCGTCCCGAACAACTTGGGCCGTGTCCAACAAGCTGCAGGTACTCAGTAAATACAACGTAGCAAGCTGAAACCTTTAAGACAAACATTAACTAAAAAAATGTAGTGAATCCGTCTGTCTTTCTAGGTCTATATTGTAGTGGCTGGCTGAAAACTGGCCCCACTGGGGTGATAGCCACCACTATGAACAACAGTTTTGACACGGCGCGATCGGTGGCGGAGGACATGGACTCGGGAACGTTAGACATATCCGCTGCCAAGCCTGGTTCACGAAGCATCAGTGCTCTGCTGGAGAAGAGAGGTACTCTGCCGTCCCTTTGGTTGTTTCATTACTTTCTTCAGAGCCCTGTTATCAGACCTGGGAGTTTTTATAATCACTGGTGTAAAATAGTCAGAGATGCATTTTATTAGTGAGCCGGCTGTGTGACAACACAGAGGCGCACTATTGTTATTCTCCATACTTATGATTATAATTATTATAATTCCGTATCTTCCTGATATTTCACCGTGCTTCTCCTCCCACAGCTTTGAAAGCACATATGCCAAAAATACATCAAATGTGCGGCTCGATCTCGAATCGATGGCTATGACTTTTATAAGAGATCGGACAAACAGTGTTCACGCAAATCTCAATAGAAAGGGCATTTTCTGTGCATTCGGAATGAATGGGGGAGCGCTTTTGAAGAAGGCTCAAATTCACTCCACTTTGAGTGAACACCATATCGCCATACTTTGCTGTAGAAGAATGATTCAACATTTGAATTATTCCTTAGGTGTCGGACTACATCCAAACTCTGCCATTTATTGATAGGAACTACGGTTTTCACAGTATCCCTACTTTTGTTTTATGTGTCTTTTAAGACTCTTCCAGATCTTTACCATTGGTGTGTATTGCGTTTAGTTAAAGTGGAGTCACATGATTTAGAGTGGAGAGCTGCAGCAAACTCTTCTTAAAATTTCTCTTAAAAAGTCTCCTACAACTTTCACTCTACAGACACAATTTCACCCACAAAACGTAGGAAATCTAATTAGCTTTACATTGTGGTAGTTTTGGGATCAGTCGGACTGAGTCTTCAATCACAAAGCAAGCTTTAAGTGCAGCTGCACCAGCAAGCTCTCCATAGGCCTTCATGGAAACTTACAACAGAAACACCCTGACTTCTCTTTATCTCCTTATATTTCTACCTCCCTGTCATGTCCACAGTTTTAACACCACAAACATAAAAATTACATATTTGACTTCAGCAGAACGTGATTGTTCTGATGGTCCAGTTATTTTTGGGATTGGATTCTCTGAAAGTTAAAATCTAAAAGGTTTCTCTTCAGCTCATTCTCTTCACAGAACACCTGCGTGTGGTCTAAAAAGCTACACATGCCATATATCTAGTATCAGATTAAACAGGAAGTTTTATTTTAAAATGAGAACAACCTGTGACTGTCAATTTCTTTCAGTTTTTGAGATAGAGCTATTTGTTTGGATTGAGTAGAAACCTGCTAATTTCAGTGAGATTGTCAGTGAACTGCAGCAACATGTAAACTTGTACTGGGGTCTGGAGGGTTAACTGTTCATGAAGCAAACATGAAGCATGAATTATCACCAGATGATGTGGGACATCTCTGAAGTGAACATAAAGTGTCACTGTACTGCTTTGGTTTATGTTTCACACTTTTGAGTCTGTCTGTTGGAGTTTGTCTCGGGTAAGAGCCACAAGCTTTTCTCTCTCTCTCTCTCTAGTCTTTTGAACTGTGTTTAACTAGTTTGCTATAGTTCGGAGTCACAGATTGTGTGAGACTGTTACTAATGCAGTGTGAGTTGACAATGAGCTACTTGCTACTTGCCATTGTGTGACTGGCTTTAACCTAATTCACATAAATACACTACACTAAAAAGTACATATTTGACCTCAACAGTTCTGATGTTCTGATGGTGAGTTATCTCTGGGATTGGATTCATGGTTTGCCTCTGGAAGTTAAGGAGCCCAGACCTCTGCAGGGGGAGACAAGGGGACACAGATACGGTCATCTGTACTGCTTATTATGGTGTTTTTGGCCTGCTCTGGTTTTTTTAAACTGTTCATGAAGCAAACATGAAACATGAATTATCACCAGATGGTGTGTGACGTCGATTGACCGACTTAATTCCTTCTCATAATTACAAGCTCCACACTCGTTTTTGGAATTTATTGCACGTAGAGCTCAGTTATCTGAAATGATACAGGGTTCAGTGAGCATCCTCGCCCTGCTGGCCCACTCCAAAAATTTCAATGTGAAATTTTCTAGTATTCATTTACAGTAGACCCATGTTATATTTTTAGTTGAGTTGTGTACTTACATTATCCCAAATGTTTACAACAATGTTCAAACCCAGAGAACAGATTTTATTCAAGGTGTGTTTCATGTGGTCGCCTGTCAATGGCATCATCATGCAATGTCACAGAATTATACTTATTAATGGTAATATGGCATTTATTCTGCCACACGTCATTTTCTTATTCACCTGCGTACCATTTAGCAACTTCATTTACTGATATATCAATCTAGCCTCTTGTTATTGTTTTGATTGAGAGAGGGCTGGTGGCAGAAATTACGTACTGTGCGTTTAATAATTTTTTCTTGTCAGTCAGAGCACATGCAATGGCTTGTTGTTACAGGAGAGAAAATACAGTGTGTCCACACTGTTTATACAAGATAAAATGGTCATTTCGATCACATTTCTTGCCCATTCTGGTGTTTGGTCTGAATAACAGCTAGAACTCCTTACCACGTCTCCATGCTTCTGTGCATTGAGTTGCTGCCACGTGATTGACTGATAAGACATTTACATTAAGAGCAGTGACCACTGAGTGTATAATGCTGCACAGAATAGTTAAATCATTAAATTCACATTAAAATGCCTAAAAACCAAAAAACTCCTTTAGCAGTACTTGCTCATTTTTAAATGTTCTTGTTGATATTTAAGGTAATGCTGGTTTGTTGGGTGCTGCCCTCTATTGATCTGGTAACTGCTGGTTCATCCATAATTCAATGATTAAAAGAAACACTTGCCAACACTGAGTGTGTTTACATGCGATGAGTATTGCGGTTGTGTTTTGCACATGTAAACACCCTAACGTTGGTTTCAGAAACCAACTGCCCAACTGCCTAAGATCTTATCTTGGTTTTGAAGAACTTGGGTATGCTGCCAGAATACTGTGGCATGTGGCACCTTGTCCAGGTTTCTGAGCATTCTTTGTTGGTGTAGAACATAGGGGGTGAGATGGCGAGAAATCAAGAAATCTGGATACTGTTGAAGCATGTTTGTAGGGAAAACCATTGGCTCACCCAGGTGCATGGTGGTCCTATACTTGCCTACCTACCTATATAAGCTCAGGTGCCCACAGTGTTACCCAATTCACAAACAAACAAAGACAAAACAAAATAAAAAAATAAAAGCTAAACAAATAACTAGCAAAAGAAAATACTATCAAAATCAAATCTAAATAAAGCAAACAAAACACAGCACGACTGGTCAGACAAGTGAAAAGCACTCCATATCTTTTAAGAAGACTTCTGCCTCTTTGAACAGATCACAAGTAGAATTTCTCCGATGTTTTTTAGGAAGTTTCAAGATGATGCTCCTCATGTTAGATGGCATGTACAGTTCCTTCATATGCATCATTTGATCTCTTAAATTTGAGCATCCTCTAAGAAACAGGGAGAATGATTGTAGTGCTTTAATATCTTCGCTTTTAATAGGCGTTCAGTTGTGAATCTTTTTCATACAAGCAGATGCAATTTTATGTTCATTTCCAAATTGTTCTGCCAGAACACTTTTGGCTCTGTGGTATCCCTGCTCTGAAGGTAGGTGTTGACAACTGTGCACTAGGTATCTTGGCTGCCCCCTGGTGTATTACTCAAGAAAGTGCAAACAGTCACTCCAATGATTATAACAGTAACAGCAGTAAGAGCTCCAGATGGACATCGTCATCATCAGGATTCAAGCTACAAGAATGTGACTGTGCTGTTGGTTAATGGCAATATTCCTGCAACTGATGAATACAAACAAAAACTACTGACAGCTGCAGACTGTTCAACAGGAGTCCATTCATGAGGTGCTTCACATTTAAAAATTACTCTGAGGCCGAATCTACTGTCAACACTAACATTTCGTTTAATTCAATGGATGTAACTGATTTGGCCACACAGTATCTGTTGATTAAGCTACAGCCAAATCTGGTTTGCATTTTTTCGTTTGCAGGAGTGACACCAGTGATTTTCTCTGACTGGGAGAAGATAGATGGTGTGGAGGTGAGGAGGGGTGAAGCTGCTGGAAAACCCAGAGAAAAACTACTGACTGTGGAGGAAATGCTGCAGGTCGCTCGAAAGTGACAGAAGACAAGAAACTGTTTGCAGGTAAACACTGGACACTGAGTACCTGCTTACAGTGTAGAATTAACAGTAGTTGTTACCATTTCTCACTGGGGAACTCAATAACTGACCACAGTGGGCACAAAGAAGAAATGGAATCATGAAGCATTCAACATTGACCAAATTCATGTTGTACACATTAAAAGGTAGTAGTTACTGTACTTTAAGCCTGAATTCTTTGTCTCAAGTCTCAAAAACAGGACTTTGAAATGGATGCTATTATTAAAGCTCTCATTGCACTGTAAATTGCTTTCTGTAAAAGAATGAAATGAGGTGACTGAAATGTTTTTTACACTCACACTTCATACAATGAAATGTATCATATTGTCCTGACCAAATGGAATATATTTAATACAAAATTAAATTGGACTTATTGTTTTTCCTGTCTTTGCAGTAGTATTGCTGTATTCTAAATATTTATTGTTATTTATGTGTCAGCTTAGATGTCCTACATGACGGGTTTTGGCCTAATTGTAATAATTATACTTTGTGTTGGAGATATAACACATTTTATTCATATGCTATATACTAACAACTGTCAGAATGAAACATGATTTGCTAAAAAAAAGACAAAAAACACACTCAGTTTGTCTTGAATTAAATGTAACAGCAAGTCTATATTTAATATAATAGTTTTTAAACTGACAGAACAATAAAAAACAAAAGGAAATATTCGCTGCTAATACAAATTCTGTAAAGTATCAGAAAATACAAATGACAGATTTTGTTTGGTTACTGTAAAAGCTTTGACATTCTTGTCACATTTTTATCCTCAAGCTGATGTGTAGGAATTGTAGTCTGCTTGCGTGGAGCCACTCTGGCCTTTCCCAAGAGAAATGCAACATATACCTTATGATCCTTTTCCAGTCTCAAATAAGACACAGTGCCATATCCAACTCGACTGGCATCTGAAAAGTGGTGAAGCTGAGCTGAAACAGGGTCTCCAAAGTCTTTGGGTTTAATACAGCGATCAACTTAGAACTCAACCTTTTTGAGGTACTCCAGCCAGTCAGACCATTGCTTAGAGAACGAATGGGAAAAGCGTCATCCCACCCCAGGTTTTGTTCTTACAAAGCTCCTTCAGCAACAGCTTGGCTGGCATACTGAATGGGGTAAAAATCCTAAAGGGTCATAAAGTAGGTTGACCACTGACAAAATTCCCCTTCTCATCCTGAAACAGCGCTCTCCAACTGCTGCCCTCTTGCATCTAATACAAATGCTGTAAAGTATCAGAAAAACACAAATAACAAATTTAGTTTGGTTACTGTAAAAGCTTTGACATTCTTGTCACTTTTTCATCATTAAGCTGATGAATAACTGCATAGGATATGTGATAGAAAACTTAGAGCTGGTTCACTCTAACAGGAAGTTTCAGGAGACCTGGATGTCTTATGCAGGAATATTTATTGAAGCTTGATCGAGGAGGTCGTAAATCAAACCTACTTCAAAACCTTAGTGTAACCTTAAGGTAAAACTATAAACTTGGATCAATTTCCACAAGCCACAGAGATTTCTCTAATCTTTAGTACAGTAAATGGCAAACTCAATACATATTTTGCATTTGTAACTCCATAGTAAATATCAAGTCAAACAGAAACCCACTGTAATTACTTTACACATCATGAGATCACATACACAAACATTACAGTTCAGATTACTTATTAGAATGATAGGGGTTTTTTCTTTTTGTTTACTCTTTACCCTTTACCTGCACCCTGGTTGTATTGTGACAACAGCCCTCTGGTTTTCACCTCAGAATCATCTGAGTAACAGGATGTTACACGAGGAAAGGATGAAATGTAGTTTATAGGAATCTCAACTCTTTCAGACTCCACATTGTTTTTTTACCATAATGTTAACAGATTTTTCAGCACTGCCTTTCACTATGGCAGAGATACAGGTACAAACTATTAGCAGTATAATTACACTTGTTACTAACATAAGGATGAAATGATCAAGTACATGTACTTCACGCAATTCTGCTACGCCTTGTATCGGCCTGGATTAAATAAGCTACAGTGTATCGTGTGAACACTTTTCACAGATGGAAGAAGAAGTTACTTATTACTAATTTTGGCACTTCTAACTAACGAGTTACTACATTTTCAAACTTAATATAACATAATATTGATTAACCTATGACATCACAAAATTCTTTATTTATTTCTGTGATTCTGAAAGTAGAGATGAGTGGTCACCTAGAAAATAACAACCTTGGTTAGTTTCATAAAACGGATAACCAAAATGATACCAGTCAAACCTTTCTCAATCTTCTTTAGTGAATGGAATTGGATTTAGCATTGGCAAATGAGATTAAGATAGTGATTGTTAACATACCCAACAATTAATTCACTTACTTCCATGCGCATAGTCGATCATCAGGCTGATGTTGTTTATTGCTATTCTAGGTTACTAAACGCTGTTTGTTGTTTTGCTCTGTATTGATGCTTCCGTTTTAGTTGCTATCGTGTTTATGGATAGAAAGTAAGGTAGCATAGATGAACTCATCATCTTTATCATGTTCAATGATTTTACAACTTTTTTAACTCACCATGAACCCTTTGATAATTAACTTTACATAGTTTACAATCATGGTACCTTTTCAATAGTTTTTTAGTGAAACACCATAGTCCTGTAGTTCCACAATGGGTTAGCAGGAGTGTACCTCACTCTCATTACACTTGGCAAAAGCTCTCAACCAAGTTTGTATCATGTGTTACCCTCAACCATTTACCTGTAGAGTAGAATAGTAGATATGCAACATAACAGTCATTCATCATACATCTGTCAGTAAAACAATGGGATCCATCTCTTTCGTCCGAATGAGAGCTGGGAGAACATGTCTTCTCATACTTTCTCACCATAACATTGTCTTTCTTCTTAGTTAGTCCAGTAGGTTTTTTATTTATTTATTTTTTTGTGGTGAGAAGTCTTACTTCGCTGCTAAGCACTGAGGTGCCCGTCGATTATTTTCCATTCGCGTTCAATTGACCCAGAACACACTGGCCAAAGCACTGACTCATTTTCTGGAACACCTTGCACGGTTCTCAGCCTGGGCCCGCTTAGTAGAAGGAAGAAGAAGAGGAAGAATCACCCCTTCACTCGCCATGGCTTTTCACCGCTAGCTGTTCGGGGAGCCGATCTGCACCTTGAAGCATGGATCCATTCTGCTCTGCCCTGGACGTTAAGCGCGGTCCTGATATCAGCAGCACCTGGAACGGACCTTTCCACCTAGGACACAAAGATACCTCATCCAAAGATTTGATTAGTACCAACTCACCCACCTGAAACAGATGAATAGGCTCCGCTGATCTTCTCAAAATTCTCAAAATAATAATTATTTGTTAGGTTGCTGTAATAACGCTAAAATACAGGCATGTGTTATTGCCTAAAACCTAGCTCATTAACCAGATGTTCAAGGGGGCAAAGTATGTGTCTCCACTACACCTGTTTCAGTAGTGACCGCATAGCCTGAAAAATAGTCTCATTGCTGAATCTTCACAAAAGAAACTAATCAGCATTCGGAACAGGGTTTGCTTCAAATCTGGCCTAGGTGATCTAACAGTATTAACTAGCATTTCACATCGTATAAATATCTTTTGCGCTTATCTTAAGTCAATCAACGTGACTAATGTAGCTGGATGTAAAGGCGGGCTCTTTGAACATGTCAGCATTAAACAGAATGGTCACATTGTAACCGGATTTGGAGTCACTGTCTTGTGTTGGTGGCAAAAGTGTTCAGAATGTTTAAAACAGTATGAAATTAAAACTTTACAAGAGCCCATGTCAATGAGGCTGATTTCCCATTTAGAATAGCTTTAGCTGTAATAATTCATAAGTATCCTGGCATCTCCTGAATTACAGGAGGCAGCTTAGAAAATAGAAAGCCATCAGGCGATAATGAGAGCCATGTCTGTGAACCAAGATTCCCATGATGAAGCTGTCTTTTTCTTGTACATGTAAACAAAAGGCAGTTCATTGTCTGGAAAGCCCAAAGCTGGTGCTGATGTGAGAGCAGCCTTCAGTCTCTGAATGCTGATGTCATGTTATCAGTTCATTGAAGAGTTCAGGTGCAGAGTTCAGAGTGGCAGCACAAAGCGACAAAGTGCATTGCAGAGTATCCATGAGTCCTGTACTTGCAGTAACTGGTCATGCCTAAGAAGGAACACATCTTCTTTCACGTGTGTGATGGAAATCTTAGAGCTGGTTCACTCTAACAAGAAGTTTCAGGAGACCGGGATGTCTTACACAGGAAAATTTATCGAAGCTCAATCGAGGAGAAAAGGGAAACACCACGTGTGAATCACAGCATACTGCTATCCAAATCTGAAGATGGTGTCCTGAAGCTCAGTATTTAACCCTCCCCAGAACTGATAAGTTCCGCTATATCCAAATAAGGTTATTCCTAACTCAGCCTGGTCTGTGTGATGACTCTATTGGATATCAGATCCAAACAAGGAAAGACGTCAACCATTGCTGTCCTAACAACAGCATAGCCTCTCTACAGTCTCTCTTATCCAGCGTAAACAACCAGGCGCCAGCCTGTTGTGTCTAAACCTGAAAACAGAAGATATCTAGCAAACCTTGAATTTGACACTTATTTTTTTTTGTAGCTTGCAACACAGAAGTAGTACCAATTCCTGTCTGACACTACTATTTAGTTTTATTATTTCTGTACGGATCTAACATGGTATGAAAGGAGCTTGGTACTGCGGCATAGTCATTGGATTCTGTACCCAATAAATAAGCATTAAGGAAACATGATTCCATCCTTCTTGTCTATCTTTTACCTCTTACCATCCAGGCATGCATAAGGAAAACTAAGCTTATAGTGTGATGTGGGATCTTTGTGATACTGTGATTGCCTCTGCTTGCTCGTTAATAACAGACTTATCTCAGACTTTCTTTACATCTTATTTTTAATTCATCTGTAAATGAGGGTCCAGGTAGCTCACAGCTGCCCTTGTATTTCCCATTGTTATTAGTATTCAGAGGAAATATGCCGTCTTATGCATAAAAATAAACAACTTTGCACAGGTCCAGTCATATGCCAATCTTCCTCCTACATTTTCTCTCAATTGACACCAAACTTGATACGCTTCATCTTGAGACGGTTGTCCACAAACGATCCAGTCAGATTTCTGAATTATTAAAAATTGAGCCCGCGATGCATCAAAATTGCTACTGCAAATTTCCGCTAAATAAATCTCCAACGTTTACTATTCAGACTCTAGTCTGAAATCCGCCTTTTTATGCTCTACAGCTGTTATTGCCACTCTGGTGATTGCCTAAGTCATTTTATGACTCAGCTCTGGACTGATTATTGATCATAATTACAGCATGCACACTATAGCATTAAACACGTAATACATCGATACATTTCCATTAACATATCCCCCACGCATATCAATAAAACACTGCTGCAGCATCAGTCTCTCCATACTTCTGTTGTTTACTTATTGTACTTCAGAGGGGTGATTGAGATTGAGCAACCCCCGAAAGTTAACACCTTGTGTACACAATAATATTCAGCGCCTAGGCCTCTGTGCCAGCAGTAAAAGAGAGCCTCTCATTTCCCAACGGACACACACTCACCACCGGTCTTGATTAACCGAAATAAACCTCTTTGTGCTTACCATGGAACGTCTTCCCACAGGCTTAACCTCACTGTGGGTCTTATCTGTGTCGGGCACAATCATCAGTTCCCCCGGAAGAAAACCACCAATTTGTGGTGCTGTGGAGTAAATTCCTCGCCACAGTCTTTTCTCTCTAAAATCCACCTCTAACCACAAATTAACACATTTTAGTTTTGTAGTGCTGTGGGGCAACCTCCCTGCACAGTCTTTCTGAAGTACACCAATTTTAGTTCAATTGATTTCTGTATTTTATATATTATATTTATATATATTTGTCAATTTTGGTTTGAGCCCCCACTGAGAGAGGGGGGACTATTTGTCCTCAGACCCTGAACTCTTTTTAGGTAGGCATTACATATTAAAAAAGCAGAAAATACACATTCTTTATGATTCCGTTAAACACAGACATGGTAAGGCAAAAGAAATACACTTGCCAGTCTTTGTTGTATTGGAATCCTGTTTGTGACGCCAATTGTGATGGAAATCTTAGAGCTGGTTCACTCTAACAAGAAGTTTCAGGAGACCTGGATGTCTTACACAGGAATATTTATTGAAGCTCAATTGAGAAGAAAAGGGAAACACGTGTGAATCACAGTGTACTGCTACCAAAATCTGAAGATGGTGTCCTGAAGCTCAGTATTTAACCTTCCCTAGAACTGATGAGTTCCGCTATATCCAAACAGGGTTATTCCTAACTCAGTCTGTCATGTGTGATGACTATTGGATCAGATCCAAACAAGGAGAGATGTCAACCATTGCTGTCCTAGCAACAGCATTGCCTCTACAGTATCTCTTATCTAACAACAACCAGGTGCCAGCCTGTTGTGTCTAAACCTGAAGACAGAAGATATCTAGCAGACCTTGGTCTACCAGAGGCCAGAGCCAACTCGGCCTTGTCAGGCACACAGAATGAGAGAAGCAAACAGAGACAGACAGTTGACCTGACCTGTGAAGCACTGTCTTAAGTTACCTTTAACCTACAAGAGGGAAGTTTAACATACAAGGAAAATTCCTTCACAGGATATTCAAGATACATGGTTGCCATTTTTAGTCACCTTATTTTCAGTTTTGGCAACCACAAGCTGAAGCCTGGCTCCCAGCCTTCAAACGCTTTTAAAAGTTAGCCATAAGCCCTGTAGATCTACTGTATTTAACACATTGTTACGATTTGCAAGAAACCGTGCACATCATTTAACCCATTTACAAAGCCAATCTTTGGAAAAAGACACAAAAATGTCAGTTAAAAGTTTTATTTAACAGCAGAGAAAAGTTAAAGTAGACTTTTACACAGAAACATCTTTGAGGCAAACTTAAGTCTTGAATTTTTTCTCCAACCCATTCTCTGTTCCCTGGTCAGCTCCATTAATTTCATCAAAAGGTCGTGCGTCGTGGGCCGTCAGGTTGTTGGGGGCGTCGTGGGCCGTCAGGTTGTTGGGGGCGTCGTGGGCCGTCAGGTTGTTGGGGGCGTCGTGGGCCGTCAGGTTGTTGGGGGCGTCGTGGGCCGTCAGGTTGTTGGGGGCGTCGTGGGCCGTCAGGTTGTTGGGGGCGTCGTGGGCCGTCAGGTTGTTGGGGGCGTCGTGGGCCGTCAGGTTGTTGGGGGCGTCGTGGGCCGTCAGGTTGTTGGGGGCGTCGTGGGCCGTCAGGTTGTTGGGGGCGTCGTGGGCCGTCAGGTTGTTGGGGGCGTCGTGGGCCGTCAGGTTGTTGGGGGCGTCGTGGGCCGTCAGGTTGTTGGGGGCGTCGTGGGCCGTCAGGTTGTTGGGGGCGTCGTGGGCCGTCAGGTTGTTGGGGGCGTCGTGGGCCGTCAGGTTGTTGGGGGCGTCGTGGGCCGTCAGGTTGTTGGGGGCGTCGTGGGCCGTCAGGTTGTTGGGGGCGTCGTGGGCCGTCAGGTTGTTGGGGGCGTCGTGGGCCGTCAGGTTGTTGGGGGCGTCGTGGGCCGTCAGGTTGTTGGGGGCGTCGTGGGCCGTCAGGTTGTTGGGGGCGTCGTGGGCCGTCAGGTTGTTGGGGGCGTCGTGGGCCGTCAGGTTGTTGGGGGCGTCGTGGGCCGTCAGGTTGTTGGGGGCGTCGTGGGCCGTCAGGTTGTTGGGGGCGTCGTGGGCCGTCAGGTTGTTGGGGGCGTCGTGGGCCGTCAGGTTGTTGGGGGCGTCGTGGGCCGTCAGGTTGTTGGGGGCGTCGTGGGCCGTCAGGTTGTTGGGGGCGTCGTGGGCCGTCAGGTTGTTGGGGGCGTCGTGGGCCGTCAGGTTGTTGGGGGCGTCGTGGGCCGTCAGGTTGTTGGGGGCGTCGTGGGCCGTCAGGTTGTTGGGGGCGTCGTGGGCCAGGTGTGATCCCTTGCGGCCACCCATGCCAGATCCCATGCGAGAGCCCATGTGTGGTCCCTTGTGGCCACCCATGCCAGAGCCCATGCCAGAGCCCATGCCAGAGCCCATGTGTGGTCCCATGTGGGAACAGGGAGCCTTCTCAGATGCCTCAGCTTCCACTTCATTGGTTTCCAGTCGTACTGAAAGAGACAAATGTTCTCTAGTAATTGCGCACTGTTGTGAGGAATTAACTACCAAGTCTCAATTTTAAAGCAAAGCCTTGTATTAAAATACTGTATTTTCTCTGGTGGTTAGTCCATTTGGTTTTATTGCAACATGAACAAAGCCAATGAGCCTTTGCCCATGATGTCATAGGTATGCAAGAATACAATTGTATGCATGATCTTAGTATATAGCAGCTGTAAAACTGACATTGTATGGTTAATGTAGTTGTAGGAAAAGCATTAAACTGAAAACTTAAACCACATTGCATGGTTAAGAACCAAGGCTCCACAAAAACATTTGGCTGGCCATTTTGCCAGCAGGGTTTCACAGAATCTGCTTACCTCCCTTAGCATTTTGCGCCAACGTGGAATCCATTGACTGGAGCAGTGCAAAGGCCTTCTTTATAGAGATCTCATTGGGAGACAGCCCTAAATCATAGAAGAAATAAAGTTAGTGTGAGAAAGCAGCTCCAAAGACAGTCTGTCACAAATGTTCTTACCTTTTGTTCTCCCTTGCAACCCATCATCATGTCTTTCATTTCTGCCATCAACCAGCGAACAAGAGCCTATGGACAGTGCACTCACTGTTAATCAAATGTTTGTGCTGTTTGATGGCAGATCATATCAAACTTTTTACAGCTAAATGACATCTCAGGAATTAAGGAAACTTCAAAATTTATACTCAAGTATGCAAAAAGATTGCTATACACCACTGTCATTTTTTCTTAAACAGAAGGAATATAAAAACCTTTGGCAAGCAAAACAGTCAACACACAAATAACCAAAGCCCAGGTAGCTCCCATTGCGTCAGTCACCAAAAGGGAAATGCTACCTATGTGCCACATGCCGGGTTTAAAAATGCAGGTGGCACAGCTGTTGCCGATCAGCTCTAATTGGCTCTCTTCAGAGTTGAGATACAGCCCTTCCTATGAGCTTATAAAACTCTGACAATGTGTGTGTGTGTGTGCACATATATATATATATATGTGCACACACACACATATCTATATGTGGGTGAGAAAAAACCAACATAAAGTGTTAGTAAACAGCTTCAGTGCTCCTTGCCAAATCTGTGGAACGCCGTTCCTCCACAAGATATACAACCTACTATAGCCCTGCACACCCCCATAGGCGTTTGCAGTCAATGTGGTGATTAGATCTGCTCTGGATGTAGGAGGAAAAAGCTATGAGATTTATGTGAGGTCACCAACCCCCATGTACTAGTAAGTGGTGATGGGCAGATGAAGCTTTATGAAGCTTTGAGGCTTTCTTTGTGTTTGTGCTGAAAAAACTCAAAGATTTGAAGCTGAGGCTTTTAACTCAGCAAGCACGGTGACATCTGGTGGTTTGCAAATCGTATAGCAGATTTCACACATTCAGTCTCATTTGTGTACAGTAAAAGTCCAAGAGGCCTACGGGTTATTTATTGAATCAGTGCTATTTTAAAATATCATGCAAACGAAAAGAAAGACATACAGACAAGGCTGTTGATTGATGTGAGGTGAGTACCTAAAAAATCTTTATTATTTCAACATGAATATGCCAAACATCATTTCAAATTTACAAGAAATTGTGTTGAGAGATGTTTGCAGGTCTGTGAAAGTGTGTTTCATAATCAATATATTCCATAGGTGTGCTCCTTTCCATCCCTGTATCTGTCCAGGTAGCGCAGGGGCTGTCGATGAGGGTATCGGACCTGTGGAGGGTGGTACACTGGAGGCCGGATAAACTCAAACACCGGCTCCCTCATGTCTGTGGAGAGAAGAAGCAACAGGCAGGCTTTATTATGAACACAGGCTTGTTGTCTTGTTAGGGAAATGAGCCTTTCCTTCTGTTTTGCACAGCCAGTAAGTTCAAAGTTTCTCTCACCAATCAGTGAAGAGTAAAGCCAGCCCACAGCAATGCATCGACGAAAAGTGGCTGCCATTGTTAGGCTGTAGATCTGTGTTGTCTTTATGAATTGTAGCCTACAGTACTCAGATTAAGAGGATTATATGAAAGGAAAGAGTCCTCTTTCAGACATTCTCCCCGAAAGCCATTCAGGATTCATAATCACATTAATGATGATTAAAATTAATGTAGCCTATGCCTCAAACTATTAACAAGCAACATATCACAGTTTCTACCACTTTGTTATGTCCACTAGATGACCCTCCATTATTTAAATTCAAATCGTCGAAAACGTCACGAAAAAATGCATTTTAATCAACACTGCAAATAGAGGCGATAAATGGCACTTTGGACTTTCCATACTAAACATAAATAAATATTTATTTATTTATCTCCAAATCTCTCAGAGTAGACAATTATTGGTGCCCGCGTATCCCAATCCATTCTCACTCATTTTTTTTTTTTTCACTTTATTGATTATTTAAATGTCCAGAAAGGCGGGATCTAATGTTCATTAATGTTTTGTGTTCTTTTACACACACACACACACACACGTACGTTTGTACATCTATACTTGTGAGGACATTCATGGACATGATGCATTCCCCAGCCCCTTACCCTCACCTTAACCATCAAAACTAAATGCCTGAATACAATCTTAACCTAAACCTAATTCTAGACTGAACCTCAAAAGGTTAAAAAGTCTTAACCCCTCAAACGGTCCTTTGAAGGTCTCTCGGAAAGTGAGGACCGGCAGAAAGTCCTCACTTTCCAAAAATGTCCTCACTCCCATGATATTTAACTCAAATTGGTTCTTACAAAGATAGTTGTACAAGTGCACACATACACACAGAGTCCAGGTTCATACAGTGAACCTGTTTGGAGTAAAATAGCCCTCCACTTGATAAATCCTGAGCTCCATCATAGCTGTCCTCTCAAGTTTATAACTACAGTTTTTAGTTTTGCTGCTTAAATGTCCCATGATATTTACTGCAGTGACATTACTTTTAACATTTTGGAAGGAAAAAATCCTGTCCATCATATGATATCACGTCATTTGCCGTGTCACTTCTGGCTTGTGTTCTCGTGACAAAATGTTATTTGGAGGGGGCAGACAGACTCAGCGGGGGTTCCTCCTGGTGTGAGATCTTGTAATGTGTGACCCCCTGTCCCTGGTCAATCATGTAGTGTGGTAACCACAATGACTTCAAGATTCCAGATTACAAGGCAGAAACTTGTGTAGTGTGAACAGCACAGCGATCTGATGACTTGACCGAGTTAAGTCATGTAGTGTGACAGCTGCTTTAGCGTGACTCACTGAGTGTGTTGTGAAAGGTGTTGGTGACAGATTCATCCCACTGGCACTGGAAGAAGGCCAGACCTGCAGGTGTCATGTTGTCCTGGTGCTTCCGGTAGAAGTCCACCGTCTTAAATGTACGATCCACCAGAGAATGGCTAGGGAGGAGAGGCAACACTGTGTCTTTGCTGCTGCATCAAACATGAGCTAACAAATGTTACTGTTACACTTACGAATAGTATTCACTGACAGAACTCTTATGCTTACAGACCTGGTTAAATTAAATGAAAATGTAATTTTTGTTTCATATCGACAGGACAGTAACTAGCATCTTTAGAGAGGTAATTGGAAAACCTGAACTTAAATACCCACTAACAAATTCACACAAACTTTTAATACTGATCTCAATGCACTTGTCCTATGCAGTGATGAGTAATTTCATACTTGAGTATGTTGAGTGTATTGCTCACCATGGCGACGGCTTGACATCCTCCTGGAAGTTGATGGCTCCATTCTGTTTGAAGAGGACATAAATGTAGCGGTGGAAGCCTGTTCCTTTGGCAGGGAAGGGGGGCAGGTAGTGACACAGCTCCTCTCCGGCCTGCACTGCTCCACCTGGTATGTTCCCCCTACAGAAACACAAGGTCAATAACAGCTGGAGTGGTTTAAACTCCTTAAAATTGCACCTGCACCGTCTCCCTCATCGTAAAAAATCTAAACCTATGGTTGTAAATAAAGGCGCAGTTGACTTGGCCTGAAGTACTCACACTAGCCAGTGGATGTATTCTGCCTCATTATCCAAAAGATGCTCATCTGAAAAAGATGAGACATGATTTTAGACTGACTGTAAATTCCTTCCTATGAACCAGTACAGAGGGTTGTTCATTATCACAATTTAGTGATCCAGTGCCTCCTGTGAAAGCTGATGCTGACCTGGGCAGGTGAGCAGAAGGGTCCACAAGGAGCCCTCCTCTGCCTCAAAGCTGATCTGCGGAACAGACGCTGCCTAGAGGGGAAAAAAAGCACAGCATAGAATACAGTCAGAGAAGACAGACGGCCTCATCCCTGAAGACACAGGCGTCCCTTTAACGTACTTCAGAGGGTGTCAGCCGATTCCCATGATGCACTTGAGCACTGTTGTCCTGGCTATAGCGAATGTGGAGTAAGACTTGAGGTAGAAAATAGGCCATGGGGAAGAGATCTCTGAAGACTCCGTAGTGGTCTGCCAGTCTCTTTATGTGGAACGAAGCACTGCTCTTCTCCCAGGATTCCTGCACTCGATCCAGAGGGATCCTAACTAGTTGGACAAAGAGAAAACACACTCACTTATTCACTCATCGATGAGAAGCTTGAGTATTCCCTTCCCCGACGAGTGCGTGCGAGCTTACATGTGCGCAGACGAGAAGCCCTCTCCAGCTCCACGTTCTTCTTGTTGTCCTTCATCACCTGCTTCCTCTCCCTCACTTCTTTGGTCCTATGGGGTCGAAAGTACGGCAGCCCAATGTCCACTCGCTCTGCTCCTGCAACAAGACGAGACTCATTTAAATGGTGAACTGAGACAAAATAGAATTGTCACAGTAGCTTCCTCCTGTGTTTCTCACCGTGCTCAGGGTCTGCTTTTTCTACGTAGCTCCTGTAGGTCTTCCACCAGGCAGGCTTGTTCTTTGCCTCCTCAGCTTGTCTGAGGTAACGCGTGTAGCTGCGATACTTCTCTAATGACTCCAGGTTTTCAACGGCAATCTCCTCATTCGGCATCGGGCCCAGAGGACGTACCCGTCTGCAGAGGAATGCTGTTAAGTGGAAACATCCCCAACAGTTAGTTAGCAAAAAGGGTTTGTCATGTTGTCTATCTATTCCTGCCATTATGCATCATTTTGGAGGTCACAAAATTTGTATTCATGCGTTTCTATTTTTTTAGGTTATCCATACTCAAGTCACAGACTTTTTTAGTTTCAGTGCAACTTAGTTTTTACATTTGCACATTTGTTTATGGATTGGGATAGGCGGGCAGCAATAACTGGCTTTTCTACAGAGAGAGTTGGAGGTAAAGAAATATTTTTGAAATGAAAATGTATAGCTACCCACATACATGTTTGTATATTCCCTGTAGTGTTATTTGTCTTGCAGTGTTATTGTTCATTTAATAAAGTCTTAAACGGGGGGGCGGCGGTGGATTTGTGGGGACACTTAATGTCAGCAGGCTAGGCTAACTAAAGGACATCCTCTATGCATGTGAAACTCCATGCAAATATTTGACAGTTTTACGTTAAGAAGAAAGCTTAAAAGTGATACCAGACGAATTAAGACATTTTTCCTCTTTTCATTTCAGCGCATTTATTAAGATACACCCAGAACAAAATGCTATTATATTGTCAATGGTAACTGACATGTGAGACGGATAAGCCTAGTAGTGTTGACACTATTACGATTCCTAAGCTGGGTTTCGTATCTTGTCCTTAAGAAATGCTCACATAGTTCGCATTTAAATTGTCACATTTTTCCATGGAGTTTGGCGAATTGTCTTTCTCCGCAGAAGAGGACAGCATGTAACCCCGTTACTGCTTCAAACTGATGTAAGCTGACATACACATCGTACATGCAATACTGGAGCCCGGGCACGGTTTTCCTAAATGTAAATCCAATATAATTTAGCGATATCGTTACAATACCTGTTGTGACAAAGGCCCTCGCATTATTGACCCCTAAATCTGTCCCACTCCTCAAGGCAGCGGCACAAGCCGAGCGCAGCGCCATCTTGGAATGAGTTCTTTCCACTTACGGTGGCCGAGAGGAGCAAAACGAGTCCGTTCGCGTTTAACTCACCTGGTATCTGTAGGACTGACTGACCGTAGTCTAGTAGCAGACAATAATGGTATCGTACAATATGGTAAGCTTCACCACTTTAACAGACCACTTTCGTTTTAAAGCCATTTTTAGCAAACCTTTATCGTGCAATATTTAATATATAATGTTATACTTTTTTGGTTTCTGATTAATTTTGAGTTACGGTACACCAAACTAACGTCAAACAGTAAATATTATTGCTGCAAATGTATTGTTACACTGTTACAATTGCAGTGTTACATGTATTACAGTGTAATACACAGTAGTGTTGGGTCGTTTATGTGTTTGTTTTTTTTCTGATTTTCGCGACAGCCTGTGAAGGCATCACCTCTGCGTGTGTCGTCATCAGGGAAGCTTCGTCTCACGCTACAGATGCGGTGCTCGGATGTGTCTGTTCAACTGGTAAGAATCAATATTGTGTCTTCTGTGTTATGTCTGGCCGGCGGGCTGTACAAATGCGCGCCAGTGGACAGTTTAACCACCAGAGCGTGTTGGTATGTGGACTATTACTTGTCCCCGGGAGTCCGAGCCTGTGTGAACTGACTTGATTCCAGGCTAACGTTAGCTGGCGTTAGCCTTCCCCTGCACTGGGCTCAGTGAGTGTGTGGCAGCAGCGTTTCTGTTTGGACTGCTGTTTCCCAGTCTGATAACTGGCACTAACAACATTGTTGGGCAGTTTAGTGACTTTTTTTCTGCCCTTATGAGAAACTGTTTCTATATAGGCTAAAGGGCTTGAAATGTGATATCAGCCTCTTAATACAGAGAGGCGAAGCAGTTCAGTTACATTACTGTCATTGTGTGCTGCGGGTATGATGTACTGATCTTTCTTCTTTTTTTTCCCACAGAGGTGTATGCTCTTTCTTCAGAGATGGAGTCTCAGAACTCAAACCTGACCTGCATCATATGCCTGGACCATTTCCGGATCCCGGTAACCATCCCCTGCGGTCACACCTTCTGTCAGAAGTGCATCACCATGTGCTGGGACACCAGGAGCAAGTCTGACCTCAAACCCCAGTGTCCCATCTGCAACGAGGAGTTCGACACCAGGCCCGTCCTCAAGCGCAACGTGTCCCTGTCGGTCCTGACCGAGGCTGCCAACAGCACCGGCCCCTCCTGCAGGGAGTCACTCGTGAGGGGAAGCGAAGGGGCCAGAGCCATGCTGCTGTGCGATCGCCATAAAAAGCCCCTGGTGTACTACTGCCGGCAGCACAAAACGTCTGTGTGCTGTGAATGTGGCATCTCTGAATGCGCGAACCACGAGAAGGTTTTGTTGCAGACAGAGAGGGAATATCAAGAGGTATAATAACACAATGCCACCACAGCTGCTTAGCTGGGAGCGTAACATGGATTGTCAGTCCAGTTATAACACTGTCCACTTTACTCCAGCATCAAAAGTGATTGTGACTTTTTAAATTGTAAATTGTCTATCTTTGATGTGTTTTCCTTACAGCTGCTGCTGGAAAGTAAGAGTAAGGAGGTGGGGAAACTCATGGAAGAGACGGAAAAAAGTATTAAGGACCTGGCTGAGAATATCAATCAAGCCAAGGTGAATTCCCGATATAAGGATGTGAGGTGACTTAACTCAAAGTTAAGTCAAGTTTATTTATTTGTCACATGTAATCATATAAGGTACAATGTCTGTCAAAGAGAAAGATAGGATTATAGAGGAAGAACATGCATATAGCTTAGGAATCGCTGCGGTTCAGAGTTTTGTTGAACTGTTTATACCAATAGTCTAAGTCTATAATTTAGTCATTCCCTGCTCTGTGTCAGACTGATTTCATGTTGAAATTTAAGACAGTGTGAGCAGTGTCAGCTCTCGGTGGCTCACCACATTGGCACAACTCAGCAGCACTTCCTGCAGCTGTCTCGCAGTTGAAGGCCAATTTTAACGTAAATCAGGCAACTGATTATTCTCCTTGCACACCCATAAGTGCATGCACTAAATGCATTTGCAAGAAATGTTCTGGTCGTAACTGACAAAGCTGCAGCTCCAAAGACAATTAACCTTGATATTATTGTTGATAAATAAAGATAAAAAAAGAGAGAGACAAAGAACAAGGGGTTAGGATTAGGATCTCAAAACAGGTATATGATTCTGCGTTTTCCATCAACAGGTCACTCTCCAGCAGACTTCGACCTGGGTCAGTGTCAAGTTCTCCACCCTGATTAAATTACTGGCTGAGAAGCAGGAGGCTACAGAGTTCTTTATTGAGGAGCAGAAAGAAGCCGCCATCACCGAGGCGGAGGAACGGCTAACTGAGCTTGAGAAGCGCGCCCAGATCCTCAGAGAGAGCCAGGGACAGATCGCAGCCATACATCACCTCTCTGATACAGAGGTCATCGAGGTTTGTGCCCCTGCCCTCATCGTTTATGTTTTGTTTTTTAATATAGATATAGATTATACCATTGTTTAGTTTCTGTTTATAGACTTGCGACTGACACCAAACTTTGATGAAATGTAGTAGCAGTTGTTACTTTGACAGCGTGTTTGTGTAGAGAATATTTAATTATGTAGGGCATGACAGCACCGCTTCTTTGTTGTGAGTCACCCACAGTACCACACACAGAATAAGAAGCACAGTTAGTTACTCGAGAAGTTAACAGTGAGGAAGAAAGAATATTAGAGACACACTTCAGTATAATGCAGTCTGTTACGATACCACCACTAACAACAACCTCACTAACAAACGGTTGAGTTAACACCTCTCAACCTAATCTCAAAAATCATCAACCTCCAAATCATCAAGGCCTTATTTGAAATGCATGTCTTGTCTGCCTGCAGGAATCAATGCTCATAGAAGTTCCACGTTTCAAGGATGTTCCAACAGACGTAACGCCAAACCTTCAGGAGCGATTGAACGGCGTCACAGATGTCCTGTCCCGGGTCTCCAAGCTGGTGTCTGAGGACCTAGACAAAGCTGTGAGCACCGCCGTAGGGCCGGACAAAGACGGTAATCTGCCTTCGGGAATGATGAATCTCTGATGGTGTTGCCAGCAGTCCCCACCCCCCAAATCTTTGCTCTGTGTTCTCAAGCTTGTCATTGGTCTCCAGGTTCTCCTCAGGATAAGAGGCCCGTCCTAGCTGTGGTTCCCAGTCCAGCTGCTCCGTGCCACCCTGGCGGGAAGGAGGGCCTCACTGCTTGTAAGTCCTGTCTAACATTTTAGACTGCATTTTTGTTTCACATATTTACTTGATTCTCTGCTGCTTCTGATTATAAATCATTTACAAGTGCAGCAAAACGATATTTCAGTTCCTGCTCCAATCTGCCTGATTCCTTTCTTCCTCGTTACAGACCGATGCTCTCTGACCTTTGACCCTCGCACGGCCAACGGGCACCTGTCTCTGTCCCAGGAGAACAGGAAGGCTGAGCACCTGACCTCCGGCCCTCGCCCCGTCCCGCCGCATGAAGCCCGCTTCGATCACACCTGGCAGGTGCTCTGTTTCGAGGGCTTCACCCATGGAAGGCACTACTGGGAGCTGGAGGTGACCAAGCCCTGGGCCTACCTCGGGGTACGGAACCGCGCACGTTGTGTTAATCTGAGCTAAATGCTAAACATCAGCATGCTAACATGCTGATGTGAGGGACGTGAATGTCTGAACAAGATTTCGTGGCAATCAAGAGATTTCATTCAAAATGCAAACGTCAACCTGGTGGCACTATGGAAAAAGTCCTCAGGATACATCCTCTGGGCATCATGAATGTCTCTACAACATTTGTGCTGAGACGTCCAGTAGATGTTGAGATAAGTTAAAACTTTGACCTGCAGGTGGTGCCAGAGGAAAGATCACAAATGTCAAGGGATTGCCGAAATCTGTAGGATTCATCCTCTGGGCACCAGAGATATATATCCCAAATGTTATGCCAATCCAATCAATAGGTGTTGATATATTTCTGTGTGGAGCACAGGGGTGGACTGACACACCAACCGAACGACAGGCCGACATTGCGCCCAGTACGGCTGAACATAGCCAGCACTGACTTTAAATGTAAATCTGTAGAGAAACAAAACCTACAAACTAGGGAAATGTCTTTCTGTTGGTCAGTCAGTCCACTACTTTGTCCAGAGCCTCACATTCATGGTCCCCAGAGAAATAATTCACCTTCTTCCTCTCCCTCGCCTCCTGTCAGGTAACCTACAAGACCATCCCCAGGAAGGAGAAGGGCAAGAGGTGCATGGTGGGTATGAACGAACTGTCCTGGAGCCTGCAGCTGGACGAGCATCAGCTCAGCGCCTGGCACAACGGCCGGCGGGAGACTCTGGCCGGCCACCCCCAGCACAGGCGCATCGGCATGCTGCTGGACTACGAGGCGGGGACGCTCACCTACTACGGAGACGGGCAGACCAGGCTCCACGCCTTCCACTGTGCCTTCACCCAGGAGCTGTTCCCCGCCTGCTGGATAGGAGAGGCGGTTAGCATCACCCTCTGCTCCCCATGAGCTGACTCATAAACAGCGTGACGAAGGGAGCCCAGTAATAAGAAGCACTAATGGACACATGGACACTACCCGACTCAACATAGAGGATCCCGCTTAACCATTTAGGAAGTTTTTTTTATCTTTTTTTTTTTTTCTCTTTACAATGACTGCCTTCCTACATTGTTTTAAGCAGAGGAACTGACTGTGATGGGCTTCTTCCCCTCAAACTGGCCATCAGGCATCTGCCTATTCCCATTATTAATGACAGCACAATATCATCGCTAAGGAAATGTTCCCAAACTCTGGTCCTAAAGGCCCTTAGGGTTCCAGTTTAACGACAGCACTACTCCATTTTGGTTTGTTTTGTCTTTTCTTCAAAGTATGTACGAAATAACTAGGGATGCACCGATCGACCAGAATCCGACGCTTTAAAGCTTCAGTCTCATATATGGCCAATTCCGTGCCGATTTCCATGTGTGCAGCGCACCGGGGTTCAACTCGTGCTCAAAGCAACTGACCATTGTAACAGCTGCGCTGAAACATGTCGGCGGTGTGGAAGGGAGTCACGCTTTGCAATGCAGAATTCAGACACACGAAACCGCGTCTATTGTATGCCAAACCAAGACAAGCGCTCTATTAAAAAATGAATTCACTCAAGACGAGGTCCCAAGAGCTAAATTTCTAAATACAGTTGATTTTCACAGTGTAGTTTCATTAAAAAGATGGATGAAGTGCCAGGGACTTCCCATGAAAGGAAAGAAAGCGGAGGTGATGGACAGGGAGGGAGAGTGTGAACGGCAGTTCACTGACAGGAAGGAAGGAACAGTGAACCACAACCATCAATCTTTCACGTTTCCCCTTCAAATAATAATAAGTTATATGAATATTCTATTTGTGAAAATCAAAACTTTTTAGGCTTAGCTGTATGATATGAATATGGATGTAATTCCTGTAAGGACAAAATAATAGTCTATTTTATGAACACACAGTCAAGTTTTTTTTTTATTAAACAACAGTTAAAAAAACGTTTGTGTGCGTAGTCAAATATAGTCCTTAGAGAGAAAATCGGAATCGGCAGGTCATGCTATAAAAAATCGGAAATCGGAATTGGCCAAGAAAATTCAAATTGGTGCATCGCTAGAAATAACCTTCAATCCTAGATAGATATCTGCTTTCAGGTAGGAAAAGACCAGTCTCAGTATGTCAGATTATTGTGCTTTTAGCACAAAAAAATTGGAGACAATACACATTTATTACAGGTGGGCTTGCAGGAAAATGACTCCACGTAAATGTGAAATCCTCGTACATGCTGAGGTCATGCTGTTGTACGCTGACTAAGTGCTGCAGACTGAGGAGTCGTAACGATCTTATGTCCCCCTGGGATCAGAACCTCCAATTGACCAGTCTGGTTTCTCTCATGTGGAGATGAAACTAGATGAAACCCTCCCTGGGCCGCACAGACACAGCACACAGTATATGCACACGTAAGAAGTCATCGCAGCAAGTACAAGAAAGAGAAAAGGACGTTGTTGCAATGCTACGAAAAGCCATTTGTTGAGGAATTGCTGTGGTATAACTTTACAGTATCGCCCGAGCTGTTTGAAAATCTGTCACTTTTCTCCTGGTCATACTTGAATTTTCAAAGTTTTAAAATTTTAAGTCCAAGTAGAGACCTGGAGAAATATTTATCACAAGTTATGCTCATGCGTGCATTAACCTTTTGTTTTCTCCCTCTGGGCGGAATTCAATCCACAGAGATATGGGAGCCAGTTAATCATGCGGTGCGTATCTTTACAAGACAGTGAACGTAACTCATTTAAATGAGACATTGTCCTGTTAAAAGTACAACCCCCCTGTTGTACCGTAAGCGATGTAGGTGAAACCAGATCCTTGTTGGCCATACATTACTACTGAGAATACAGAACTGAGAATGGAACAAGGCATTTGTATCATCTTGGGATACTTGGGAATGGCACTACATGTACAGTCGCAAAGCTGTGATGCTGAGAGTGTTGTGATGGAATCTGCTGTACTGTACAATGTTTTTAATGGGCTTTTGGCCTTTTCATTTTTTTAAATCATGAGCACTTAGAGGGCATAGCTGTGACCTTTTGGGATGTTAAGGTACTCGGGGATCAGGACATGATGCTTCAGCCTTTGGGAAACTGCCGTGGATTTGCACAAGTTTGTCTGAAAGCACAGACGAGGACTACTGACTGAGAGGGGAAAAGCACATTTCCCGGCTGTCTTGGCCTAATGACACGAAACATAACCCCTCCTGCTGACTTTGGAATATGTTGATGTTAAGTATGCTAATGCACTATGCTGTGGAAGTGGAATACCCATCAATGTGTGATATAGCAATGCTCAGTGTAGAAATAAAGACAAAGACAGCCCTGTTTCACATGAATCAAGATCCATTTAATAAAATCCAATCCAATGCATACATGCATTAGTTGAGATCATGCTTTGTTTTTCTTACTTGAGCCATTTAAATTAATTCAATAAATTACTTTGAAATAAATACAGAGATTTATTATTGTTGTTATTATACACAGAGCCATGACAGAGCAAAGAGGAGCCTGATGCATAGCATTCTAAGTGCAAAGAATCAGCCACGGATGTGCCACAGATACAGTATATAGATTAGTGATAGAGGAAGGAAGCGTAGAGGCTCAGATACTGAGGTGCTCAGATCAGATTTAAAGACTGACCTCAAACTGGAGAGTCTAGATCACAACCACAGAGAGTAGAAACAGTGAGAAAATCCTCTAATGGTCTTGTTTGTTTCTATGATGTTTAACATGTACGTTGGAAGAATGAAAGGTGAAGCAGGCAGGCGGTGGGTCTGACCGTGTGTGTTCTCGAACGTTCAGAGGCATGACAAAACAGGAAGTGACATCATTGGGTGACTGCTCTGCTCTCGCACATTATAAAGATAATCCCCTCCTGGCAGTACGTCCCTCCGGGCCCTGGTCGCCCTCGCTCTCTGCTCTAATCCAGGATCAGGGATTCACAGCCGGGGCTCGACGCTGCTCTAATCTTTGTGGTCCTCTCATCCACTAAAACATGTCAAAGCCGACGGGGCCACCCTGCAGTCAGCTCTCTTTTACAAAAGCTAGTTTTTCCTCTAGGTTAGTGTTCTTGAGAAAATATCGCGTTTGTTTTTTGTTTTAAAAGTCTACATATTAAAATCCTGTACACACAAATAATAGAAAAATAAAAGACTGCATTCAGCTTGCCTCTGAATATATTAGCAAAGTAATTAACATCATCGGATTCAGTCTAGTTTAATAGACAGTCATAGAAAATTATAAGTGAGCTGCACTGCATTGCTGAATCTAAAGTTTAGGGTGGCGGATTCTTGGGACACCTGCAAGGCAATGAATGCTAAAACAGCTGGTCAGGTTACAAAGTTTTGTCAACTACGTTGAAAAAAGCCCCCAAATCCTGACAACTTTGGCCAGAACAATCTTGTTTCTCTCAAAGATTGCTTCCAATACTTCTAGTTTCCATCAAGTAAAGGTGCTTCTGAAGAGAATGAAGCCGATTACAATATTAGAATCATTGTAAGGAATGTAAAGTAGGCGGAGGTGGGAACGCGATTGGATGAGAAGACGGTGAAACTAAAAAGAATGAGTTGGAAGGGGACTGGGAAGATGAGAAAGAGGGAATAATGTTAGAAAAAGGAAAACTTTGGCCTTCCCGATGTCCAGTTAATGGAATGAGAAACAAGCTGATCCAGTAGGACAGACATTACAGGAGACAGAGGGGACTGAAGGTGAGATCAAGCAGCTCTACTGGTTCTTCTTGTCTTCTGGAGGGGAGTAGGGGGGAGGCTTGTCCTGTGGAGAGAGAGGAGACTGGTGGTTTGAGACTGTACAGTAATCCATATTCTGAGCATGTTAAAGGCCTTTTTACGGAGAGCCTGTCGCGGACAAACAGAGCAAAAACAACTAGTTGCATCAAAAGTATTAACACCTACTGCGACACAAATCTAAGAAACATTAGTTCAACACATTCTTGCACCATAACAGGACAAGATGGCGGCGAAGAAGAAGGGCCACTCTGTTATGGCACGTAGGTGTGTCAGATGTTTTACTGCCATCTGGGTCTGAAGTGCCAATATCTGATTGCTGCTTTTATGGACTTTATCAAAGAGCGCTGGCCCGCTGCGAGACGGAAACAATAAGGTGATCCACCATGTTGCTGTTGCCATGCAGCTGTTGCCGTGTGAGACATTGCTCGCTGTGAGTGACTGAACCCGTCTTACCGCAGAGAAAACAGGAGAAAATCTACCTTTAAGTAAATATAATAACTATTGTATTCAGTGTCAGTATTATTGTTGAGTAATGTGCTGATCATTTTCTTGAGTAATTTATGAAAATATGTTGTCTATAAAAATGTCAGAAAGTAGTGAAAAATGGTGGATAAATTAGTTCAACATCAGATGTGCAGCAGAGTGATGAAGGGCAGCTCACCTGTGGCAGGTACACATGTGTAGGAGGCAGCGTGGCACAGCTGGCGCTCGCTGCTGCCTCTGCTGCTTTGGCCTCCGCTGGGAAAGAGAGAAGAGGGTGGTGGGGGGGGGCATTAATTAAACATGGTTTTACAATGAATCCCTGGGATATATGAGAGGACTGAAACTAATCAAGCCTGACGCACAAAGGGTGGTGTAATGTGGACGGCATTATTCTGTGGCAAGAGCTAATAAGACTGTTACAATGTGGAGGGAAGGGACTTTTTTCTTCTGAAATTCTGTAAACATAAAGACTATGTCAAATATGTAAACCAGCCAATACTGAGGATTTGTGAGTAAAGAAGGTGATATGGTTGAATTCAATGGCACAACATTAGCAGTGGAGTTTGCTCGGAGTAGATGGCTTTGCTCCATCCCCCTTCCACCCTCACCACCCAAAAGCTAGTAGGTGGACCTTGAGTTTCATCAATTACCCTGGTTTACCAATATTTATATATACCAAGATATGGCTGCATTGTTAGCAAAATAAAATCACATATAAAATCATCAAACTGATTTAACTGTTTAGTGCAACCTTTGTGTTCCACTGATGTGCTTAATATTAAACAAAACACCAAATCTTGTTAGTTTTCAATCACAGTTTGCTTGCAATCCTTCATTTTGACATCAGAATTTTGTAAAACACGATTAGAGCTAAAAACTTTAGTCAAATCGATTAGTCGACTGACATATAAGGAATCAGCCACTATTTTGATAGTCCCCCTGTTCCAGCTTCTAAATTGCTGGTCTAAAGTGATATCAAGCTTAATATCTCTGGGTTTTGTACTGTTGGACAAAACAAGCAATTTGAAGACATCGTGTTGGGTTTTAGGTATTGTGATGAACAATTTCACCATTTTATAGACCAAATGATAGATCAAGACAATAATCATCAAACTGAGCAATACTGAAAGTAATCATCAGTCTCAGCACCATGATACGATACCACTGAAAGGTTAGCAACAACCATAGTGAGTAACTGCCCAGCCCTACTGAACAGCAGCAGGCAGCTGGGTTCTTCAAAAACAGCTCCAATAAAAGTAAAATAAGGAACAATAAGAAAAAACGATAGAACGAAGGAACAGCACCATAACAGTTAAAGACAAGACAATAAATGAATACAAAATCAGATTCAATACAAGAAGAGATTTAAAGAAATACTAGTGATCCTAATAGCCAAATGCAAGTCCGTTCCCAAGAAAAACCACCTGAAGCAACTCAGAGCCATCACTTCTTTACATTTTCATTTTTATTTACACCTGGAGTGAACTAGAGCATCACCACCTCTTCACAAACCAGTTCGGCCAGAGAGACTGACCTGCTGCTGAGGAGGGGAGGTCTGGGTCGTGTGGGGGCTGCTGGCCCAGAGGAGCAGAATAAGGAGGCGGAGGTATGTAAGCCGCAGAGGCATCAAACGCTGGAGGGTTGGGGTAGAACCCACCTGGATGGCACGAGCACGGAGTTGCGGATTAGACGAGCAGCAGTGAACGCTTTCACAAGACGTCAAGGAGATTTGTATCGAGTAATCAAACGGTGATGAGGATGGCAACTGTTACAGCCCCTACCTGGTGGAGGAGGGTTGGGGTAGGAGTAGCCGGGCGGAGGTCCGGCAGGGTACATCCCGTTAGCAGGGGGAGGAGGGTAAGTGTAGGCCCCATTGGCCATGTAGGGGCATCCACCAAACCCAGAAGTCACCGGCTGACCTCTTGACGCTGGAAGCGAGCAGGAGGAGAAGGCAAAAGATGAACAAACAATAGAGGGCAACTCAAGAATTTGATGATGCCGTTAAGCGTCGCTTCGTGGCCGTACCCTGAGCTGCGACCTGCAGCATGTACTGGCCAAACTCTATCGCTCCTCCAGCGGCAAAGACGAACTTGAACGTCGCAGTGCCCTCCCAGCCACCTGTAAGACAGAATCCATGCAGCTACTGTGTGCAGAACAAACCAACACACACACACAGAGAATACTGTGTGTTCATGCAACTGACACACACGCACCGGCGCACACACACACACACACACACCTAATACCTACCTCCGGGCTCTGCGTTGACGGAGCCCTTGATGTAATTGGCTCCCAATACAGGTTGCTTGACCTCACAGCCCTTCATTAGGTAGAAGGGCAGCATGAAGGACTGCAGTGCATCCCGCCCCTTAGCCACAAAGATCACCTGGGAGAAAACAACAGCAACTGCCATCACCTCATCACTCGCGTGGACTCATAACAGTCTCCGTGTGTCCCTGCTAAGCTCAACCTAATGCTGCTTATTGGTGGAATCAGAGTGTTGTGCGGTGTGTCAGCGCGAGGCTGCGGCTGAGACACAAACCAGACATCTGGGTCTCGTCTCTCACCCGGTACGGAGTCAGGTAGACGCTGCCCTTCTTGCTCTTTCTGAAGGCTTCGGGCAGACTCTCCGCGTCACAGAAAAGCAGCTCCACGTTATCATAGTTCATCAACACGCTGGAGACAGAAACAGACAGGATGAGTTGATCACAGGACAAAACTATTTCATGATGGAAAAGACATTTCTATTACATCATATTTTCAGTGTACACAAAACAGAAATCTCCATCATTCGATCAACGCTATGACTCAAACCTCACTTTCAGAATCTCTGACATAAAAATGAGATCATCGGGTTATTGTGCAACTGTCCACTCACTAAACATGGCCCGTCAGTCGCTTTCAGTAAATAGTACTACAGTAAAAAAAGGATTAGGCTTACATGCCATCTAGTGCCAGGGCATACAACTGGTTCAGGGTTTATCACTACGCTCCAGCATGTTCTAGCGGAATCTGCTGATGTTAATTCGTGTAAACTGCGGCGACTTGGTCTGGACGAGCCAAAACAAAAGAGCCCCTTCACAGAGGCGCAGGCCGGGCTGCAGCCGGAGCGGACGGGCAGGGCTGCGGCCAGACGTGCGCCGCCGCCACCGCCGCTGTGGGATTAAATAACGGGCTCCCGCTCGATGAGTCTGCCGGAATACAACGTTTAGAGCAAGAAAAAACATTTATGTAATCGCACGAGAAGCCTGAGCGCAGCGGTGATATAACAGGTTGAAGGCCATGTTCGGGCAACGAGTCCGAGCTCGGTGGGGAGCGACGCCGACGTCCCCGCTCAGAAACGTGGCCATTTAACAATTCACGCAGGCTGCCCGCCGGCCGCCCGGCGTTTGTGTGTTTATTCGGTGTGGCTTCGCACCGGTCGGGAGCCGCTCTTCACTTCGGCCCACATAGGATGTGAGATCACTTTGTCCAAATAACACGACTGGTGGAAGTGTTTGCCTCCGCTCGCTTCCGCCGACACAACGTATTTCTGACACAACCCGGGCTGCATAAAAACCTGCTATCGGATGCTAAAAGTTGTCATCCCAGTGAAGTATCGCAGCTGTCCTGCTCCGTGTATCAGTTAGAAATAACGAATTCGCGGCGTGTAAAGCATCTTCTCCAAATTAGCAGAGTCCTATATTGTCAAAGTTGTCAGTCCGGTTCACGGTAACCGCCCCCCGGCCCCCCGGCCCCCCGCTACCTTTCACTGTTGTTGATGATGACTCCGCCGGACTCCGAGTGGTTCTGGTTCAGAGTCATGTCGACGGGGACCCCCGGACTCTCCGACGACAGAAAGCTTACAGGCGGGGTTGCTCTGTCGGAAGGCGTGTGTGTGCAGGCCCGTGTCCGCAGCCCTGTTGTGACGGTGCCGCTCCGCTCGCTGCTGCTGCACCTGCACTTCCGCCATACGCGAGGCACGCCCACGCCGTGACGTCACGCGCCCGTACGTATGACAGACTGAAAGAGAGGAGACTGTGTGATTCATGTTGAAGGAAAAAAGGTGAAGGTGTCAGAAAGGAAAAGTCTGAGATACTTTTGCCTTCGGCCAAATCTTGGGTCAGCTGGACGTGATTGGTTGTGGACAAATAATGTATGAGTTAAGTAATACAGTGAAACAGGTTTCTAGAGGGTTCTGTGCTGCGTTGTCCAGTAAAATGCTGGACAAGTTTCCCTGGACATTGAATATTCTTCTTTTGTGTGTGTGTGTGTGTGTGGATTAGAAAAAGTAACTATCTGCCAGTTTTTCTTTATTTATACAAATTAAAATAGTTTACACGGATGCTAACAATTTACAGACACAGATATGGACAAAGATTTTGTTTTCTTTCCACAGTTGTTATTACTAGGCTACTACTAATAATAATAATAATAATAACAATGTGGATAATAAAAAAATGAAATGTCCACACAGAAGAAGACATAGACTGACTCAAAGCATGACTTTAGACATTTTTGCCAAGAATTGGCTATGGCACCACAATTGGATATGTTCTAAAAAAAGCAGTAAAAGTTTTTTGTTAAACACAATTTTTGTTGTTAATACGCCACATGATTTACATATTTTTTCCTATATATCCCTGGCATATTTCATTTGTACTTTCAGTATGCTGAATGCCCATATATGTTCTACATTATGTTAATAAAACAGGAAAAACAAAAAGCAAATTGTACAATAGTAACTCACATGGCATGTAAACACGTCTGGCTATTTTAACTGTCTGAAATATTACACAAAATGTTCGCTTGTTATCTGTTTACGGACATTTATTGTGTCTACTGAACATTTCTATGCTATGTGTGTGTTAATGCATTTTTTTTTTTACTATTTTAGGCAGGGTGAATCCCATTCATTTAAGGGGCAGATAATCTGCTCCAGCTGAGTTATAGGCGGTCATAACAGTTTTTTTTTCTGATGTAAGATGTCTTGTGCATACCCAGGCATGTGCTTCTTATTGTACGGAACAGCGCTTCTCAGAATGAGTCAAGGAAAGGAGAGTGGTCAGGTTGCAAAAGTACCCGCATGCTTGTGAAAGATGCAACAAGATGCAAATTCATGGTGTGGGTTGGCAAACAATAGTGGAGGTCTTTGTCTGTCCAGTCCTCTCTTTGTCTCTCTCTGGCACACACACACACACACAGAGTCCTAACCAGAGTGGGTCAGAATGGAATTGACTTTTTTGTGTGCAAGTGATATAAAAAAAAAAAAGATACAGCTGATTGTGTAACTGACATATTTAGTTCAAATCGCTGGGTCAAATGGGGTAGTTGTCCACTTCTATGTATAATACACAGGATGTGATGTAACTATCATTAGTGCTAAAGTCTACAGTTCACAAGCAGAAGAGGCCATCAGGCGATGACATCATACCTGGGCCGCAGACTTGCAAACACATTTCAGTTGCCAGCTAATCTTATTTGTTGCATGCATCATTGCACTGAAGATAAACTGATTAATACAATACAGCTCATGTCTACCCACATATATACGTGCATTGTGTGACTACCACTCATGTTTGGCTGATGCTCAGAATTAGAGCTGAAAGTGCTACTTAATCAATTAGTTGATCAACACAAAATTAATTGAATTATAAAAGTAATTTTTTAAGTACAAATGTAAAAAAAAAAGGGGCTGTGTCCTTGCTTCTCAAATGCAAATCTTTTTTTTTTAATCTATTTCTATTGTCTTTTTTTGTAGTAAAATTTGAAAAGTATATATCTACTGTTTATATTCTTTTACATTTATACTACACTCACAGTAGACTTTTTTTTTACAAAGGTGTTAGAGCTGTTTGGCTACATAGAAATGGAAATCCTGCAGATAAAGATGTAGATACATTTAAATACACACTGGAGAATTGGCAGACATTAACTCTGAGTGCAGTGACCATAACAGTATGATGGAGTAAATAAATGTTTGAATAGGATACATCCTGAAGACAGGTAGGGCTTAGATAAATACAAACCACATATGGACCGCTGTCAGGACTGTCTCATCTTTCATTACCTAACTGAGCTGCAGTTAATCATGGGAGATTTGCACCACGGATCTAGATTTGTCATGGGATCCATGGTAATAATGCTAACAGTAAAATAATAACCAATAACCATGATTACAACCAAGGAGCCGGTTAGGCGATAAACAGTTTGGATTGGTGCTTTGGCTGTGAGTGACATGTTTGTGTGCATGTTTGTGTGTTCACACAAACACAGCAGAGAGACGTCTGTTGTTTTGTATTCACATGCAATGTAGGGCACACGATGAAGACAAAGTCATAAGTCACAGTATTTGATGTTACCACCTTTTACAGGAAGTGATGACTTCCGGCTGCTGCGTGACAGTTCATCGAAACACATTGCACACACAGCTTCCCTATATCACACAGAGAGAGCAGACCAGCTTACCAGACAGGAGTCGGGTTGTCGGATATTAGCATCATTATGTCAGGCCACAGTGAGCACACCAGCACAGGAGACAAGCTGCTGCAAACACCTGAGCAGGTATGGACTACAAGGCACTTAAGTTTAGAGACACATCTAAGTTAATAGTAAATATGTGTTTCATTTCAGGCTCTCAGATACTAACTGCCTAGTTCATATGGCACTGGGGTGATGGGCAAACTGATGAGGCTGTTAAATATATTTAAATATTCAATATTTTTGCTCTGAAAGTGTTTTGTGTTTCTCTGGGTTTTGTTTTTACTAGATTTTTCAGGGTTTTGGCTCATAATTAATATTTTCTTAGTGAAGCCTGAAAAAAATCCCCCAAACCTAAAAGTGTCAGATGAGTTACAACGGTGTTAAATACTGCATACAAACACTGAGTCATGTTTTCCAAGTGGCTATTTCCAGATACTGTGACTATGATTCATAATTGTTTTGAATGTATGCTTGGATCAGATGATGCCAAATGAAGCATATTTGTCATGGAAGACAGCGTGTTTCTGCGTGTGTTGCCGTGTTTTGAACTATGCTACTATATGCAAATATACTGAAAGTAAATTTATGCAATTGATGTGGTCGGGTACTGGTTAATTTGTATACTTATTTTTAGGATATATTACTAGTCACACTTTCAGGCAAATCTCCTTGGTTTGAATTTTGAGTGGGCTGTTCCCCCTAAGTTGCTTTCATTATCAGCAGTAGAGGAAGTTGCTTATCAGCAATCAAAAACATGAGTCTTTGAGCCAAGCAATGCTGTTATTTGCAAATTAGAGAATTTCAAGGCCCCTTTGTGCCACGAGTGGTGCAAGCAGAGCAACAGGGATGGACGCAAATGCCGACAGACAGACAGACAGCAGGCCAAGTTCAGGTATTTATTTGGGAATATTCAAAGGCTTACTAGAAACAGGCAGGCAAGGGCAGTCCAACATAGGCAAACTAATCCAAAAGGAGCAGGCAAGAATCCAAAGTCCAATAAACAGGCAAAGGGTCAAACAGGCAGGTCAGGTAGGATAAAAAAAAAAAGTATTCAGGTCCCAGAATACAGGTCTAAAGAAAACAGAGGATAGAAAGTAAGCACATGAAGCTTGTGGTAACTTAACAATCTGTTGGAGAACAAAGGAAGTGAACTGGTACATGTAGGAAAGGCCGATGAGAATTGGTGGGGACGCTCAGGTGACTGCAGGGCCGATGAGAAGTGGGAGCAGGCGCGTGGATGTGTGGGGCCGTCAGGTGAGGGGGAGAGAAGGGGAAAGCCAGAGGGCATCTGGTGGACAGCCAGAGGATGGCAGGTCTGGGGAGTTGGAGGAAAGCACGGATCCAGGGAGAAGTGAGCAGGTGCTGGAGGCAGGGACCGAGAGCAATGTGGATGAGAGAGCGGTTGAAAGGGGGAACTGAGGAGCACATTGTGATACTTGCGCATTCACGATGAGACGAGGTCCCCATTAAATACCTGTTTGATTCAGTTTGATTTGACTGAAGTTTCACCTTTATCTTCTGTTTTGCAGGACCAAGGCTTAACAAGACTCAGACAGGTAAAACACACTGGCTGCTGGCCATAGCCTTGCAATTCAAAGTATAATTACTTCTGTGTTTCTTATAGAAGATTTGTCTCAATGGACCGAACCACTCTTTTTAGCTGGTTTTAGCTCCTTATTTTTTTCTCATTAACACTCAGCAACACGACTGACAGTATACAGCCACGTCAGCAGCTCTGTGAGGCAGTATTTGCATCAGTTGTGGAATCCATTTCTAATCTAGTAATCTAGTTTGAGCGCAGATGATGATGTCATCAGGAGCTATGCAAAGGTGCAGTTAGGCAGCCTTTAGGCAGTGTTTTTTGCAAATCCCCCAACTTTATGGAATTGCAATACTAATTGCTGGGCTAGACCACATCCACTGAGATGGATTACACAACTCAAGCAAGTTTCAATAGTCTAGGAAGAAAATGGAAATTAATGGAAACCAATGGCTGTTTAGAAAATAGGAAAAATACAGCGTGGTTTGGAAAATAGTCAAGTATTCATGATTTGTACTAAATGTGCTACAACATTTGAAGTTTGTCACAGCTGACTTGTCTTTTTCTGTCTTTCTCTCGTCAGTTTTCACCTGGCCATGTACGTAAACTGGGGTTGACGAGGAAAATGCGAGAAAGGAGGGTAGGCGACACTCTTTGGCCTTCAAATGCCTTGTGTTTCACCTCGGAGTGCCTTGTTTTACCTCATGCATCTGACAGAATCATGGACAAAAATGCACTGCTCTTCTCCTTTAGGATTTCATGGAAGATGAAAACCCAGAGGAGAAGGCCCGAAAACACAAGGAGCTGGAGGTATCGTCCCTCATTCATGTGCTGTTCTTCACACAAAATGTTGTTCTCCAACCGAGCCCTCACTACATGTATTTCTGTTTAAAGCTGAAGCCTCTGTACAAGGAGCTGTTGTACACCATCGCTCATAAGATGGGTAACCCGTCATCAACTCAGGTCTTCACAGATAGCCAGCTTCACCAGTATATCAAGGAGGTACACGCTTCGCCTTCACACATAACACGACCCATAACTCTGCTGCTGCTGTTGGTGTATGACTGACTGCAGAGATTGTTGTTTTCTCTCACTCTTTCTCTCCCATCTAACAGGCTTTCACTATGACAGAGTCAGAGCATGGCAGTTTGATGGAGAAAGTAAAGAGCACAGAGGTGAGAAAAGGAAGTCAGCATGTTGTTGTTCCAATGAATGCAGCCTTAGAGACCTCTAATATCTATTTATAGTACTCATACCGAGTGTCGTAACTTTCCACCACCTTCTATTCAGTTTACCAGGGGAAGAAATGATGTAAATGGCAGTTTTTCAAGGCAGCAATAACTGGCTACCAAAGTATCTAAATGATTGTGTAACCTTTACAGCCCCCGGTATACTGCCTGATGGCCACTGTAAAGGAAGCGAAGGGAATCCTGGGAAAAGACGTCAGTGGTGAGTTCTTGCCTTAACTCGGCAGACCATGCAGTTCACATCAATGATGTGGTTTTAATACACCCTTTTTAGCCACATTAGCAGCGTGTCTCTAGGGATTTCTGTCCATCCATTGGTTGGTTGGTCCACCACTTTGAGCCAGAGTGAAGCATCTCAACAACTATCGGATGGACGACCATGGACTGGTGCATGTATTCATGGTCCCCTAAGGATGAATCCTAATGACTTTGGTGCCACCAGCAGCTGAAAGTTCTCACTTAGCCAGAATTATCACGACATCTGCTCAGTGGATTGGCACAAAATCTTGTGTAGACGTTAATGGTTCCCCGACGATGTATCCCAACGAATTTTGGTGACCTGCTGATTTTTCATCCAGCACCACCAGTAGATTTACATTTTTGTACAGAGGTAGATGTTTCGATAACTATTGGATGGATTGCCATTGAATTTCGGTCCTGACCTTTTTATGTTCCCCTCAGGATGAATTTTTGATGATTTCTAATGTTTCTTCAAGGGCCAACATTAGACTAAAATTCCAAATTGTCCAATCCGATACCTGCAAAACTAATGACATTCCCATCGTCTTTGTTTCGTCCTTTTTGTTGTGCCTAATTGTGCAGTATTGTCAGAAAAGTGCACTCCACGACCTGAGTCTACTCCAGATCTCTTGTGTGTTTCAAACAGGTTTCAGTGATCCGTACTGCCTCCTGACCATACTGGAGGATGAGGAGGAGAGTCGAACGCGCCGGTCCAGAGCCAAACCTAGCAAGTCTGTTGTGAAGGACGCTGTATCGGATGACAAAATCTACCAGACAGACATAAAGAAGCAGACTCTGAACCCCATCTGGAACCAAACGTTCATACTGTGAGTATAAATGTGTGTATTTATTTGCCAGGATGAAGTGAGTTTTTTTTTTAATTCTCTCTTTCTGGTTCAGAGAGTTCGGAGACGTCGCCGGCGCCAGCTTCCATCTCGAGATGTGGTGAGAAAAACATCCAGGGCTCTGCTTTTCTTTAAAATCTTTCTTCCTTCATTACATTCACTTTAAAATGGCATTTCTGTTTCAGGGATAAGGACGAAGAGGTTTCACTCACACAGAAACTGGAGGAGATCAAAACCAACTTTAACAGTTTAAGAAGGTATAATGTTCTCCCTGTGACTCGTACACAAACAGTTAACCAAGCAAAGCAGGTGAACTCTACTACTTTTACCTGTTTAGGATGATCAAGGAGGCCAAAAAGGAGAAAGGCGCAGATGACTTTTTGGGAAAGGTTGTCCTAAGACTACAGGTAATAAATGTTCTTATTTTCATATCTGCTTTTTTTACTCGTCACTGTCTTTGCGGTCTAATGTCCACTTGTATCATCTCACTTAAGGATCTCCACTGTACTGAAGACAACTGGCACAACCTGGAGCCCAGAACAGAGACGTATCCCAATCGCGGCCAGTGCCATCTGAACCTCAAGTTCATCCATAAAGCAGTAAAGATGTGCAATCCCATTCTGTAATAGCATTAGGGTCTGCGAGAATAAATGAAGAAATGTGCACCAATAAAATGCCTTTCATGGTGAAATGTGTGAAAAAACAGGAACTGGTCTCTGTGGCCTCTAGTGAAGTTAATGACAACAGTGTTCAAGTATAAAAAACAAGCATGTGTTGTGGGACATAGAATATGACAACAGTGTAAATAACTGTACCCACAGGCTCCTGTTTGGGACAAAATTTTAAGACTGGATTTGTGTTTTGTGACTGACAGAGAGACGGGACGCTGAGTGCAGGTCGCAACGCTTACATCAACTACTGCGGGATTCTGCAGCAGTTTGTCCAGGCGTACATCTCCAAGCAGAAGGTGAATGACGCGCACACGCCCAGTTCTTTTTAAAAACCCCACTCACTCACTTTCCTCCATGTTTTCTCAACTCCCCCCGTCTCGTTTGGTCTCTCTCAGAGCTCTACTCCGTGGAAAGGAGCATTGTGTGGCGAGGCCCAGACCCTGCTGGAGCTCTACGCTACGCAGAACGACCTCTCACCTTTCCTTCAGGACCTGGCGTAAGCACCATGTTAACATCTAGCAGACTTACAGCAGATAATGTGCATTTCACATTGTTATCTGGATAAATCATGTTTCTTTAGGGCTGGGCAAGTATTCAATATTATAATCTATCAGCTCTTAGTGGTCTTGCATGTGGTGAAATGAACATATATACAAACACATATTTTACGAAATACTGCTGTCCAAATGAATGATTCCACACAACTTTTATATAAAAACAGAGAAACTACTGGATTGTACAAGAAATTTTTGAAAAAGTGGTACTTCACATACCTTTGCCAATGTTATCCAGAAATTTTGATATTGATAACATGAGTTTTCGAACATATTGCGAGGCTCTATGTTACCACTACAATGCATGCGAGCCACGTTGTCTCTCTGCATCTGTTTGTGGATGTGTGTGCACCTGACAGGAAGTGGGTGGCCTACAGTAAGCTGTACCAGAGTTTGGAGGTGGATTCGTCTGTGCTGTTCCAGCAGATAACCAGCATAGAGTACCACTGGCATCAGCAGGAGCTGCCATACCAACAGGTAAAGGCGTTCACTTCACCGTCTGTGGCGGAAAGTACGTTCACTCAAATACTGTACTTCAGCACAAAATTGTGGTACTTGCGCTTAAATTGAGCACCAAACTTCCATTTTATCCTACTTAATACTTCTACGCCACCACATTTCAGAGGCAAATATATTTTTTAACTCTACTATATTTATTTGACATCTATAGCTACTAGTTACTTTGCAGATTTTACATACATAACATGTGATCAGTTCATAAAATACGATACTACCCAACAATATATAAATTAGTTCAATTAGCTTGTTGTATCTTCTGTAGCGATGATGTGATGATGATGAAGGAATCTCCGCTGACACCGACTTAGTTGTATAAAAAGGTTTATTACAAAAAGTACAGCATCAAAACAAGCACCAAAGATTGCCTGTGAGAGGATCCGAAGCCAATGTGAATCTTCTTTTCGTTTTCCACTCAAACTACACCTTTTAAGGCCTGTTTTAAAACATTCCTACATATTCATGGTATAGCTAATGTGTGGTGACAAGATAGGCTCAGAGCCAACCTCATAACCATACATGGCTATTTTACAAAAAGATAAGGTGGAACATATGGTTCATGTTAAAACTGCTCTCATCTCTTTGGAACTTAGGAAAACAACAACCAAGGGAAGGGACATCCATCTTGGATGGCGCCAGACCTTTGACATAGGCCTACAACATGAACATTAGACACACATGGCAGAGACATCTTTCAGCTCAGACACCTCAAGCTCTACCTTGAACAGCTATAACATTAAAATTATGCTTACATGTTACTGTTTCAGTAAATATATTATGTTGGATTCCTGAATTTGTTTTACTTCTATATTATGTAAAGTATTTTTACACAGTGATACTGGTTGATTACTTAATTGAAGCATCTGAAGACTTCTGCTCATTGCCTACTGCAACCATATCATGAACTTCTCAGTTTTACACCAATTTAAAGAGAATATTCTGCCCTGCGATTTATTTTGTAGACAGCTGACAGCTCTTTCATGGCAGATTGTCCTGGCTCCTTTACTAAAATATTAGAAAGAAACCAGGAGTTTGTGTCTGGGCACACGCCGGTATTGAGAAAGGTGTTGCACTCTGTTCACAGAAACAGGAACTTGGGGATTCTCTTCATGGTTTCCTGCAGTACGGACTGTGTCTGGTGGCCAAATACAGAGACATCTTCCCCCCGACCCCCAGCGCTACTCCCAAACTACACACACTGCTCAGGTACACACAGCCACATGTGTTTATATAACGGACAACATCGCTGTTGTAATTAAAGCATGGATTTAGCAATACATGAGTGTGGCTTCTCTTTCAGAATCTTAGTCCAGATATGTAAGACTCAAGCGTTTCAGAAACTGAACCCAGCGCAGTTTGAATTGCACGACGAGGTCAGCGACGCCACGCAGGTCAGTAATCATACCAATGAGATTATCCCCAACAGTGCGTGGATGTGTGTGGGTCTTTAACTACTTCTAATATGACTTTTTATATCAGAGAGGTACACAGGAGTGGTTCACCATCAAAAAGGGTTTGCATCAGCCAATGACCAAGGTAAAGACAAGCACATCATGGAAGCCTTCACACTGGATTTGAAAGTAAAAGTGATTTTGTTTCTCCATTTGTCTTTCACATTGCTAAAGTCATGTTATGTTTTTTCACCACGCTGACACACAGGACCTGTCAGAGATTGTGAACGCCCTCTCTAGGTTGATTAGGGAGGTGCAGGAAGACATAAAACACAATAAGGATGTCTGGAATAGAGTGTTTGTCAGGTAAGGTGGGACCATTGGACTACCTGAAGTACCAACGTGACTTTTATCCATTAATAGACAGACATTTTGACTTGGTGTAACCGGGTGTAAAGATAAACACTGGTAATGGCTGCATGTGTTTGTTTTTTCCATCATCTTAGTGCCGTGCAAGTGGATGTGTTCACTGTCGTCTATAAGAAGTTTGACTCCCTGGTAAGAAACCGTATGAGTCCCCTCGACAGACTTCTTTTGAATGACTCGGCCTCGTCTCACGTGTTGTCTTTCTCCCCGTCTCTCCTCCGCAGCTCGCAAAGGAGGTGAGGGAAACCTTATCCCTGATCGAGGGGCAGATGGAGCAGCCTCTTGCCAACAGCCTGTTCCCCGTGTACCTGAGCCTGCAGGCCATCCACAAAGACAAGGCTTTCTTACAGAAGAGGTCGGTAGTCATACTCGCACCAGACTCTACAGCAGTTATTCCCAATCTTTTTTCGCCCGACAGTTACCCCCACCTCCCTATCAGAACAAAGGCATCAGGTATTAAGAGTTTTTAATGTTGTTTCAGGGGATTACTCGAGCTGACAAACTTTCAAGAGGGCTTCAGAGAGGCTCTGCCTTACTGGCTGAACCAGGCGTTCAGCACAACTCAGGACAGGGTGGAGAGGGCCGTGCAGGTAGACCAGGTAACACTCATGTTTTGGTGCTTTACTGTTCTGATAAACACGGTTTACGTCATCCACAGGTAGTATTATCCCGATATGTTTTTCAACTGCCCTCACAGCTCCAGCCTCTGCAGTCTGGCGCCGTGCCCATAAAACACAGTTCTTCTGCAGTGGACCTGGTGGCGTGTATCCAGCCCATCTGCCAGCTGTGGGAGCAGCTGTCCTGGCCCGACCCCGAGGAGGCCTTCATGCTCATGGTCAAACTCACTGAGGTACGGCGTCCTGACAACGAACACGGTCCTAGGTGCTCGTTATCTGACTGGTAGTCGGCCCGTGGTCCATCTCTGCTTTCTCTGTGTGCTTCCAGGATGTGTGCAAGATTGTGGTGAACTACTGCCACACCCTGAAGGAGAGGGTCAGGGTGCTGTCTGAGAACTCCGACCACGGCAGCGCCATCAACATGGTAAGGGGCAGGCGAGGAGGAGAGACTCCGCCGGGAAATGTTCCTAACGCTACATAACATCCACCTCGATCCGTTCTCCCCTCCCTGCAGTTGTGCGTGGTGGTCAATGACTTGGAGCACTTGCGGTCCGTGCTGACACGACTTCCCACGCAGCTCAACTGGGCGGGGCTGCGCGATCGGACCCAGAATGTCATAGGGGAGAGCCAGTTCCACAACACTCTGCCCTCGCAGCTTCACCAGGCCCAGGGGGTCCTCGGCCGCGAGATCCGCTCTGCTCTGGACACTCTCGGGAAAAAGGTGGGCCTTTAATAAACATGTAACATTCGATCATGAGCTAAGCCTTTAAAGAGAAGAACCTCCAACATGACCTCCCCCTGTCCGTCTCTTTAGTTAAACACAGACATCGAGACTCATGTCCGGAGCATGTCGACCCGGAGGAGGATTCCCTCAAAGTCCACGGAGGACGTAAGTGACCGGCTCTGCCAGTTCAGCACAAATACAGATGCCATTCCATGCGCGCTTGATATTCAGCTTCTTCTCTGTTTCAGGCCGCAGCTCCTCTGATGCGCTACCTGGAGCAGGAGCTTCAGTACATGAATGAAAACCTGGTTCAAGAGAACTTCAACAGGTTCCATGCATCTTTCATGTTGATTGAATCCATTGTTATTAATTTTTTTGCACTGCGTCACCTCATGACATTGTGCCACTGTTTCTCCTCTCACGTCCAGTCTCCTGACTCCTTTGTGGAATAACTCCGTGAAGATCCTCTACCAGGTGGCCACTCAGCACCCACAGCAAGAGGGGCTCATGGTGTTCTGCCAGAGACTGCTGTACACACTGCAGGTCCGTCCTCAGCCCGGCTGTCTTGACTACCAGGGCAGGGGGAGGCTTTCGTAGTAAAGTAGCGTGCGAAATAGGCTCATTCTTGCTGAGAGGAAGCTATAGCCAGGAGACTTTAAGCTTTTGATTTCCTGTTGTATGAATTTCAGTGCTTGGAGCAGTGCTTCCACGCTGAGGGAAACGGACTCCCTCTGAATACACTCCACTCTGAGGAGTACAAGGCGAGTAACTAAAGACAACAACTACCTGTTTTCATGTCCACATTTCCTCAGACCACAATGAAAAAGAAATCAGCAAAAATATTTATATTTCATCTCTCTCTCTCTCTCTCTCTCTCTCTCTCTCTCGTGTCCAGGTTCTCAAAGCTCACCTGACTCACAACTCTCTGAGCAGCCGGCAGCTCGTGGAGAAGTTCCTTGAAAGGAAGATCTGGGAGCAGGTGAGACAGGCGCCTGCCAGAAGCGCTTCCCTGACCGCGGCAAACTCATGCCAGCTGTTGACGCTGTTGACATACGTTTTTGTTTCTGTTTCTCCCGTATGCGCGGCAGAACGTGTACAGTGGGGAGAAATACGGCGCGGTCACCCTTCTCACGTCCTACAGGAGATCGGACCAAAGACTCAGGGTTGAGGTGTTGAACGCCGTCAACCTCCTACCGATGGACTCCAATGGTAAGTCCATGCAGAACGATCACAGCCATATCGAAAGATTACAGTAAATGTGCCCTGCTGAGCCCTCTCCTGATGGCCTAACGCTTGGATGCTTTTGCCAGGTTTAAGCGATCCGTTCGTGCAGCTGTGTCTGGAGCCTAACCACGTTTTTCCTGAGGTAGAGCCTCGCTGCACTCAGATCAAAAGCTGCGATCTCAATCCCCTTTTTGACGAGGCCTTTGAGTTGTAAGTTGCTGGCCTCATATTTACCAATATTCTATGTCGCTCTCACAAGTGAGCCTGCGCAGCCATTCGCTTTCAAGATGTTTTTGACATTCTCCTTTGTCGCCGCCCTCGGCTCCCCGTCCCCTCTGTATCACAGTCTGGTGTCCCTGGATCAGTGCCAGACTCCTGGGGCCTGCCTGGCGGTGACAGTTCTGGACCACGACACCTTGAGGACAGATGACTTTGAAGGCGAGGCCTTCCTGGCCCTCAAGGGGATACCAGGGGTTGCTGGAGGAAGGGAAGGAGATGGACACAACACACAGCCAGACGCCATCCCTGCTCAGATCAGACTGCCTCTGATGCATCCCAAACCTAATGGTATGATTGGTTAGTGGGTTTAGACCAATGAAGCTTTTTTTTTAAAAAAAATAAAATAAAATAAAAAATTACAGCATTACTGGATTCATCTTCAAGGGGCAAAAAAATGACCTTCTGGGGGCACTATTAAATCCCCTTTTAAATCCCCCTTTCTTCCCACGGTCAGTGCTACACTGTAAACAGATTGAAAACTAGTCTCTCATTAAAAACAGACAATTTGCATTATTCACAGACAGGGTCCATTTTATTCTATTACTAATTTGTACTTAACCAGTCTTTTTATTATTAATTGGAATTTGATGGATAATTTGTGCCCAATTTGTATTTGCTTCTGTGTACATCTTTCAGAGGACAGCATTCTGAGGTTACTGGAGTCCAGAAAAGGAGAGCGAGAGGCTCAGGCCTTCGTGAAGAAGCGAAGACAGAGAGAGAAACAGTCCCAAGAGGGGATTCAACCGTAACAGACACACAGACACACAGACACTTTCTTCCTCCAAAAATATACAATTTGTTTTAATGATCTGTACCAAAAACAAAGAAAAATCCACTCGGAAGGAAACACTGGTGTTGGATGAGTTGTGTGTGGACAGTATCCTCAGCATGGGTTTACCAAAGACCGTCACAGTGATCATGAACACTTTCACACCTGCATTTAAATCTCATACACCTTTACATAGCTGTCTGCTTCCTGATGTTTTGTCTAATCAGTGCAAGAGATAAGTATGACATCACTTAACTATGTGTATATACATATATATAATATGCATATATAATAAACATATTATATATATACATATATAATATATACATATAATATATATAATATATATTACATATACTATATATATAATATATATTACATATACACATACATACATATATACACACACATACATTTATATGTTAGACTACATTTGACATACTGAAATGTCAAAAATTACTACAAATGTAAAAATTTTGGCAGAGAAACCTGTCACACATTGATTTTAAACATAGCAAATTAACCGCTTTTAACAAAAATGTGTATGTTTGAGCTAACATGAACAATGTTTAAGTAAAAATTAAAAATATGTAATTTTAAAGACTACACAAGTTGACTGAGTACATTTGCCTTGATTGTATTAACATGCTTTCCTCTTCCAGTTTATGTAGAAGAATATTAGAGAAAACCTGAGTGCTTTAACAGAGGCCATCTGTTTTAACAAATATTACTAAACTTTTAAATATTTTCTGTTATTATTCAACAGTAATTGACCATTTTAAATTTCTTTTGCTAAAATTAAAATAAAAAACCCTATGGAAAAAGAAATTCAATATAATCTAGACAAGTGCTACCAGAATACTGGTATGATGGCCCCCTTTTGGCTGTAGCAATATAGGATCTTTGTCTGGATGACTGGATGAAAGTTAATATGCCCTTTGAGTGTTTTCAGTCAGACCTGTTTGTTAAAACTTCTCATCACCCTAAAAAAAATAAATAAATAAAATAAAAAATAACCTGCCATGTCATCCATCCATCTAGAAAGTTGTAAGATCTTTGCTGTCACACAATACAACTACATTTGCCTTTTTCCAGAAATAATAGCGCAGTTACTCATAATACCAGAGCAATCACTTAGTTATCCCTCAGCCAAGACGATAATTGTAGTTTTACATTCACTTCTGTGTTGTCACAAAGCATGTGCATCTCATCCGTGAGTACTTTGGGATATACAGTTGCTTAAGTAGAAAATCCTTCTCAGTTAAACTGCTCGTAATGAGGACTGCCCTAACTGTGGATTCTTAGGATTCTGGTTTCTGAGGACTGCAGTTGATAAGGACTTGTCATGAGTGACGGTCTTGATTTCTGGAAAAAGACTAAACTGTTCAACTTTCATATGGAACGCTCTGGAGTTGCCAAAAACCAAATGCCATGGACATTTGTTGTACTAAGGTGACAGCGGACATATTTAAACCTCAGCAAACACACAGAAACTATCCAGATGGATAAATAACACTCTGGAAATGTGTTTCCTTCAGGGTAAGCTTATGCTTTAAAACATATCAAAAATATGATTTAGAACTACGTATGCAAATGTAGTTATAGTTAGAGAAGAAATAACAGCAGGTCTTAAAGTTATTTTCACAAATCAAGAACTGGGGTAAAGAACAGTGTTGCTGGTCAAGAGCAATAACTAGTAAAATGTACTGGTGTTCCATGGGTAACACTGGAAAAATTATTAATTCTAAATTCCACATTAAGAGCTTTCACTTGATGACCTGTGCTCACTAAGCATGCCATTCATCAGTAAACGTCATCTTAAAAAAACAACACCAGATCAGTGCTTGTGTCGTTACCACATTATAAAATGACCTCGACATAATTTTGAATGGCGGTTGAGATCCAAGGCTGGTTTCTGTGCAATCAGGACTGACTGGTCTGGAATCTGTGGTGGTCCAAGTTGGTGATAAGGTCAAGAGAGTTGCTGCTCCAGGGTCTGTTCGGGGCAGAGCGGGCACTCTGTAGAGGTGGAGCAGCTGTCACACTGTAGTCCGTGCCCGCAGGGCAGGGACACTGAGCCCTGCTCTCCACACGTCACACAGCACTGTCTCTGTTTCCGGTACACCACCTTGGAAAACACAGGCAAATATTTAGACATGCTGTTCACCACTATTCCGTGAGCAAAAGGAAAAGTAAGCATCAAGGTAAACAAAGACCAACAACTAAAGCGTGCTAGTGTGCAAAAAAAGCAAAACATAAAACAGTCCTGCCAGAAAGGCCGTGCTAAAGGTCACACAGGATTATATTTCCCAATAGGTGTGTCCATTTTTTCCTGAGGCAACACTTGGTGCTCTGGGAACTTGTGATGTGCATTTGTAATTATTTTTGACACTTTGTAAACCATAAAAATAATCAGGGCGTTGTCACTATATTTCATAACCAAAATAATAAGAAAAGAAATGAGTCAGATAGAGTTTACTTTACGTGTTAAGACTGATCTTTTTAAAGCAAGTATTACTTTATTAACTAAACTACTTATTTAAAAAAAGCCAACAAGCTCTGCTTAGCTACAATGCTGGTGTTGACATGTAGAAACATTTCTAAGAAAAACAATTGAATCAGAACACACCATGTTGGGGCCATACATGTTTAGGTTTACCATGCAGTTGTTTATGCTGACTTACACACATGTAAGTTATGAGTCTGTGGTATTACCTGCTCTACAGCGTGTAAGCAGCTACAGAGCTGAGCCTGCAAACTGAGGACTGACTCCAAGGGCAGTCGGTGTAGGAGCTGGAGTTGGTGCAGTGCTAGATGGGGATTGTCTCCCCTCCTTAAGCTCTCCAGCGCCTCCTGCAGGAGAGAAGCCTGTCTCTGTGCCTCCTCCTCAGCCTGCCTGGCTCTCTCTGCTTCCATGGCTAACCGCGCTGCGTGGGCACGGGACTCCTCTGCATCTGCTTTCAGCGCAGCCCACGACTACAGGAGGCAGAATATGGAATATCCATTAAAACACTGTAATTAATAATGCCCCCAGTTGTTGTAATGTGCATAAAAATGCATCTCTCTCACCCAGCTGTTTTACAGACATGCATGCACACATGCCCCACTACCTACCTACCTGAGCTGTGTGTCTCCAGCTGTGACCCCACTGCTTCAGTGCCCTGTGGGCTTCTTCCAGCTCCTGTTTGAGCCTGGAAGTCTCTCCACAGGGGCCAGAGGGCAGGAGGGTGGGGGGCGTGCCAGGGGAACCCTGGCCTGATGGAAAATGCTCCCAGATATTAGTGCTCATACCATTTAGACCTACAAAGAAAATAATAAATATTAACAAACTCACATTATCCCTCCCTACACCCCTTGATGTCTTAAATCAAATTCCACAAACCTAAAGAGCTATGAGATGGTCCCAGGAAGGTGCTTTCTGATTGGCCCGGTTGCGAGAGGTGAGTAGAAAAGAACGGTGAAGTACGCGGCCTGATTGGGGGAGATGGTGAAGGGGAGCTAAAAGGAGCAGAGCTGCTAAAGGATCCTGGGATATTGACTGGGGCGGAACTCTGAAACTGGCTACCTCCTATAAAAGGCAAAGAGACAAATAATTATGAGTTATGTTGCATATGCATACTTCTACGTGGTGTGTGTTTGTTCTCGTGTCTTTGAAATACCCAGCATAACTCCCACACTGGGCAGAGCAGAGCTGCTCTCCAAGCTCCTCTCCAACGCCGACACACCAAAATCATTCAGGTCAAGATCATCCAGGGCTGACTCTGTAACACACACAGCACGAGGACACTTAGTCAGCATTACAGTCATTTTAGATTCTTGCACAACTGCTTAAAATGGATTCAGAATTTTGTACATCCCCACTTACCGACAACTGACTCTACGGTCTCACTGGTGGGGTAAAAGGGCAGGGCGTTGGCGTTCATGCCTGAGGAGATGCCGGATCCCGGGGGTCCGAGAGGGGCGGGGCTGGGCGGTGTGGCGGCCAAACTGGATGGGATGCTGGAGGACAGACTCAAAGGGCTGCCCACAGGCAGAAACACCAACAAGTCCTGGAGGAGAGCGAAAGTGGAATGTGGAATTTGAAAGAAACAGGTGTTAATTTATTCTTAAGATTACTAATTACAAGAAACGTATGAGATTTTGTGGACCAGCTGGAAGTATTTTAGACTGCATTAAAAAGATAAAAAAAGAACCACCTTGAGTTTGAGGGTGTAATTGTACCTGTTTGCTTTGTGTTGATGACAATTCTCTGTGGCGCTGCTCAAGAGCAAAACTCCTTTGCTTAGCCTGAAACCACAAACAATACAAGAATGATGCCATGAAAACATGCAGGATGGATAAGCCTTTTTGTCGTAACTATGACATCAGTCAAGACATTTTCTTTTGTTTCATTTCAAAGTATCTCATAGTGCCCATGTCCCCCTTTTTCTTTGTCGCTTTCACCTGATCCTCCCTCTCAAATCCTGGCGCTCTGCAGTACCCTCCCTCTCCTGCCCAAGGAGACAGAGGCTCCGCTCCTCCACACATGTCCTCGCACAAAGACAAAACGCTGCCCAGCAGACCATGCTCCGCTACACGTGACCCTGTAGTTGGGGAGAAGGGGTCTGAGACGGAATCGGAAGCAGACCCCATGTTGTGTCTGCTGGGACTTGAAGAGGCTTCCTGGACAGGGAGAGGGTCTGGGGGTCTTGGGGGTGGAGGGGAGCTTGGTGTGGGGAATGATGGTTCTTCTGGAACAAAGGGCTCTGAAGGAAGTTTAAAAAAGCAGACATATACAATGTTAAATTCCAAAATGTGTAATCAGATGGTTGTTGAGAGGTGCTTAGAAACATATTGTGGGGACTTACTTTCAACATGAGCAAAGGCACAGAAGGGCCCTCGGGGACAGCTGCCACACTGCTGCATGTCATTACACTTACTGGATTTATAGATCTGTGACAAAGCAGAAAGTCAACACATGTTGATATTCATCTCCCGTGATTTCTGATCGATTTTCTGTAAGGTATCTACTGAAAGAGACAAACCTCTGGGTGGAACTGTTGTTCTGTCCGTGTGTGGCAGTACTGACATCCCTCTGCTCCCTCACATTTACTGGGATCCCCCCACTCCTCACTCTGTTTCACAGCTGGACATGGCAGCGCTCTGTGGCAGAAGAACAAACAAGAGTGGTTGTTAAAACAGGTCCCCAATAGGGAAAAAACGACACATCCTCAACTACAAATATTTTTATTATTCATGATGCAATGGAGCACCTGTATTTGTGCTTGTGCGGGCTGCGCCTCCTGTCTTTGCTGTTATGGTAGTACGGACAGGCGTAACCTTGGCGGCACAGACGGGGTGGTTTCTTACAGAGTTCTGTCTTGTAGTGGGACAGCACGTAGTTGTTGTCTAAAGAGTTGAAACACAGAGACACGGGGGCAGACAATGAGTCAGGCAGATGGTGAGGGCTGGTCAGGAGTCATCACATCAAGATCAAGCCTCCAAACTCACGGATCGGTCACTCAAACTGGACTTCCTGGATCACATTTCTTGTCTCACCAGTACTTTAAACAACACAACAGCTCTGTTCTGGTTCTGAACGCCTGCTGAAGAGCTGTTAGACAGATTTACCTTGCCAGCGTGGTTCCTCGCTCAGGATCTTCTCTATGAGGGCTGTACTTGCTGCCTGTCCTGACTGTCCATCTCCTCCACCTCCCTCTGTAGCCCCCGAGCCTCCCTGAGAGTCCATTACCTGCACTTCCCTGTAAAGTCCACAGTGTAAAAAGACTGTCAACAACTACAGCACAGATACACATACAGAAACTGAAATCAAGTCATGGGTCATTTGGTTACATGTTTAAATTAAGTTCTTTTGGCACCTGATATCATAAACAGGGCTGCGCAGGTCATGTGATCCGTGTGCAAAGGCACAGTGGGAGCCATTTTTGCTGCAGTGGCCTTTTGCATCAGTTTCATGGATGCATGATCCCGTCTTGTAGTAGCGGAGGTGGTATCTGCGCTCTGTGTCACCTGCTGTCCGATGTAGAAAAGGACATCTGAAACACACATGAAAAAAAGCACCTTCATAACATGGATACAAACATACAGACATATAGGTCTTTTGAGGTAAACACTGTAGAGTATACGTATACTGCAGTGCTTCCGTTGGTAACATTTTGGCGCCACAGCTGAAAAAGAAAAGGAAAACAAAACATTTTGCGATCCATCATCTAATCAAACACCTTGGTGACTCGCCCGGTAAGCCTGATTACCGTAAAAAGTATTTTAAGAGACTTTTTATTAATCTTCTGTGGGAGCAAACACAATACAAAGACTTTCAGTAACTATAATACAGCAGCCGGAGCTTATCTACACACTTCATGGCTGACTAAAGTATTGTGACGACCGCTAATGCCATATACTCGTCTGTGGCTGCGGCAGCATTCTCCTCTCATACACTGAGAGAGACTCACTTCCCACAACAAACTCACCAAACTAACTCTCTCTCTCTCTCTCTCTCTCTCACACACACTCACACACACACACACACACACACACAACACAAGTGCAGTTACATTGTGCTAACCTAGCGTGTTAAAAAACGTATTTATCAATGTCACTAAAAATGATTGTTTTCATTTATATAATATATAAATGAAATATAAATATATTTATATATTGTATATTTATATATATTTAATTTATATATTGACCTTGACAGACAGATAGGGAACATGAATTGAACATAGCGATGGAAGAGAAAAGGAGAATTCCGGGAGGGACAGAGGAGGAGATAGAGAAGAGAGGAAACAAGGAGAGGAAAGTGTACAGGCCTTTGCCTGCACAGGAGTAGAGAACAGGAGAGGAGAGGGAAGAGGAAAGAGACAGAGAGAAAGATAGTAGTACCCCCATTCACCCCCACAGCAAATCTCTTGTTCCACAGGACACACTGTTTTATATACTAGCGCTGCAAGTTATGATTATTTTAATTATTCATTAATATGCTGCTTGATTAATCAATAAATTGTTTTGCTTGTAGAATCATGAAAAATACTCATCACAATTTCCCAGAGCCAAGGGTGAAGTCTTACAATTGCTTTGTTTGACTAACATTTTAAAAACCCCATATTTTCCATTTAAGGTGATATAACAGAGAAAAGCAGCAAAATCCTCACTCTTTAGAGGCTGAAACCAGCAACAGTTTTGCATTTTTACAGTGACTCGAACAATGTAATTGTATTTCAATGTGTTGTGTCCTCAGGTAGTACTCAAGTAGTACTTAGACTAAAAGTCTCTTCCCACCTCTGTGTAACGGTGACGAGAGCTGGGAGAGGAATCATTTGAAATGTGAACCAAGTGGTTCATTAGCATGTATTGAAGACATCCCGGTTTGATCCTGAATCAACTTCCATCCCTTTACATTTACATTCCCTTTGTCTGTGATTGTTCTCAGAAGAGTGTCATAAAGACCATGAAGGCTCAGCACATTTCAGTCTAAAGGAGACTGAAAATGGCTATGTTCAGGTGCTAATGATTATGCATCAGACACCATTCTTCCACGGTGTTCAACTTGACTCACAATTGTGAATAGAGTGTATCCTCAATCACTACTCCCCTGACTTTCACAATGGAAAAGGGTCCTTTTCCATGTATGCCATGTCATTCAGAATATAAATGTAAAAGGCTTACAGATGTTAGAGATGAGACAGAGACAATGCTTTGGATACCAGCAAGATGGTCTATGGAGTTTCTAACAAAAGACCAAGAAATTCTTTCAACACAAGCTACTTTTATACACAAAAGACCCACTTCAAAAAGTGAAACACTGTGTGCTTTACACAAATGTCTCACAGTCAGTCAACCATAACACTTCCCCTTTACAGAAGACCCTGATATTCATGTTAAATGTATGGGTGTATTGAGGGGCTCATGATAATGAATACAAACATGACGTGAAGCAGTCTTGTACAACACTGACATCTCAGTTGCACTCACTCATCTCCATCGGGGCAGGTGCCTGTTCCCTCATCATATTTGGTACAGTAAACATCTGGGCTGTAGTTGAAGGTCCCGTCCCGTCTGCGGATTGGCCTGCGGCGCCGCTGGTTCAGGAAGTGCCAGTGGAAGCAGGAAAAAGGCCTGTGTTGTGTGCATTTGTGCTGCACGAACAGGGGGCACTGCTCTGTTCTGAACTCCTTCAGATATCTGGGAGAGAGGGATGCAACAAGAGAGAGTGGAATACATTGTTAGACAATGTTAATATATTTTACACTTTCTTACAATAGTGCATTCACATTTATTTATACATTAAATAACATTGCTTATAGTGATTCTTCTTCTGGGGATCCCTATCGGTCTTATTCTCTGCTGCTGTGACCAACCTCTTCCCCGGAAAAGCTAATATATAATGTAAGTAAACTAACATGAAGCTCATGCAGCAGAGAGACATCTTCACAAATACAGAACTTGCCAGAACTGTGCCACAGAGCTTGTAAGAAATGGCTCCTGTTTCTGAGTTACGTTAGGCCTCTTTCAGGAGAACTGCTCCGGTTTGTTAGCACATTATCGCTGAATAGGCTCCGTCCACTCACTTCACAGAATACAAAGTTTACAATTCGCTCGTTTTTTCCAAAAACAATTTAGCTGTAGTTTGGTTTGTGGAACCACATGTGAGGTTGTGTACACTTAGCTAGCTAATCCAGCTAACTGGCTACGTACGTGTAATGTTGAGGTTTCTCGGGCTGCACGTTCAACACGGTTGCGGGAGATGTCGAGCCCCCAGCGGGCGAAGACGAAGAGGACGAAGAGGGTCCCCCGGTGGTCGTCGCTGCCGAAGATGGCGGGGGCTGCGAGTGCGTTTTAGACATTTTACCCGTTTGAAGCCTAACAACAAGAAGCTTGTTTTTAGCTTACTGGCTAGCTATTCTCATTAGCTTCGAAATCCGCATTCTACAGCGATGTGAGCCTGCGCGAGGCAGGAGGAAGTAGTAGCAAACGGACAGCACGGCACTATGGGACATGAAGTTCCGTCATAATTAAGCGAGTGATGTGCCGATTATGAAACACTTGACGACATTAGATCATTCACCGTGAGAATGCGTTACATACACCCGCTTTGTAGAAAACTGAAAACTGAAATATTAATGAGCGACAGAGTTCACGATTGTGTGGTTTTCTTACTGCGTCTTTTCTATTGGCTGAACCGTATGTCCACTTTCGAAGGTGAACCAATGAGCGTGTAGTGTTTGACAAACATGACGTCACGTAAGTGTATTAATAATCGGCCTCAGCCGCCCTCCCAACACAGACCGGTTTTGTTGTCAGTGGACACGCTCGACGATTTCTTCATATTACCCGACGACCTAAAGGTAAATATCATTGATTTCCTTGGCACGTAATGAGCTTGACGCCGTTATTACTGTGGTGTAACGTTATCGTGTGTGTGGGTGTCGCGTCTCTGTTGACGGGCAGTGTTTGGCCAACGAGCGGAGGTAACCTGTCGACTGGCTAACGTTAGCGTTAGCTAAAAATAGAACAATGGAGTCTCTTACCGTTGACGTTTCCAGTTAAACGTCAACTGTTCGCTCGTGAGAGTGAAACTGGAGCTCGTGAACAAGCCGTTGGTTAGTCTGAGTTAACCGTTGAGGTTGACTCTGGTTATTTTATACGACGAGCCGTTAGCCGAGCTAATTAGATACTGAAGCTAATGTTGCCTGAACTGAATCGGGGCAATGTCGCCTGAGGGTGACATGAGAAGCTGCGAAAATGGCGAAGTCGAGAAGCAAAGACTGGCTGGCTGGCTGGGCTGGTTCAGGCGACGACTGTGTTGACGCTGGCCACTGACGGCTGCCTTGGGCCTCCGAATAGGTGAAATCGTTTATTTCAGTGGCCATTGTGCCATTTATTTTTTTTTTTAAAAATACATTATTTATAAATGTTAGACAGCTATCACCGTTGAGTCATTTAAATGGTTTACGGAGCGTACTGGCGCAAACCCGACGCCTCCCAACCTTGGGGGAGGGGAGCTGTAATAAACGCTAGGCTAGGTTAGCATCTTGACAATTAATACCGGATCCGTACGCGTCGGTCCTGCAACATTTATTACTGAAATCTATCACCGCGACGGATTTTAATCGCTGTTCCTTTACTATATTTAGTAAGTACGAGATGGCCCGTACCAAGCAGACTGCCCGTAAATCTACTGGAGGAAAGGCGCCAAGGAAGCAGCTCGCCACCAAGGCAGCCAGGAAGAGCGCACCGTCCACGGGCGGAGTGAAGAAGCCCCATCGTTATAGGTTTGTTGTACTACTGTGTGTGTGTATGTTCTCATTTTCTGTTAAATTCATTGCGTGCAATGCATTCAATGTTGTCATAAAATACGTTGTCTAGGCCTGGAACTGTGGCTCTGAGGGAGATCCGTCGTTACCAGAAGTCCACGGAGCTGCTCATCCGCAAGCTGCCCTTCCAGCGTCTGGTGAGAGAGATCGCCCAGGATTTCAAGACTGATCTGCGCTTCCAGAGTGCTGCCATTGGAGCTCTTCAGGTATATAATATATGGAATTATTGTAAAGTTTTTGTGAAACTGTAAAGTTGTGGTACTGGTGGACGTAGTTGCTGTGAATCTTACACCTGTTTGGCTTCTCTTTCATAGGAAGCCAGTGAGGCTTACCTGGTGGGTCTGTTTGAGGACACCAACCTGTGCGCCATCCACGCCAAGCGTGTCACCATCATGCCCAAAGACATCCAGCTGGCTCGTAGGATAAGAGGCGAGAGGGCCTAAGCAGCCGGTGGCAGTGACAAATGATCCTATTTATCGTACTTAACCATTTTTGTGGACATTTTTATTTCTTGGGTATTTTTTTATAAAATTTCTTTTGGTTTTTTGTAATTTTAGATTGGGACAATTCATCCATTCCACAAGCCTGAGTACACTTAGGGTAGTTGGAAATGTTGTGCAGTAGGAATATCTACCTATTCCATCATGGTTCATTACTACATGTTACAGCCATCATACACCCCTCACGTTCTTTGTGGGTATCAGGCCCCCTCTGGGGATGGAGTTGTCTTTGGCGTGAGGATTAATTCTTCACATCTTCCATGGGGTCCAGGGTTTCTTCCCATCTACCATTTACCACAGAATGCCAGCATGTCTTGCTCAACAGGTCTCACTGCAGAGTCTGGGTATTGGCTACCACGGTTGACACTCTACACTCAGTGACGAGGAGCATGGCCACCCTTCTGTATTTTTCTGGACTGCTTTTTACATGTTTTTCAACATAAAATCTTGGCAGCTACATTTAATACTATTTATGAAAAATGTTGTCACATGTCTTTCTATTAAAGGTCTTTATGAGTAGAAAGCCTTGTGTTCTGTAGTTGTGGTATTCAGACACTAATGCTGTGTGTGTATATTCATTTATTTACACCCACACAAGAGTTGACCACTGTTGATGAACTGTCATACAAACCACTCTGTGTGCTTGAACCCAGTAGCTGTAAGAAAAACACAACATAAGCGTGTAACACCTTTTTTAAATGTAAAGAATTATAAATCCATTATGTAAGGGTTCACAACTGTTCTGCCTCACCAATGCGGCAGACAATCTCATCACACTCCTTGATGGTGCTGGCTTGGAGCGCCACACAGCAGAAGCCCGTCGACTGAGGGGTATCTGGGGAGTCTCTGTGAACAGAGCCAATCATATGCTTAGATGACATCTGGGTCCAGCCAATGACAACAGGGCTATACTGTCTTGGGTATTACATCACCACATCTCTATGGTGGGGTGTGTCCTAAACTACAGCAGGCATTAGGACGAGAGCAGGGATTAATGGATGTTTGTTTTCTTTTGGCAGCTACTGCAAAATCAATGAGATCTGTTGTGCAAAGGTTTGATATGTTCATTCAATACTTACGCCACACAAAATGCAAATATTGTATAGTCTGGTTGACCAGATCTCCCCACACAAGAAATCTCTGGATAGTGGTGTTCGAACAATTTCTGAGGAAACATGAGGACAGTTGGTTATTGATAGTTGTCAAGCAATATAGCGGTCATTAATTCTGACATACACCACATTCGTCTCATTACCAGTTTACTGCTCTTGTCTGTGCATGTCAAATGTGTTTCTTTCATATCTAAAAGCACCTCCTGTGGAAAGAAATTACAGATTGAGTACGTGTTGATATTGACAAGCCAAGTGCTTTACAGAACATGACAGAAGCTAAAATGCCCTACGGCAGGGGAGTGGTTTCTCTACCTTGCATGGCAGGTTTTTCTGCAACACTTGTGTAATGGCGTGCTGCAGCACCTCCTTGCCTCCAAACTAAGACAGGATGAGACCAGTTATCACATTAATGTTATGTGAGAGGCTAGCATGTGTATACACAAAAAATAAACATATACTGAAGTGTAAAGCAAATGTCTAAATTTACCATTCCGATGTTTGCCTTTCCCAAGAACTGCACAATGTACACAATCCTGTTGAGGAGAGTCAAGTCAGTGTCATAATGTATAGACAACACTTAGGGAAAACGTTCCTTAAATCCTCTTTAAAGATTTGGTAACTAACTTGCCTTCCCTCTTTGAGACACTGTGACTGAGAGGTTTTTTTGGTGGCCGGCTGCTGGGAGGGAGCGGGACCAAGCTGTAGGGTGGGGTGCTCCATCCTCAGGGCCCGCAGGAGTTTGATGAGGGGCCGATACACCGTCCCATCCTGAGCCCTCCAGCGCAGAACGCTGATGGACAGAGGGCAGCCCTTCAGCCGAGACAGAACCACACCTGCCTGGGACGACAGAGAAAATGTGCTGTACCTCCATGTACAACAACTTCTGCGAGTACAGTAGCGAATGTAAACACAGTTTTGAGAGTGGCCATTGTCTCATGGGTTCAGCCAACAGGACAATACACACAGAATGTGAGCTGTACTGCTCTCATTTGTCGCACCTGTTTAGTTGCTGCCTTATCTATCTTCAAGTGGGATCGTGTTCTTTACAAGAACAGTCCTGTACGCCCACACAGGCTATGCTGGGAAATGCGTAATGTCACTAAACTCCATGTATTAATGAAACTGATAAAGCCTTAGCTGTCTCTCCCTAACTGGTGCCACTTATCAGGGAGATGTCTACCAGGCCTAACAAACAAACCTAAGAAAAGTCAGGCGGGCACATGGTGATGAGGGCACCTATAAGAGGCCCTCAGTGTGAAGCTCAGATCACTGCACATGAGTTCTGTGATGGCTCTGGTTTAAATCTGCTTTTATTTATACCAGCCACACTGTGGGGACACAGAGCAGGACACGTGTCTATGCATGTCACTGGTTATGACTTTAATATATAACACTGCTTGTTTTGAGGATACCTGTCCATTCTTGGAATTCCTCAGCGAGGTCCCGTTGATTTCATCAATAATGTCACCGGGACAGACAAACTTGTCGACGTGAGCCTGACTTCCAGGCATCAGGTCGAGGACGAAGACGCGCCCACTGAGATACCTGAGAGACAGACAAGAGGGAGGTGACGCAGCAGGTTGGACAGATCTATTTATGAGTAGATATACTCGATGGAGAGAAAGTATTTTGTAGAGCGGGCGATACAAACCTCAACACCATCCCCACCTCCCGACAGGGCACTACTTCATATGTTTCACACACCTGGAGACATACACAAACAATCAACAGACCCTCTCTCACATTCTGCTGAGCTCCATTATCTCACTGCAATGTGTCCTTTTCCATGCATGTACAGGGATCTTCAGTTCCCATAGCCACTAAAACCATGATAATATTGTTGTACGCTGTGAGTTAGTATAATCATTGTTTTTTACCGGTAGGAGCCAGCTCTCATCCAGAAAACTGCAATTCTGTGTAAAGAAACCAGAGGTGGTCATTAATGTAGTTTGAATGGTTAAACAGTTGCTTTAACCAAATCATATTCAGCATTAGTCAAGGTTATAATTTGCAGGAAATTCTTGTGTGTGTGTGTGCACGAAAATATTAAAACTGGAGCATTTTGCAAATTTTAATGGTATAAATAAAGGAGTTGCTCTGACCTCCATGTCCAGTTTGAACTCCATGTGAGAGAGGACAAGCAGCAGGGACATGAAAGGCTCTGGAAGAGAGAGAACATTTGTTGTTGATGTTGGACACCGAATGGCAGTGGTGACAAGAATTTCCTCGGCCTTGCTCCGCATTTAGGGGTAACAATCAGATATTATAGTATAAAAGCCTCACCCACAAATTCCTCATTCCTGAGCAGTGACATTGTCGGACTGTACCACTGGAAGGGAGAGAAACAGTATGAGTCCAAGCTGTACGAGAGACTCACGTACATTTCAACCAGCTTTGTTGATGGGCATGTTTCGGTGGACACTTTGCCCAGAGCACCCAACAGCGCCAGGAAAAGACACATATGGGCAGCCCTAGAAAAAGGCATCCATCTCTAAATATACTTCATTATAGAAAATGTATCTGGTCCATGTATCTGACCTCCAGGACTCTGGGTGTGTGCAGCAGGTGTGTGATGAACTGTGGCAGAGCTTTGCGGCTGAGGGCCAGTCTGAGCAGGTAGCGGCCTCGGCCCTGAGCTGAGAGCAGCTTCCTGCAAACTCTGGTCTGCTCCACCGCCAAGGACAGAGCAGACAGCCTGCACACACACGCACCGGCAGAGACAACAGGCGTTAACCAGGCTTGAGATAGTGCTATTGTCAGTAGAGCAATGTCAGAATGTTAAAAATGCACTTTATGTTACGCGCAGGATGTTGTTACCTGCCACATGCATCATGGTGGGTAAGCTGTTCAAAACACTGCCAGTAGTCTCTGTGTACCAGACTGAGAACCGGCTCTAGGGGCAGAGCAAACACACTCAGTATACTGCAAAGACGTATTTCACATGTAGTGCTTCAGATGATTAAGATATTTAAAATCCATCAAATTCTGCCCAAAAATAGTGTTTTTATACACCGATTATAAACATCCCAACATATGTAGTTGTTAATGCCAGCTGTACAAGCTTGCAATGTCGCTATTTGTTCTCGGCAATATATTAGGAAAGAACATTTCTTTTTAACAAACATGTACAAATGTGGTATTTGCACATGTGATGGGGATACTGACGCTGGAGCCCCTTCCTGAGGACCAGCTCAAGCAGCTCACAGCAGGAGGAAAGGTGAGGGTTGGTGTCTGTCACCATCTCTCCATCTGACTGCAGGTTCAGGACACACACTGGGAGGGGAAGAAGAAAAACACACACGCACACACACACACACACACACAGAGGATCTGTTGTCGTTCCAGCCCAAAATATACACGTTTTTCATGCAACCTGCGTGATCATCGACACTAGTACAGAAGAATATAAACCGCCCGGCAGATACTGTTTAGGTCAAATAAGTAAATAAATAAATAATGCTTCTGTCTGCAACAGAAATACACCTGAACTGATCGTGACAGTCGTTTATTTGCCAACAGGTCAGACGCCCAGCGCAGGGCGCAGCAATCAGCTGCCTCCGAAACCTGAAATCCTGACCCAATAACACCACGACTGCACTTATTTCGGACCCTTACCTTTGAGAGTGCCGAGCAGGGGGTCTTTGGGTGCCATGTCTGAGGCACCAGCCGTGATGAGAGGCTGCTGTCGCTGACCGCACACGCAGCGAGCCTCCTCCTGTCGGTTAGGCGATCACGCTTCCGCGTAACATACCGAGACACCTTCCCACAGCGCAGCGCCCGGGAGCCTGGACAAACACACGCTGTGTTTGTCACGGTTTATGTCATCAAACACCTGCCGGGGGCTGCACGGGCTCACAGACGCTAAAACCCGCGGAGACATGGAGGGCTGACGGGCGGTCGGGACATCTGCGGCTCTGCCTTCAACCCGGACCCCCCGCCGTGCTGCCTTCACGGACTCCCTGTAGGCTGTACCCACCGTAGCCTCATTTCCAAAATTCGCGCGTTTTATTAGTTAATTAATCTTTATTTTTTTAGACTAAAACATAATTTAATTCCCTATCAGGCCGCGGTCTCCCCCCCGGGGCTCCGGCGGAGCTGCGGCGCCCCCTCGCGGCCCTGCGGCCGAACCGCAGCTCCGCCCGCGCGGCGCGGCGCGGAGCGGCGGGATTAGAGCGCGCGCCCTGCCCGTCCGCGCTCTCGTGCCGCAGTCGGAGCTCGGGGCGAAGCGGCGCAGCTGTGCGGGCCGGCGGACACACGCACACACACGGCCTCCCGCAACAAGGTCAGACCCCGCGTTTGTCTCTAAATGTTCGTTTAAAAAGAGGGAAACAAAGGGCTGAAGTGCGCCGCTGCACTTCAGCCAGATAAGTAGTTCTTTGTATTTTGGAGAACACAGCCTCGCGCGCGCGAGTGCAGTTTTGTGCGTTTTTTTATTTGTGGCATCAACATTTCAAAATGATGCATTTTGACGACATGATGCAGTATAGGAGAAACCTTCAAAGTGTATAGATATCTTTTTTTTATTTTTTTTTACGTTCTTTCAGTTATCGCACACAGTTATCAACCACAACAACAGTAGCAGGTTGGTTACTCCTGTCTCCTATTGTTGTTGTGCTCGTTGTGGTTTGTACTCTGTTTTGTTTTTGCTGACTCGCTCGATATAGTCCCGATATAGAAAGTCACTACCTGGGGTTTTGCACAGCGACGGCACCGGCGGTAATCCTGGATTTCCTCTAATCTGCCAGCTCCTCTGCCTCCTGCACGCTCTGCAAACATAAAAACCCTCCAATCTAAGCAGGAGTGCGTGTGTGAAGGTTTCTCCTCGCAGTTTGACGGACCGCTCATGTCATGACATATTGCACTCCCTTATTTACTCTGTATGTATGTATGTATGTATGAGGAGCATCACTGTATCTACTGAATGAGTTAACAGGCTCAGTGTCACAGCACGTGTCATGGCCTCACTGGGCTAAAGTTAACATGGAGTGTTAAACATTTGTATTGGCATGTGACTCTTTCTGGTTTATTCACTTGTGTAACAAAGCCCCTGTGACAGTGTGCATTGTGAAGTCCTTAGTCGTCGTCGTCGTCATGAGGGAAAAAATATCCACTTATGCACAAAACGGATGTTTTAGAAAGAAGCACTGATTTTGCGGCTCATCCGTCCTCACAGATGAGCCTGACGTTGCTCACTAATGTGACGTTTGCCAAAGTCCTCAAACTCCCCAGGTCCATGTGTGCTCTTCAGTCCTTGGAAAGTCAGTGCAGCGGCGTCCTTTTGGCTCAGCTGCCACCCCTACATCACAGAAAGAACAGCAGACTCCCCCCCCCCCCCCCCCACCCCCCCGTCAAAGTGGTGTGCAGGGGCGGACTGCTGAATCAACAGCAAACCGGTCCAACGAACCCCCGCATCCTCCACACTGTTTGAAAAGCGCCCTCTCAGATCTCTTTGGGAATGCATTTCTAGCTTCAAGGCCACGATCGAGAGCCATGCATCCACCCACACACGTCCGGAAACCCTGTTACTGTGCAATATTTTTTTGCCTGTTTTCTACATTGCTACTCACTTTGTCGCTTTGTGTGTGAGTGTGTGTGTGTGTGTGTTGAGTGGGTGGGCTGTCTCTTATCCCTCTTCTACCAATGTGTGGCGCCTCTTTACTCTCCTCCTCCTCACCCAATGATAGCTCAGTGCCTAATAATGAGCTCCCTGAGGACTCCCAGTGCAGAGCCGTGATGAAACTCCTGCAGTGCTTTTCTCCCTCGCTCGCTCTCTCTCTCTCTCTCTCTCTCTCTCTCTCTCTCTCTACACACACACACACGTACCTTTCTCCACCTCTCATAAATTACAGATTTCTGCCCTCTCATCAGTTTGCGTGGGCTTCAGTCAGCCGCACTTCAGCTCCGGCTCTGGACAGAGTGAGTGCCAGCGTGCTGAAGCTTTTTATCGCCGTACCACAGGGCATCGGCCTCGCTCTCCGGCTGCCAGCATGATGAAGGACTGCCTGCAGTTCCTTATCGAGCCGGCCAAAAAACTCAAGATCCGACTCAAGGTACAGCCACTCGGCTCTGTTCTCCTCTGGCAGCACAACTTTCGCACACCAAAATGCACTTCAAGTCAAATGTTTTTCCCCTTTTATCCTCCTTCTCTTTGCTCCAGGAGTCTCGTAAGCGAGTGAAACTTGAGAAGAAGGAGCCGCTGGTGGAGAGTCAGTTATTTATTATGGAACTGGCCCGAGAACTCAACAAAATCTGCCAGGTAAGCGCTCCTCTTCCTCTACCCCTTTTCCTTTCTGCCGCAGACGAGCGTGCGCCCGCTCTACATCTCATCTGTGTTAACTTGTGTCGCCACCCCAGAGGTCAAACATCCTCGGTCACATCTGGACCAGCGAGGACGTCTGGCCGGCCAGCGTGTGTCGTGATTTCATCGTGGAATGGGCTGCCGTGCTGGAGAAGAGAGTGCAGGTATGTTTGGCCTACAGTTTGTGTCATCAATAACTTGATCAGCTACATGCTTTGGTGTGTCCACTATGACGCCTTTAGATGTCTTGTTTTGTCCGGGTGACAGTCCAGAACGATGTTTAGTTTGATATGACATAAAAACAGAAAAAGTCATATTAAAGAAGCTGAAAACAGCATTTCTTTTTGATTAATTTGATCAAAATGTTGAAGGCTATGTTTCTGCTGACTGATCGCTGCAGCTCTACTTTAATGCGTGTGTCTCTTGTTCAGCCGAGGATCATCCTGTCCGACTACCAGTATGAGAAACCAGAGAAGAAAGACTGGAGGGGACACCTCCTCTGCATCCTGGAGGCAGGGGGGGAGTGCGACATGGGGCCCCACAAACGTGTCATCATGGACTGGACGCAGGAGATTAAAAGCAGACCTCAGGTGACTACGAGGTGGTGGACGCTGATGATACTGTGTGTTTTTTTTTTTTTTTTTTCTTTCTTGCAGAATGGGTGGCTGGCTGGTGATTAAAGTCTGACCCAGTTCCCTCCTTGCATCTGATAAAGATGATTAAGCTGAACCCTCCCGTTGACAATCATCCCATGATACTCAGAGTGCGCCGGAGCCACCATCACAAGTTAAACTGTGCTCATTGTTTCTAACTCACTCTTTCCAGCCCACCGTGTGGCCGGGCGAGCCCGTGCTCATGATGCTGGATGACCTGGAGTTCCAGTGGAAGAGGGGTCGTCTGCCCAACCTGCTCCCCGCCATGGAGCTCGTCATGCTGGCCGTGCTGAACGCAGACAGCCCCGTCAAGGTCTGGACGTCTGGCCACGATATTTCCCTGATTGGATTGTGTTGAATATTCGTGTTGTGCCAGTGATAGGATAAGCGGTGTGCTAACAACTCATTTGCATGATGCTGTCAGTTCGATATGTATGTGTGCTGCGTGACACCCAGTCAGGTTAATCTCTTTATCTCATTGTGAAACTCACCTTGGCCTGCTTTGTCTTTACGTTCCCATCGTCTACCTTTTATGTGTGTGTGTGTGTTTAGGAGGATGTGACCAAGCAATGGCTGGTGAGAAAGCAAAGGAGCCAGAGGATTGGTGAGTGCACCTGGAGCATCTCCTGTTAATTTAAGAAAGTGTTAAAGATAAAGAGCAATAAACAAAACCGCACCTTAAAAAAAAATCTGCCAATGATTACAACAGGATGTGCACGCAGCAGCACTATCGACTTCATCAACCTCTTTAGCAGGAGTCAGGCATGAGTCATTTCCATTAGAGCCAATCTGGTTCGATATGTGATTGAAGGTGGATTTGTGTGAGTGAAACTCTTTGATTGTCTCTTTGTCATCACTGTCTCCTTTCAGACGCTGTCCGCTATGTCCCCCACAGTGGTGAGTAGAAATCCTGAATATTGTTGAAGTGAATTACCCTGAAATGAAATCACTATGCGAGTTGCAAGGCTGCAGCCGTCAGTAATTTTCATTATTGATTAATCAGTGGAATGGATATGATCTAAAATCTACTGTGCGTCACTGATATTGATTTTGATTTATCATTGAATATAGTACGACTAGCCAATAATTCTTGACTTGTTGAGCTGGTTGGTCTGTTAAACATCGGTTGTTGTTGTAGCCATTTACAGTTTCATCACATGGAATTCTGAAAATGTATTATAGTAGTAAATTTAGGTTGTCAGGATATCATTATTTCATTATAATGATCATAATTTAGTATATAAGATGTCAGAATGTGATGGAAAATCACCATCATGGCCGAATATGTTTTTGAAATTGCTTGTTTTGTCCCCAAAATTAGAAAACCTTTTTTCTTAATGTTTAACCTGTGTTTTGGCCACTTTTGGGCAACAGAAACGAGCTGTAAACACAACACCAAAGTATTATCACCGTATGAGGTCGATGTTAGCAATCAGTCCCTTATTTATATGTCCAGCACACCATGAAGCAACATCAGCATATATTCGGAACCGTGTTTGTGTTTACCTGGTAAATGAAAGTTCAATCTTCACTCTCCTTTTAGCTATATTTTTGGTCTCCATCACCTGCTGAGGGAAATATCTGTCTCTTTGGTTTATCAGAGCCGTTTCACTGAAAACAGCTCTGATAAGCAGTCAGGTGATAATTCTCTGCAGGTTCACCACTGTGAGCTGCTTTCACATGACACTTGATCTGTTGATAATATAAAATATATTATATAAATATACTATATACTATACTATATAGCAGCTTTTAAGAGTCTCTCTAATTTTTCTTTACAGTGTGGAATTGGATTTGTGATGCTGCAGGTATGAAAACCCTTTACAAACCCATCATCTCTGTTCCTCATGTAATTTCATCTGATTTTACACTTTGTAACCGTTCCCTCCTGGTCTGTAACTCGCAGAGGACGTGACTCTGGACTCGGACTCGGCCAACCCAGACCTGCTCATCTCCGGTGATGAGAAGCGCATGCGGTGCGGCCTGGAGCGCCGGGAGGTCCCGCGGTGCCAGCAGCGCTTCAACGGCTGGTGGTGCGCCACGGGCCGGGAGGGCTACGCCTCCGGGCGCCACTACTGGGAGGTGGAGGTGGGGGAGCGGGACTGGCGGCTCGGTGTGGCCAAGGCGTCCGCGGTGAGGCGGGGCTTCCGCTCGCTCAACACGGACACGGGCTACCTGACCCTCCGCCTGGAGAGGGGCGCAGACCTGAAGGCCCTGACGGTGCCCGCCACCCCGCTGCAGCAGAGCCCGGTGCCCAGGAAGGTTGGCGTGTACCTGGACTATGAGCAGGGCCAGCTGTCTTTCTACGACGCGGAGAAGCGTTCCCACCTGTACACCTACAATGAGACGTTCACAGAGGAACTGTTCCCCGTGTTTGGGACCGTGGAGGTGGTCAAAGACCTGGCGATAAGGCCCGCAGATGCCAGACAGCCATGCCTCTGCCCCGGGCCCTGCCTCTGGAACTGACCCGCTCCTCAGTCCCGACCCTCGGCAGCCTGCAGAGCCTGAGCTTTTATTCCGGTCCGTTGTTTAGTGAGTTTGAATCGCGTGTGCTGTTTCTGGACTAAAAGTCTGACTCTTTCCACGGGTTGCCTTGTGAGATCAGGATCAAGAACCGCCACCATTCCTCATTACACTTCCTGTCACTTCACGGAGAAATGCGGTGTTTGACTGTTTGTATTGTAAAGATAAATATTTTAAGGCTAAAACCTCAAAAAACAGCATTGTTTCCAGCTGAATGGAGATGTTTCCTTCACACTGTCCGATGTGGAAATGTATTTTTTGGATTCCTTTTTTTTTAAATTATTACCTAAAGATGATTAAAAAAAAGCATATAAAATGTTGTAAAGCATGAAGGCACTGTGACAGGATGTGAGCAGCAGTGAAACGCTGCAGCTGATGAGCACAGACCGGGCTGACGCATGTGAAGAGCTCCTTCTTACTCCGTTTACCTCTTCATCTCAAGCTTCCTGCAAACATTTGTCAGGCATGAGCTTGTATTTGCTGCTGTGTTTTTGTTCATGTGTGCAATACTAAGATGGCAATGCCCCCCCCCAACATCAATAAATGAACTGTAAATGATCTGTCATGTCTTCAGTTGTCATACATACAGATCTAGATACAAATTCTAATGTAAAACAAGTGTGTTTATTTAAAATCTTTATTAAGTGCAATAGAATTGACATACCCAAAAAAAGAAAAGTAAGGGATACATGTCGATCAAAATTATATGAATGTATGTATGTATGAAAAATATGAGTTCATCCACTTATCCACATCAGGTTTTTCTGGCAAAAGTATCCTCTCAAAATGTTTTACAAATGCATCTTCAACAAAATGTAGAGCCAAAGTACAGTAGGACTTGCTTGGAAGTGAATACAATCTTTCTGTCTTTACATACCATTTCTCTAAAATCTCAGGATCTCTTTGTTCAAATGTTAAACTACTCAAAACGCAAAATACAATGGCCTGGCAGAGTAAGGAAACAAATGACAAGTGTCAGCCTGTAGCAGTGTATACTGCATCTTTGAGTATAAAACATCTTATGAAATGCAAAGACACTTCATATCTAATAGATTTTTGATCATTTGTCTGTATTTAAAAATCTTGCCCCTTGCTTGTCAGTAAGAAATAAGCATATAAATGAGCAACACAATCACCAACCTGTGTTTGCAGAAATACCTCTATATTTGGCATTCAATGTAATGTCAGTCTGCTTACGTAGAAAATCTTAAAAAGTATTAACTATGCTTGAAAAAAACTTTCTCACACTTTAATATAATACAAATCTATGAACAAAAGTTCCAAATACACCACTTTTATACTCTTGATCACTCAGGATAAGACCAACTGAGTGAAAATGGAGAACTTTATAAAACATCCGCAGCAATTTCAAGCCGGTCGCTCCTGCACGCAGTTGAGATTTGGCGGGTTTAACCTGAAACAGTCGGAACGCCTCACACACAGACAAAGCATATCTTACAGACAGGCGGAGGGCAGGAGACGGGGGGAGAAGGTCACTTTGGATTACTGAACCGCGGTCAGATTACTGGCCTGTGCTGGCAGGATTTAAAGCCCCAGTGTGTGGTACCAGACCTGAACCGACAGAGGGAGTGGAGTCTGACGGGAAACGATTTGCTTAGTGGAAAGACACTAGATTGAAATGCATGAGAAGCAACAGTGAGAATGATTGTAAATGTTAAAACGAGCCTCACCCGTGGAGCAAAAGTGGCCACAGTTTGTAACAGACATGACAGAGCGGCCTCCTCTCCATCTATTTTATCACATGAAATCACACGCACAGAAAAAAACGTACACTGATCGCGTGTGAGTGCCCTGAAGTCGACTCTTTCTGAAAGAAAATCTCAGATCTGATTCCTCGTCATGTTGGACCTTTGGGTGACGATTTGGGGGCAGTTAAAATGAGAGCTTAAGATTCATAAAACATCTTCTTTGTGACAGTGGCTCCTCCCATGACGCTCCTCTGAACCACCTCCTTGGTGATTTGACGCGTCACCATGCCGCTGGTCTCTGTGTGCTGCGTGGTCATCATCATCCCGTCTGTGAGGAGAGAGCAGGTGGCATTAATGAGTGAACGTGTTTTATCGGTGTTTCTAGAAGAGCAGAAGCGTCACTTGTACCTGAGAAGTAGGGGTCGTTGATCATGGTGTGGGAGACGTTGGTTCTCGTGCTGACCTCTGTTGGCATTTGGAAAACTTCCCTCCTCGCCATTGATTGGCTGTTGTACTGAGACAAAGCGCCTACAGGAAGGACAGAAATACAGATGTCAGTATACTGTATGTCAGTATACTTCAATGTACTAGAATCTCAGAGATGATGAAAACAGCGACTGTAGGAGGACGGAAGGCCTACACAGGATATTGGATCACACAAAGAAAAATATATCAGCATGGTTTTTGTTAATCCCCACTGCCATATTGTGGGGGGTAAATGAACATTTCAGTCTCTAGCAGCCACTAGTGGGAGCTTTTAGTTTCATTCACATGGAAAGCTTTGTCAGTAGGATTCATCTTACCTCCATCCTGAGACTCAATGGTGATGATGCCCTCCCTCTCAGGACCGAAGCCCTGCGTGGTCCGAGCCTGTACTTTAAACTTGTAGGGAACGTTCTCAGTCAGGTTGGGGACGGTCAGACTGGTCTCGGCACTGTCGCCGTTCACCTGGAAGGAGCGCACGTCTCCTGCAGAAGTCAGAAAATAACACACTTTCACAACGGAGACTAACTAAATTTCAGGAACCAGTTATATAACTGTATTTAAATGTATTTTTTCCTCCCTGCTGAAAGCCTCACCTCCACCATGCAGCTGCTCGCAGGTGACCACATAGCCCAGGATGTCTCCGTTGGGCTTACGAGGTTTCTCCCAGCTGAGCTGCAGGGAATCAGGGCTCAGGGCAGTGAAGACCAGGGGGCCCGGGGCACTGGGAGTGCTCAGAGTAAATGGCGAGCCTACACAGAAAGATGGCACAGACAACAGAATAAAAACATTGCTACATTGGTAGGTGCTTAAAGAAACAGTCACTGTGTCTGCGGAGGACTTAAACAAAATGAATGGATCAACAGGATCAGGACCTGGCATGGGGCTGAGGGGACTCTTGGGGTCGACAGCGGACTCGATGGTGATGACTCCCTCTCTCTCTGGACCCCAACCCTCCTGGCTCTGAGCCTTCACCTTAAATAGGTAGGAGTGGTTGGGCAGCAGGTCCTGGATGATCACAGAGTTCTCTGCTGGGTTCGTCACATTAATGCGTTTCACCTCACCTACAGGAGAGGACACGGGCTGTTTGGCAATCGGCAGTAAATACTCTTATAATAATTATAAAAATGCAGAAAACAATGGAAGCTACAACAATAAATACACAGGTGTTTAGTGTCGTGCAACAGGCAGTTGCTGGCCTTGCGGGGGCCATTTACCTCCATTGAGCAGCTGGTAGAGAACACAGTAGCCCGTGATGTCTTTCTCACAGTGGGGCTCCTGCCAGCTGACTTTGAGGGCAGTGGGACCCAGAGCAGAAAACACCAGTCTGCTGGGGGTGTCTGGAACACCCGGAGAAAGCCGAGCATCTGATGGGCGACACAGAGAGACACGAGTAAGAACGCCGTTGGATGTAATCGTTGTAAATATGTAGTCTAACTCTGTTTAGACTCAGAGTATAAAGGTTACTTTACGATACAATAACTTGTGGAGACATAAAACATGTTTCGGTCTGGTTATTCCTCTGAGTGAACATTTTTATATGATCATAGACTGCTTTGAAAACTCTTCTTGTCACTCTGCTTTGAAATTTAAGAACTCTAAAGCTGCATTGACTGATTTTTTGGCCACTCAAGGGCAGCAGAACAAGCTGTAAACACACCTTTGTCATCTTATCACCCTCTAAAGTTGTCATGACAAGAAAAAAAAAAACAGCTGCCTATGTTTCTGTCCACATCATGAATGTAAGTCTCATGTTCACTCTCTTTTAGCTTAGAAAAAATATCTGGCTTTTTAGCTACCTACAGTGAATTTCTTAGAGCTTTTTTGATTAGTTGATGAGAGCTGGAATAAAGGCGACTGAAGAGAGGTGCACACCCAGCGGACACGTCCAGTGCCTTCATGCTTGTATGCCGCAGACTTACCCTGCAACACCCTGTCCAGATTATACAGGGCTTCATTGACATCTGAAGACTGGGTCCTGGCCCTGGGACCCTGAGACAGGCTGTAGCTGAACTGGCTCTGAGAGCTGCTCTGCATCCCAGCGTAGCCGAACCCACCTGAAGGCGCATTGAGCAGGGGGGCAAAAGGAGGAGGATGGAGGGGCGGTAATGAGGAGGGGCGGAGAAAACGATGGAAGTAGCACAGTGTGGGGGGGAGGGAAGGAGGGGGGCGGGGGGGTTGACGTAAAAGAAAAAAAAAACAGAGCAAAGTTGGGACAAGGGGAGGGAGGGAGAGAAACAGCGATAGTCAGCATAGCTCCTGCAAAGTCAGTGTAACAAGCCCTCTGTGCAGCCAACAGCCCCAACCCTGCTTACGGATGACCAAGCCATCGGCCTCATGCGATTGCACAGTTTACCTGCCGAGGCATCTCAAATATTGCACTCCAAAGTTAAATCTTTCTCTGAAGACAGAGCTAATGTCCTTTACATTTACTTTGGAAGAAATTCCAACCACTGCTGAGCTGAGCCCCAAAGCTTACCTATATCTGGGAACTTGCTTGGCACATCTCCCATGACGATAGAGTCCCGGATGTTTTCATCGGTGTAACCCCTGTTCTCCGAGCGCTTCCTCATGATGACTTCTGATGTGTGTACTCCTCCTCCGATCATTTCCTGTCTACGAGTGCTTCCTGCAAGAAGAGGGAGATATAGAGGATAAAGACAAATAATATCTCCATGCTTTGTCTACATTTTTCGCGGTGCCATTACTGGTGTGCTGACCTGATCCGGACATGTAGGTTGTGGATGTTTCTGTGGTGAAGGAGCCGCCTGCCCCTCTGTAGTTTGAGCTCAGAGTGGACATAGGAGAGGACGATGCTGACAAGTTGCGTGTCCCTGATCCCCCTGGGAAAAGGAAGTTCTGGTCCCACTTCCCGTTCATCGTGTAATCTGTGAAACACCACAATAGGAGCCAGACTTGTCAACAGACAGAACATAGGACATTTAGCAGTAAGCATTCAAGCGCTGGGACATTGATTGGAACAACACAGTGCCGTCGATGTCAAGCACCCGAAACCAGCCTCAGCCAATTGTACAGAGGAAACACCAGCAGTTTCAGACCTGTAGCTCCAGTGCCACTTTGTGCCACTTACAGGCTACAGAAACAGCAACAGCAGACTGGCAGATGTGTGCCATCTACAGCCAAGGAAAGTAATAACTAATTGTACTAGTTGGCAACTGATTTTGTCAATTGTGCCACCTGCAGGAAATTAGTGTTATACATCTTTTTTGACGTTTAGTAGAATCATGACTTTGTCTGCAGATAATTTAAGTTTACACTCACTTCTCTAATTAGTCATAGATGTTTAGAAAGGAAGTCATTGAAATTAATTTACAAATCTTCAAAGGCTATTCACTTTTACATACAAAATAAAAATCTATTTTTATTTTTTATTTTAGGTTTTTTATCGGTTTCACTTTAGCTAACAATTAGTAAATGTAAAATCTGAAAAACACACAAACAGCAACTATAAAAAAGGAAACACTTTAGTAACACTAAATGCTAACATAAGCATGCTCACAATGACAGTATATGGTATATGGTAACAATATAGAACAGGTATAATGTTTGCCATGTTCATCATATAAGCATGTTAGTAAACTAGAATGTCCTAATTAGCACTGAACACACAGTGCAGCTCAGGCTGATGGGAATGTCATCAGTCTTACCAAAGATATACTACATTTAATGGCAAATCATCCAATATTTGTTGAGAGATTTCACCAAAGTCATTTGGATTAATAGTCGGGGAACTCTGAATGTGTGTACAAAGTTTTTTGTCAATCCATCTAGTAGATGCTGAGATATTTCACAGGATAAGTTTGACTTGGATAAGTTAAAATTGCAGTAGTTTTAGCTTTCTTTGCCTGTAGGGGACATAGACATGTCTTCATCTACAGATCTAAACTGTTGCTGCAATCACTTTGGCATGAGGAAAACTGGTCTAATACTGGCTGAACAGATCCCCTTGTGGAGCCTCTGCAGCCTGCTAAATGTGAACAAGCTGGGCTTTACAAACCAGTTTCATAAGGTGCTTTGCATCTAAAAAGGCACATCAGAAGATTTAAACAAACACAGCTGCAAGAAAAAACAATTAACAGTTTTTAGGAAAGGTGTCATCATCCAAACTGCCCTGCAGACACAAGACAGTATTTAATTAAGAAGCCATTATTTCCATACAGCCGCACAGTAGCTAAGCCTTTACACCCCCCGACAAGCTGCCTCCAGATCACAACCTCCCCAGTGGGATGGAGAGAAGACAGACAGAGACAGGCACCTGGAAAAGCCTGTCCCCCCCGATCATCAACTGGAGGTGGGGCAGTTGATGCCAGTGCTCCTGTCTGGGCAGGTGGCGGGAGGATAGATGGGACAGGTGCCAACTTGAGGCAAGGGGCACAACGACTGAAGCCCGAAATTGAATGATTGGACAAATGTTGATCTTTCTGACAGGATCAAATCACGAAAGGCAGACAGAAAAGTTGGTTGCCTTTGCTGGGCACCTGACTGGCCGTGCATGATAGCTGGCATGCTAGCTGCCTGTCTGTCTGTCTGTGGGTCTGATGGAGTGGTCTTCACCTGGCAGGGGTGTTTGGGCGTGGCTGGGGCGGGGGGCCTCATCTGAGCTCGTCTCTGTGTCGGTGCTGAGCCGACAGGGGATGACCTCCACTCGCTTTTTCCACGACACCTTACGGAGATCCAGGTTGGACCCAACCAACTTGACATATTTCCAGCCTTGTTTTTGGGGTCATGGGGGAGAAGCAAGCAGGCGAAGGATAGATTTGTAGCGAAGAAGTATCAAAGGATGGTTTTGCTGAACATTATTTTACAAAAAAAGCTAGGAAACACATAAATGGGATTACATTATAATATGTATAAGAGTACAAAAATGGCTGCAGAAAGCAGGAGAGTGAGAGCAGATTTAATGAGGGTAGGCCTTGCGGTTTGTGATCGTAAAGCACTGCTTCTGCAGATATCTGGGGATGCATTGGAAGCAGATTTTGTTGCTGCCTGGCTGGGGCGTTGCCTGCAGGAAAAGTGCCCGCAAAATGGATTTGATAAAAAAAAAAGAAAGAAAGAAAAAAGACAGAGCCATGAGAATGATGCCATCCCTGAGCTTCACAACTCTTCCAGCTCGTCCTTAAAGTCACTCTCATAAAATGAGGAAGACTATTAATGTCACAGAGATGAACTGAAAAATGAGAAAGCAGTACTTCTTGTTGTCCATTCCCTCTCCTTCTGACAGGGCAATGGCACCACGGCACGTGTTGCAGAAACACTCGGGTTAAACACTACTGGCTACAAGAACAAAGCAAGACGCATGGGAGCGCTGAGAATGTGGGCTGAAATAATTGGATCCATATTACAGTGATAGCTCACACTGTGGAGGTCTGGCAGTGACATGCATCTTTCCAGAGCCAAAAATGCATCAGAATAGAGCACTAGCACAACGAGTTACTCTGTCAGCTGCTACAAGTAGCTTGTGGTTTTGGCTCCGGGTACCCACCATCACCAGAGACGCTGGGTGTCTTGGAGCCCGTGGGGGACTTCAGCACCTCGTTGCTGTACATCAGGTAGCTGTCATACTCGTCTCCTGCCTCTGCATCCACAATAGGGATGTCTGGAATGATGGGAACTAGGGACAGAGAGAGAGAGAGGGACATAAATCTCTTTTCAGGGAAGTAAAGATTGACCGGAAGTGTTTTAGAGTGGTGCTTCCCCGAGACTTACTGGACATAGGTCTGGCAGGCTGTGATGCCAGGTTGATGGTGGCATCTCTGAAGGGGCCCCAACCCACGCTGTTCTTGGCACGGACCTTGTACTGGTAGGTCTGGGCGCTCTGGAGGTTCTCGATCAGCAGCATTCGCTTCTTGGGGTTGTCAATCTTTACCTTCTTAGCGGCACCCACTGGCTCTGTTAGATGAGAGTATGAGGAAATTATGAAAATGACATAATGCAAGCATTTGTACGGTGTTTCCTTTTTTAGGCGGGACTCGGACTCTTACTCTGTTCATCATCGATGGGTGTGTACATGACCTCATAAGCTGTAATGTTGCCATTGGTCTCTGCCGGCTCTGCCCAGCTGAGCTGAGTGACAGTTGGGCTGATGACGTTAAAGGCCAGACGTCCAGGTTCACCAGGCACTGGAGAAAAACAGAACAGGACCTGCTTGTAAGTTCTCAGCTTAGTTATGAGTTATAACTGTTTACTAAATTGAGATTTACTCATCGCTAAATTAAAACAGGTTGCAACACTCACACTCTGCTTATGCAGAGATTTGTTGTCACTAAATACTGCCATGTGTAACTGTTGTGTAGCTAAGTGGGTTAACTGAATTCTCAGTAATTACCATCCTCCAGTGTTTGACAGGCAACCATGTCTGTGTCGTAGCCATCTCCCATTGCATTGTAGGCACACACACGCATTTCATAGTCACAATAGGGGTACAGGTTGGTCAGCTCAGCTTGAGGAGTCTTGACATCTAAGACCTGGGCATCTTTCTCTGGGTCACCATAGATCCAATACTTTACCTAAAACGCACAAGACACAGCATGAGAAATACAGTTCCTACTGTATATGATGGTCATTAACTGAAGCTTCTCAACATGTAGATTTGAAGTACCTTGTACCCCATGGGGTTACCAGGCGGTGGGTCCCAGTTGAGGCGGATGCTTCTGGGTCCGGTTGCTTTGGCCTTAGGGTTTCCTGGGGAGGTAAGGTGACCACCAGGGGAGGAGGCTTTCTGGTTTATGTAGCCCTTCTGCTGCATCATGGCAATATCTGGAGATTTGGGAGCTGTGGGAAGTGGAGGTTAGAGGATGAAACAAACATTTACCAGATACAGTACCCCTGTTTCAGAATGAACCTCCCTCTCATCATATAAAATGAATAAATAAAATGTCACAACTTTAGAAATTCCACAAATGCTATTTTATGTTATCTTTAGTTCCACTTTTACATGGGGAGGTCATTCTCCCCATCTTACCTCCGTCAGTGACATTGACTAGTGTGGTCTTCCTGTCTCCGATAGAAGCGTTGCTACTTGGGTCAAACAGCTCCAGATGGATGGTCTCAGGCTGGATCGGGCCAGGGTGGGCCCTCGGGTCGATCACAATGTTCTTCTCTGTCTCTCCAGGAGCAAACTTCAGTGGGCCGGACAGCTCAAAGCGCTGGGCCTTCTTGGTGCGCCATTTCACTGTGGCGGGGCTGTCCTGGTTGCGAGTGCGGACCACAGGGATGGTGTAGGTTGGGTCAGATGTGGTGAAGTTATGGGTACCCTTTTTGAACATCACCACACTGGGCTCTGGATGAAAAAAGATAACGGGAGGGAAGAGAAGAAACCTTAGAAATGAGTGCTCTGGCTGGGAGCAAGGGTGAGATGCACTAATGTAAAGCCTCTTGCATCCTTTCACCTGGTTCGTCCGCGATGGTGACAGTAGTTCTCGGGTAGCGTCCTACCTTGGCGCCCTGCCGTGGGTTACTGAGATCCATAACAAACTGTTTGACCTGCTTGTCTTCCAGGAGTCCATCTTTCTCGCTCAGCTCCAGCAGACGAACAGGCACTGTTTTCTGGGTCTCACCAGGACCATAGGACAGGTCTCCTTCAACAGTCATATAGTCCTAAAATACACAGGAAAAACAGATTAGGATTACAGCCTATCTGCAGGCCTATATCACGCCTATTAGTCATTACAAACTGGCTACAGCCTTTGAAGGCCCTTTCACTTGGGCAGATTCCTAAACCATTTCAGTCAGGGTAGAAATAACCATGCCAACATGTATTATGGCTCAAGTCTTGGACTTCTTTCAATCAATTTTTTAACAAGTGAGAACATAATCCACATCAACACCAAATGTTTTTGTACCGCACTAAATGTAGGGCAGCGCATCAGTACACAGACATCAGCTCACCTTCTTATCTTTGGCCGTGAGGTCCCGTGTGCGGTAGGTGACCTGTGTGCGTCCATCTTCTATGATCTCTCTGCTGATTGGGATGTTGGCCACCCCGTCCATCCGGCTGTAGGTGTAGGCTGGCTGGAGGAACGAAAAGACACTGGTGGCTGGGGAAGAGGAAGTGGAGAATCCATTAGAGCAATGAAGATCATACACTTTCCTGTTTGTCACAGGAACTCTGATGAGTTGATTGTCTCATTTTCTTTGATTGGAAAGGTTTGAATACAAAGCTAAAATAGGATTTTCAAAACCTATGAAATCTGAGATTTCTCACCATGCTCTTTGATGATGGTGATGTTGACCAAACGTTTTCCAATCTCAGCAATGCCCAGTGGCACGTCCGTGGCCTCCACCAGCAGCTGCTTCTTGTCATCGTCTTCATCCTTGACGAAGAGCGGCACATGAACGTCTACCGACTCCACATCTTCTTGGAACTCTACGGCTCCCGCAGCCTCTGCAGAGAAAGAGCAGAAAGGACGACAAGACTTATAGCAAGACTGATAAAGATATGAGCTGCTCAGTAGAGATCAGAGAGTGATTAGTTTAACTTTGCTACAAACTGTATGATAGAATCCTCATTTCATCCGCTCACATGAAGAGTTACAGTAACACACACCTCTGTCTGTGGCCACAGTGTAGTAGCCGGGCACCACTTTGAGGTCATGGAAGTTTCCAGACTGGACATTTTTCTCAGTGAGTTTGACAATATCAGGGTAGCTGCCGCGAGGAGCAGACAAGACTGTGTCCATGATGGCGTAGTCCTGCCTGAAGAGCACAGGAGGGGCAGAGGAGTTAGAATGGCAAGACCTTCTGGTCATTCAAAAGACAATAAACTCTGCTGGTGATGCAACAGGTGATGTTTCGTACTGTATTGTATCAAGCAGAATGTTACCTTTTTCCGGCATTTCTCTGCATTCTGCAAGAACCCAAACAGATATTAATGAGTGAGAGAACAGATATTTAATTTCCATTTTTGCTTTGATTACAAAAGTATGAATAGGACCTTATCTTGCTTATTACTACATCTACATGCAGTGTAAAAACAGGTCTCTTAAGGAACATACTGTATGTAACGAGACATGTAGTTTAGCACATTTTACCTGAATGAGGTCTTCTGCACCTTCTGGGCGCCGGGAATCTGCTTGTACACCTCATTTAGCTGGATGGGAGAACAAATACAGTGCTTAGTGAAACAGTCATCATTCATACACGTACATGTGCCCCGCAACAAACAAAAACACACTCACATTATCGGCCACTTCCTTACGGAGCTGTTCGGCGTCTCTGGATTCAGGGCGAGAAAGGTTCTCGGAGAACAGCCTGTTTAGCCGGAGGGAGACCGGGAACTGGACTACAAGGGGAAAGAGGAACCATGAAAAGAAAGCATACAGAGGTTAGAGTTCCAACATCCAACATCTGCCTTGCCCCTAACTTCTTTAGCTTAATGTGTAAAGTAGGTCAGTTTATAGCTGCTGAAACATTTGATCACTCACTGGACTCTTTAGGGTTGGGCTTTATCAGAGCCTGGGGGTGATTGGGTCCTCGGTGTACATTATCGGTGACCTTCCAGCGAACCACGTCGGTTCCTTTGGGTGGGCCGGTCCTCACCATTGGTGTGTCCAGGTGGTCTGAGGTGAGCAGAGACTGGCGGAGCAAATACTCGTCTTCCTTGAAGCCAACCATGCGACCTGGAGAGAATACAACGTAAGGTGACTGATATTCAACATGGTGGGTGCATAAAAAATGTAAAGCAATGCTGTCACATGTAATGTGACAGACATCTTACCTCTCCTACAGCAAGGCAGCAGGGCAAGACAGCTCTGTGTCAAGAGAAGACAGAAGGCATTACTTCCACCGAGACTTACAAATGTGAATTGTTTAAGTTTGTAACTGTGAGTGTTTATACCTTCCAGCAGCTTTTGCAGCAGGCACAGTATTTCCAGCAGCAGAGCAGCAGAAGTGCCAGCAGTAACAAGAGGAACAAGAGGAGCGGGAGCAACCACAGGAGGCTAGCAGGGGGACAATCTGAAGGTTCGTCACAAAAAGAAGATCAAGTTATAAACACAACAATCATACAGAACACTGCTGCTAGAGATTTAACTGGAGTAACTCCTGTTCTAAGTTAGGTGCTTTCAGACAGTTCCAGTGTTTTGAGACAGCGAGCAGTTGCTGCCGCTGTTTAACTCCAGTGGTGCCTAGCCATGCATATAGATTTGGTTTTAATCGTCCAGGTTTCAAGATATCTGCCTCTACCCCAATGCAATGGAGGTGAATGGAGTTTTGTTTGCGGTGCTCACACCTTTAAAACATGACATTTCAAAAACAGCGACTTGTCGTTCCAGAAACATCGCCCATGTTATTCTGAAAAATCCACAAAAAAATCTCACAGTGGACACTTTTCCTTGAAACCAATGCTGGATTTCCAACTGTGCAAAGTGGGCAATGCTGCAGACCTTAAGGAACCCCAAAAGCCCCAGGTTCTCTGTGTGTCAATGTTTTATTTTGGTAATTTCATTCTGCATTGATGATGTGGACCTGTCTTATAGATGGGCTCCTACAGTATATGCACTGGACTTCGGAATTAATGGTTATATAATTGAAGGTCAATAGGGGCCCAACTGCTTTTTTTACCCTGTTTTTTAAATATGAATTCAAAACTATCTGTATTGCTACCCACTACAGGTGAGTTTTTTGGTGTTTTTCTTGCTCCCCTTGCTTCTCCGTGTTTCCTGGCCTGTTTTGGACCCTCTCCTCCTGATTCTTCAGACCTCCTGCCCTGCGTTGCCCTGCTGCTCTGGACCCGCTCCTCTTCCGGACCCTCTCCTCATCGTCATCTGCCTTCTTGAGTGTCTGCTCCCCCAGCAGATTGGTCCCCTGCTCTTCTGTCCCACCTTGCCCTGTTCTGTAATAAATCCTGTGCATGTGAATCTTCAGCGTCTGTTTATTGGTCCGCTAAACCACCGGTGTCACAGTTTTTGTGTGTTGGTGTGTGTCTTGTTCCTGGTGAGTTGTCTCTTGTTTCCTGGTTCCTGTTCCTGGTTCCCGTTCCCCGTTCCTTGGTTCCATGTTTTTGTGTCAGTTCTGGACACCCGGCTACCAGATCATTCACCTGCCTGTTTTGGACTTATCTGTTTTCCCTGTCACCCATTTTGGTAACCTGTCTGCTCTGGACTCTGTTACCTTGTCATGTGTGAATAAACTCCTGTCAGCATACCTGCTGGTCTCCTTTCCTCTCTGCGCTTGGGTCCAACCCCTGCCAACCGGCAACGCGCCGTGACAAGTACTGCAATTTGAGCTTCTATTCTTAAAGCCCACTTAAAACTCTGTGTAACATGTTAAATATTTATCAGTATCTTTAATTATTTATCCCTGAATAAGCCACAATCAAAGTTAAAGTTCAGGAAGACAACACACTAAGTTATTATTAAGAGTTTAAAACTCAAAACTGCTACTCTGCTTCTGTGTGGGTGTGGTTTGATCAGATTTGATTGACAGTAACAGCCTGGCAACATAAGATACGTGAAATAATGGTAAGATAGTTCATAGCTGATAGACAAAATACGTTTTCAAGGCTTTTAAAGCCGCACATCAACTTTAGTATCATCTTTGAGCGCTACAGCTCAATTCAGTGAAAAGCATCTTTGAAAGTACAAAATGACAACAGGAAAGCGTTTCAATAATTTGAAATGAGAGCACAGAGCATATAGTGCTACATATCAAACCTGCAGCTCACCTTTCTTTTTCAGAACCTGAACCTCCAGGTTTTTAACTGACGCATCTTTAGGGTTTTCGACAGTGTAGTGGTACGTACAGTCGTCATCCTCATCACGGAAACTGCACGCATCAAGCACCTTGTCCTCTGAAAACACATAAACACACATGTTATTAGGGTTTTTAAACATTACTGCTATAGTGTCAAAGTGTTGTCATCATTATGACCTCACAGAATGCCAGACGTATGTGCAGAGTGTATTTGGATAATTAATTATCCAATGAAAAGCAAATCACAGTCATTTTGCTCCTCTTTTCTGTGCTTACGTTCTTTGAGTTCATCCACCATGACAACATCAAAGGCGCACTGAGCACACTGTTCTTCCTCTTTCTTCTCTCCAGTCTTCCAGGCCTTACACTGGGCACAGCTCCTCGTTCCCTCACACACGCCCAACTGGGCCTAGTCAGGATACACACACAAAGAAGCTATACAGATATGCTCTAAGGCTAAAAAGCTAAAAGCATGTATACAGCATTATCAGATATGATATGAAGCATTGTGTGTAGTTGAAAAAAAAAAACACGACTAAAAATGTTGAAGCTGACAAATCAATGCACACCCTCCCTGACATACACTGATTTATACAATACACACCTCGAAATTTGGCTCACAGGTGGCAGTCATCTCCATACCGGTGTTGGGACAATCACAGCGGCCGCACACACATTTACCTCGCCCATTGCAGACACCCTGGTACAGTTAAAGACACAGTCAGGCACCAACAACATGTAAGGTGATGAGGTGTCTGAGCTGAGAGATGTCTCTGCCATGTGTGTCTAATATTTAGAATACATGTGTCTGTAATGTTTAGATAAGCCTATGTCCAAGGTCTGCTACTTTCATAGATGGATGTCTCTTGGCTGTTGTTTACTTAAGTTCCAAATAGAGGAGATCAGTTTCAACATAAACTATATGTTCCACCTTCCCTTTCTGTAAAATAGCCATGTATGGTTATGAGGTCTTGTCACCACACATTAGCTATACCATGAATATGTAGGAATGTTTTAAAACAGGCTTTAAAAAGTGTAGTTTGAGTGGAAAAGGGGAGAGATTCACATTGGCTTCGGATCTTCTCACAGGCAATCTTTGGTGCTTGTTTTGACGCTGTACTTTTTGTAATAAACCTTTTTATACAACTAAGTCGGTGTCAGCGGAGATTCCTTCATCATCATCACATCATCGCTACAGAAGATACAACAGTGACATGACAACCTAATTTGCAAGCAGAAATTGCTGGCTGTACTCACGCCCTTGCTGTCCAGACAGGTCTCGTTGCTCTTGGGACAATCACAGGCATTGCCCTCCCAGTCCTCGCTACATGCACAGAGACCCATAACGCAAGAGCCACGGTCTGATGAGAGAAAAAAGAACTGTTTTATCCCTGTGGTAAGTTGTTTATGTATGTGTGTGTGTGTGTGTGTGTGTGTGGGAGGGGGTGATGGTGGTGGTTAGTTTGTCGAAGAAGAAATGATTTATAGTACATAGAAAAGAAAAGCAGCATGATTAAACTGCGTTTGAACAGTCCTTGAACCTGGCAATTATTGATACTGCTTATTATTCACTGAAATTTTTACTGTTTACTGTTATTACAACAATTATTTATTATTATGTGACATTTAATATATATAAGAGCACAAAAGCATTCGTATAGTTTCAGGCACCCACACATACACACTTATGAAACCAATCCTATGTCCTTAAAGTTATGCAAAGAGACACTATGTGAAAATACAGAATCCATTTAGGGTGCTGGGCGGTGATAGTGGCATACACATACGTGCACCCTTCATCACCAGTTCAACAATCACGAGCTGTCTTACTATTGCAGATGAAGCCTCCATATCTCTGACACTGGGTCTTGTCATACTGACAGTAGGGTCCTTCAAACTGATCTGGGTTGTAGCACACGCAGGTTCCACACTCCAGGCAGTCACCACGGCCTGAACAAGGGTCTGTCATGCCCGGACCTATACACTGGCTGGTGTCCAGAGCCGAAGCACTTGCAACCGAGCAGTTACAGAATGAGCTCCGCCTAGAAGGAGACACGTGGAAAAAACAGAGAGAAAATCAAAGACTTCATTGAACCCGGAGGCCTGAAACATTCCATCACTTGGCTTGGAGGTCCCATAACCGAGGTGAAAATATGGTATATAATACTTTAATAATTAAAGTCTTACCAGCCTTCATAGCACTGACACTTCCCGCACACCAGGTCTCCGTTGCCGTGGCATATGGCTGCATTAGGAATGGGGGTCTGGAGGACAGATTAAGGAGACAATGGGATAAATCTAGCATAAAGAAGTTTGAGTAAGTGACTTCAACTGGACTTTTTGTGTCTGCGTATATATCTGCGGGTCTACCTTCTCACATTCGCAGGTTGGACACAGAACAGAAGCTTTAATGTTGACGGCAGCGTTGAAGGTTGAGGGTTTGACTCTCATTGTCCCCTCTTTTCCATCCCGTTCTATCTTACAGACAGACTGCTTGTCGACTATTCGCTGGGCTTTGAGCCGCATCCTGAACTTGCCCTGGAGAACACACATACACACACACACTCAGTAGTTAGTGATTAGTTTAATTGGCCAAAAAGTTGTGTAAACTAATTATTCATTAGCCAGAGTTACAATTTTGGTCATAGACTGAATCCCTTTCTTTTTTGGCAATAAAATGATTAGATTTGAGGGAACATATAGTATAATTTACAACAGCAAGATTTCTACAGATTCTTTCATCTTCTTCTTCTTCTTCGTCTTATTTTGGTTAATAACTATTGTCTTTTCTCCTTTGAATGCATAAAAGTGTAAGGAGTATTTGAATTGTTGCTACTAAAAGAAACATTTAAGAAAATGGCAAGAATCAATATATTATTATAATATATTATTATAAAAAATTATAAATATCAGTCTAAGACATTAGTCAGTCCAACATTTGGTCTTCTATGAATCCACAAATGTATGTTTTTTGTGTGTAATCAGTTGTTTCCATCTTGTTTTTCTACTTACTATTTCGCCAGGCTTGAAATCAAAATCTCCGTATTTTTTAATGTCTTCACTGGTGGACAAGAACTGTGCCTCGAAAGCCTTGGGTTTGTCCTCTGCACGGATGCTCATCTTAGAACGGATATTCTGAAAGGACACATGAGAACATCAGCAACAGAAGTTTGCACGGGCATTTTACTAAATTGTCTACATGATGCCAGCAACTGCAAAAGAAACAAAAACGTACTCTTCCATCTGACAATTGTCAGAAGAGGTGAGGTTTTACCTCGAAGGCAGTCCCCATGACTTGCAGGATATTGGATGAGTCTTCTTGCAGCAGACCAACCTCAGCAATGGGGAAGTACTTTTGGAGTTTCTACAAAGATAAACGCACACAATACAAAAAATAAACCCGACCTAAACTCATGTTAAAAGAGCATAACTTCAATGAAAACTGTATAACTAAAGCCCACCAACCTTGTAGTACGAGTAGGAGTGGTTGGTGACAGCAAAGATGGGAATGATGTTGTGTTTGCCCAGCAAACGGACCAGTGTGGGTATTGAAGGGTAATCCTGGTGAATATCCTGTGTGTATTTGCCTGTTGCGTCCAGGTGGCAGCCCTCGTCATTGCGCTTCAGGATGCCTGATAGCACGTTAGCACCGTCAGCCTCGTAGTGGAAGGCTGACTCGGTGGAGAAAACCAGGAGATGTGTGCTGAGGTTGCGCCAGCCGATCTTATCCTAGAAATAAGAATACCAATCAAATGGGAGCAGAAGATACAGGGGTAAATCGAGAAAGAAAGAAAGATTTTGCTGAGCAGAGGCCATTGTGACTAAAAGTGACAATTATTATTGTGAAGGAATTTTCCTTCTTGTATGTTAAACTTCCCTCTTGTAGGTTAAAGGTAACTTAAGACTAAGTGCTTCACAGGTCAGGTTAACTGCCTGTCTCTGTTCGCCTGTCTCATTCTGTGTGCCAGACAAGGCTGAGTTGGCTCTGGCATCTGGTAGACCAAGGTCTGCTAGATATCTTCTGGCACCAACACATTGGATCTAGTATATGAGGCTTATTCCATGACTGACATAGCCCCCCAAGCCCTCCCATATGGTTACAGGGTTGTTCTGAAGGTAATGCAGCAGAGAAACAAACAAAAGGGGAACAGCAGCTTGGGGCTGGTGAGACTATCGGGGAGAGATCCTGAAGTTGTCCCCGCTGGTCAAAGCTGTGTCTTGGAAGGGTCAGTTCATGTCAACAGCCAGACATCAGAAAGGTGGGTTGTAATCGAACCCCCTTCATCATCATCCTTGCCAGGAGGCTTGATGGTCACCAAGCAGATGGTCACCTAATCAGTCTCCCAGACAGTCCCTCCAAAAGGTTGCCAGTTGCACGGTAGACAGAAAAGTTGAAAACGAGAGGGAAAGAAAGTAAATAGGAGTAAAAGAAGTGTGTTTTGAGGTTTTATATCTTGTCCTCTTACAATTTTGGGAAGATATTGTGTTCACCTGCTGTCCGCGCTAGATCTTGTTTTATTTGAGTTTTGACCGAGGATTTGGTGAGTCAAAAAGCGATTTTTTTCAGCGTGTGTATTAGCAGGTTATTCTTTGTTGTATAAGCTCAATGTGGATATGATATTACTAGCAGCTAAGCTAAGGCAGTCTGAACGAGTGTTAAGCTGTGTATTTTGTGTTTTTCAATTGTGCAATGTGTAGCTAAAAGCTAAAAAAGGAGCATGTGCACGGTCAAGTTGCCTCGCAGCAGAGTGAAAGCGAGAGCCGAGCCGCCATTTCAGCTCGCGGTTTGGATTTAATTTAATAGTTAACCTGTATTTCAGTGTTAGGACTTTATTTTCATTTATTCTCCTGATATATGTGAAGCTAAAATGCCTGCTTTTGCGTTGCCTTGTCCTATGGCAGGCCAGGTTTTTTAGTTGGGATCGCTGGGGTGTGAAAACACCTGGAGCTGTGGAAAGAAGATGGCGAGCCACCCATAGGAGAGACACTCGGAGGATCACCTGCGCTGCGAAACTCACCTGCACACTGTAGGCAAAAGACACTGATTCTGACACTCGTGGATCGTCTTTGAAAAATAGAACTAAATTCATAAATAGGCCTAACTGAGATAAAACGAGAACTTAAACTGAGTAAACCCAAAGGAAATACCAGGGACTAAACAACCAATACAAGAATCATAGGTACAAAATTATACCTCAACTCAAATAGGTTGTATTGAATCCAAAGGAGATAAATAGGGGTCAATAACTTTATTTTCCTGAGATCACGGGTTCATTTTGGTTGAAGGGAAATTGAACCATTCTTTTCTTGTGTGTGTGGTTGTACATGTAAAAGTGTTTGGTACCATCATATGATAATTGTTTTCTGATCAGTAACCATATAAACAAGCCGGCAGTTAATACTTATTCACTGGTCTGTGGTCTGTTATTCCCGAGCACTAGTATCAATCACTCACCTGAACCTAGAACCTAGACTCTGGTCCTAGTAGTCATACTTGCAGTGCTACACTGGTCTCCTGAAACTTCTTGTTAGAGTGAACCAGCTCTAAGATTTCCATCACAATTATTATTGGCATATCTGGCATATATGAATTTTGTTTCATTACAAAGATTCTTAAAACTGCAATAACTAATTCTTTGGTCAGTAAGGGGCAGAGGAAACAAGCTCTGAACATATTCATTATTCATATAGAGTCGTGTTTGTGGCCACCTGATGCATGTAGATCGGTAGTTGCTAAATTTGTCATTCGGTGCCGGGAAGTTGGTGTACAGCAGGTTTTTAAGAGCTCTTTTGATGAAACCAGCTATCTGCTGCGGCCAAAAACAACGCTATGAAAGCAGTGAGAGTGAACCAAAACCAAAACAATGAGCTGAAAGGCACAAAAGGGTCTGTAAAGCTGAGGGTAACTCCTTTTACATTATAAATACTAATTTGGTGTATTGTTATTATAAAAGTATTGATTTAAGCCACTTTAAAGACATCATCATCAGGTGACTTGACTAAGGGCGACATCAATGGGATCACAAGGAAAAAAACAACCAACTCCTTCGTCTTACTTTTGATCAAACCATTGATCTGTGACATGCTAAATAACAGTTTAACAGTAGCACAAGTGAAGAGTCATAAAGTCAGTTAACTGACTCAGTCATTTCAACACACATTAGCCACCATAAGCTATACCAGACCAAGTAAGGCTGCAGCAGAATCTAACCATTTATTTGTCATAGGAAAGTTGGTTTATTTTTTCTTTCAAAAGAGATATGGGATTTAAACTCTGGTCATTTTTGCCACCGAAATGTAGGAAGAGCAACATCTGTTTTGTATTTAGTAGTCTTACTAACCCCACAAACTGCAGCCTGCAATATGGCATCAAAACCTCCTTCAGGAGCATCCAGGTTGCCAGATATTCTCTCCTTCTGGAGCTCACTGGTGAAGAAATTCAAGTCGTTGGTCAGCTTGATGGCGGTTTGGAAAGAGAACGGAGGGTCACTGTTGGGCCACGGCTGAGCAAGTCTGAGAAGGACGGACAAAAGAGAAGAGTGAAGGGGGAAATAGCATTTAGATTACACTACTGTATATGCATAACTTTCTGCAATGTGTTCATGTCACATTTTCTCTTACTTGGTGGGTCTCATGTCAGTCTGGGGCTCGATCACTTTGTCCACAAACTTTCCAAACCCAATGGTGTAGTCATTTGACAGCTGCTCCACCAATGAAGCTACAGGAAATACATGACCATCAGCATTACCGTGACAACTTACTCGGAAGTCATCAAAACACATTCCCGATACGAAGATGCTCACCCAGCTCTTTGCCCATCTTCTTCAAGTTGTCCAAATCGTCAGCCATGGAGTTGGAGAAGTCCATAAGAATATAAAGGTCAAGAGGGCCTTTGGTTGGAGCAAACACCTCCACATCCACAACCTTCTCCTCTCCCGGCAGAAAGCTCATGCTCACCTGCTGCGGAGACACTTGTGACTGCTGTAGAGTCATGTCGATTTTATTCATCTGAGCAGGGAAAACAGTAAAAAGTAAAGTTAAGATTTCATTCTTTCTGATTCGAAACAACAACAAATTTGAGACTAAAGAATGGTGAAATGATTGAAAGAGAAATGAGGGATGAAGACTTACTGATTCTATTTTCATACTGCTTTGAGCTGTGATTACAGCCGCAGCACGGCAGCCATGGGCGAGTATGTTCTTGTGCAGGTCACAGCGAGGGCCATTAAAGGTCTGAAGGAACAGGAAGTGGGATTAGTTCTGCTTTCTTGACATTAACTCTTAATAAAACAATCTTTTTTTTTTTTTGCAAATTATTAATTCAGCCATTACAAATATAAATTTATCCCAATTCAAGATTCATTCTGCAGCTTGGACAGGGTAGCTGATGAAGATCAAAAGATGTGGTTGAAAGCTCAAAAAAAGTTGTATGTTGTATATTGACCTTGAGTTCATTTTGGTTATGGTCAAATTATCAGTTGGATTTTCTCTTGCAAACTGTTTTATTATTTGATGTTAAGACATTTTAAAAAGCAAATTAATTTGAATTTGGGGATTTAGAAATGAGTGCATTCTGGACTGAATTCACTAATAATGAATGAACGTTAGCACATTAAACCAGGGCAAAGTGCTTAGCTTCTGTCCGAGACTCAATATACTTATCAAGTCCATGGTATGCTGAAAAGGGTAGCATTCCCTGAGGAATCAGCCCCACTGATTTATCTCAGGATTGATAGATTTGAATCCAGTTATTTTATACTGCAGCTGTTTTCTGCTCTCACCTCTTCAGAGCAGTAGGCGCAGCCTTTCCCTGCCTGCAGGCACTCTGAGCAGGTCTTGGCCCTGGATTCGAAGCAGTAGTTCCCTGCGGGGGGGGGGATCGTGTCAGGTAGAGTCAGAGTCACAGAGTCACAACAATGCGAATCAAACCCATGAAACATAGCTAGAACACCTGCGATAACACTAAATTGACTTTGGAACAGCATTTAATTTTCTCCTGCTAATGTTCCAAATGAAACCAATGCTGAGGCCAACAGCTTCCTGACAGTGACACGGTAGTGAACAAAAAGGTGGCTCAAATACAAATACATAAAGGCCCTGATCTTTGTGAGATGAATCTTCACAAATACAAAAAATATCATATACTGTCTATATATAGCCATCAGTAATATTTTACTGTATGCCACACACATCAGTGTAAAATCACTCCAAAATAGTGGTTATTAAGTTTGGAATACAAACTATTATTTAAGTCAGTTATATGTTTGATTAATCAATCAATAATTCAGTCGATATAATGACAGAAGTTAGTGGGGGAAAAAGAACCCCAAGGTCCAAAGTGAACAGTAAAAAAATGAAATATTCCATTTCTAATTATATAAACCAGTTAAACTCAGCAAATCCCTACATTTCAGAGGCTTTAATTAGATACAATTGATAAATTACAACTAGTTGTTGGTTCAATTATTGTCAATCAACTAATTCAGTATTGTTCTAATGTTTTATCACTTAATAAGTTCATCGTCTGCCACACCTCTGTTTCACTATTACAGTGAGCCACTCAGTATTTACCTAAAATGTCAACTAGCCTCTTAACATTGAAGAGAAGTCTCTAAAACTAAAAATATGGTAAGAAATTGATACCCAACTATCCCATTGAGGCTACGACTTGCACACAAAATAGCATTTCAATAAAAAAATTGTAGTGACATAAAACGATTAGTTATGACTTATGGCTTCCTCACCTTCAGCATAACAGCAGGTCAACAGGACGGCCAGAAGCCCAAGCCCCACTGAGAGATGTAACGTCCATCTCCCCATCTCCTTCCTGCAACAGAAAAACACCCACAAATACATTCATACATGCACATGTACAAGACAGCTAAAATCCATTGTTACAGATATATATATATATATATATATATATATATATATAGAGAGAGAGAGAGAGAGAGAGAGAGAGAGAGGCAGATAGGCAGAGAGAAAGACCTTCATCCCCTGGTGATATCTCTGCAGACTAAGGTGTAACTTGAACCACCTGTACTTTCCCTTGGTCATGCCCTAGAGAAAGTGAACAGGCCCAGATACTCCCCTTACCTTCCCTTCAGTTTGTAATAAGATCTGCTAACTGAGAGTGGTTCAAAACAGAGAGACTTACTTTACTTTTAGAAAATATAATGAGCCCTTTTTTGACATTATTCCTCTTCAAAAAATAACTAAATCCTATCTTAAAAGAACATAAACATTCTTTTTATACCTGAATATAGGCATAAATAGTGGCCTACATAGAATTTAATTATAACATATTTTCTCAGTCACCTCTTGTGGTATTTGGCTATACAGATAGTTTTGATGCTCAGGTTTTAGGATATCTATCTCTGAGATTTCTCCCTACACCGCAACACAATGGAGGTTAATTGAGGCATGATAAGATGTGATAAGGCAATCACGACAGAAAGGGACCAATGTACGTTGGGACCTGGGAATATTCTGGGCTGCACGCTGTGTTGACTCTTCACAATAAAACCACTTTATAATTTTATGCGGGAATCTTGGATAGAAAACTTGGACAGACAGGAAGGCGGGAGGTGGAGAGGGAACAAAGGGCACTATGTGGCATGAAATGTCTCAGTAATTGTCTCAGTGGGCAGATAACTGAACACTGTACGTGCCACCGCAGCGCACAAAAACGAAAAAGAGGATTTGTGCTCTGAAGATTTACAACTCCAAGAAGGAATTTCTCCTTGAGGCGAGAGAATGACCTGTCCAAGTTAAAGACACAGTCTGAAAACACATGGGAAAGGCACCTTAGCACCTCGCTGTGAGCTCGAGCTGAATACAGGTGTGTGTGTGTGTGTGTGTGTGTGTGTGTGCGTGTGTGAGTGTGTGCATGTGTGTGTGAGTTCATGCCATAAGTTGTCACATAAATCACTGACTGAGATGGATAGGGGAAAAAACAGAACAGACCAGCTCCTATCCTCTAAACTTGACCACTCACTGAATATGAGCTGAGCAGAGAAAAAGCACTTTGTTTTTTTTCCTCCTCCTCAGACAAAATCAAAGGCATGCGAGCATTTGTGACACTGACAATGAACTGGGAGACACAAATTACAGCTTCCAAGAGTCAGAAAATAGAACTGAGTCATTCATCCTGCTTTTTCTGTGGTCTGAATGACTCCGTGGCACAAAAAAAGAGAGGACACCTTTCCCTGTGTTCAAAGTCGTAGTTGTTGTCTCCACAGACACATGCCTGCCAGGTGAGCATACCACCGCGGGGTGTGGTTCTGACCCCTGTCATGACATTATCAGTAAGGGGTGGGGGTCTTCAGTAACAGGTCTCAACCTCGGGGACCTGCCTTTGACAGTCAGCTAAATCACAACTACACACCTGGAAAATCTCAACCTTTGAAGTTTTCACTGCATTCCACCTTAAAACCCCAAATAACACAACGCAAACTAATCAGCAGGTCTGTGGGTTTGGTTTTATGTCTACATCAGTAGGCGACAGCAAACTTCTCTCTCTGCTGTTTGTTCTGATCCAGTTTCTTTCACCTGTGTTGCACTGTAGTCTGTGCTTTGATGTGGGTGATCATGCAGAATCTTTTTTTTAAAGAAAGAAAATAACCACTAAGCTAAATCCAAATCTGTCCAGAGCTCACTCTTCAGTCTTGCATGCAGCTCTAAAACCACATGGTTGGATATAAAGTTACATAACGCATACTTCACAGCCTTTCACCTTGCCCAAAAGTCATAAAAATATGAACCAGCAGAATAATCAGTCAATTTTGCAGGGCTGAGAAGAACACGTTTAAGGTGAAGGGCATTGAAAACAATGGAGCCAGAAATATATGGCTGGATACAAAGAGTCTACTGATCAAACAAACCTCTTACTGCGCCTTCTCCCAGTCCAAGTCCAAAGGTCCAACAATAAATAAGAAAAAACTAATTCCTTTTTGTTGTGTTTGGCCCAAGAGTTTCGGAAAAGTTTGTATCCACCTGTGAAAAGGGGGAAAAAAAGTTCCAAAAAAGAAGGGACGGGAAGACTTCCAATTGTTCTTTTCTGTCTTTTGTTTCTTCCTTCCTGTACAGTCCGGTCTGGTCAAATATTTACTTATTTGCCCTCAAACTCAGCTGAGCCGAGTGTGTGGTTGTGTGCGTGAGTTTTTAAGTGTGTGTGGGAGAGAGTTATGAGACAGTTAGACTCAGAGCGTCTGAGTGAATATGACTGTGGGTGCTGACTTGATCCCTCCTTTAGTTCTGCGCACACACACACACACACACACACACACACACACACCCACACACACCCACACACACACTCCCTTTCCTATCCAGGTGAGTAGCTGTGACGAAGGGGGTTAACTCCCTTCCTGTACTTCTATCTCTTCCCCACCCTGTTAGAGATGAAAAGCTCCACACCTCTGTGTGTCAAGGCCCCCTCCCTGCTGCATTCCACCCCAACAGGAGTTCACCTGTGTGGGCTTGAAAGTGAGGACCCAGGCCCCTCCTTCCATGGCGTCCTCCCAGGCTCTTGGGAGTGGCACACAGAGCAGAACACTGCCTGTAGGCTATGGGAAACGGCTTTGTGACTCTTGTGTTTACACAATCGTGTGCTCATGCTGATAGGCACATTTTCTACTTGTCAAATATTTGATAGGAACATGATGATTGCCACATATCTTTTCTCCCTTTTCTGGAGGTAAAGCCACTTCCTTCCTTCTCTAGAGGACGTAAAAGTGCCAGTATGGGAATCCGTTTCTGAGCAGAGGGACCAGCAAGGCACAGTGACCCTGACACTCAGTCCTGGTGCTCACTATGTTTCATTGTGTTTCTACAGCTCCTTTACAAAGGAGCCTCCAAAACTAGATGGTGGAGACCATCCCACAACTAAAGGTCCTCAGGTTTGAATATCCTCTCACCATTTAGTCCAACAAGGCTTCCATCCCTTGTCATTGCCTTCCAAATCAACCCATACATTTGTTTTCTGATTTGGCCATGTCAGTGGCCTCCAAAATAAGTGCTTTCTGATCCGTCACCACTATGTTTAAGGTTTGGTTACGTTTAGACAATCAAACCTACATGGTTATTATTAAAGGTTAAGGTTAAGACAAGACTGTGGTCGTGGTGAAAATAAGTAATACTGAGTGTTGATAGTGAATGTGAACGGCAGTCTCTCACGTCACGTTCACCCTACTACCTAGACCTTCTCTTTATACCTGCAGTAGTTGATTTTTTTTGGCCACTTGGGGGCAGCACAACAAGCTCTAAACACAACACTGACATGTTAACGCCATATAAAGTTATGATAAACGCGTTACCAAACACCGACTTATCTACAGACGCAGAGCAACATTAGCAATCATTTGAAATCATGTTTGAATGCTGGGCAGGTAGCGCACAGTCAGTTTTAAGAGTGTTTTCGAAATTGAAGTTGATGAGAGCGGTGAGAGTGAACCAAAACAGCAAAGCCGCGATCGTAAAAGCAAAATAATGAGTAAAAGGAGGATAAAACGCTCCATATACAGTAGCTGATGGGGAAATGCAGAGTTGGGTGATAACTATCAGCTGGTTTTGTCACTAAGAGCAACTTTCATATTACACATTGATCCATTGCTAATAACAAAATATTGATTAAAGCACTTTTCAGAGGTCTTGAGGCAATACAGCAATGTCACACTACGTCCATCTTGCTTCCCAGAAACACCTGTCACATGCCAGGAAAACCTAACATGGGTCTTTACTGGTTTAACCAAACAACCAATGCTGTTATTTTGGGGTTTTTATTTGGTAAGGACAGCATCAAGGAGTCTGGTTTTGATAGATAATTCCGTTCAAACTGCATTGAAATGATACCAACAAATATTTCCCTAAATCTCAACTCCAGTAACACTGAGTCCTATCAAAGGGGCCTTGAGAAAGAAGAAGAAAAAAACTAAACCCCTAAAGAGCATCTGCTAAATTCCCAAACTATCAGTGTAAAAATTCAGTTGGTGTGAGACACACATACAAAGTATAGCATGCCTGCATGTTGCTTGCTGTTGTTGGTAGGAAAATGCTCAGTTAAGAAATCAGTGTCCTTTGTTCTTAATCACATTTATTTCAGCAGAGTAGTTCTCTGGGAAATGAAGGGATGGTGAATCATCTGCGGTTCCCCTCTGGCACTGATAACTATTATTGTGAAACATCTGAATGGATCCATAACAGTGTAAAGCCCATTTGATATATTTTTTGTGTTTTAAAGTAAAATCACAGAAGAAAAATTGTTTTTAATGATACGCAGATGATGCATTTCTTTACTCAAATACTTTTTCTAGACTTTCTTATGTTTAAAATGTCAGAAAATAGTGACAAATGCCTGTTATAATTCCCAGTCCAAGATGACTTCTTTAAGTGTCTTTTTTTGTCCATATCACAAGCTATTCAGTTTGAGATTCTATTCAGACACGCATGTCAAAGAAAAGCATCAAATCTTTACAATTAAGAAGCTGGAAGTGTTTGGTATATTTGCTTGCTCAAACTATTATTCGATTATCATAATTTGATGTCAATTGACTAATTGATTAATCTGCAGTTCTAATTTACCTAAGAAAACCTGTAGGCAGCACAGACCCTTATCAATTTCAGTGTGAGAGCCTGTTAAACCTAATTTAAAGATCTATCATTTGATGTCTGTTTTGGAATAAAGATTATGTTTTTTGGTTTTTTAATCACTTAACAAACTATTACCTTTTACATCCCTACATTCATTCAAAACTCAATGTTTAATTCTTTCTCTCTGGACCAGGAATCTGGTTCAGGTCAGGATTCACATAAATTATCAGGCTGATTTTAATTTGTTTCACATTTGTTTTTCTCTAGGCAATCTACCCTTTTTCTGTAATCCACCGTGATTTTTTTTTGATTGTTCGCCACAGTACAAAAATATTTACAAAGAAGCAGTAGGAGTTCAAGAGAAAGCAAGTGTCAGTGTGAGTGATATTATGTTTATTTCTCTGGAAAGGCCTTTCCTCTTGGCTCCGGCAGACCACACATCAGGTGTTAAAGGTTGTTCTCAATCGCTGCCTCTGTACTACACCCCATCACACTCCTTATAACTGGACTCACACAGACTCAGATCAGTAGCTATGCCGTGAACCTGTGACTCAAATCGGGGATTCAAGGAGTTAACGTGACTCAGAGGAGAAAATAGCTTTTCCTCTTCACTGTACATACCACACTGGGCAGTCTGAACGGGGACGTACAGTCACGCTCCCTAGCAACCAGATCTGGTTTGACACAATGGTTAACTTCTCTCGAGGGAAACAAAACCTCTGAAGAAACAACTCCCCCCCCCCACACACACACACACACACACTTTCTTGGCTCACACTTTGGCAGTGATGCCAGTTTAAACAGCCCTTTCACATGGTGGAGGAGGAGCTGGAAGGGAGTGGCCCACCTACTGTATCATTTTTGTGTAAAGGTTCCCCGAGTGCAAGAAATAAAGAACTTTTCAGGCTCGATTTGAGCTTTCAGTAAACATAGGGATCTGATGTGAGCAATATGTGAAGCTGCACAGTTACATTTCTAATATACATGTGAAAAGACAATACCATCTTGTTTACTTACACTTTAATTTAGAATGTAAAATGTAATCCTATAAAATGCGTCTTATGGCCAAGTTTAACTTTGATATATTGAAACAATGTTACACTAATTAACTACAAAAAAACAGACCTTTTTATGGCATTTTATTTATTTACATGTTTGTACAACATGATACTGTTCTCAGCATGTAAATAAAGTTCAAGAAAATGTATTTTTGAAAATTAGCTTAAAGTGTGCTTTGGAATATTTATGAAACTAGACTAGATTAAAATATACCAAGTCAAATATAATATCACAGTTTGTGTCGCAGATTAAATTAAGATCTTTTGCTATCAGGGACATCAACGAATGTCAAGAAGCCCACAGGGATCTTTCTAATTTACCTCCCTATTGTACCAAACAACCTGTTTAAAACATGTTGATATGGATCATTTCTTTACTCAACAACATCTTTATTGTCTACACCCAAAAGTAAAACTTTATTTAATGTAGAAAGTGAAATCAAATTGTTCATTGACCACCAAAGCAGACCCATACAGTACACTAAGGACCACTGCATCACAGCTGTCGTTTGCAGGCAGGCAAATGATTGTTAGAACTTACTGTGAACAAGAGGCTGTGATGGTGACCTGGACTCATTCAGACGGACTGCACTTCCCACGCAGGCTGTTGGGAAACCAAAACACACCAAAAAAAAGAAAAGAAAAAAAAAACAGAGAAAAGAGTAGAACTGCAGAAGTTTTTGGATAGTTGGGGAAAGCCCGACAAGAAAGTCTGTTCTCTCAGCTCCTGCTTGAGTCCAGTCTGTGCCCCGCTCCTCGCCAATTTACATGACAAAAACTGCTCTTTTGGGATCAGTGAGTTCATTCAGGGCTTACAATGGTATCTCCCTGTGTGGTGTTTTCTTCCCACCAATAAATCTGCCAGAGTGATGTAGCCTGCAGCCAGGAGGACACCGGGCACATTTCAGTGTGAAAAAGTGAGACCTTTTTTTTTTTTAAATTCAGACAAACATGACAGTATTTCATACAGAAACACAATGATATGCAAACTACTTAAATTAGGTATATATGCTAGCAGAAAAGTGAGACAATATAAGGATTTTATTAAGTTTACCCACCTAGTTCCCCTGAGGACAAACAATGCCACAGACAGGAATACATTCAAGTAAAATTATCTTCATATTTTATTAATATTTCTGTATGAAGTCTTGCTTTAACAGTCTTAAGTCAACCTGCTGACCTGTGGGTGGAGGCCGGGCTGGGACCTGTTGCGGGTACGTCTGGAGGGTCTCGTGGGCTCCGCTCCAAAGTGTGCGCACGCTCATACCTGCAGGGAAGCGGGTGTGGTCAGGGTGAGCCATCCCGATAACAGTCCTGCAGGGACTCCTCATGTCTATCTTATTTCTATTGCAGAGAAGGGGGGTTTTCACATTAACTATGTAAAATGTGTTTATATTTGCTGTTTACTACAATTTTATAGTTGAATATGACTGAATGTGCTACAGAAGTTCAATGTATGTGTATAGCTTTTTTCCCTGGCAGTGTTCAAAGTACCCTGAACTGCATGCAATTGTTTCTACATCATTCACATGGTTGAATTTATGTATGATTACCTCCTTTATAACTTCACATCACTGGAACCAGCCAGGCTTTAAAAACAATATTTAGAGAAAATAAGTCTGCTTTCATTGGAACAGGTCTTTAAATATGTTACTTTAAAGACCTGCTCTATAGAAAATAGATGGATGAGTATTTGTTGTGCAATGAGGATCTGTGAAGCCAAATGTAAATGTAACGTGTTAGACAGATATCTTGAAGAGGGACTGAAGTTGTTTTTTCTCCTGTATTTGAATTCCAGGCTCTGCAGAAACACGTTAAGCTACAAGAAAAACATGACGATATGTTGATCTGCTGTACCGCATGCATGACTACTGTAAAGGTTTAATGGCCAAGTGTGGGTATGATTCAACTGGATGTCAGAAATGAGTCAGGGCTATGCCAAATTCTGCTCTTTAAACTGATTAGCTCTGTGGGGTCCAGTATCACACCCAGATCTCACTGGAGATCTGCAAAAAATGCCACCTTTTTCATCCTAAATAGACAAGACAGAAATAGACAAGACAGAAATAGGCACATAGAAGTGTTATGTCTTTTACATGACATTAGTATCACCAGGAATACAGGGTTAGGTTTAGATAAATAGAATAAGAACGTTAAAACGACTGCACCCAAATTCAGTTTTTACGGTGTGAACGGTTATGAAAAAAATGTTTGCAGCTTGTAGCAGTAAACAAGCAAATTCTTTTCACTTAGCCACAAGTCAATGGAGAACTTTGGCCTACTTACGCTGTCCACTTTAACCCTGGGCCGTGCTTCAGAAGTACACTGACCTCTAAACGCACCCCCAGATAGAAGTCAGATGTGAAGACTGAGGTGAGGAAAAGCGTAAGTCAAAACTGCACCTGGAAAACACGTGCATTCCCTGAGAGAATAGACAGAAACTGCGTGTGTGAGTGTGTGTGCGTGTTGTGTGTGTTGTGTGTCAGCAAGAGAGCCAAAGAAATTTTTCAGTCCAGATTCAGGCCAGTGCCTGTAGTCAATAGAGCTTGTTCCCAATAACAGAGGAGCTTCCTTTCATTTCCATAGTAAAACAAAGATATAAAGCTTTGATTAAACAGTGAAACAAATATTTTCTCCTCATCTGGGCTGAACAGTAAACTGGATTCCAACCTGCTCCGTGCGCAGAAGAAGGTTTCACTTTCAGCATGACATGTGGTCACTGGTCACAAATAGTTTGTGAAAAATACAAAAACCAGACAAGAATCTGAAAAGGCAACATCTGATCCATTTATTCACCATATCATCGATACATATGTACAAGTGTAAAAAAAAAAAAAAAAATCTTACCTTAGAGAAAGAAAAAAAGCTGAAAAACAAAACAAAACGATGCACATGTCGAGCTATCACACATAACTGCTACAGAAGGCATGAAAGTACTGCACCAGAAGTATGGATAGAAAAATAAACAATCTTTCAGATATTTCTACCGGGTCTGTCATGGACCCTTTTCCTTATTCAACCATTGTCGTGCTCTTGTTCTCTTCAACTGTTTTAAACTAACTGTTGCCAACGTATAAAAAAAACAAAAAACAAAAAAACTAAATGAACGACAGACGTGTTTCATCAGCATCATCGGCATGCATCAGAGGATCTATGAGTATTTTCACCAAACTGTGAATTTGGCTTTATGATGCGATAGTGCAGATACAATCCCAGAGATAGAAGGCAGTTAAGTCTTTCAATAAGTCCATTTTTAGCAGACGGCATTTGCAGGTTGGTTCTAAAAATGTACACAGTGTCCATCAGTTCGTTTGTCATCTCTCTGCATCTTTTTACATATATAATGAGCTCAGGACGACACAGGTCTTCCGGCTTCATGTCGGTCATTGTTTCACTCGCTCTTGCCGACACACGTGTTTCTGCCCATTCTGTGTGTTCACTGCTTCGCCTTCTTTAGGATGGTGCCCACAGCAGAGATGACGGTGGTCTTGGTGCCGCTAGCGGTGGTTGTCACAGAGACGACGGCGGGCAGGGTCGCGGTGGTGGTGATGAGGGTGGGCTGGGCCAGGGTCACAGGGATTGCAGAGTCCCACTTGCTCTTCCTCTTCTGGGCCTCTGCTGATGACAGTAAACACGGGGGAGGGGTGAGTGAAGGAACGCACTCAGCGTTGTTTGTTAGACTTCAAGGATAGAGGAGAAACACTCGTAAACATAAAACTCTGCAGCGCTCCTTTAATCTAAAGCTCTTTCCAGAGAAGAAAGTACTGGCTTTTATGTATCAGTAGCTAAATGTTCCATAAGCGCTCTATTTCAACATGACAGGATTATTATGGACAGAGCTGTCATGCTCCTGTGATATTTATAAATCCGAAATCAGGAAAATAATGGTATAAAACGATGGAATTTAAACTTATTTTGCAGTTGCATTACTGTTTTTCTTCATGGTTTAAAAGCCCAGAAGACCTATTTTAAATTTTTGGTCTTTGCTTTTTCCACTAGTTTCAAGTGGGCATGGCTCAGCTGGAACAAGGTAATGTCACGTATTTCCATGAACCAATCACAGTGTAGCTACAGCTGAATTCAAATGTGGTGCTGCTGGGCCACTGTCAATCAACACTGATCAACCCACACCCACGCAGACTTGTTGAAGCAGAAAGCAGAGTTTTTGAGGGTTGAATTAAGGGTGTTTTTTTACCCATTTTGACTGTTGTTCATGCATATTTAATAATATACAAAAATCTATGAAAGCACACTTTCAGAGGCTGATCTGATTCTGATCTCTTCTCAGTCTTTCATAGTTTTAAGTATTATCTGATCATTATTATTTTTTTTCTTTGTGGATAACAGATGATTAAATGACAGATTTGTTATATTACTCTCAAGAAGGAGAGCTCGTTCTGTTTATTTAGTGTTGTGCTGCACATCAATGTGACAACACTCAATTCAGACTTGTGTTGGAAGGTGAAGGTTGCTAGTTCCAATCTGGCAACGTCACCGTTGTGGCTTTAAAAAAAGCATCAGGGGAGCATTCAAACGTAGACCAGCCGTGTAAAAATTGCCGTGACTTTAATGTAGCGAGGAGCCTTTCTGACAGGAGTGGTTGACGTTTGTTTACCTGTGGCTGTGGTGGTGGCGGTGTTGCTGGTGGTGGAGGCGGCTGTGCTGGAGGGGTTGGTGCCCTTCTTAGTCCCCGTGACAAACTCAATCTGTGAAACACACAGAATATTAGATTTAATAGATTTCCCTGGTACTGTTTGACGTGTAACAAGTTTTATTTATTTTTTTAAACCAACAACCACAGTCCACCGCTGCTGGTCGCCCAGACGCTACACTGGAGGGTCTGGTGCGTAGGGTGCCTTGCTCAAGGGCGTGTAATTTGGGAGAAAACTACCCATTCCCTTTGTCTGGTTTCATTATCGCATCAAAATCCTACTGTAGCAGACACACCGCTGACTACATCTCACAGTAGAGAATAACAGAGCGGCTCCTCGAGGGTACAGTTCATTCAAGTCCGGTTTCTGACTTAGGTGCAGCTGCTGGGACGGTGCTGCTGCTGATGATAGCAGGATGCGTCACGTTGTTTATGTAACCACACGCACGCGTTCCTAGGAAACAACCACGACCTGTTCGGTCCCAGCTATTTATCTCTGAGGGATTATTTCAGAATGGCAAAGGCAAAAAATAGCTGTTTTAAAGCGATATTCCTACTGGAGACATTTAAATTTACACGGAAAGCCATTGAGAAACCTGCATGGGCATGGCTGGGCTGGGCTGTGGGGCCACACTGGGCTGGGCTTGACGGGAGCTGAACTTGGCAGAGTCAATCTCTTGCGTGCACCTGGTGAAGGATGTTCAGTAGAAATTAACTGCGGCTGGTGGAGACTTGCCCCTGACGCATACAGAGAGAACCGACGGCTGAATCAGCCTTGTTGTTTTTTTTTGTTTTTTGTTTTTTTCTTAGGTTGTTCGACTCACCTTGGTCCGTTCCTTCTTGGCTTTCTCCAGTTTGTCCATTTCCACTTTCTGGGCTTTGGCTGGGAGGATGAGACACATACATGAGTGCTGAGATCTAATCAAGCAGAGCTGTGAGGAAGAAGTAAATCAGCTTACCTAGAGATTCATAGTAGGAGTCCTCTGACCAGCCGTGAGGATCAAACATATCTTTTGGGTAGTTAGTTCCCAGTTCATCTATTCCGCAGAACTGGATGAGCTTCTCATAAATGCTAAAAGGAAAGCAAAAAAAAAAACCTAATAAGACACTTTTAACATTTATGTTAATTTTTGTTTCGTAGGCAGAGAAAAATGAATGAGCTCTGGTGTCATGTGTAAACAGCACTACGTGTATGTGTGTTTGTTGGTTAGTTGGTTTGGGTGCGTTCTTCAGCGGCGCTGCATACCTCGGGTTTCTAAATTCTTTCTTTTTCTGGATGTGGTTGTTTGTGTCAAAATCTCCATGGAGCTTCCTCTCGTACAGCTTGTGGATCTTGTCCTGTTACAAAACAATGAATGACGTGAACGGACAGCAGGGCCCCGTTCTTCGTACGCAGATAACCGTGAAAAATACAAGATTCTGACTGTTACGGCATATATACGGCATTAAAATGGGAATTTGTCATTTGAACTTTAAAAATGTGGATCATGGCTTCAACTCTCTATTCATTTAGCCTTTATTTCAAAATAAGAGTCCCCTGATTAAAGATTATCAACATCCAACATCAAAGAGAATCAACTTCATCCAGGACAAGCAAATCAATTGCTTTGGCCTCCTATACACTGCATTTGGCAGGACATACTGTGGATGTCAACAGATAAACAAAACCTATATATGATCGGCTCTGCCTGAGCAAGGGTCAGTGTGAATGGAGCTATTGTATGTAACGTTTCTGATACCTTTGGGAAATATTTGACAGGCAGGTTCCACTGAGCCACAAGGAGCTGGCAGTCGTGTCCACGGCATCAACAGTGATAAATGAGGACTGACACGGAACAAGAAGGAAGAAAGGAATGCTGCTAAAAATGTGACACTATCATTCCTTTGTCCTTTCTTTCCAAAACGACCCAACGTTTGTTTTTCTGATTCGGCACCCATTGTTTGTCAGCCTTTCTAAACTACTAGAAAACATCATTAAAAAGGATTGATACGAGTGCTTTCTGCCCTTTTAGGATTAAGCACAAAAAGTACTTGGTCAAAGGGGTGCCCTGTGGATTTTTTTGGTTTTGAAAACAAACAAAAGTAACTGAATACCTGAAGTCTAACAACCCTGCATTTCCCTCCTATTTAAACTTTTGCAAAGCCAATTTATGTTTTTTAAAAGTACTGATTTAAAAGTCAGTATATCGTAGCCTCTGCTACATTGATTTGGAGCATTTAGGCATCAGAAAAAATGACTGATGCTGCTGTTTTTCTACGGATAAATGGGAGGCTCGCTGAAGGCCTGAGCTCATGGATTCTAGCAGTCAGTGGGATGTTTAATCCCATGGTCGGGGCATGATTGCAAAAGGCGTTTTGGAAACTGTTCATAAAGCGGGTACATTCCAACAAATGTTGAAATGACAGCAAAAACGCAGATTCAACCAACATATTACAATATATTCTTGTGTGTCTGCTCCTCCGTGACCTTAGGGCAGGGATATCCAGGCTGCGCTGCTGAAGGTGAATCATTGGTTGTTCATCTGGTAGGTGGGGGAGTGTTAGCCCAGCGGGGGTATTGCTGAGCTGTTCACTTGCTAAGTCGGGTGTGTGTCCTGACCTGCCTCGGCTCCTCACAGAACAAACTTAATTGCACTTAAGACGCACCAAATGCACAGCAGCGAGGCAGAATGAGAGCAGCGCTGGTGATACTAAATCGAAGATGACACTGTGCTGGTTTAATTACAGGGGTGAGTCTAAGAATTTATGAAGCCACCAGAACTTATTTTATAACCCCAGAGGGGAACCAGTGAAACTTCTAAATTATTGACTTGGCGTGGCGAACAGGTTATTTTGACTGCATCAACACCAAGATGACTAGTCTCTGGATGAGGCGTCTTTCAGCCTTAAACACTCCTAACTCTAAACATTCTACATATGCCGAATGGGGTGAGTGCAGACTGCGGGTCTGCTTATGAAACCGACATCTCCCTTTTACGAGCAGTACAGCAGTACAGTGACTTCAGTCTTCGTGTTTTAGCAGAATGTGTTTACTACCCGGAAGGTGTAGCACATAACAGCACATTAAACAAGCCTACAGACATGCTAACACACACAGAGCACAGAGCACCGGGAACATCCTGCCAAGCTCTTAGAAAACCCACAGCCCGATGTGTACTACCTGATCAGCAGACATAACCGCGGCCCTGGTGGTGATATAAAAACTGCCCGCACCAGATGAGAGCAGCAGCTTTATTGTGTTGCGGCGAAATGTGTGCGGTTCAATAATCACGTAACAGTGGAAGTGGGTCTACCTGCAGTTGGCTCGAGCAGCGTCCGGGGGGCTCGGGGGGGATCCGGATCTCATTAGGTGACATGTTCCTCACCTTCTCTGAGAACAGAGCTGGCAAAAAGACAGAAACACAAACATGTTTTCACTTCGGGAGCTTTCTCTCTCTGCCCTGTCATGCATGCCTTCACATGTTGAATAAGGATTAACCAAGAAACCGTTGCCATGTAAAAAAAGGTAGTGACACAGGAGAACCAAATCTGTTTTAGTGTTTGACTTAACAGATGACATGTAAGAAGGAAGGTGGGACATGGATATGCGATGGACAACAACCTCAGTTAATGAAACAAAGGTTCAGTGTGTGTTATGCGGACATTGCTGGCGAATCCTGAGCATCCTGTTGTTCGTCACAGTCCTACGTGTGTGCCAGTGGTTTTAAAGGGCAGCGTGGTATGAGGAGTGCATGTCCCGGGCAGGGAGTGGCTGTTGTCGGGGCTTGTTAGGAGAAGGGAGGTTCCTTGCCCCTCCCTCCCTCTACTCCCTTCAGACCTGTCCCTTGTTTTGCTCTCCCCGCTCGACTTGTGTCTCTCTGCTTTCTCTGACTGCAGGCCAGGCATTCTTCAGTGTCACTCTATATCCCAATCAGACAAATAGTCGTCAACCACGCTCCCAGTGAGTGCTGCAAGCTGGGCGCAGTGCATGAGGAGCGCAGCAGCACGTGCGCAAATGCGTCCCTGCTGACATTCTGTGCACATTGTTCACAAGTAGAAACTTGACTGGAAATGAGACGATCATTTTCTGAAGTGCTGTCTGTCTTTTAGCCTAGCCTTGCTGAACACTTCATCTTGTTTAACAGTGTAAGAGTACGTAACGGAAATTTTCCTCTTATGTTTTGTAACAGTGATCTGTGTTGTATCCAGGAGATTTTTGCGGTTTTTCCCTTTCACTTGAGGTTACAATTTCCAACACTTCTCAGAATGTCTTTCAATACAACTAACTTAGACACTTAGCCTGGGTATCAAAGTTCAATACTATAGCCTGACCTACACTGTATTTGTAAGACAGATACTCATATCAATAACTGAGAACTGATATAATAGCTTTTCTTTTTCTTTTTTACAATTTTCACACTATAAACTCAGGTATTGGTACAAGTATCATAACAATTTCAAGAGACCAGGTCTCTCGGGCATATATGTACATAAATATATGATTTGCCACTGACTACAAATGTTGACGTTGCTGACATTGTTCGGTCCAACACTTCTGTCCAAGATCAGGTTGAGTAGCTGTACTGTATCCCGTCTCCCTATGTTGGCTACGGTGTGTCTGTTGACATAAATATTGCTGGTCCACAGTGAAGCGATCCCTGCCTGTGGGACTGTGCCAGAGCTGAACTTTGTTTGTGTGCAGACAGGATGCCGTCGTACACTGACACCCTCTTTCCAGCAGTCCCTTCCTTGGGTATCTTTGCTGTTTTCCTTGGTCCGCTAACCATGTGGGACCACAGGTCCACAGGTATGGATATTGACTTGCCACCCCGATCTCCCTTATGTCTGGAAATTCTGAGGAGCGCCATTACCTCCCTTCATCACTGATATGGCTGTGGTTTACCTCCCCCTCCAAGGCAAAGGAGGGGCAGGGCGTTGCCTTTTTTGGCTAGACACATAAGTAACGCAAAGCATGTATGTATGCAGGCTCACACAGATTTTTATGACAGCAAAGAATGAGTATATATATATACAGTTACATGAAGATAATTGGTTCCATGCATGTAACCAGTTTGTACACCTCATATTTTTAAAAATGCTGTAGCCTCCAACAATAAAAAACCTGACAAGGCAAGTTGGATGAGTCACAGGCATGAGGTGGTAGCTTGTTATTTCGTGGAAGTCTCTCACACACACATGCACGAACGGACACACAGTCACAGACAATTACACACTGTAACTGCAACAGGGGTTTAGCACTGTGGAAGCCTGCTAATCCACTCCACACAACGGGAGATTTAGGTGATAATTTTGTAGCCTTGTTGGACAAACTCTAATTTAAACACCAAAATAAACCCTGTAGTCTCCACGGCAGCAGAGGAAGTGTGAATAAATCACAGCCTGTGCAATAAATATCCATGTGTATAATTCAGTTCAGTGTGAGAGGAATATTCTCATATAACAGCAGCACTGTCAGGGAAGACATGGAGACACAGAGTAGCAAACAGACAGAGAAAAGATTACATTCTGCCTCAAAATTACCATCTGTCCTCCCCGAAAAACAGACAGAAAGTCACAATCTGTGCCCTGAGGGTCTCTTTTGGACAGACAGACAATGTCTGTCCGTTCAGTGAACAGACAAAGAGCTGTCTTCAGCCTGCTGACGGGAGGCCTTTTGCCAGACCCACTGTGACATTTACTGACAGACGAGACGGAGGAGCCGAGCTCCGCTGCAGTAATGTCAAGTGTCCGGGCCCAGGCTGTGAGTCACACGCTGCCACTACAGCACACTGATGGCGATGGCGGCTGAACTAAACTAAAAATTGCGTTTCTCTTCTTTTTATGGCTGCAACAAGCCAGAAGCGTGGAAGTGGTGAAGATGGAGGGAGCAAATCCGTGGGCAGAAGCCACCAAGTTCACTCAGCTACTGCTGTCTCGCCCATGGAGCGTGTTGGATGGAGTCCAAAGGAAGGCTTCTTAGTTTAGTACACTTTTAGAACATAATAGGAGCATGTAAGGATGCAAAAGGGCGTGAGAATTCCACTTCCATTCAGTTTAAGAAAACATCAGCTGAATAAATCATCTCCCACTTGGATTCATTAAGACATTCCTTTCAAAATAAAATCATTTCTCTATGAGGGTCATTAAGCAATCAGATTATTTTAATTATTATGATCAGTTCCACACCCCCATGCAACACATTATTATATATCTATATCTATTATATATATATATATATATCCCAGTGTTATTTCGCAGTCAAATGGTGGATGAGGATGAGCGCTACACTGCATAATTTGTGCAATCATCTGCATCCAGCTGCGGGGGCCGTACAAACAAACAGCAGAGAAGGAAACCGTTAATGGTCTAACAGACTGGTGTGAGAAACGCCACTCCCTGCATCACTCATATCCTGTCTGATCTGATGCTCACTTACACACCTGTGCGGGTCAGTCATTGCTCACTAACCACTGCCAGCTTCCTGGGTTAGACCTTCATGACCCATCTGTCAGTCAGTGGACAAAGACGCTTTTGTAACTCACCTGGGTCTAGTTAGTGATTCATACGCTTATTGCACCAACACCCAGCAGACACAATAAAAAGTAAAAGTCTGATTCTTACACTCTGTCCAACTACATATTTGTTTTATTATACATGCACATGTCATCCAGAGGTGGGTGTTTTATTATATGGATCTTACGGTCATCACAGACTTAACCCAATACTTTGTGACCTCCCTACCCTGTCTCTGGGCCCAAGCCAACTGTTTCAAACAAGCTGGCCAAAATATTAAAGCATGGTGGAAAATCAGTGGGGACAATATGGCCTAGAATTATTCATTATTAAATGCCTTTTTTTAGTACTTTCCAGCAGTATAAAACAATAATTCCTAAATAAAAAAATATTCTAAATTAATGGGACCCAGACAAGCAGCACAAAATGGATGGATGGATTAAAAAGTAAAAATAAATGAATCATTGTGAATTATCCTTTAAAATCTGGTTTAATATACTGTGCGTGTGTATGTACATGTGTATGTGTACTCACCAACTAGCTCATTGGGGTCCTTTCTTTCTGCTTCTGAGATCTGTACAAAACAAGAAGAGGGCAGAGAGGGGAAGAAAAGAGAAACAGAGAGACACATGGGATATTTAGGTCTCCTTTGAACAGAAGAATCTAACCGTCAACGCTTGATGGAGGGAAATATTAACAGCACCAGTGGTAGATTTTATTAAACCTTGATCCGATATTGGATTTAGTTCACTACAGTGGTTTACAAGTGGGTTGGTGAAGTGAACTGGCAGTTCTTGTGAAAGATGTGAAACTGGAAACAAACCATCATTCCATTTGTATCTGAAACCTACAAATCACAGGCATTAATGCAACAGACTGCACAGAACAGAAGTGGAGCGTAGTTTCTAAGAAACTATGGCAATAGAAACCAGAATAGTAAATCTAGACAGTTTTTGCTCAGTCTTGTGCAGCCTCTAAAGTATGCCGCCTGTTGTGCCAGCACTGTGGGCATAACACAGGTTCAGCACAAAGGAACAGTGCTGTTATTCACAGGCATCACGTTGTTACCTAGCAACTGCACGGGCACATCAAAGAATTGTCCTGAAGTTGGCCAAATCACAATGAGGAGGAGGAGGGGGTGGACACAAAGACATGTGAGCACAGCAGAGCCTGCTGGCAGAAATCCAGACCGAAAAACGGAATCAAAGGCACCTGCTGGTTGAGACAGAACCAATAAAATACTAAATTTCACTGATCCACATCTGGAGTTTTTTTTCCCCCATTTGGCCGCCCTTTACAGGCCACATGCCACTATAAAGGTGTAGCACTGGAGCTTGTCTGATTCAGTGTCTTCAAGGTTTTTCTGAATAAAAAATGTAAATTTAGCTGCCTAGTTCAAAGTCCAAGCTACCTTTACCAAAAAACAACCATGTCGATAATAATTGTGTTAAATGCATCAACACAGGTTGATGACACCACGGTGTAATTTGGCTTTACACTGAATTTTTTTTGCATAAAGCAAGTGCGTATTCAGTAGGCAGTGTGGGGTCTAAAGAAAGATGCTGCCCAGTTGCATTATGGGGAATGTGGGATCTGGTATTTTGGGAGTTTGACTCATACTCGAGACCAACAGTCAGGATATGTCGGCCTCTGCTGCTTTGTTACTCAACTTAAAGGGAAACCTTCCCTCCTCACTATGAAGCCCTTTTACCCAATTATGATGCATTCACAACAGAGATATCAACTGTATCAAAAAGACCAACACTTCGCAAAGGCTTGCTGGCATGAGCCCTGAGATCACACCGCTGTCTGCGATCCAGCAGACAGTCCTGCCAACATAAATGTTTAAACCGAATTTAAACCAATCAAAACCTCACAACACCCCTTAACAATATACTGTATGTGCAACAAACACTCTTTCCCAATGTAACCCTGGCAGAGGGCTAAAGTAATATTTCAGAGACTTCCGGAGTATTCAACCGCTCCGGTTAAATAAGGCCCAAGTATTGTGTGGTGACCTTCTTATCTTCAGTTAGTCAGAACTCTATCAAAACACCAAGTCACACTCAAACAAGTCAGTCACACTCAATAGACAATAATACAGTTGGAGGACAGCGTGAGAGCTAACATAAATATTCTCTCTCATTCTGTCAAATAGTAAATCAGAATCTGAACCTCAGTTCTCTGCTGCTACAGGCTATAATACATATGACACGTGTCAGTCAGTCCCTGAAAAAGCATAGCCTAAGAGCCTAGAAAACATAATGACTACTGAATATATGATCTTATGATGTTAACAACACCATGGATTTACCTGGGAATAATGCTCCACCTGTCCAAACAAGCATTATTGGGAAATCACATCATGACCCAGGGTGTTACAATTACCATATCATTAAGTCTTACATTGCCAGCGCTGTTATCTCTGCTTTATGACATGGCAAACTGAAGACACAAAACTCTTACATAACAACATCTTATCGGTTTATAATCAATCAATTACAGGTTGTAAAACAACAGAGCAGACGTCCTGTAAGTGGTATTGTTTTTGCTTGTTAGGTTTGTGACTCACTCTCACCTCACTGGCCTGAACCAAGCAGTGTGACAGGAAGCTGGCAAGCTGTCCAGCTCACATAGCTTTAAACACACACACACACACACACACAAACACACACAAACACACACACACACAAACACAAACACACACATAGGGTGGGGTTAGTTTGGTGTGCAGGTCCAAGCAGTGTGCTCTGGAAAACAACATTGTTTGGCTGAGCTAACATTAAGGTGCATCAGTCAAGCAAGTCACAACATACGTCAGGCACAAGTCACTGACCTGGTCTTGGCTACATAAAGTGCCTTGTTTGTTATCTGAACATTCATCTGACATACATAAACCCACAGCGCCATCTAGTGAACATGCTCCTTCACAGCATGTGGTGGCAGCTTTAAAAAGGTGCCATGATCCCTTTTGGTTAGTCGCAAAACAAAAAGAGAAATGAATCAGGCTTGATCCTTTTCCAAATCCAATCTATCCCACACCAGGTGGTTGTTTAAATACCTCAACATCATCTGCGTCCCTCCCCTCGTCAGATTCTTCCATTTCCTATAAAAACAGAAATGCATAAGGTTAGCACCGTAAGGATCACAAGCAGATGAGACCGGGGGTGGGGGGGGGGGGCAACAAGAAGCAGTACAGACCGGATGACAACCAGCACCCCACTGCAAAACTGTTCAGCCTTTTTGATGTTTCACACTAATTCTAGTGATACATAGTCTTTGTTAAAGGAGCTTTTCAAACATTTTGGGAAATGTGTTTGACAACTTAAAAGGCACAATATGGATCGTTCAGAAGTAACGTAAATAGGCACACCAACAACTTTACACTTGAAGGCCTGCTGGACGAGTACGTCACGAGGACAACGCAGTCTGTGAAAACAGTTCTTTAATGTCTTCTGTGGCTCTGGCTTTTTTAAGTTCTTAAATAACCCTGATGATGTCATCAGGGTCATCTTTGCTTGGACATGAAACAATACCACATTGCGTATCACCCAAACAACATATATTGTTCATTTAAAATCCGTCAGCTGTCGAATTGAAAGTGTTCCGAAAGGAGAAACACTACAGACTGAAGCTGTAACCAATGAATGTTTGGTGTTTTTGCCAGACTTATATGATTAATCGATCAGAGTTGTAGTTGATTCATTTTTTGTGGATCAACAGATTGATTAAGCCACATGCTGTAGGAGCATTCATATTAGTATCCGTATTGTTGTCGTGTGTAATTTCATTCATATTTAGATTGAATAGGCCACATTGATTTTAAGTGACATAACACATAATTCGAGTTCAGCGAAGACTCAGTGCGTCGCATTAGATCCCATCGTGAACATGTTAAAAAGCACCATATTGTCCGACATCAAACCAAGAGCACTGTCATTCAAACCATTCAAGCAAACGCCAGTGGAAACCCAAAGGACATCATGTTCCTCAGAGCAAGTAACACGTCGTTTTTCAAATATTCAGAATACTGACCGAGTTGCTCTCTCTGCTGTCTTCATCCCCAGACACCTTCTCATCGGGCCCCTCGGTTCGGTTGAGGTCATCGTCACCATAGCTGTACACCAGGCCGCCTACATGCCCCCCTGGTGACGGATGGTTAGAGACAGAGAGGAAGGGGGACACCACACAGGACAAGCAGACATCAGATAACAAACAGCAACACTGGCACTGAAAGAAGATGAATTAAAGATTCTTGGTTCAGCATTATCATCACATGCCAGCACCACTGTCTACAGGAAGACACCACCTAGTCATACTCCATCCAAAAAATCTGGCATTATAAATGTACGACACACACTGCCAAAGCAGTAAAGATTTAAAAGTAAAACTTAACATTACATTAACGTGTGGTACTGCACTGCTGTATTTACAGCAAAACAACGACCTCTGCTGTTGGGACCTTCACGTTTTTATAACCATTACGTGCCAAGAAACATCAACAAAACCAAAACAAAACCAACAAGAGCCCGCTGAAATAACTTCACTTGAGCTTTCATGGCTTTTCTTGAATATGTTGCTCATTACCGCAGACTGGGAACGAGCTACGTTAGCCACGAGCTAACGTTAGCCACCACATGAAGATCCGGGCCAGGATCGGTCCGGCGACACACGGGCCACCAGACCCACAGCTCACCACACGGCTACACTTGCTGTCACATACCCGTCTCTTCCAGTTCGGGGTCCGAGTCAGGCTCCGAATCGTCTCCATAGTCCGCCAAGGAGGAGAGCAGGGCACTCTTTTTACCGCTCGCCATTGCTCTCTGCGTCGCATAAACGCCCGGTCGCAGAGTAATAGCGTCAGAGAAACGCTATTGCGTAGGCACCTGCGTAGTACTGGGAGATGTAGTCCTTATGTTTGTTTGGTGATGCTGAAGGCCTACAGTATTGATCTTAACACATCCTTATTTTTTGAATGTGAACATAATATAATAAATAATATAATAATAATAATTATTACAAAATACATAAATGATAATACATAAATAATAAAAATACATACGTTAAAGTTTTCCATTTTTCGACCTTGTGTGTTACTATACAGCCACCATAAAACACTACAATTAGTTGAATATGTAAACATGCTCTTTTTTCTCATTTTCTCATTCTCATTTTCATATCTTGTGAAAATGAGAATTTATTTCTGTGTCTTTGTATGTCCAACTAGTTGCAATTCCAATTATAAATCCAATTTAAAAGACAATCACATACATTCATACACCAAGCCAGCCTCCACTTCTGCTGCACCTTGGTGTCTAAATACTGCATGTTCTTCACACAGTTCATGCAATATCAGACACTATATGTTTCACTGGTTTGGATTCAACAATGCTACCTTCACTTAAATGCAGCAAACACCAAGACAGATAATCCGATTATGTCTAATGTAGGTCTGTAAATGCTCTTTTCTGAGAATTACAGAAGTTACCCTGTGGAAAAAGCCACAACCTTGATATTTTTTTGGGGGTTTAGCAGTGCCTGGCCCTGGTGCAGCTACAGCTCTATATGCTATAACCACTGGATAATTTTCATATCATAGTGTTTAAGACCTAATATAAGATGGATATTTGAATTCAACTCCAGTCTTTCATCTTGATTCATGTTTGAGAGACACATGTGATACATCTTCAAAAATAAACCACAAGCAGCTTCCTGTTTAGCAGGCACTGATTTGATTTATTTAGTAAAATGTGCAACATTTTCATATACCGCTTCTTACCATCATATGGTTGACAATGACACACATCTACTACATTATGGTGGCTGTAGAATTCATGAAGATAGCTGACTACAAAACCAAGTAAATGTGAAATGAAATGATGAAAGATTTCATCAAAATGTAAAACAGCAAAAAGAAATATCCAACATTACAAAAATGAAATTAAGAGTCCAATTTCCACCACACTCAAAAATGACCAAAAGGTGGACAGGTAAGTTTACACAAACTCTCCATCATGTCAGCATTCATTTTACAGCATACGTATAAGTCAGTTCCCTAGATCACCCCATTCCCTGACTTCTTCTTCTTCTTGTTCTCTTCTCTCGGGCCGCAGCAGCAACCATACAGAAGAGCAAAGGCAACCAGAGACAGAATTCCCAGCACAAACACTCCTATGACCACAAGACCGCCCAGTGCCCACGGCTCCTGATGCAGCCGATACAGGACCCATTCCACCCAGTCCTCAGGTGACCCTGTGGGTTTCTGCAGCTCTGGTAAACTGCGTAGGGAGACACAAACCAGATAAAAGCTCAAATGGAGAAAGTATGTGAATATCAAACTGATGAGATGATGTTCATGGATACCATTTGTTGCCACCAATAATGCTTTATAGAGCCCCATGGAGCCACATTATCTACTGATGATAAAATGTCTGGAACAGCTATAAAACATTTCAAAAGCTAACATGTTTTTATCAGCATGCTCCACAGAAATCTGCTGACATTGAAAACTATTGTCACCCAAACAAATTCCTGTTCAGAAACTCACCTCTCCACGGCCATGTCCCGCTCAGTGATCCTCGCACGGCTCAGTGACTCCCAACAGTGAACAGTGAATATACGGCAGTGTGTGAGACCAGGCGGTTTCAGCTACTGTTCTGATCCACTCACAGCCCTGGGAATATCTGAAGCCCACACATTACAGTTTACTATCAGTTTACGTGCACACAGTGTGTAACCAAACTCCAGTGTCTCTAGTTTTGCTTTCCAGGTGACACTTTCGTTTGCTCTGAGTGGGCAGGGCAAAGTAAAAGAAACAGGTCCTGGTTAATGTTTACCCAACATGTTGACTGGTGGAGGCAAAGGACGATAAGGTATCCACACAATAGTGCAGTGTTTTACTGATGTGATTTAGATTGAAGTTTATTTTGATGCAAATGCAATTATTGGAATAAAATCATGCAGTATTTAGATGGGGGATCATACCACGCTTTGACAGATAAATCTTTACATTTGATCCGATAAAAAGAAAGAACTCACTGTTATATTTGTCTTTTAAATATCTTTATTACATTTCAGTTACATCTACAAATGCAATATTGCATTGCCTTAGTGAAAAAGACAAAAAAAAAAAAACACTTCAATGTTACAATATAACAAGAATACATTTGAAACTGTTGTATGTTAAACAATGAACAGCTCACACTTTCCATTGGCACAATCTGCAAAAAAGAGGAAAAAAGAAGGTCCTCACTGGCCCAGCAGAGGGTGCTGTGCCTTTTTAAGCCAGCAAGTTTCTGCTGAAAACATGGAACTACAAGAACATATACACACAAGTTGGAATGGCTGTACATTTTCCATGTTGTTTTTCACATTCCTGATGAATATCAACAGGATCCCAAACCAGTTCATTTGTACTAACGGAGTCACAATGACATTCAAGCACAAATCAGCTTTTCTTACTGTAAATTTTCATCCATTGCTCCACTGTAAGGTTTTTGTTGTTGGAAAAGGCTGCCACACAGTGTTTCATTGTCTTGGTCTCTAATGAATCTTGATGAGTCGTGCCACTTTGCTGATTTATGTGGATTCCAGTGGCATGGCTCACTGGATGTGGATCCCATCTTTATCCAAGTCCTGGAAATATCATGGAAATATGTTCCCATCCGTCCCCTTGATGAATCTTTGATGAATCTCCTCCAAGAAATCAACGCCTCTGAAAAGGAGCATTTCCCGTTTAATTGTGAATAAAGGTCCTGTGTCGTGTGAGTGCCATTACACGAAGGATGGAGGAAAGGATGGAGGTTGTATTTACTAGTGGAGTCTGTGCTCTGTCTCCACTTCAGACAGGCTGTAGGGGCTGCACTCTGGAGGCTTGCTGTTTTGGCTTTCCACAGCAGCAGCAGTGGGTGCAGGAAAGCACAATCATGAAGAGAAACGTGGCTGAAAAGATACAGGAGGGGCACACAGAACATACAGGGTGGGGGGTGGGGGGGATTGGGTTAGCACAGTCTGGCCGGAGAGTTTCGTATCATATTCAAAGTTTCATCTAGCTATAATTTTAAATGAACCATCTGTCAACTGATTATGTGTAAGGGGCCACCCGTAGCGATGAATTCAGAGAATTATCAAATTACCCAGCAGTTCCCATCAGCTCTATGATCATTGTTTTGGTTTTATGGACCACAACTTAGATCCTTTAGGCATCATTGAATGCTTCTGTGTCTTACACTAGAGCTAATAGATCATTTTAAAAAAGACTCACCAACAAACAGGATGAGCACAAAGAAGGCTCCCAGCTCCAGCGGAGTGGCTTGTGGGAGACCCTGCAGTTTGGTCCACACCTTGTGAAGAATATCCAGCACCTCCTCTCTCACCTCCATGCTGACTCTCAGATGCAAGTCCCACGGGGAAATATGAAAAAAATGCCTCAGGTTCTGCTCGAAGGAGGAAACAGGCCTTGATGGAACTCAAACTGCTACACCTGAAAAAAACAAGATGATACAGTGAATGAACGAGAGTTTCACTGTCTTGTAGGAAGATGCTTTAAATGTAGAAATGGAGAAGTTATTTTCATCTTCAGCTCCACCCTGCACTACTGCAATTTCATACTACCAACCTGCAATTACCCTCAAGCTTGGCAAGCATATATGCCCTTTATCCCTAAATACTCTAGTTTGTGAGTACTCACTTATTATATATCAGCACCCCTAATTAGCCCACTGATTAACTTCCTGTCTACATGGGTGTGTGTAGATACACCATGCGTCTGCACCGAGTGCGATTCCCTGTCCCTGCCTGGGTACATTTGTATCCACACACAGGATGTTTAATTATAAACAGGGAGGACTATATCAGGCATGGCATTTCAAGACTGAGGCCTGTCATCATCACCAGAGCAGCTGTGTGTGGGTGAGATCCCACCGGCTGACACTAGACAGGCTGCACAGGGCTAGAAGGACACGGGCGGTGACACTGAAGACAGCCAGACGTAAGAGATCCACTCTGAATGGACATTTGACTAATGAGTCAACTTACTATTTTACAACTTCAAACAAAATGGGACAGGGGCATACTTGATGGTCATACCATCGCTACGTTACAATACATTCTATATTAGACTATACTGCCCTTCAAATAAAGAGAGCAGTAACTACAGAGGCAATGAAGTGGAGGGAAGTGTTTGAAGTTTTTTAAAGCCTTTTTTTGGGCTGATTATTGTAGGCAATAAAAAACAACATCACAATGGAACATTAAATATTAAATAAACAAATATAGCTCTGTCTTTGCATTATCTTCAGGAAAATTCAGCAACAAAATGTGTTCTTTGAGCCTCCTCGTTCAACCACTTTGTTTAAGAGAATAAACTATTTGGATAATTTACAGTCCACAGGGATTCAATGTATCTGAGTTTAGCTAGGTGTCTGCCCATCTACTATTAATATTTATATTAAAATCAATATAATAAAATAATTTGCAGTCAAGTAGATTTAAATATACGATTCAAAAGTAGCTCAATCATACCAGCTGCACCAGCGTCAACAGCCGAGCTGTCAGTTGCTGTCACTGTGCCGCTGCTGTGGCCTCGTTCAGTTAGTGGAACAACAAACTAACTTACCAACATGTCGGATCATCACAGTAGATCGTTTTCAAAGCGAATAAATCAGTTCAGTGTTGGCTACCTTGGCCACCTCACCAGCTACTTCCCCCGATACAACAGCGACACTTCAGGTTAACTCTGGGTCACCCGATGAAGGCCTGACCACACACACACACACACACACACACACTGTCAGCCAGCATCAACAACATGCACCAAGTACATCCAACAGATCTAGAGTCTGAACCTTCACTTTACCATTGTATCATTTTTGGACTCGAATGGAAGATTTCATGTTGTGTAAAACTAATCACGATATCAAAATTGAGTGTAAAATGTCGTTAACTTTCCACCTTTTGAACATGATAAAAATAACACTGAAGTCATTGTAAACCGATTGGTTATCACATATATCGAGTTAAATACAAAAGTTACCCCAAATTTCACTGGACTTTAAAGACTATAAACTATACTCTCAAACTTAGAAACACTTGAAAAGTAATACAACTGTCAATCTGTATGGCGAACTCTTTAAAAAAAGAAAAGAATACCGCTGGTCACATGACAACAAAATGCCATATGTAATTACATTTAAAAAATCAGTTGTTCGTTAACTTAAAGAGCTCATTTTAATGTCACTATTTTAAATATCAGCAAATATAGTTAGCTAGTTACTATACCTCACAACTCCTGGCGCTAGCGTTGCTAGGCAACAGTTCAATAGGAAGGAATACGTTTCACAAGGATTGTTGACAACTTCATCATATTATACCATACTATACTATACTATACAACACTATACTGTACTATACAACACTATACTGTACTATACAACACTATACTGTACTGTACTATACTATACAACACTATACTGTACTATACAACACTATACTGTACTGTACTATACTATACAACACTATACTGTACTATACAACACTATACTGTACTATACTATAGAACACTATACTGTACTATACTATACTATACAACACTATACTATACTATACAACACTATACTATACTATACAACACTATACTGTACTATACTATACTATACAACACTATACTGTACTATACAACACTATACTGTACTATACAACACTATAATGTACTATACTATACTATACAACACTATACTGTACTATACAACACTATACTGTACTGTACTATACTATACAACACTATACTGTACTATACAACACTATACTGTACTGTACTATACTATACAACACTATACTGTACTATACTATACTATACAACACCATACTATACTACACTATACAACACTATACAGTACTTTACAACACTGTACTGTACTATACTATACTACACAACACTATACTGTATTATACTATACTATACAACACTATACTGTACTATACTATACTATACTATACTATACAACACTGTACTGTACTATACTATACAACACTATACTGTACTATACTATACTATACTATACTATACAACACTATACTATACTATACTATACAACACTATACTGTACTATACTATACAACACCATACTACACTATACTATACTATACACTATACAACACTATACTATACTATACTATACATTACTATTCTATTCTATTATATACTATAGGCCTACTATATTGCACTATACTATACTACAGTAATACATCTCAAAGATAAATACAAGTACATAAGAAAACTAAAAAAATAAAATTATTTATTGGTTCGGGAAGTTTTTTTGTTTTTTATGGTTGGCATACTCACATTTTTTAGTTTAGAGCTGAAAAAACAGTCTGCAGCTCTTACAGGAAGAACCTTGTTTCCTGACATTTCTATGTAGTGCAGAAATATTGTAGGTCCACTGGAAATACAGATTTTTTTTTAAAACTGATTCCAGATATATCCTCAAAAGTGCATTAATATAGCTATATGTGCACACACATATATACATTTGTTCATGGGTGTATACATTGCTTTTTGTTTTTCTTGAAGCCTCTCCAGCTGACTGTGAAAATCTCAACCACCTGCCAGTGTTAGTCTGAAGAATGTCTGACCTATGCTGCTGGCCCTCTCCACTCAGCAATCTCCTCTCGTCTTTGTCCTTCCCCTGCACTCCCACTTTATGTTTCATCATCAGCAGAACATAGCCAGAGACCAAAACATGCTGCAGAAATCTTATTGTAATCAAGAAGACAGTAACTTCTTTGTGTTGAATCTTAGATTTTAAAGTAGTGTAAATAAGGTTTTGTCACTGAAACAAGCTTCTCTAGATTTCAGTACACCTACTTAGTTGTTTTTCTTTCCTTGCTGAAAATTACAACTGTCTTTGAATGCAAACAAAAAGTCTAAAGATAGCATTGAGATTGATATGTATTGACAAGTAACAAATGAACAACAAAAAAACAGGCTCTTACCTCTGCAGTGAAAGTGTACAAGTTCACTTCAAGAGTGTCACTGTTCCCACTTGTTAACTCTTCTGTGAACTAACCAAACTTGGCTGTGCATAAAACTGTCCCCACGATGTTTCACAGAGCTCTACTCCTTCTTCTTGTTTTCACCCTCCCCCTCCTCTCACTGCCCTCGGTCCTTTTCTCAAGTTTGTTTGTGGTGCCTGCTGGTCTCAGGCTCTTCATCTGATTAGCCCGCTCCCGTTCAGACTGAGAGACCAGCTCTGGATGTTTGGAAGTAATTTGACTCTTTCAGCAGATCGGCAGCAACTGTTCCTCCTGTGGTGTGTGTTCACTTTCTCCCACTTTGACGACTAACTCCTGTTCTCAAGGAGTTTGTGTACCTCCTCCCTCCCCTTCTCCTACTCTTTCACCCTCCCTCACTCTCCTCCGCCCCTCCAACCACTTCCCAAATTCGACTTGTTCCCTGCTGCTTACGCTGTCTCCCACTCCCCCTCACCCTCTGTCCTGTCTGTACATCTGAACACCCATTCACTTTTTTTTTTTCTCCTCCTCGATCTCTCTCTCCCTCTCGGTTGCTAAAGACCAGCTGTGCCAGGGCCTCTTTTTTTGTCTTTGGTCACCGTGGAGACGAGGCTCCTTCTAAAAGGAGCAGGGGGTGGTGTGTGTGTGTGTGTGTGTGTGTGTGTGTGTGTGTGTGTGTGCATCCATCTGGTGTCCCGCCAGCTGACTCCCACATTTCTCACGAGCATGTACGTTTGCACTTGCTGTTGATTCGCTCTTGTTTCCTCCATGTGCACACACGGGAAGTTGTACAACAGACATTTTCAGTAATGGAGGAATTACCAATAAATCCATTGGAGGCTGAACCCCTGACCCCCCCCCCCCCCCCCAGTTTCTCCCCCATCTATGTCAGCGCTGGGGTCTGCTGTGTCACAGAAAAGGTCCCACAGATAGTGAAAGACAGAACAATGAGGCTGTTCCTTTCTCTCTGTTGTTGTTTATTTTCCAAAACAGTGGCCTGGCCGCTGTGTGCTTTGATGGAAGTCAATTGTGTGGGCGTCCACATGCATTAGAGGATATCTGGACTTTCCAAGCTAAGCCCATTCATCCACAAATGGCCATTACTCATTTCCCAAGTCGGAACAAAGTGCAGAGTTCCTGTTAAAGTAGAAGCTGTTGAAAGATGATGTGCGCCTTCAGTTATGCGTCTTGGTCAGAAATGGTCATGAAGTATGATGTAGAGAGATAGATGTGTTGCCTATTTATACATCCAGCAGATACAGAGCAGCGTTGTTTTGAGTCGTGTTTCTAGCAGCCAGACGAATACCACTTCCAATATTCTCTCTCCTTTGAGCGCCACAACAAACACAACAATAATATAAAAAGATGGTGTGATTAACCTGTTAGAAAACAGTTGACACATCTGGCATATCTATGGATTAACATAAGCATGAATCATATTGTTCTCCTGTGTGCCAACTACAGGGGCTAAATGCTCCCTAGACCAACTGGTCTTTATTTCACTGAAAACGACGTCCTAAACAAAACAACGCCATGAGAACAGTGAGAGTGAAGCAAAACAATCCCGCTGTGGGCTGGGAAACCAAAACAATGAGCTGAAAGGTGCTAAAGTGCTACAATTCTCTGCAGGTTTGTCACCACGAGCGCCAACCTTCCCATTACTCATAGTCATTTGAGCCATTGTTAGCATAAAAATATCAGTTACAACCTCTTTAATAGCAAATGTCATTATTTATTCATATATTAATTGTAGTTCATCACTTAATCTCCTTTTGGATGATCTTTTGTTTGTGTGGGCTATTCACACTCATTGCTCATTGACTCCTCAGCACATTCACTAACGGACGGAACTGAACTTTTCACAGCTAAAAATGTGCCAAGAACAAAAACAATTTTTGACATCCCTAGAAGCATGATAACTGTGTTTTGTAGCAGCGACAGTTTGGAAGTATGAAATTCAGCCTACAAGTATTCAAGTCTTCACTCATTAGCTCACCCTTGATGCATATTCACATCTCGTCTCCATTCTAAATACTGTAGAAGAAAAGCTTGATTTATTGTGGGGATGTCATCAACGTTGATGGTAAGGGTCAGTGATTTATGAGTAAGTAGGGAGCACAGTGTTCAACAATAGGCTGATTTGCATTGACCCCTGTGTGATAGGATGTGGGGAGGGCTTCTGAATGGAGGCCAGTTGGGTCAGTCTCCATTCAGGCTTTGTTTTAGGCAGACTCAGTGTGTAGCATGATAGCCATTTAACCCTGTGAACCCTGGCGCTGTCAGACTCAGAGTACGCACTTCACTGTACATCTCCATTTTCATCCTGACTCACATGACTACACACATAAAATGTTAATGAATAACAACCAGAAGCCAATCTCTGCGTTGCCTTCTGGTTGTTATTTGTGCTTAACCTCACTGACAGGAAATATGTGGAAAGTACAGCATGGTGTGATCACTGACACTCATCATAGTTTCTAGAGAAAAACAGCCTTTTACTGTTTGTCTCTCTGCAAAGCTCCACATGGCCTGGCTCGTCTATCAGACCTATCAGACCTATCTATTCTGAATAACATTGAGAGATATACGTATGAAAAATAACATCTCTGATGAAAGAAATTAAAAGCTGAACTGTAAAAAGTCATTAAAAAAATGAATAAATTCACTGTAATTGTGAGTATGCATGAACTCAGTGTTAACAGCATGATTATGATCATAGTAATCCCATTAGTGGTCTAAATATTATTCCTCATATCATGGCGCCTGTGGTCGACACACTTAGCCGTCACCACAGCAGTGCCATTAGCTGCAAAAAGCTCATCACCACCATTATCTCACATAGCCGGGCTGGTGATACATGTATTGAGGGTAAACTACACACATTGCTTTCATCACGCAAAACATCCATTTGAATTGCTAAACATGTAATTTGCCCTCTGCTATTAACAAAGACAAAACTACTCTGAATTCTTAGCAGATGTCTGTTTTCAATCAAATGGCTTTTTAACCCTGTAACAACGGGTAACCAGAGTTAGGCAATGTAACTGTGCATGTGTGCCTGCTCAACAAAATTATTCAGTTATGGAGGATGATGACACACCTGAAAGTGGTGCTTATGACATGTTATATGCTGTCATACAGCACAATAGTCACCGAAATCGCAGGTCAGATCTAACTCTTGCTTCACCCTAAAAATGTCCCATTCCAGTCATCACAACAACAGCTGCTATTGATAAGGCAACTATTTCAGTGTGTGTGTTATTGTGTGTGTGTGTGTGTGTGTGTGTGTGTGTGTGTGTGTGTATCAGTTATTCAACCACAATCCTCAGAGGGGATGGTCGGCTCAATCACTGCCATATACAGCAGACTGCCATGCTGTCAAAAAGAGTAAAAACAGCTCTTCTGACTGGATCTCCAGTCTGAGTCTGAGCTGCCATCTGCGGCCTCAGTGTCTCATTGAGGCTGCAGATATATATATATATAGACGTCACCACCAAGGTTAAACGTAGATTCACTGTGTGCCAGCAGCACAGAAACATAAAAGCACTGATTCAGCGTTTAAGACATTTAACACAGCAGTACACCTGTTTGTCATGTTCATTTATTTGAATTCAGTTTACTCCATATCTGACCCAGTGAGAGATCAGAATATATTAGCAGGTAAATGTTCTCTCCACGTACCTATTATTAGAATTATGCACTAAATCATATTTAATGATGGATCGCTGAAGGGACAAAAGGAATTCTTGTGGTACTGTATGTAAAGGGAGTAATGCATGGAGGTATTACTGTGTTCAAACCTTGGGGATAAGAGGGATGTCTGATGTTTGTGTGGCTTGTATTAAAACCCAAGCATGTCCTCTAGTGGTGCAAATAACATATAACACTGCCCGTAGCAGAAGTGACCTGAATCATTTTGCATTTCAAGGCAACGTCAAGAAGCAGCATAATATCTGTATACTATTTACACTTTGTTTCATTCACAAAGGATTAACCTGGGGTTGGGTATCAAACCTCAACACTTTGTTAGTACTGACCAGATTGTGTCTGTGGCACTGAGTCTCAAAAAACGTTGACGTACTGAAAGCTGGCATCAAATTCCTGATCAGTTTAGCAATCCTGTTTACTTATTGTTTGATCAGACGATTTCTGATTCTAATCTACATTTTGCTGATTTGGGATGATTTTATCCAAAAGTACCAAAAGTAAAAGTACTCATTTAGCAGAACTGTCCATTTCATAAAAATATATATTACATTACTGGATTATAATTATTCATACATGAATGTGTTCATCACTTTAATGTTGAAGCTGGTAAAGGTGAAGATAATTTTACACAGCTTAATAATATATCAGAATGTATTTGTTGGCCATATTTTGTATTAATAATCTTAATCTGCAAGGTAAATAGTAATTCAAGATTGAAAATAAATGTAGTTCAGTAAAAAAATACAATATTTGCCTCTCAAAGGTAGTGGAGTTAAGTATAAAATGGAAATACCTCAAAATTGTACTTGAGTACAGGACACGAGCAGATGTACTTAAACTGTAGACAGACACACCAGTGAAAATCACTGCTCTAGCAAATAGATCCCTCACTGGCATCCCACTCAGGAACACTCCCACTTGTGGAGAGTTTCTGGAGGCTGCTGAGTTGTCTTTCTATGGCACACCCTATCAGGGTTAACTGACTTGAATAACTGCACATTTTGTCACACTAACCAGCAAATACCTTCACTGGGGATCACACAGTTACTTTAACCTGTAAATGAACGTGTAGAAATGCCTGATGTCTTCACAGCTGTGCGGGCCTCCCTGAATCTGGGATCCCAGTCAGACGCGTGAGTTGATGCGGCGTTTAGATGCCGTCTGAAATTGTAGCTTTATGAGAGGGCTTGTGGTACGTGGCTACCTTTTGAACCTTCGCACCTAACGGGCCTGAGCTAATGGACGTCTCGTCGCCTTTAGCACGTCGGAAATCTAGAGGGCGCAGTTGAGCGAAGGCGGGTCGGGACAGGACCGAGCGCCCCCCCCCGCCGCTGACGAGCGGCACGTGAAGGCGTCGCTGTGGACAGGGAGGAAAAGGGAAAGTGCTGCGACGTCGCTGCCACGTCTGTAGGATCCTCTGCAGCGGGTCTGAGGACCGGGACGGGCCGGTGCTCGGCGGGCGGGGTGGGTGGGTGGGTAGAGGGGGGGGAGATGATGAGAGGGAGATGTGGGAGGGACCGAGGAGGAGAGGAAGGAAAGAGGAAACGCGCAGAGCCACAACACAGCGCTCCCCGGCTGAAGGGAGGACAGAGGAGCCTGTGCGCAGCTCCGGCTTGAGGGAGCGACCGCTGCCTTCCGGAGGCTCCTGCCCGCTCTGTGCTCCTTCCTGCCGCTTGCCCTCCTCCCCGGGGCGGTCACCCATGCTGGGCTCGGGGACAATGGAGGAATTCGTGACCGAGGAGGAAGAGCCGTGGTACGACCAGCAGGACCTGGAGCAGGGTAAGGCGAGGCACCGTCCTCCCCCGGCCGCAGCATCCCCGCCGCCGGCCGCCGGCCGCTCAGCTGGCCTCCTCCTCCTCCTCCTCCTCCTCCTCCTCCGAACAAAGGCTGTCTGTCGCGTAGAGGGACGGCGGAGGTGTCATGCTCTCAAGTCTTGCCTCACATGGCGGCGCGTTTAGATAAACACCGGAGCGGCTCCTAAGGAGGAGGGCGTGCTTCTGTGGCAGATATGCAGTGAAAGCGTGCCGAGCGGGGCCTTGCATCGCTGGAGAGAGTCAGCAGCATCAGGAACAGTGGTGTCAGGCTGTGATCAGGGCTTTACGGAGGATTTAACATGACTAAAGAAATGAAATTCCCTAATAGTTAGAATAAAAAAATGTAAAAAAGGCTATATTTTATTGTGCTGGGACTATTAGTCGATTAATTAATTAGTTTAATTACTATGAAGGGCTCAGGCTCTGTGCACTTTAACAAAGAGCTTTCATTATTTCAAAGGCATTTTCCCATCATTTTTTTTACAGGAGACAAACAATGACGTTAAAGCAGTGTGAGATAAGGATTTGGTTTTTCAAGGAAAAGTTGTGAGGTTTCTTTTTCTTTTGTTCAAAAAAAATCTCAGTAAAAAAGAAATCAAAATCTGGTCTCAAGGTTTATCCACCTTTTCATTTCCCTCTATATACCCACACATTTGTTTTGTCTCGCCCAGACTCCAAAACCCAAAGATATGAAATTTACTATAAATGTGAAGACAAGGAAAAGTAACAAATTCTCACATGTGAGAAGCTGGAACCGTTAGCTTTTTTAAAAAATTAATAAATAAATAAAAAAATCTGTGATTGAAACAATTAATCGATCATGTGAGTAGCTGCACATTCATTTTCTGTCAACCGACTGATTGATTAATCTGCTACACAACTCAAGTGCAAGTAGTGATGACTGAATGAAATTAGCAAAGGAAAAATCTTGCGAAAACAAGCCGGCAGGAGGGTTCCCTATTCAGTCTTTGTCCAATTAACCTAATTGAGAGTCAGCTAATTAACCTCCATCTTTCCGTTAAGGCCACCTGCTCTACACTGCGACAGATTGATCACAACTGTGAAAGTGACTCTATCTGATCCACATTCATCTTGGTCATTCATCGGCCTAATATTTTTAACAGATTTAATTGATTTGAGAGACTTAAAGGAAGAACCATGCAACAACCCTTTAAAAAAGGTTTCCAAATGTATTTCAATATTGACAAAAGAAAAAGAAAAAAAGCTTTTTTATTACATTTATGTTATGCCAGATGGACTTCTTTATATTTCCGTTCAGAGGATCTAATATCAGCAAGTCACATACAGAAAACTACATTTTAGATCAGGTCACACTTATATTATTATAAATTATATTGTATATTGCCATGCACTAAATATAATTTAAATAAATAACATTTATCAGCCAGTTTACCACCATATATAATATTCATTGTAGGGCCTTAAAATCTAGGTTAACCAAAGTAGGTAAACATGCTATTTTTTCCATGTATAAAGACTCCTGGCTGCTCTCTGCACCACTTACTACATCCCCTGTCTCTCTTCATCTTTCAATCACTTCTCCTCCTGGCAAGTCATGCTAATGGTACATTTCCGGGAATGAAATAGTGCTGATGCAGCGATTTTACTCGCCCATGTACACACAGGCACCCATGTACCTGCAATCACGACGTAATGGTTTTGTTGGACGGCTTCTTTCCTGTCACACATCAGTGGACCTGGGGATAAAAATACACCTTCAGCTGTCTTTATTTGGGAATACAGAGGAAAGTGTGAACATGTCCTAATATGCGAGTGGATGCAGAGAGCTCTGTGTTTGATGGAGCAGAGAGGTGTCAGATCTTTCAGAGCGGCGACACCTGCCTCGGCTCATCTTCTGTGATGCGACATTTCGGGATGACAGAAGTCATGCTGTCTTTGTTTCACAGTGCCTTGTTGTGATGCAGGAGTCACTGGCAGGCATCAGTCTGACCTGAGTGCTGTGGGAGAATTAAGGCTGTTTTGCGAGGTCTCATCCTAGAGGATGAACATGGAGGAATGAAAAAAATAAAGTACTATTCAAAATAATATAGAGCTGAATTAATCGATTAGAAAGAAAAACAATCAGCAACTAAAATATGCCAAATATTCTCTGGTTCCAGCATTTCAAATGAGACGATTGTTCTTATTCTAGCTTTTATCTGTCATATATCATTTGAATATCTCCCAACCAGCTCCTCTGAAGCTCATATTTTGTTTGTTTAATCTGTAGAAAAAAACGTGTAAAAAAACAAACATTGTGGTTTTTCTGACTATTTGTTAGCCAGTTGCAGTAATTTGTCGCTATGTGGTACAGGTGCTGGTAGACTGATTTTGTTACCTTTGGAGAGAGACATGAGAGTGGTATCGATCTCCTTTAACTGTCGGCAAGAGAGCCAATCGGCTTATTTCCCAAAATGTTGAGCTTTCATGTTGAAGTCCTGTGAGACGTTATGATGTTGCAGCTCGCATTTCAGCTCTTAAAGCGGAAAAACGCGAGGGATGCAGACCTGTAATTAGGAATGCGTATTTGTTTGGGCCTATTGTGTGTTTGCCACGGCCTCTACTGGCCCGAGTCCAATGCGAAAATAGGTGGCTCTCCCAGCTGAGACTGGAGGCTGGGTGACTTGACTTACACGTGATGAGAGGCTTCCTCGACTGCTTAAATGCTCCTCTTACAGCTCAATGAGTGTTTATGCTGGCCAGTCACAGAGCAAGGTCCCAGTGTGAAACGTAAAAATCTTGCTTAGCACTGCTGCTTTAGTATACCGTGCATTAGGGCAGTTTATGGACAGAAAATCAGTCTACTGTAGCACTAAATAATTCATGTTTCTGGAACATTTTCTGTTAAAAAGTGAGGTGTGCGACACAGGAAAAGAGGAGGAGGAGAAGTCTTGTTTTCCACATTCCAATAAATCCCATGGGTGATATATACCTACCAAAACAACAGTGCCTGTGGAAGAGATCACCACATACACTATGTGTGTGCACACACCTCCACGAGTTTCTCAAAAACACACATTCAGCAGCTGGTTGCATTGAAAAGATTTAGGAGATTTAAAACAGCCCTTGTGTTTATGCTGTTTGGAAAGTGCAACCCAGGTCCTTGAACGCACCCACAGCTGGCTGCAGCTGGTTTTAAGGAGTAGGCAGGAAACCTATCTGTCATACATGATGCGATCAGGTCTGGCGTCAGTAGTTTCATCCCACGTCCGTCCGGAGCGAACGGACCAGTTATCCGTGGGGAGAGCTGATTCTTTCTAAAGTGGTTTGCCAGTGCAGCGAGTCGGCTCTCTTCCCCTCTTCCCACTTCCACCTTGTTTTCCTGCTCTCCGTCTCCTCTTATTGTCTGGTCTCTGAGGCTTTTGGCCGCAAGGAGCACACGTTCTCTGGCAGCCCAGGAGAAAAAAACATCTGAATGTGGACGCTGGTGCCGTGTTTTTCTCCCTGGAGTTTGGTTTTAGGTTTGTCACGTTGGCCCCAGGCTGGACAGGGTTTGAAGGCCTTGTCTTGTGCTTATATAATTCTTTTTAGTTTATTTATGAGAGGAATGCTGTGGTTTATTTTCAGAATACAGAACTTGGTTTTTGACTTTATCTTTATCTGTTTAGCCATTTCTGCTACCAGTGCTAACTATAACTACACAACTCTTCCTCAGCGTATTTAAAAAAAAAAAAACTTCCTATGTGACAGTGATTTTTAACTGAACAAAAAGAAATAAAATCCCAAGTTTTGAAAAAAATGTAAACTTTAAACTTGCATTAATTCAGGTTTTATTATTGTATTATACAGTTGATATAGTGAATGTGTGAGCAAACAGTTACATATTTACACATCCAGCAGACACGGAGCAACATTAGCATTCATTTTGAGTTGTATTTTGGGCCAGTATTCAGTTTTTACCACCAAATCCTGAGCAAAACGTTTTTTCTTAGCAGCTAAATGCTATGGTCAACAACAGATGGCTGCGTTTGGTGGCAAAAAAATCCATTTGTGATTTCCATCATCATACTATATCAGAGAGAATGCTCATTCTTATCGCCTTTGAGGCCTTTAATGGATTAACGTGAAAGATTTTAGTTCCATGCCTTGAGTTGTAGACTATTCCCACAGAGGAATCCATTCAGTGGTACTTGAGCTGCTGACGTCAAGGCCCTGCAGGAATTCATTAGGCGATCAGCACAGAGGGAAGTGTGTGAATTCGTTCATATGGAGCTGTTTGCAACTGTATGCTTGGCCTATGTACTCATTAGTCTAACTGAAGGAGGCGAGGACAGGACTACAGAAGAGGAGCAGGATTTCAAAACATGCACTGAATGAAATACAGAGCCTCACTCATATTGGAATTTTAAGGCTAATACCAATATTGAAATTTTAGGGATGAAGTAATCTCAGTAAGATATATTGGCCAATATTAATTTTTAACATAAACACCTAACATAAACAAACAGTCAATATTTCAAAATTAACTCAAATCTGCCTTTTTTACTGCAATTTCTTAATTCCTATCAGCAGAGATATGCCGATGACAATACAGTATACTGTATATGTGATGCGCTAAAATGGACGATTTATTGGTCGGGGTCAGTTGAGGGTACAGTATCACTTCCTACAGGATCTTTAAACCATTAACTAATTGTTTGGCCACTTGCGGGCAGCAGACACAGTAAACGCAGAACTGGCATATTATCACCTTTTAAGGTGATATGGTGAACTTCTTTACGCTGGCATCGCCAGACTAATTTGCAGAACCTCTCAGTTCATTTTCAGTTTCCAAGGGGCGGAAGCAACGGGCGAAGAAAACCAACCAGAGCAACGAAACGCCATCCTGTCGTACTGTACATCATATCAGAAGTACAGCAAACATATTTATTTTAAACATAAAGTTTAAGTGCAGACGTTTCTTCTTGTTTTAGAGACAATTTAGCATCCAGTTCGTTTAATGCTGCCACGATGGCCGGCTGTGGAACATTCCTCATCAGCGGCAGCCATCTTTGTTATTTAGGAAGATGCCTCCTGTCTGTCAGTCATCTTAACAAACCTGCCCCATATTAGATAAATGGTAGCTGCTAAATGCTCCTCTATGTTCACCAGCTACTTGCTAACTTTGTCTTTAGGTTTATCAGAGCTTTTTCACAGAAAACCGCTGCCTTTTACATTACACATATTGATCCATTGGTAATTACTAAATTACTAAAGAGGTTACTGAATGAGCGATTATTTTTATTGCCAATTCTATTTAATTGTTCGGTCAATAGCTTGTCAGAAAATAGTGAAAGCTGTCCATCACAGGTTCCTAGAGCCCATGGTGTTTTGTTTTATGTAATCATCCGTTAAAAATGGCAAATATTTTTTATATATATATATATATATATATATATATATATATAGTTTACAATTATATAAAACAGAAAAACAGCAAATACACACATTTGGAAAGCTGGAACATGGGAATGTTTGGCATTTTTGCTTGATACATGACTGACTATCAAACCAGCTTTTGATTAGTTCTGTTGATTGATGGATTTTTTGCACTAAATCAGACAATGAATGGTTAGGTAGATAGATGTAGGCTATGGTGAAATTACAGTTTTCTGGCTGTATACAGGTCAGGATTTGGCACCCGTCCTAGTGATCACTAGCCAGGACTGTAGGAGAGATGATTTCATTGGCTGTTCAGTTTAGTCCTCTGCTTTCTCTCTGAGAGGATGCAAACCACGTCTTGCTGACTCACACCCAACAATGTAGGCCATCAGTACTGCTGAGTCAGAGCACAGCTAGGATAAAGAACGATGACAGTGACTCATCTTACTTTTGAGGTGCAATACCAGTGTGGAAGCACTAACAATAACACGAGAGCACGGTGCAATAAAAATAACGCAAAGGCTGGTGTCCAACAAGGGCAGAAATTCACTATCAATATTTAACACATTAAATGTAAATTCGCCTCCCTTAGTCAAAGTCTCCTGCATCCCAGCATGTTGAATTTCAGCTTATTTTTGTCCTAATCTCAGAGGAGATGTGTCTCTTCAAATAATCACGATGTCTGACCTTCATATTCAGTCAGCAGAGAGAGGAGGACCTGCAGGGAGACACGCTGCAGGGAGACGTACTGTCCCCCTGTCCTGCCTGCTCTCCTCTCTCTATATTTTAACTGGCAGGCACATCGTGATGGACCCTTTGATCATTCTGGTCCAGACCCTGTCATAACCTTGCTTAAAATAGAACAAAGCGCTACATTAATCATGACAGTGGGTAATCTAAATTGTATGTCTGCAGTCTGTGTCGTTCTTCTTCTCCTCTCAATTCTTGCTCTATTATTTTTACTTTTCCACCAATTCCTTCTGACATACTCTTTATTAACTCTTATCCCTGCCGTTTTTCTTCATCCATCACTTTGTTTCCTCCCTCAACTTTTTTTTCTCTGTCCTCTTCAATCTCTTTCCCAATTTCTAGACCTCCACTTGGCAGCAGAGCTGGGGAAGACTCTGCTGGAGAGGAACAAGGAGCTGGAGGACTCCCTGCAGCAGATGTACATCACTAATGAAGAGCAGGTGCAAGAGATCGAGGTATGAAAGTCCGGCCAAAGCTGTCAAGAGCTTGTCCTGAGTCATGCAGGGTGGGAGGCACAGAGAAGGACTTTATTATTATGTATAATGGTTGATTTTGAGAATTTGGATCTAATGCAAGAATTAATTTCTTTGTCACCAATTTAAACCATTAATTAAATTCATAAATTCAGTCAAGCTAATAAATGACATTGGGGAATGTCCCTTTGATAATAAGACAGTGAGTGAGCTAGAGTTAGGACTTAAGATTCATCTTCTTGTGACACAATTTGTCATATTCTGTAATACTGAATATTAAATGAGTTTTATATAAATGAACAAGACGAGGTTTAAAGTTGACTAAACGATCTCACCTCAAATCTCAAGGTCCATTTAATGGCTGTTCTGGGGCTTTTTATCACATGATCTTCAAAGAAAGAAAGGCCTCAGGAAGAAATTTCATTCAAAATGTAAAAATAAATAATAAATAAAAACAGATGCAATGTATATTTTAAATATAAGGACATTTGAACATCAATAATCCCATGATAAGTGGTAAACTCCATCTGCAGATGAAGACCATGTGATACGATCAAAAGCTCCTGAACAGCTACTAAGTAGGTCTTGATTTGAGATTGTTTTTGTCAAATTGAGAAAAGTTTAGAAAGGAATATATAATCAATCAACAAACTTAATTGTAAATCAGTACATTCATTGATATTATAATGGTCAATAAATGCTATGACTCATACCAATGACACAAGCACACCTAAATTCTCGTGGCAGCCAATGGGAGCTCATGTTGCCCCGGTGATGTTGTCAGAGATGTGACCTTCCAAGATTGTTGCACAAACCAAACAAGCGCGTCCATGTGTTTGTTCTGCAGTACCTGTCAAAGCAGCTGGAGGTTCTTCGGGACATGAACGAGCAGCACGCCAAAGTGTACGAGCAACTGGACGGGACTGCCAGGGAGCTGGAGCGCACCAACCACACGCTGGTGATGGACAGCAAGGCCTCGCAGCAAAAGATAGAGAGGTGAGTGGGGCTCTTCGTTTCTCCATGCCTCCGTCCTCCCTCTGTACTCCCTAAACATTTTCCCATCCTCCTGGACCAGGTTGACAGGGACCATTGAGGCTTTGCAGAACCAGGTGGAGTCTCTCTCGGGGCAGGTGGAGCAGCTTCGCTCCATGGAGCAGCTCCGGGTCAGGAGGGAGAAGAGGGAACGACGCAAGACCATCCACTCCTTCCCTTGCTTGAGGGAGCTTTGCACAGCACCCAGGTACTTGTCATTTGAGTATTCTTCAAGCATGAATGTGCGGCTTACAGGTCCGACATTGTACTACATCTGTCTGTCCTGTTGGCAGGTATGAGGACGAGTTTGTAGTGGGCAGGGCGGAGAGTTTTTTGGATGTGAAGCGTCAACCGTTTGAAGAGGAGAACCAGCATCTGAGGGAGGCGGTGTCGGCTCTACGGGCGGCCGCCCGGACTGAGAGAGGGCGCAGAGAGGGCGTGGAGAGGGAGTGCAACCTCCTGCTTTCAGAGTTCTCCCGGCTGCAGACGCGTGTCCAGGTGGGGTGCAGAATGGGAGGCATGATCACATCACTCCCTCACCTACGGTACATATAGTATAGGTACAGATTGAGTTTGTTAAATGTGTCTTTTGCTCCCAGGATGCTGAGAGCTGCCAGGGGAGGGTGCGGGAGCTGGAGGTGGAGCTCCAGGAGCTTCAGCAGCTACGCCGTGCTCGGACTTACCTGCTGAGCAGCGAGGACGACGGCGTGGCTCTCGCCCAGACCGTCCTCAACAGCACCCCGGAGACCGACACCTTCCTGGAGGTGGAGGTCGGCGAGACGGGAGGGGGTGTGAGGGAAGAGACCGAAGGCGGAGGAGGCGTGGGAGGGGAGGCCCTCCCCGAGTCCAGCCCCGTGAGGAAAAGCTGCAGCGACACGGCGCTCAACGCCATCGTGGCCCGCGACGCGTCCGGCCGCAGGAGGGGCAGCTACGCTCTCCACGCCAACAGCGTGAGGAAGCGGGGGATGTCCATCCTCAGGGAGGTGGATGAGCAGTACCACGCCCTGTTGGAGAAATACGAGGAGCTGTTAGGGAAGTGTAGGCGCCACGAGGAGAGCCTGTGTCACGCCGGCGTCCAGACTTCCCGCCCAGTCTCCCGCGACCCGTCTATGAAAGACTGCGCCATGGGGCCCACCCCGGCGCCTCCCCCTACCCCCACCCAGTCGCCCTCCACCCCCGAGGCCATTGAGAGCATCAGCAAGCAGGTGGATGCGGTGGATAAGAGGCTGGGACAGAACACTCCAGAGTACAAGGCCCTTTTTAAAGAGATCTTCTCTCGTATCCAGAAGACCAAGATGGACATCAAAGCCACCAAAGCTGCTAAGGCTAGCAAACCCAGCAAACCTGGCAAACCTGGCAAATCTAGTAAACAGTAGTGGAACACTGATTGGCTCTAGAGAGGCCGATCATGCACTTTTTCAGTGTTAAGTGCTTGAGTTTGTGGTCGGGGGCTTGGTGTAAACATTCTCATAGAGGATGCGATTGCGAAAAGCTGCTACGTTCAAGCTTCCAGGTCAAATCAGAGCGCGCCGTTTTCATCCAGAGCTGGAACCTTCCAACATACACGAGGATCTGATTCGCATGTGTTCAATTTTAAAACGTTGCAGAACTCAGTCATATACATATATGAAAAAAACATGAAGGAACTCGTTAAGAACTAGTTTGAGTTCACCCCGCTCATATTCTTTTCCGTGTTCCTACTAAACCTATAACGGCTTCACCGCCTTACTTCTTTAGGCATATACAACAATAACACTATACTTGCAATATGCCTCTCGTGAGCCTCACAAGTGCACTAAACGTTAAAGCTTCACAACAACACTAGAAAATTACACCTCTGATGAAAACATGAGTGTAAATCTAATATTAACATGAACTGTATCCGTTTAGTTTATTATAATGGACTCCTACTAACATTTATTTTATTATAGTAAGAAAGACAAAGACTGATCCTCTCAGGCCACAGTGCTATCTGTCTCACGAATGAGCTTGAGGTGCTAATAATTCTCCTCCACCACAATTCTCTCTCTATCACTCAAGAAGTGAACACTATTCGAGATTCAAATAAGCCTTTAGTCTGGATGACATTGCTACTCTCTTGCACACTTTTCAGTGTGACCTTATTACTGCTGCTTTTTTTTAAAGTGTGTGGTGCCTCGCCCTTTTATGTAGAGATTTCGAGGAGCAGCTTTCTTCCCGACTGTCTGATGAAAACATTGATGCCACTCTCACATGTCCGTCCGGTAACCATTTCCCCGTGTCCTCAGTCTTTAGCTAAGCTAAACTAACTGGCTGCTGCCTGCAGCTTCATATTTGGCAAACAGACACGAGCGAGGTATCGATCTTCTCGTCCAGCTGTCGGGCAGAAAGCGAATTAGCCTATATCCCTAAATATTGAACTGTGTCAGACTAATGTTGAAAACTTGTGCTTACATTCTCCTTTCATTCAAAGTCCTCAGATGCCTTTGGAGATTAAGTGAAGAAGGGATGCTACATGTAAAACTTCTAGAAAGGAACCCAGACTGGAAACTTAATTGACATCTATAAAATAAATATCCCTCCACTGTGTTAAAGTCCCTTCAGTCCTCTTATAAGTGCTGAAGTGTGTCTTCAACTGGACTACACCAGCCCATTCGGGCAAACATAAAATTGCTCAGTGAGATACAGGAAGCATTGTTTATTTATGGTAGTGAGTGATATCTACAGTATCGGCTATAGTCTAGATAGTTTATCCTGTTGTGTTTTGAATGTGTAGGAGTGATGATCCCACTAGATGCTAAAGAGCTGCTGTCTTGAAAAAGACAATCTCTGCAGATTGTTATTGTCACTATTTCCTGGGCATTATGGTCTAAAAATGGTGTCGCACCATATACAGTATAAGCATTTTTGTGCGCTGGGGAGCCATATTGTTTCTACATCTTACAGACCAGGCAATTAAAAATGGCAAAAAAGACGTGAAAGTGGCGTAACTCTTGATTGTCATCGGGATAGCGAAACAGGTCGTTGAATGAAGACAGTGTGAACATTAAAAACACGTGGGGATGTGGATCCTTTTTAAAGAATAGGGTCCAGCAGTGAAATTGATATTACAATGGTAAATAAAATATTCTTGGGAGCGTTTTTTTATACAAGTGTTGAGACTATTTTCCTTTAATTATAGCTACGCAGACACACTGTATAGTAGAACTGTAACCAGTATAAGGCTTTAAACCAGGGCTTTGTCTAACACCTAGCAGTCTTACCAAACTATAAAACTAACCTGCAAATATATTGCACCTTTTTTCACAATATACAATACCTATGCCTTTTTTTCTGGGTAACCACCTATGTATAAACCTTTGTTATAATGAATGTTATTACGGCTAATTTTATATCTGGTTCTTCAGCAAATTGAAGAATTTGAAACCTTTCACTAGCACAGCTGGCACCCGAGGGACCCTACACTCATGTTCTGAGGCTAATGTCTGTAAGAAGAGTGAGGGATGGACGTTTGGCTGGAACCCGGTACTGAAATCAGAGAGGAATCCTGATACCTCCTGATAAAGTAAAGGTTGATTCACTGTTGCTCATGTCTTTTAGAATGATTCGAGTGCATGGAGGGAGGAGTATGCGTTAGCATAGACAAAACAACGCCGAACCAGAGCCTGTTGTCACTTTTAACAGCTCACAAGGTTTCTGTACTGTCTTACCTATTGCACTTGAAAATGTTTGATGCCTCATCTTTTGCATATTTAGGATAGCTAATATGAAATTGTACCTATGTATTTATTTGTGTGTGAATGTTTCTTAATATTTTGTTTTTACTTTTCCAGTGCCTATATGTGAATGTCACTAACAAACTGTCAGAATAAACCAATTTGATTTGCTTTACTTATATTATCCAGTTTAAGTGTGTGCATTATTTGTTAAAAAGATATTGGCATTAAAGGTAAGTCTGCTCTGGTTTTAGTTCATATCCTTAGTGAACTAAAACCCATGTTACCCTGTTAATAAAGCATTGATATAATGCATCCTGTGTTGTTGTATTTACTGAATTTATAATGACACTGAGTGGGGAAATGGAAAAAAATGCAAGAACAATGTGTAGGAAACATTCCTGTTAACTGACCATCTTGAGTTTACTTCACTTTGTAGTACAAATAACATACTATTATAATGTGCCAATGAAATTACAGCACAATTTAGGGCATCCAGGTAAATGTTCTTAATAATATTGTAATTTATAATGACTCTGTGATCAGAGGACTTGAATAACCCAAATAAATTCTATTTTAAATTAATAAGGAATAATTAGACAGAATCCAAAGAAACCACCAATATAACAATTTGTGTTAAGACCTTATATCCGTCTTTGCCCACATCAACAGACATTTGAATGTTTCAAAGTGAGGTTAGAGCAGAACTGTCATGGGAACAGGTTGGAGGTGTGTCTCAGACTACAGTATTTTCTATATAGGTTAGTTTGCATCCTTGAGGCCTTTTTCTCTTATAGAAGTCTGTTTTACTCTTGTCCAACTGAGTCAGCTACATCATACAGCCACCACTAACAATGTCAACAAAAACTAAACATTACAAACTTAAAAACTACAATTTATGAAATATTTTTAGAAATACTACTTGAAACGTTCAGAGAAGTGTCCCACTTTACATTAAACCAAAAATACAAAAGAAACAATGTAGGCAATGATATCAATCCTCCCTGTCAGTGCCCCCCTCACAAAACGACTCCAGATTTTACTTTAGTGTATATACCGGTACATATATATATATTTTTTTCGAAAATTCAGCCTCCAAATTATTTACATTGTCCTACATTGTGCAGAGCTATTTATACTGCAGACAGGTCGTACATCTATAATCCGACCGCGTGGCCTAATGGATAAGGCGTCTGACTTCGGATCAGAAGATTGAGGGTTCGAGTCCCTTCGTGGTCGCTTTTATTTTGCGCTGTTTACTTAATTCACATTGTGTGGCTGGTTTACTGATGCGTTAGCTTAGCATGCCACGTACCCATGCATCGTTGACAGATGCACCGCGACAACAGCTTCTGTAGCTTTATTTTAACCTAACTGAGTGACCGTGCACAGAGCTAGGATAGCTAACGTTGAATGTAGATCAAAATAACAGCCTCTTACTTAAAGATACACAGCGGACACGACGCGCGGTCCGCACCTAACACAAAGTTTAGTGAATTTGTTGACGGAGAAATTCCAAATTCACCCTGAAGAAGAACTATCCTATGTGAGCAGAGTGGCGCAGCGGAAGCGTGCTGGGCCCATAACCCAGAGGTCGATGGATCGAAACCATCCTCTGCTATTTTGTTTACGCTCTTTTTGTCCGCATATTGACAACGTCTTACAGAGATCGATCTTTTTAATTTCTGGTCCAATTCATCACGGAATGATCCTTCTCTGCCTTCCTTTTAGTCATTTCTGGTGTAACCCCGGTGTACTCTATGCCACTGTACATGTTTTCATCGTACTTGACTGACATACATGATATTGATCATAGGTACGTCGGCAAAAATGGCGCCACAATACTAGTCAGATAGGGTCACAAATTTTGATTGCTGTGATTTTGCATATCTGATTATTTAAGGGGACAATTTTTGGTAAACATGTTTTAAAATAAAGCATCCAATAGAGTCTGATGTGTCACAGAATACGTCCAAGACCGGACAAAAAGTTTCCTTTAAAACACCTCACACTGGTTTGTAAGAAAAATGTGACTTCAGTTTATTTTACAGAACAATAATATTAACAATGGACATATACATTACATGTAATTATTGACAATTCAATCTTTGGAGGTAGAAACAGTCAGTCAGTCAAAATCCACTCGTCTGCTCTTCTTCGTGGCTGACTGGATCTTCTTCTGTCTGAGTCGCTCCTTGTCCCTCTTCTCTAACCTGCACATGATTCCCAGCAGAGACACGCGTCAGACACGTTTACACTCAAGGTTGGTAGAAAACAAAAACAACCCCCCCCCCCCCAAAAAAAAAAAACAAAACAAAAAAACAAACACAACGTGCTCCACCGCCGGGTGATACCTGGCCGCCCTGAGGGCCACGTCCTCCGCCGCCGGCCGGTGCGGCCTCTCGCTGGCCTCGGCCACGATGGCGGAGATCTTCCGCACGCAGTCACGGAGGTTTCTCTGCTGACTCCTGCTCAGCTCGGAGCTCACCAGCAGCTCGCCGGCCTTGTTGATGCGGTTTTTGTTCTGCGCCACACGAACATTTTAACAAACAGCTGGTCTCGACGCTCCCTCATCACGTTGCATATATATATAAAAAAAAGGCTTCAGCTGAAATAAGCAAATCGAGGCTCTTATTTTAACAACAGACCTTCTCCAGGATTTTCTGCCGGACGTCCTCTGGGATCCAGTCCGCTGTCTGCACGTGGAACCGCACCTCTGCTTTGGTGCTGACTGTCAGAGAGAGATGGCGTTACACCAGGCATTCAACATTCAGGCTCTTTTTAATTTTCTTAAATAACAGAGGTCGACCCTGACAACCTTTATTGACGTGCTGGCCCCCAGGGCCGCCGCTCCTGCTGTAAGACACCGTCAGGCGGTCTAAGGGCCGGGAGGAGAAGAAGTATGTTGTTGAAAAATACAGAAACAGAAATGAAAATACTTTAGTGGAGAATATATATTTGGATATTTACCCACTGGAACGTGCACTTGGTCGTCCTGGAAAAGTAAAACATGAAATAAATCCACTGCCGTGCATCGAGGATATACGTCCGTTGTACTGTTAAAGACATCATCAGACTACGGCACCGCACGTTCACACACTTATTATTTTAATTTGGTGTTTGTTTTCATGATCACAGGCCTGATCACAACAACGACCTCTGGGGGTTTGAGCAGGGAACAGCCGAGCACAGCGAGTATCTAAAGTCTGTTTCCACCGGGGCTGGCGTTACAGGAAGCCACTTCAATAAATAACTAAATAACTAAATAAACAAATAGATAAATAGATAAATAACCCTGTCCGGAGTTGAGGGAGTTTGCTGCATCAGTCTTCATACAGGACAGACGGTGGCTGCGTGTGTCGGTGTTTACTTCACTAACCTGTGTGGCGTCAGTCCCTCGGGTCCCGTAAGCAGCCGTCAGCTGTCCGGGGTTCATGTCTGTCCCAGCAGCAGTCCGCAGGCTGACCCGCCGAGGGACCCCGGCCCCCTGCGAGCTGAGACAAACTAAATAACAACGTCGCGCCATGTGTGCCGCCATGTTGGACTGACGTCGTCAGGTATGGAGGACGACGAATGACAAATCAATGTAGACACGTAAATAAAAATTGATACATTTATAGATGTATGTCTATAAATGAATACAGAAATAAAATAATAAGTAAATTTAAAAAAAAGTTAAATAAATACAAAAATAAATAAACAGAAGAATAAGTAAAAGCTGAAATAAATAATTAGTGCACAAATAAGAAGATTCGTTAGGAATCATTTGCTTACGTCTGGCTCACCATTTGACGAATCTTGCCTCAGACAGAGGTTAGGACCTCCTACTTCACTAACATACACACAGACACAGAAATAAATACATGCAGGTTTCAGACATTTATTTATATTCTGTTAATTACTAAACTGTATTTGTTTATTTCAGCATTTATTTATTCGTTTGTTGATTATCTAGGATCGTATGTCATTTTTTTTCAGAAGTTGTGTGTGGACATTGATATTGAGGACGAAAAATTACATAAGTATCAATAAATATATAAATAAATGCATACATAAATGTATAAGGGAATACAGAATAAATAAATATTTACATAAATAAAATAATAAATAAATGCTTAAACTAAATACAAAAAATAAATGGATAATGACATAAATGAATATATGTGTTACATTTATTTCTACATTTCTGTGCACCTACATGTATTTATTTATGTATTTCTGTGTCTGTATGTTCATAAGGTAGGAGTTCCTAGTCTCAGTGTAAAGCAGGATTGGTCAACTAGGCGAACCAGACAGATGCAAACGATTCCTAGCAATTGCATGCTACCTAAACAAACCTTCTGTCAGTGGAGTGCGATGAAAAAAATGCCATTAATAAACCACTGCTACATAAAGTACAAAAGGCAGAACCTCTCTTGTCCTGAACACAAGTCAGCACCAGCAGCAAGGCAGAAGCAGGATACACTCCTGTAAGTTCAGTGCCCTGAACGGTCATAAACCTGCACGCTGCTCATTGTATTCCACATGAACTTTGTGTTGGATGAAAACAGAAGAAAATAAATTCAGGTTCCACCGAGATTTGAACTCGGATCGCTGGATTCAGAGTCCAGAGTGCTAACCATTACACCATGGAACCATATGTGCCACCTTGCGAAACTTTTGTATATCAATACTCATCCGATACCGGGGACGCCGTATTCATAACAAAAACATTTATAACGAAGCTATTCCTGCAATGAAGATAACATCAAGATACAAATTTTTTCATCAACACCGTGGATATGTTTGTTGCGCAACAGACTATAACAGTTAGCGTTACCTGTTATTACTTTAAATAACTATATGAGCCATCTAGCTAACGCGCAAAGACTGTAACCAATTCAACGATGATCACGAATATTTTATATTATTTCCAGGTTCTCGGTTAGGGGACAGCAACAACTACACTGTATATACCCGAAAAATGTTTTTTTAAATGACTGACTCGTTATGAAGATGGGCTGTGTCTCTAGCGGAAGCGCTCGACAGAAACAGGTTGAGTAGAAATCATTCAGAGCAAATTTAGCTCAATTTAGCGCGAGAAGAGCTCATTAAATCACACAGAAGTCGTTCATCAACCCAATCATCATTTGCCGAGAGGGGGCGCTGTTATTATGCTCCTCAACGTGAGACGAAAAGAAGAAGAAAAGACAGGAACTGTTGTCCGCTGGTCTCTGTTGCAGTGAGGGCGCAGCAGCGGACGGACACCGCTGCTCTCTGAGCAAAACACAACAAACCCGCTCTTCCTCCTTCAGCTGTGTCTCGCGTTACTCACACTTCTGGGATTAATACGTAACGTTCGTTACGAAACGCGATGTTGATATATTACTAACTAAGCAGCAGCAGTGTCAGTTTCACAGGCTCAACGTTAATCATCGTTTCTCTGCCAGCGGTTAGTGGACGGCTAACGTCAGAAGCTAGCCCCGCAGCCTGGCTGCTGTTCACCGCATCCGCAGGATTAACTGATAGTAGTCAAGTGACGTGTTGACAGGTCGGAAACTGCAACACTGTAGCTGCGCGGCATCGACGTTGTGTCTCGTGGCTCCCTAGATCCGGCAGCGTCGGCTCGCTGCCGGGCAGAAGCGAGAGGAGGTAACAAAGCGGCGCGGGGATGATGTGAGCTCCGCGGGGCCAGCTCGTCGCCCGCCAGTGTAGCTGCTGCTCCGGCAGTGGAGTCATGCGTGACTTGACGCGTCCTTTGTCCGAGAGATTCCGGCCCGCTTCGTAGTGGCGAGAGGGTTCATCACCGTCTGAGATATTTCGGCTCGTTTACCTGCAAAAATGCCTGGAATGGTGGTGTTCGGTCGGCGGTGGGGGATCGCCAGTGACGACCTCGTACTCCCCGGATCCTTTGAACTGTTCGTGCGAGTGATTTGGTATGTTGTTTACCATCACGATCTCCATTATTCTACGAGGACCTTTGCCACCGGGCGTCCAACTAGTTAGGCACGTTGATAACATTCATTGACTCTGCTCTTGTCATTTCTCTGCTGCTATTTCCCCCCCCTCCTCAGGTGGATTGGTACCATGATCCTGTTCATGTATCACAAGGATCACTTTGATTGTAACGGGAGAGGAGTCCTTCACACATATTTGGTTGGGCTGTTGGTCGTGCTGGCGCTCATCATCCTGTCACTGTGTGCCATTGTCTACGTCAGTGCTCAAGGTAAATCTGCTGTGGTTTGTCAGGTCTCCCACCTTAAAATCCTGTGAGGGTAACATATAAATATAAGTAGGAATTTAAAATGAGTGTTTCGGTGCCTTGCTTAAGGGTACTCTGACGCAACATTGAGCGGCCAAATTCTAACCACTTTGTGACAGCGTAATCTACCATGGTATTGCAGCTTATCAAAGGTCCAACTGTCACAGATGCAAAGCACGGGTACATTTCTCCATCCGATTTGTTTCTCAGGTACCATTACAAACCCCGGCCCACGGCGCTCTATCCCTGCCCTGGTGTACCTGCGAGCTCTCCTGTACATCCCTGAGCTGGTGTGGGCCTCTCTGGGAGCTGTCTGGGTGTCTGATGACAGCAAAGGCTGCGATCAGGCCACCATCGGTGCGGTCATCGCAGCAGTGATTGCCAGGCAGGTTTTTTTTTTAGGGATACAAGTTTGCAGTTTCATCATTTTATAATTTGTGGAAGAGGCTATTTGAATCAGCACCCCTCTCTCTTTTTTTTTTTGTGTCGCAACAGCTGGATCATCCTGCTGTTCACTGGGATAGGCGTGGTATTTGTGTTCGACCCACTGGGCAGCCGCCGTTCTGAGCCTGCTGCCATGGAGCCACTGGGAGTGCGGGACATGGAGAGCACCGAGGGCACCCAGTTCCTCTCCACAGCCCGCTCCCTGGCCGTCAAGGTGTGGGAGAGCAGGCTGCGGCTCCTGTGCTGTTGCCTGCCACAGGACGAGAGCTACCGGGCAGCGTTCTCCAGCATCGCGCAGCTCTTCAGCGGGTTCTTCTCCGTAAGGGACACCTTCTCTCTCTTTGTGTCCGTTACATTTGTCAATTAGTGTGTTTGTGCAAACTGCATTAAGTCAGATTAGATAATAGGATACATCAAGAAATGCATGAGCAAACTTTGTAGTGTGAAATATACAAAAACTGTCTAGCGGTGTGATACTGGCCCAAAGCCATCTTGAGACGCTTTCTGATACGGTGTGTGTTGCAGGACACAGACCTTGTACCCAGTGACATAGCAGCTGGCCTGGCTCTGCTGCACCAGGAGCAGGATAAGATGGAGCAAAGCAGAGACCCGGACGTCGTAGTTGACCACAGCCCTTCATCTCCCATCGTAAGTACAGGAGTCTGTTGGTCATGTAGGTACAGTAGACCACGGAGCAGGCAAGAGTATTTGTAAACCAGCTTGTAACATATGGGATAAATATCATGCCATGTTTCAAAACTGAAAGGTTTCAGAAGATTGAAACGGATAGCGTAATGTTTTTATACGTTGAAAAAAGATTTCAGGTCTCTGCAAACATTATTTGGCGTTTGAAGCTGTGTTGGAGAAACACTGTAAAAAGAGGGCTGCAATTGTGAAGAAGGAAAATTCAGAGTATCACATTTGTCGCTGCTCTCCTGGTGTATTATTAAGAAACCTTGTACATGGTAACCTGAAAACTGGTGTGCACATGTTGGGGAAATCCCAACGGCGGATTTTTATTTTGAAACTTTTGCGGATGTACAGTTACACTCGTATTGCAGAGCTGAGTTTACAACACACACTTTTCAGGGATCTGGCCACTCAGTTGCGAGCTTGTGAGTCACATTATTTCTGTCAGCGTTGTCTCACAGCTCTGGTCTGAAACTCCTAAATTGCGAAAGAGAAAAAAAAAAAAGCAGATATCCTGGAGGCTGGGGCATTTTGCTCTTAACCTATCGTTTGCTCTCTGCTGAAGTACAGTCCAATCACATGTCGTATTTACCAGGGTACGTGGGATTGACAGACTGCTCCGCCGATGACTGACGTGCAGAAGATACCCTGACTAGAGATTTTCATGTTATTACAACACACAACTTATCACCTGTGATTGGACTGTACTTCAGCAGAGAGCAAACAATAGATAGCCCCTGCCTGCTTTTTTCAGAGTTTCAGACCAGAGCTGTGAGACAACGCTGACAGAAATAATGCTTGCAACTGAGTGGCCAGATCCCTGAAAAGTGTGTGTTGTAAACTCGGCTCTGCAATACAATCTGTACATCCGCAAAAGTTTCAAAACAAAGATCCGCCCTTTGGAAACTCAGGTTTCAACGTTTCAAAACTTTTTTTCCCAACATGTGCGGACAAGTTTTCAGATCACCAAGTACAAGGTTTCAAACCCGGAAAACCAACTAATACACCAGGGCAGCAGCGACAAATGTGATACTCTGAAGCTGTGTTGGAGAAACACTGTAAAAAAAGGGCTGCAATTGTGAAGAGGAAAACACAAACACCAAATAATGTTTGCAGAGATTTGAAATCTTTTGTTAGCCTATCAAAACATTAAGCAATCCTTCAAAACTTAGTCAATCTTGCAAAACCTTTTTATTAGATTTCAAGCTTTCAAACACTGAGTTTCAACTTTTTCAAAGCTTTGTCTTTCAGTTTTGAAACATAGCATGATATTTATCCCTTAATAAAACATGTCTAAGTCATGCAAGTCTGTAATACAGATTCCTCATTTTTAAATATTTTGTTACTGTTTGAAGGGAGAAGATTTGGAGGCAGAGTTGGAGAAGGCAGCTCACTGTATGCAGTTTGCTGCAGCAGCCTATGGCTGGCCATTATATGTTTACTCCAACCCACTTACTGCGCCCTGCAAACTCAGTGGAGACTGGTAAGATGTACTCTTTACTTATCAGAGTCAGACAAGTCTACTTGTTTTGCATCTCAAATATCTGTACTCGGCTTCAGAGTTGCAACAATGTCGGCGGTATCTCCCTCTTTAGTCGCTCAGCCAGAGATAAAAGTCAAATGCTGTCTTTGTGTTAGGATAGTTAAGGCCCAGTTAGTTAGGGAACCCAAATCAAAAGGTGTGTTCGTGTGCATCAGCTGTAGGAGTCGTGCGGCCGAGTATGACATCGTGGGGGGGGACCACCTCGGCTGCCATTTTTCATCCATCCTGCACAGCACTGGTTTGCAGTACAGAGACTTCATCCACGTCAGCTTCCACAACCAGGTAGGAATTTCACTAGTCCCCAGAGTCGGAGACACACCTCTGTGTTAGTTAGTTAGTTTCCTCTGAGTTTTAGTCTTTAGAGGCCACCCCTCCGGTGTGACGGTCTCAGTGATTCAAACAGTTTTGTCCGTATTCTGTGAATCGTGTAAGCAAGCGAGGGTTTGTTGCAGATCTATGAGATCCCCTTCTTCGTGGCTCTGGACCATAAGAGGGAGGCTGTTCTGGTGGCTGTCAGAGGAACGCTGTCACTGAAGGTGAGTTGGGACTCCAACCAATCACTTTTCTTATGAAAAGACAAAACTGCTTTTACTTTTTCCTGTGTATTGTTTTTATTTAAAAAATATATTACTGGGAAGTCTAAAATATGCTTGAAGTGACTGTGACACATTTTGTTGTCAGTTTTGTCATCAGTCTATCTGTAGAATGGCTGTGCCCTTTGTAACACCTGCTGCCATCCTCCCGTTTCCTCTTAAAGGCCAGAATCATTTCCCTGTTTATAGAAGACTTGGTAACTAAGTGTTGAAGGAGATACATATAGGTCACAGTTGGTCTACTTCTGATGTCGCGAGCCACTCCACAAGAAGTTAAAATAGCTCAAAAAAGTGGGAAGTGAGAGTGTGGTGAGTAAATGAAGGGCGTGTGCGAGAGTATCAACCAATGTCTACACATATAAACAGTGAAGGTGGAAGAATATTGTGGTGATTTATAATCTTTATGCTTGTTTTCGTCCACAATTTCACACAGGATTTCTTTCAATACCCAAAATATATTCTATATGTAGCCTTTTAAATTTTGCCTCCACACGGGATCTGATACGTGGGTAATCAGGTTCCCAGTTTATTGTCTATCTCACACTGTGTCCGTCCTGCAGGACGTCCTGACAGACCTGTCAGCTGAATGTGAGAACCTGCCCATAGAGGGAGTGTCTGGAGCCTGCTACGCTCACAAGGTGATTGTCCATTTAAACACAGTACTATCCACCTCTCCCCTACCTCGCCCTGTGTTTACAGCAGTCCTCAGGCAGGAGGCTTTATCATCTAAGGTGTGTGTGTTTTCAAAGAGGTTAATAATGCATCTGTGTGTCTGACTGCAGGGCATGTGCCAGGCAGCAGGTTACATCTACAAGAAGCTGGTCAATGATGGCATCCTGAACCAGGCTTTCTCCATTGCACCGGTAAGAAGTCAAACTGAGGTGGGATACTATATTTCAACCACAGAGGGCATCGCTATTTTTTTTATTTCAGTTACATCCCTTTTTCTTTTTTTTCTACTATATTGTTGTTTCGGCAGGCTTATTATTAAACTGTAATATTAATATATTTGTTGTGTTATGGGATGTATTTGTCGACTATTAATTGTCAAGAAATAACATCAACTTCATCAGCCAGACCAAAACAGATTCTAAGTAATCCTCTAAATGTGTTTCCGTGCTCCTGTGTTTGTAGGAGTATAAACTGGTCATCACTGGTCACAGTCTGGGTGCTGGCACGGCCGCACTGCTGGCTGTCCTCTTGCGCAATTCCTTCCCCACCCTGCAGTGCTACTCATTCTCTCCACCAGGGGGACTCCTGAGGTGAGGAAGGCTAAACAGAGCGCAGGCAGCTGACAGTGGACAGACCCGGGCTGGTTCCCTGGCTTTGAACTGGTTACTTCAGATGCATGAAGCTGCTCAGCCACCCAGTCATTGTTTACAGTAAAAAAAAATTACATTATTTTAAGGAATAGGTTTAAATTTGTATTTCTTGTTCATACACATACAGTATAATCAAGGTGTATAATAGCGACAGAGTTAAAAACATATATAGTTTTTGTTATTACATTGAAAGTTATGGCATGTATTACTTTAAGACATAATGTATTATTGATATTGATAATATATTTGCAAACACTTGAAATATAAATAATCATCTCACCCCTTATTATCACATGTATGACTTAAAATGTGTAATGTAACATACCATCTGTTCTGTTAATCATTGGACACAACTTCCATTGTAACAGGGTTTTTTGTGTTTTTATGCACAGTAAAGCTTTAGCTGACTACTCAAAGGAGTTTGTGATCTCCGTTGTGCTGGGAAAGGATCTGGTTCCCAGGTAAGACATACATATTGTTTCATCGAAGTTACAATTCATAATGAATAAATATTGTATGTTGTTACTGGTTAGATCCCGTTTGGTTTATTGTGCCGTGATTTCACTGTGGATCGCTGAAGGCAAAGACATGTTTGGGTCTTGCACTGCAGACTGTTGTCTTCGAAAGGCCAATATGAATGTGCTGTGGTGGCCAGACTATTACAGACTGCTGCGGGATGGAGAGTCTATAATTGGCTGTGCCCTGTTATTATAGGCACAGAGGAGAAGAAAATGAGTGCAGCTCACACGCTCCTTTTTCCTTTGTAACCAATCTGCTATCATTCTTTTTGTACAGATTGAGCATTCCCAATATGGAGGATCTGAAGAGAAGGATACTTAAAATAGTTTCCAACTGCAATAAGCCCAAGGTAAGAACCGTTCAGAGCAGTACTGCAGTAACACCTCGACACCGTCCGTCAGTATCTCAAGTCACAGACAGACACTTCAGGTATTTCTGTGTGTGTGTTCCAGTACCGCATCCTGCTGCAGGGTTGTTGGTACGAGCTCTTCGGAGGAGACCCCGACGACTTCCCTACCGAGATGGACGACAAAAGGGAGGAGCAGCTCAGCCAGCCGCTGCTGGGTGAGGAGTCGCTGATGATTCGCCACTCGTCGTCCTATCAGAGCCTTGCGTCCGATGACTCGCCTGCCCACACAGCTGCACACTTGCCTCTCTTCCTGCCCGGACGAGTTCTGCACATCACAGAAGACGGGCCGTCACGGAGGTCAGTCTTCAGCTGGTTCATTTCTCACTTCACCTCACAACAAAGTTCCTGTAAATATGAGCTGCAAAATCAGAAAGGGTTTTACGTGTGCCCCCTAGTGGTTGCTAATATAGCTCAACAGATGCAGGATATTTGAGGCCGATACCAATACTGATATTTGCGAGTTCCAATCCAATAATAATATATTGGCCTTTATTATGACACAGTCCATTACATACATAATCATTTTAATTGTCTCTTAATTTAGTTTTATTTTTACAATTGTGACCAAGAAATGTACTGGGGAGTGCATTTTTATAATTTTGAAGAATAATCTTGACACTAATCTCTAGTGGACAAACCATTGAATGGTGACACTGTTTCAAAAACATATCTTTGGTATTTCTGTACTTCAATTTCTTGTCATTTATTGGCTGCCACAGGCAGATACAGATATATCTGCAATAAGCTAATATCGGCAGAGTTATCGCTCCGACTCTACAGGACACCAACAGCTTGCCGTCTTTATACCATTTCACCGCTGTTTTGCTTTGCAAACACCAGCTGTGTATCAGTGCCGGGTGGAAAGAGGTCTCTTTGAAATATCAGTTGTGAGTTGGACTTGTCACCAGAGTTGTTTTTTTTTTTTCTGTCTTTTTCCCCTCAGATCCTGTTTTTCCCAGGTCCGGTACCGCGCAGACTGGTCCAACGAGATGGCGTTCAGGAGCATTCTGATCAGTCCCAGGATGCTTGCGGATCACATGCCCGATGGCGTGCTGCGGGCACTCAACAGTCTGACCAGAGATAGGCCCTTCTCCCTCTGCCCGTCGTCTTCAACCAACAGCCAGCACAACACTATCTGAACTGTGCCATGGGGACGAACTCCTCACGTCAGTGCTCCCAGACTCTACATTTGGAAACTGGCCTGTAATGGTAATGGAAAACATGAAACCATAAAGATTTACTTGTTGTGATCTCCATGATTGAACCACATTCATTAACATGCACATGCCATTTTGTTAAATTGCACTTTTAATTATTTAATTCATAGAATTTATTTTATTTCAACTCTTAAGTTACTCCACGAGCAACTTTATGCCATGATCTTTGAATGTGCGTTGTGTACAATATTTGACAGTGCTGCAGTTTTATTGCAATATCAGTGTACTACATTTTTGTGTGACTGCTGTATGGCTGGTAGTGTCCGATGCTGTCTTCCTTATCTCTGGGAGGAACTAAAGAGCAGTCTGATCCAGGATGTGAGGCTATAGAGGTAACTTTTACCTCAAAATGTAAACTGAAGCATTGCGTCTTCATTGTATAGTGACTGTGGTTAGTCTGTCTCGTGTTTAATGTCTTCAGACATCAGGGTGAACAGTGCCTATGCATTACAGAAAAACAAGTCAACAAATGCTTTATAGAAAATGACAGTGATGAGTGCAGTGTGTTTACATTAAGTTTTTTTTCTTCTGCATTTTCTGCAATGCAGTTTGAATAGCGCATGGTGTTGGGCAAAACATGATAAATGTAAGAGGTTAAAAGATTGTACTCATAGATTTTGTGGGAACCTGTTTACTTGCCATGGATATTACATTTTGTTTTCCTTCAGGTAATGTATAATAATAAAGTTTCAATCGGCTGATGCCTGCATAACTATTTCACATCCTCAATAGAATGCATTTGACTCCTTGATGCAAATAAAAGCTTTTCTGAAGCACATTCTTCATCCTTTTGATGTATGTTTTTCTTGTAATAGGAAGAATACAAGCAGTTGAACCGGCTGATCCGAATGCTAGTAAACTACATTTTGAGGAAAATGTGATAAGGCAAAAAAAAAAAAAATGGATTAATCTCTTGGCTAAAGCTATATGAGTCAATGGGAGGGGGTGTAAATAATTCTGAAGTGTTTCCAATGAATAAATCTGTAAGGATTAGCCAGAGTTTTTACCCTCTATCCTTCTTCAGCCCTGTTTACCATGTGACGTAAAGCGCGACGTCCCGTCACCAACACATGACACCTTCAAATGATCCTCGTAAGATCCTATTTCCATGCTCGGACATGGTAAAGTCCAGTGCGGATATTCTGTACGACATCAGAGTTGGCTCAACAACATGTTTCTACTTTTGGAACTGTGAACTGCTGTAAGAAATCCAATGGCAGGCGGTGCTGCAGCTTCGCAATAAAAGGGAGGCAACCTGTAATAAACCAGTAGTTCATTTGCGAGGTCACGCAGTGGGGCAAATAAAAGTGAAACATAAAACGATTAGAAACGCACTGTTACGTCTGTAACTGAACTGACTGTGAAACTGTGTTTCTTTAATCAGTTATTGATACGGTTTGTTCTCCGCCCCCTAAACGTCACTTAACAGTAACTATATATGAGCAAGAGGACCGATGAAATCATACAATATGAACTAATGAGTTGATTAGTTCATTCATTCCTGTACTTTAGTTTGCGAACGTTTTTACAACACTTTTAATCACTTAATGTGCACCTTTTGCCTCGGGTTTCTTCCCGCAGTGTTCACTACCACGCTCGGTCGTTTCGCCTGCGTCCACCTCCGTCTGTCCGACGGCCCGTGAAGGCGGCAGCAGGGGCTCATCTGTTGGACGGGGAAACTAATCAGGAGCCAAGTAAAGACTTTCCAGAGCCGCGGGTTCCTGGGCGAGCACGCGTCCAAAGTCAGCCGTCCGCACCACCGGGGAGGGGGGAGGAGGAGGACGCACACTCTGTCCACGAAGTACCGCGTCCCTTCTGCACCTCGCACACCGCCCGGGACATGTTTTAGGAGCGGCGTCGGGTCGCGCTGAAAGTAGCGAGGCGGACCGCCGCTGGCCAGCCGACGCTCGCGGGCTAGCTCCCCAACGTTAGCCGGGCAGGAAACATGGAGCTGGACGACGTCGTCCTGTACCAGGACGAGTCCGGCAACTCCGCCGTCATGTCCGAGCGGGTCTCCGGTCTGGCCAGCTCCATATACCGCGAGTTCGAGCGGCTCATCGAGAAGTACGACGAGGACGTGGTGAAGGAGCTGATGCCGCTGGTCGTCGCCGTGCTGGAGAACCTGGACTCGGTGTTCGCTGTCAACCAGGAGCACGAAGTGGAGCTGGAGCTGCTGAAGGAGGACAACGAGCAGCTGGTCACCCAGTACGAGAGGGAGAAGGCGCTGAGGAAACACGCGGAAGAGGTGGGTTTCCACCGCCAAACTAATTTATAACCCGGATTACAGATTAAAGGGTCGTGTTATGTGCTTTAGTATGAAAAGATTAAACGCCGAGCCCAATGCAAAAAATCTGGCAGTTCCCTGTTGCGATGCGTATCAGCTACTCATCAGAACTCATCAATTATGGATCAGTACTTTTAATGAAATATATAAAGCATTACGTTATTCGGCATACTTGCAGATCCCACAGAGCACACTGGCGAGGGAGAATTACACTTTATAAAGTGGTTGTTGATACTTGCCCCGGCCCACTCTCGGGATTTCTGGCGGAGGAACATCGAGTGAATAAAAGGCGAACCCCTCTCTGTGAATTCAAAATGTAGTTTAAAGAATCGCAGTGTGATGGGTTGTGGTGCATGTCCTGAACGACAAAGTCTCGTGGGTGTTTGGGAAAACAAAGATTAGACAAGAGCTCCGGGGCCAGGTCAGGGCACACGCTGTACTTTGGGTGCAACTTGGTGCAGCATCAGGGTTCATGTGCTTGGTCGTTCCTGTCGAAGTCAAGCCTCGGACACATGCAAGACCAGTCAGTGATCACTCTGTCGGGTGCTTGCTTTCTGCCTCTGCCTCCGACAACACACAAATTCAGCTTCGTGACTAATGGCAGTCCGATTTGATCCAGCCCAAATATGACCCATCTGTGGCCATGCCCTTCGTGGCTTCATCACTGCAGTGCAGTCTGCGTTTGGACGGTGACACACTTACTGGTGCTACAGTAGCACCCTGGGTCTCAGCTGAAACCTCACTGTGTGTTTACCTCCTATTTAGGTCAGTGGCAGTCCTACTTTTGTTTTCTGCTGCGCTGTATGTCATTTTGGGTGACTCTGTATAAGCCCGGCCATTATTCCACAGTGGTCATCCAGCAGTAAATCTTGAATGCACACACAGTAAGCCGGTGTTAAATCCATAGTAGCAACAAGCACAGTGGTGAGATGAAAGCTGCAGGATCCATAGTGCTTAGTGTTTTGCTCTAGTAGCCTCATAACTGACTCATAACTGTCAGAGTTGCTCCTGTACACACCTGTGGGCACTTCCCCTCCCACCATCATCAGCTGTTGTTGGGTCTGAGTGAGTATGTAATGATATGTCTCTTCAACCAAAGGTCCAGGTCACAGGGTAACTCCTTTTACAGTAAGCACAATAAGTTGCAACAATATTATGGTGATTCTGGATGATACAGACGATGATGAGACTGGTTGCAAGACGTCTTGCGATACAAAGCCATACCTGTGTAAATAAAGAGGAAAGAGTATCACTGTCATGCAAAGACTTTGATATCTAAAGCTCTTAGTAAAAAATAGTTTTTTTGTTCACTGCAATCAAAATTATAGAGCTGGCATAAACATTGAACACATAAACCAGAGTGTGAATTACAATACTGTCTGAAATAAAGTTACAGAAAATAGCCTTTTCGGCCCTTGTTAACCAGGTATACCAAGCTACAAGAGGCCACAGTGCAAAATCACGTCAAGACATGTATATGTTTACCTTTTTTACAAAACTTTTGCAATAGGAGCCGTATTTACGTCCTTGCCATCCAGGTGGTTCATGTAATTGCCGTGACTGTATTAACTGGAACAATTTGTTCCACTGAAAATTAATCAAAATAAGAACTTAATAATGTCTTAACGTTGCTCCTCAGTTTGTTAAATATTGGTATGCCTTTGTTTGGAAAGCACTATGTTGAAAGATGCACCTTGAAAACTAAACATAAATTAAGAGATTCCAATAAATCACATGACATTTCAGTCAAACTGGTTTGTGCCACAATATCTTTTTTCACTAGATATATTGCCGGAAACTTATTTTTCAACAAATTTCATTTAGGTGTGTTTTTGTACTTTTAAAGATCAGACCCACAGTAATTATCCTCTTAATCCTTCTCTGACCCTCATGTTTGGGCATTATACATACAAACAGCCCCTCACTGAAGCAATTTTAACAAACCTGAAATACTGTAGGAGTTTGAGTTAATCTGTTTTATTTTTCCACCCAGTGTGCATTTAATCCCAGCCAAATTAGTTGTGGCCATCATGGTTTAGACCAGAAAAAAGGATTGAAATATTATAAACCAAAACTTATTGCAACATAGACAGTTGAAGATAACACAAAAAATAATTAATATATTAATTTATTCACGTGAGATGGGATTAGGGTATGTAGTTTTTGCGCCTCGTCTGTATTCCGAGTTGTTGACATTCGACTTGACAGTTAAATGTTGAATGACAAGCGCAACAGGTCACAAAGCAGTGCGTTAATAATTTATGTCATGTCGTAACATGTTGCTAAAGCTTTTAGAAAGACCTGTGCACATGGGATTTTCCATTGGTCTGTTGTGAGCTTACATTTGTCTCGTTCCTTCTGGCCGCTGTGTGTGAAATACCTCACCCTCAACATAACCAGCTCCTCATCCAGCCAGGCAACCAGTTAGCTGTCTTGTTGGCATGATCAGTAATATTCTGATGCTGAGACGACAGAGATGCCGTTTGACTGTACGTCCTCTCTGTAGGAGAAGTCAGCCTCTGTACGTGTGTTGGTGTAGGAACTTGAATGAACAATTACTATTGAGGATGTGGCATTTATGGCTACAGGAAGACACGACTGTGCCAGGATAGTTAATGAACAGAAGCTGTTCATTATACCAGCCGTCACATTCAGACCTGCTTGTGGCTTGGACATAGAACCAGGTATTGTTTAAAACTGTTTATATCAGTGTTTTAGTACTGATATTAAAACAATACTTTTTTTGATACCCAGGTTTAATGATTTAGATCAGGAAGTACCTGATCAAAGAATAATAAACAAGCTTGAATATCTTACCAACCATTCAACATCTATAAAAGTCAAACTTTATAACTTTTATTGAAACAATTATAACAAGTATGTAGGGGGATTTTAAAAAAGTTATTCAATGAAAACATTTCAAATCTTACAGGTGTTAAAAAATTTTTTTTTTTATTTTGTCAGTACATTCAGCTATATATGAGATACACTGCTCGACATAATCAGTTCTGAAAAGTCTGGCTTGTCGCTGAACTTCGGAGAGGTAATTTGTTCATCGAACAGTAGTGCCGTATTGCTTTCCTTGCATTTGCTGTGTGACTTTCCGTAAGTACCGCTCGTTGTCTCTTCAGTCATCCACGGTGGCTGCTGTGCTTGTGCATACCGCCCGTCTCTTCTGTTTATCTGCCAGTTGTCACTTTTTACCAGCCACAAATGTAACACTGTGCGCCAGGAAAGAACTGCCAGATATTGGGATAGATAACTTACAACTTTCCCTCATTTCATTACCCCTCAGTCACTCAGACAGCTGTGACTCAGCTGATACCAGTTGCGTTTCACATGCTTTAACTGTCAGACAATGGAAGAAGTTCATAACACACTCGGACTGTTTAAATGCAAAGTGTCCCCCAACACCAAAGCAACTGCCTGCTCAAAGGGGGCAAATGAGTAGCATGGCACAGACTCAGTTACTAAGCTGCGTAATTGGGCGATAGGTCACTCTGGAAGCAAAAAAAGCAGATTAATCTTACCAAACAAACACAAAGTATGAGCCAAATCCTGCTTTTCACTGCTCCAAGGCCGGAGGACTACCTCCTCTTAGTAGTTTCTCAGCAGAGCAGAGCAGAGCAGAGGAGAGGAAAAGGCAAGGCAGGAAATTCTTGGGGAAAAACAGCACTTCCCTCAGTTCTTTTGTCCAGTCAGGGTTGTCTGCTGACCACAGCCCACTCACATATAATGCCGGTTGATTGATCATCATGGATCATTAACACGACATCTATTGAGAGACAGAGCAAGTGAGTGGCATATGGTAAGGTACTGTAGCACAGCATCAAATGACATATGAATATGATTAGAAAGACGGAGCCATGACTGAAGTTTTTAGCCGTGTTAGCAGGGTCGCTCTAGGGATGGAAAAGTCACTTGGTGGGTCAGTCCACCACGTTGGTCCAGAATGAAATATCTCGGTAACTATTGCCTGGATTGCCATGAAATTCTGAACAGATGATCATGGTCTCCAGTGGATGAATCCCCTCAGTCTATGGTGATCCCCCAGCTTTCTCTCTAGCACCACCTTGAGGTTGACATTTGTGGTTTATATCTAAACAACTATCTGAGCGATAACCATGACATTTGGTACAGATGTCCATGGTGTCCAGAGGATGAACCCTTACTTTGGTGACCCCCCCCCCTTGTGCCAATACTAGCCTGACAGTTGTCGTGTTGAGTGAAATGTATCAACAACTATTGGGTGGATTGTCATAATATTTGGTACTGACATTCATGATCGGTAACAACTTTAGTCATCCCTAAACCTTTCATGTACCCCCATCATCATGTCAATATTTTATTTGCACGGTACCTGGAGATCTAATGGCATTTTTGTCAGCCTCGGCTGTACTTTGTGTGCTTATTGGCTGTGTACCTAAGTTCAACCTCACAGAGCTGCCAGCACGACTGTGGACACTTTATTTTTTTCAACCACTGCAACAGCCAGTATGTTTATCAGCGGCTGCGGGTGTCGTGATAGAATGCACAGTCTCTGGCTAATCACATACTGTAAGTCACTTGATTGCAGCAGGCTCCATTTGTTCTTACCAAAAATGGTTGCATGGTTTGTAACATCCATGTTATTAACCATGTCATTGTAATGGAGTAATCCTAATAGACTCACTACTATGTCAGTTTATTGCATCTGATGACCAATGCACACACACCCCTGTTTTCCCAAATGTCCCAGCAGCAACCCACAGCCAAGAACACTAAAAGGAGTTGATTTGACTCTCTGTCAATTGAGTGCCGATACAGTGGAGCCCTGTCTGTGTGGGTGTGCGCGCACTTGTTGCCGGAGCCACATGTGTTTGTGTGTGTGTGTAAGTGTGTGTTGGCACTCCTGGACAAAGGGAGCATTATACACGCAGCGTAGGGGGAAGAGTGCACATTAAAGCGCTGGAACACTCATTCTCTGGAGCGTTGTCATATGCACAAGCCTCCTTCCTGGGTCATGTGAGGAGCAGCAGGGTGAGAGAGGAAGATGTTGGGAGTTGTTCTAATGAATGTGTCAACACAGTAGCAGTAGAAGTCGACATGTGTCATCCATACAGTACGCTTGTCTTTTAATTGTGTTAATTGGCGTCAATCTAAAGGGAATCCTGCATTTTTCAAATGTTTTTCCTGTCAGCAGTTTAAAATGATCAGAAACTAAGGACTGTAATTATTTAGCTGGTCTTTATGTTGTAGTTACTGTATGTACAATTGCAGATTAGGGGCACCCCCCCGTCTGTAGTCTAGCCCAGTGCTATGTTAATGCTCTTAGTAGATTTACATGGAAAATGCTGCATTACTACCAATGTTGCAGTTCTTAAGATGCTCCCCACTGGGCCCTCCTCAAGTCTCTGGCCTTCAAGCCCCCGATAACTCCCTTTACCCCCACTCTTATTTTCACCCTTGAGGGGGAAAATAAGTGCACATCGCAGCCATTCAAGAATGATTAATGGCAAATCAAGTGCTCTTCACTGAAATAGTTTTGAGAGCCCAAAGGCAGAGAAAAAACATCTCGGCCCATCAATGACTGAATTGTGTTTAAAAAAAGGAAAAAAACGAATAAAAACAGGCTTTGTTTTTAGAGAGAGTTCCCAAAAGCATGTTAAAGAAACACCTTTGTTAGACACCTCCAGTCTCAATGTGACGTGCGTATAAAGAAGAGGCTGCTTGTAACATGGCACTCAGGTGATCCTCCTCTCCATGCAGATGACAGTCCCCCCAGCCCACACAGGGCCCGACCACAGAGCCTCTTATCCACACTGAGCACCCATATCACAAGACTGCTTGTTTACTGCTTGTTCACCAGACACCTGACTTAGCTCATCAGCTTGAGGTATCAATAGATGCCCCTGCTCCTGCTTACATCCTCAAAGAACTGTCAGCTTGTGTATCTGGAGAATGGCACGATGATGACCCTAAACACAAAACAATCTAACAGTACACTTCTGGACAATGAATTGAGTGATTCCACTCTGCATCCTCTAGTAGCCCGCCACTGTAGGTCAGACAGTCCACCACAGGCGACAGAAATACTCTACAGTTTACCTTGTACTCATTCCCACTGACAGGACTGACCCACTCGTCCGTATGCCTTTTTTAGATCTGTCATTCTAGGTTCTAGGATTTAATATTTCTCCGCTATCTCTTGTGAAACTATTTTTTTGGTTTTATTATTTCTCATGTCATGTCAAGCATGTGTATGGATTAGAAGAGGAAAAAAAAAAAATTGTATCAACCATGATGTGACTGATCCACATTTAATAAAATGTTTTTGGTAGCGTTGTAAAAATTCAGCATCATGCATTTAATTGAATCCTTGGCCTCGTGTTAACTTACATAAAATTGATTCCATTGAGTTTCATACAGTGCGATATATAGATTTTAGATAAAGAGAGCACTGGTTTTATATATGTACTGAGTTGAGGTATCGGTCCTTGGAAAGAAAGGTTGGATCAGTGCATCCCTGTTCGGTCAGTCCACTACTTTGGTCCAGACTTAAATATCTCAACTTTTGGATGGATTATTATGAAATTTGTTATTTGATGACATTATGTAGAGACATCCATGTTCTCCAGAGGATGGAGTACAGCCTCACAGAGCTACCAGCATGGCAACGCAGCACATGCTGTGCTTATCTCTGTATGCTTCATTTCCCCAGTGAGTATGGTTTTATAACATATTTTCAATCTTTTTTGCCTCTACACTCTACCGCAACAGTAAATTGTCACGCCGTCTTATTTTTCCACATACATGTTTAAGTGTGATTCACCAATGTTTTCAGGTTATGTTAATATCCCCATTTACTTTATTCTAGTTTTTCTTCACTTTATCTTGCTGTTCGACCCACTTCCCATCGAAGCTCATTAAAGTTTCATCAAATCTATTCACAATCATTCAAAAAGTGTAAGTTGCCAGTAGGGAGGAGTGGTTTACCCAGCATTAAATGGATTAGATTTGGGCTGAATGGTGGGTTAGTACTTGGAGACAGTTTGGGAAGCTGAGTCGAAGCCCCACACCTCCATTCTGTCTTTGACCTCTACGACTGATATCCAATTGTCAAGTAAGACATTTTCGTGTACGTTGGTCTTCAGAGTGCTGTCATAGAATTTTTAGTCCAAGATCCCCCTGAGAGACGGTCTGAGGTTAGTGACAACTGCTACTGTGAAGATTGAAAGAACAACCTTGACACCGATAACGACTGTTACTAACTCTGTCTGTACGCACACACACAAAGGCTGTAGCAGTAGCCGTTTTTTTTTCTTTGGTGACAAAGCTGGCTCTCTGCGTCTGTTGTGCAGAGAACTATATTCAAACATTTTTTTCATGCACACAGCACACTCAAAGGGTTTGGTGTCCTAGATGATGATGATGATGATGATGATTTGCAAGGTCATTCAGAGCTGAACAGATGTCAGAACGACTGACTGCCACATGCATGTGTGACATTTCCTTCTCCTGCTGCTGCCATAAACATATCATCTCATCAATCCCTCACTGGGGGTTTCCAATATACAGTACTCAGTTAATTTCAGTGCTTTGAAAATAAACACTCTTTTCTTTCCCTCTATTTTCTGTCTTTATCTGCAGAGGTACATCGTCTTTGAAGACTCCCAGGACGGGGAGAAGAAGGACCTCCAGTGTCGGGTGGTCACGTTGGAGTCACACACACGTCAGCTAGAGCTAAAAGCTAGAAACTATGCAGATCAGAGTGAGTCCATTGCATAGTACATCTGTCACATACACAGGTTTTACTGTACTGGCTCTGTTATTGGAAAGTCTAACACACACACACACACACACACACACAGGCCAGATACCCTGTGAGCAGCATCAACAGTTTGCGGGTCTTGTGACTGTTTGTTAGCCTGATGTGCCAGAGGGCAGATGGACTCCCATGTCCCCACTTAATAAAGACCATTAGTAACATACTATGAGTGTTTGCCTGCCAGGTCTGCTAAATGAGCTGTAATAGAATAGACCCAACATGTTCCAAGCCCAGAAACATTCAGCGTGGAGCACAAGAGGATTTAAGGGAGCTAAGGCCCTGACCTGCTTGTAATTTTTATGAGGAAACAAAACCTTTTCTTTTTGTAGAATTCTGTGTTTCTAGATAAAAAGAATGGCTAACTACCTAAAACATTTATGTAAAAAGTACCTGATCATAATGTATTTTTCTGAAGTAACAAAGACCTTGTAAATGTGAAGGACAGTGTAGTCTTCCTTAAGTCTCAGAGTGCGGTAGTCTGTCCAGGGCATCAAAAGAAGCCCTCATGACGAGTGCATGACTGCACTGTCGACATCCTGTGTGTCTGCTTGTTTGTTCCACCGCAGGACTGTAACATACGCCTCCTTCATGCTAAGGAAAATGTGAGAGGCCTTAGCAAATTTCTTTTTGTTTCTTTCAATGTGACACTTCCCCTTTTTCTGTTTGAGTTTCATTTGTCTGTAATTTTGTTTGTGGACCAAATTGGCAGCAGTGTAACTTGGATCACTGAGCTGCGTTTGATCAAGTCAGTGGAACACACACACACAGTCCAACTCTATAAACTCAAGGACACTTTGATGAATGCAAACACACTGTCATGTAGATTTTCTCTTTATTAATGTCATAATTTCATTACTTTCTTAATTTTGCCTTTATTGGGTGGCTTATAATATAGAATGACACAGAGCAGGGGGATGGGCAGTGGTGAAAAGCCACTAGAGCTGAAACGATTTAGTCAATTAACTGGTTAGTCGATCGACAGAAAATTAACCAGGAAATATTTTGCTAATCGATTAATTGTTTGTCATTTATCAGGCAAAAAAAAAAAAATAGTGAAAAAATGCAACAATTTCTCATGTGTCAGCTTTCCAAATGGGAAGTTTGCATTTTGTCATATATCTCCGTAAACTGAATATCTGTGGGTTTTGGACCTTTGGCCAGACAAAACAGTGAAGATGTCACCTTGGGCACTAGGAATATTATGAGATTGCCATTTTCATTATTTCATTATAAATAGTTTTATCAGTAATGAAAGTAATCATTAGTTGCAGACCTACTTGGGACACAGCTTCATGGTATGCATGAGTCTTGGACCAAGAGACCATAGGACACCCCAGGTCAGTAAAATTCAGGAGGTGTCTTATATTTTTGCCACCCATGTTGCGAAAGTCTGACAATTTATTGCTTAAAATAAATATAAAATAAAATGTTTTATTTTTTTTTTTTACTTGCATACTTGATGAGAAGATCAGTTCTTTCAATTATTTAATTCATATTCATGCTTTTCATGTTGGGCTTTCCTGTAGAATCACTTCCTTTTACTCTACACACCTCTGTATCTGACCTGGGTTATTTCTGCTCCACTCTTTAACCACTAGTTCCTCTACCATTCCTCTCACAACCACACTGATTCACTGTTTACATCACTGTGTGCAGCTGCTGTCTGAACTGTTGCTCTTCATTGATCATGTAGGTGTTGAATTTTTCTAAATTCTACACTTGAGCTTTGTTGAACACCTGAGAAAAAGGCTATTTCTGACTTAAGACTGGTGCTGCGAAGCATGACGTATAAAAGGTCAGGTGCATGAGTTGTAACAACTCCCACTTGTACGAATTTGCAAGGGACGTTTTAGTGCTACTGTCAACCTTTTGTGAGAGGGCATTTTGCTTAGCTGGTATCTGAAAATGCACTCCAGGACTGTCGGGCTGTTTTGACAACAAACTAATGCCACCATAGAGCCACAAACCACGGAGTACCTACTGACTGGATATGTCCGAGGCTGATGGTTGCTCTGTAGATGGGTGCGTGGATTGTTTTTCTTTTTTCCTTTTGGTTAGATAGTCAACAGGAAAAGTATAGTTTATAATTTATAATTTCTTCACTACTATCTACAGTTTTAAAGGAGACATTGCCATATCTTCTATTCCTCACCTTGAGGTTACTTGGTATTATATTATTACATTCATTCATTAAAATGTTGCAGAGCCATGACATTTTAGACCAATAATCAGTGACCCATGGAGCAACATAGATTTAGATGTTTACATCATTACTGTCATCAGCTGTTGATGAAGCTGAATGTTTGATTGAAATTTTAAAATGGAAACATGAATCATTATGCTGCTGGTGGTAAGAATTTGATTTCATAGCTCAGTCTGCGGTTCAGAGAGGTGAAATATCCCATGAAGCTCTCTGCTCAGTTTGTTGATGCTTGGTGGCCCTCTTCTGGCTCTGAGATGTTATTGCAGCAACTACTCTACCTCCACATTCAGTACCACAGAATTGCATGATACAAAATGTGAGGTAAAAATACTGAAATAGCCGCTGTGCAAATTATTTGTCAGTGGAACAGTTTGATTCACGTTTTTTCAAAGAATTAATGAAATGAATGGTTTACAAACAACTGGCCTTTGATACAAAGTTCCTTGTTGTTATCAGTAAGTCTTAATCCTATGTCTTGTTTTATCACATGTTCTTTAAGTATTTTTTTTCCCTTTTTCATCCAGTTAGCAGATTGGAGGAGAGAGAAGCAGAGCTCAAGAAGGAGTATAATACCCTTCATCAGAGACACACTGAGGTATGCTGGTCTACAATATGCATGTTCATCACCAGGTTGTTCCTCTATGCAGGTGCTTACAAAGTAGTGCATACATACAGTGATTGTACATGTACTGTGATTTTTTTCTTTTGTTTCTTTCACAACACAATAACCAATAATGTCTATGGTATTTTTTTGATTTAGCATAAAATGCAAATTGATTCTAAACAGAAAGCTAAAATGTTTCCTTGAAGTATTCATCCCTCACAGTAAACTATGCCGGTTAGAATTCAATTGAGTCAAGTCTAGTGACAATAAAGGGTTGATGAAAGAGCGATTTTTATATCTGACCTGTGAGTGATAGAAAAATGGAATAGAGTTGAAGGTGATTAAAACATGAAGTACCCAAGCATGGATACTATTTCTGCAGAGCCTTTTGTCCGCCTTGGTCTGTTATCCATTATGCATCACTAACAGATGCCCCAGTGTCCTAACAAACCTCTCAAAGCCAACTGCTGATCTGAATAATGTTGAATAGAGAAGATGAAAGTCTAATAAAAGCTACCACTTACACACTGTTGGTACATCTACATATTTCATTGTGAGTCTGACTGTCACAGCCGTGCCTGGACACAATATACTTTATATGTGAGTGACCAAAGTAATGACTGTTAAAGATGGTAGGCGTTCTCATGACCATTTACAATTAAATATACTTTAGTAACCAGCAACATAGTCATGTTTTTTCTGAATGCCCTTAGAAGTACAAGCTCTTTGGAGAGACTAATACATAAAGAGTAGATTTTAATACAGCAACATGTAAACACCAACACAACCTGTATCACCTGTACCAAAATGATTGTGCATCAACAAAAACATATAATTTTTGCTAATTCCATGTCTCTCTGTGTGTTATAAACCTTCCAGATGATCCACAGCTACATGGAGCACCTGGAGCGAACTAAACACCAACATGCAGTGACAGCAGCAGATCCCTCCGATGCAGGCACAGGCACGTCAGCCCGAACACGGTGAGACAACCCAGCCACACCACCTCATACTGTTCACTCTCAATTCATCATGGCCACGTGTTCACCTCACAAACCTACATACAGTATGTAGTGGCTGTCTGTCAAAAAAGGCCATGAATGCACCAGTTCAGTAGGATTTTACTCAGGCAATTAAGAAGTCCATTGTCCAGACAAGATTCACGTGTTGGGTTGATTTATTTTCCAGTTCAATAGCAAACAGACATGTGTTCATCCTGCAGCTTCTCTCTTGTTCTGTCTTGCTCTGGTAAAAAACCATGTACCTTCCTGGTGCCTCACCTGACATTAACTCATCTGCTACCTTTATCCCAAATTCTGCCTGGTCTGATGCTCAGTGCCCCTAGTGGTTACAAATAAAAATGCACAAGTAACAAATAATAAAACGAATGAAATGGCTCCTACACAATAGCTTGTCTGTCCTATAAACACATAACTGAAGCTCTGGTCTTTAAATCTTTGTTCTGGGATATAAAGAAAAATTAGATTAAACATGCTTATCTTAATGCAGAAAATACTGATTGTTAGATCAGTATATAAAAACGTACTGTAACCACCATTAGTTGGTTTAATCTAGATTCTAAAATTCTTGATTGTTTTTTCCCTTCACACTGTAGAAATTTATTCCCGTTTTGTTTTAACATGTTGACACTGCAGTTCAGTTCATTAAATAATTCATAAAACATCATTTCACTTACCCTATTATTTGTAGAATGTTTGGCTCAATATAAATTATATTTCAAGACTTGTCAAGATGGATGCTTGCGGCATGTTATCTATTTGTCTACTGTATGGTGAGTTCGTGTAAGTGATTCTCCAGGTGCACAATGCTGTATTGGAGCAGTTTTAACCACTGCAAGCTGTACACACACACACATATATCTTTGTTAAAGGCAGAAATAGGTCAAAGAACCTGTCTCAGCAGAGAAATGGAGTTAAGACTTGAAGCAGGAAAAGGAGAAGAACTTTAAAGCAGGATTTTGACCTGAAATTTCTAATGAGAAGGCAAAATATGGAAGGGAGGCCGTCATTTTAAACTGCAGGAAATAACTAAACTATAATTCGGTGGGACAGATGCTGTGGATGTTGTGTAAATCAGGACTGTAGTTTGGCTGTTGGCCGAGTAATCTACTTTGGTATGATGATGAGCTTTGTGGTTGGTTGCTCACTTGCAGAGCAGATTATGCCTGCTGCGGGGAGCCAGGAGGCCAACAGACACCCCCCACCCCCACCCCCCCCCCCCCCCCACCCCCACCCCCAAAAAAAAAAAAGTTAATATGAACATTACAATTGTAAATAGGTTAATGTGGTTTGTTTTATATTCACTATGTTGTTTATCAGCGCTATGTGCCAGCAAGGATCAGTGTTCACCCTGTTTAATTTGTTTTTCCTCCATGAGTTTTCAGTATTTAGAGGAATTCATGTTACCGTACCAAGGCAAAGAAGTAACCCCACAGCACAATCCTCACCACACTTCCTCATGGGGAAGGTTTGTTTCTGCACAGTGCACAGGACTTCCCATCTTAGCTGTTTGACCCTGCAGCTCCTTCATTGTCTACAAGGCCTTCATTAGTGACCTTCTCACACAGAGTAGGCCAGCTCTAGGCTGATTTACAGCCATGTCATATTTTTGTGAGGGGTTTTCAGTATTTTATCTTTCAGTATTTTATAAAACATGAAAAAGTCCAAGAGGTGTGAATAGCGTATGAAAGACACAATACAGTTCTATTGATGTACCATGGACTGTATCTGTGCATCCAGGCAGCCCCCTGTATTTCCTAGCCCTTCACTATCCCTCCAGTTAATGCAGACGTACTGCCAACCTCCCTCACTCCACACACACACACACACACACACACACACACACACACACACACACACACACACTTTTTGATCAGTCTCCCCATTTTGCAGCCAATAAGCTGCAGCCTGAGAAGAGGCATACGGATAGAGCTGCCTCAGCATCCGAGAGAGAGAGAGAGAGAGAGAGAGAGAGAGAGAGAGAGAGAGAGAGAGAGAGAGAGAGAGAGAGAGAGGGAGGGGTGGTGGGTGCTGTTGGAGCAAGAGAGGGAGAGCGTCAGAGAGTTCTAGACTGCACAGCGGCAGCCGCGTCACATCTCGGCAGAGGATAGGAAGAGGGAAGGAGGGAGGAGAACGGAGTCACCTGCCTGAGGAAGACATTGAGGGAGAGGAGCTACTGCCGCCACCAGTCTCTCGTTGCTCTCTGTGGACGACCCGCTGCTCTGCCATGTGCGCCGTCACCCAGCTTTAACCAATGACGGCTGCTGAAGCCACCAGGATTACCATTGTTGTGACTGCTGCCTTTGACCTGCTCCCACTCTCTGTCTGCCTCCCAACTGAGCTGCAGTAGACAGAGCCCACTGCTCTACTGCTGACTCCCAGCATAGAGCTTCTCTGACCTCAGCTGTAGATGCACTTACAGCGGTTTATGTCCAATCAGAGGGCTGCCAAGGGGAATTTGGTGCTCCAGTGACAGCCCCACCTCATCTGCTGTGATCGCCCATGCCCCCCAACGTCCTGGTCCCTGTTGAGGCACTGGGCCATGATCTGGGGGGGCCATGAGCCCCGGGTGTATGCTGCTGTTTGTTTTTGGCTTTGTAGGAGGAGCGGTGGTCATCAACTCTGCTGTACTGGTCTCTCTGTCAGTGCTGCTGCTGGTTCACTACTCTGTCTCTACCGGCGGCTTACCTGCCCTGCCTTCCTTACCCTCCTTACCCAGACCCAGCAGGTATAACGTGTATGCGTGTGTGTATGTTATCTCGATGTATGCTGTCTAAATGTATCTTCCCTGCTGTAATTTGTATCTCTGTAGCCACTGCCAATTTGTAGCCATGCAGTCGCAGTGTTTGCCGCCATGTGGGTGTGTTAAAGCTGGACAGTGTGAGACTGCACACTAAAAGTAGGTCAAGAGTGAGAAGGGAAAAATGGCAGTCATATCTGGATGACTACACCACCTTAGATATATCTGGTTTCTAGCTATTTCTATTCTCATAATTTAGTTAACATCTTTTCCAAGTTGAAACAGCAGTGGATGACTGATGGTGAGCATCTGATTTTTCCTCACCCCTCAGTTCAAATAACAAAAGGCAGCATTGGTCACCATCAGTGGCCCGCATGCGACCTCTTCCTCTCAATATGGTGGTGTGTCCATTGTTTTTCGGGGCTGCTGCTTTTCATCACTGCCTGCCGGCTGCTCTTTTCACCGCAGCAGCCATTGTGCTGCTCAAACTGTACAATATTTCTTTCATACCTAATCACAGAACTAAGAATAGATAGTGGTGTGTACCTGGTCTGATGAAGTGTAATTTTTTGAATATTGTAGGTCTTTCAGTGCTCAGAGTTGTTGTGAAGTGGAAGTTTGAATATGAACACTCTGCGAGAATGAGCTGGTTAGTGAGTTTTATAATGACAGTCAGAGATAGTAACAGATCTTGCTGATGTGTCTCCACCTCTGTGTGAAGTCTCTTAGCTGACCTCCTTCTAATAATCTACAGCTCCATCATAAAGCCAGGTACAAATGGATTTTGTGCCTGAGCTAATAGGTGGGAGGTAACAGAGTTTATGAGGCAACCTCAGTGCCAAACTATTTCATGGGAATCTTTGCTATAACACCACTTTGTGAAGTCTTGACTCAGACTTGTCACACAATTTAATTTGTGAAGTTTCATTTTCACATATTGCATAATCCGGATCTGCTATCACTGCACTGAATTAAAAATGCAGGCTGGAATTTAGCAAAAGAGAATTAAATATATAATCTGTCATGTGAGTGACTTAAGGTTTAGTGAAGTACAGTAGCTGTTACACAAAACTTTATTCATTTACACTATAACTTATTCTAACAAGTGTCACTTTCTCTGTAGGAACCTCATCACAACCTGAAAATACAGGGTCAAAACATTCAAACTAATAAGAACATGTCCAACCTGGTTTATAGATTGTGAAATATATCCCATACCATGCACTTTTTATAAACCACATGTTCTTGCACCATGTTGTTGTCGGGACTGCTTTCCTTACTTAAGGTCTCCTGTACTACCAAAGGAATTCTGTTTTCGGTTGGACAGTACAGCACTTTGCTCTAGATGGAAATATCTTAACAATTACTGGATTAAATCTGTACAAATATTCATTGTACCAAGAGTAAAGATCCTAATGACCTTGTTTATCCCTGTTAGCGCCACCAGCAGGTCAAAGTTTTCTTTGGTCCAGTGACATATCTCAACATCTACAATATGGGTTGACACACATGTTTGTACAGATATTCATGATTCCCCAGATGATGTATCCTACGGACTTTGGTGATCCTTTTCCTTTTTAGAACAACGTTAGTATTTAGCTGGGCACCGCTCGACCTAAGTGCAGCCTCACAGAGTCGCCAGCATGGCTGTAGAGTCTTAGTCTTGTTTTCTCTTTATTCTTATTATGTAAGAGTGACTACTAGTGACAAAGTGGCCCATCTCTCAGACACTTGTTCCTTTCTTTCTTTCTTTTTACTTTTGAATCATCCTACCTTCTGTTTGTCTCTGTATTCAGGAAGGAGCGTCCCATCTCCATGGGAATATTCCAGCTTCCTGGGACAGATGGTATGACCCCTGACCTCCAGAGGGAACCTGTGGACACGCCCTCCGAACCATGGAGATTCAACAACCTTAGCCAGCCACGGTCCAACACCAGCCTAAAGGTATGACTCATTCACACAAACCGTTCCTGCTTTAAAGTCTAGATGAAGATAAAAGAGAGACTTTATATCAAGTGTACAGTTACTGTCTGAAGTTGGCTTGTAAAACTTCCCACGGATCAGACTGATGACATCATCCCCAGTTCACTTAAGAGGTTGTGGAAACAAAATGCAAACACTCAATGCCAGAAAACACCAAAGAAAGAGTATGTTTCTATTCAGAGGGAAAGGATTGTTCAGTGTGTCCAGAATTTTTAGCAGCTTGTGTGTGTGTGTGTGTGTGTGTGTGTGTAACGGGATGGCTTGGAGCCCAGCAAGCAGAGGAAGTGGTACCATTCGGGGGCCGCCTTTAACCTCAAGGGAGGGTGGAAAGCACAGAGTGTCTTCACATTGTTGCAGTTGGTAACCATGCTGCAAGCTAGGCTCCATCATGAATATTAATGACCACCTAATAAGTATTCCTTTGCTGTTATTACACTAGTACAGGGTCAGGTGGAAATTGTAAGACTTGGGAAGTTGTTTGAGTTTTGGTAACCTTTTGTTGTCCCTCACGTTAACAGGACTTGTGTTAGGTTGTTTTTCATCACTGGCAGCCAAGGTGGTTGATAATTCTTAAAACTCCTTTCAAACACCTCACCCTGAGTCCAGGAGCACAATATAGGTGTCGCAGTACATCTTTCCCGCTCAGCGCCTAGAGACACAGTCTGACCAGGCACCCCCAGTATAGATAGACAGCAGTGCCTTTGTGTTTTGTCCTCTGACTTGACATTTTCCAAAGATTTACAGTTAATGATCCCTTCCCCCTCACCATGTGAGCCGTGTGTGTTTGTGTGTATGTGTGTGTGAATGTTTTTCTGAGGGCTAGGGAAGAGCCATTGTCATCAGAGCAACGGCGGAGGGAAGCTTTCCCCCTATTGGCCACTCAGTGCTACTATAGCAACAATAGAGTGACGCCAGCATGCAGACAAGAGATGTGAAAGGAAATACTCCCATAAGAGCAGAGTGAGACACAAAGGTGGGTTCAGAGAAATTAACAGGACACAAAAAGAGAAATTAAATTTGAGGGAAAAAACAGTATGGAGAAAGTTTAACTCTCATTCAGTGTCTTGTCAGTAAATGCTTTACAATCTCATCTGTGTTATTAAAGTCTTGCAACCACCCCCGTCCGTTTTCAAGGTGACCGAGGGATCCGTATAGATGCTTTGTTGTTGTCCTGATTGATTCTTTTCCATCAGGCACTGTGCTATTTATAGGACTGAAGCTAGTGAGTATTAACGGATCAAAACAATACAGGGTTAGAAATTCCGCATGCCACAAACGGCTAAGAGCCAATGAAACCTTAGTGTTTGATCGGTGCTGTAAATCCAGTCCATTTTCATTCACTTACACAGAAAGCTTTTGCCAACCAGGTCACCTTGTGTACCAGAAGAAGCCTTAAATACTGCTCACTACACGGCTCACTAGTGGAGTTCAAGCCTTTCCCACAGCTTTGTTTTATTTTCTTTGACACTTGTTTTGCCTCCATGTATATCTGTGTATTACATATATATATTGTATGTGGTTTATTTAAGTTTGAAGGAATGAATGTTAGGACATTTTAACGAGCAAGGTCTTTTAATATCCCTTAGTCTGAGGAACTGCTCTCCCCAGTCAGACTGGAAGGTGAAAGTTTGCCCAATCAGGAGGCTCATCAGGGCCAGGTAGACCTGTCTGTCACTCAAAGAGAAACTCTAACCACGGCATCTGCCAAACTTATCTAGTACAGTGGTTGTTTTGAAGACTTTGCTGTAGTGTGATTAAATACAGTGATGCTAACATACTGACAATAACACCTATATAGCTGAAACTGCATGATGCTGACATGTTCCCTTTTTATACCTTCAGCTGGCCTCGAAATAGAACAGAACAAATTTATTTTTGCAAAAGACCCTTTTCCCAGCAGACATGTTGGCTAGTCATAGCACATGAAAATGATAACATTAAAAAGACTGCATTCAAATTAGGTGAGCTAGTGGCTTACTTGACTTGACAGTTGATGCTACTGAGACAAAATGTGTTGCCCCCATGGTTTCATGCTATGACAAGTCACAATGTCCACTGTGGAAAAGGTCTGTTTTCAGTTCTGTGGCTCATAGCTTCTATCGTGAAGCTGTTTGACATTTAAAAACAGTTGTATTTGTGGCTGTACATTGCCAGAATGAATATGCCTTGTGAAAGATGGAGTGTCCTGTTTGCATGTTATAGTTTGGTTAGTGTTTGTGTTGGTTTTAGCTGCATGTCAAAGTGCACAATGCACACAGAACAAATGTAGATTTATGTAGTTTTGTCTGAAAGATTCTTCAATGTTTGAACAGTCATAACTGCAGTTCCACTTATTGCCTATTTCTGAGCTTACAATTACAATTTTGTAGATGAAAGCTCTGGAAAAAGCTAGTAAGTGGACCTTGAGTTAAGATTATTTTGTCAAACTACAGTTTACAAAATCAAAGTCAAGGTTTTTGATCTTTTTGGGGTTCACTTTGGGAATGTAGTGATGGTATTTTGAAATCTTTGGCTTGGTCACACTTGTGTTTTAATGTGTGTTTGGTTTGTATATAAACAAATGTGCTGCACATTACTTGAATTTACAGTTTAAGATGTGGGAGGTTCATGTTGTTAAATAAACATGGAATGTTTATTTCCTGACGATCATAGTTTTATATTTTGTTTTCCTTGTTATCCCCTTGACTCTTCTCTCTCTTCCCTCTTCTTCCTCCATTTTAAGGATGAATTGGCCAGTTCGAACCACAGAGGCTCCAAGTCCAGTACTCCAACACACCAGGGGAGTGTCTCCAAAAGTGGATCCAAATCCAACAACCCCATGTCCTCACAGGGTGGCACCTCTATATCAAACACCCCCACATCTACATACAGTGCTAACTCTCAGTCCACCACACCCCTATCTCGTCCTGATGGAGTGTCCACAGGTATGAGTCCTGTGTCCAGTCTGGGTGGAGGGTCTGCCTCCGCCACACCCCAGTCTGCTGCTGCTTCCGACGTTGCCATGGAGCCTGTGGACATGCCCTTGCAGGAAGGGGAAGTTTCAGAAGGGCTCAACAAGAACCTGGACAGGAACAGTTGGAAACCAGAGAGCAGCAAGAACATCGCAGCAGTACGAGAAGGAGAGCGGAGTCAGCTTGGACAGGATGGTCAGGTCTCTGCATCTACGCCCCTCAAAGGTGATGGTCAGAACTGCAGTTAAAACACCTTGTCTTTCATATTAACACAGGGCAACTTTAATATCAACTACCCTCTGTCTGAGTGTACTGACTTGCATTCTTTTTTTTCTATCTCTGCTGGTTGCACTAGATGGAGCAGACGACCTGGAGAAGTCCGAGGTGCAGGCCATCATTGAGTCCACTCCTGAGCTGGACATGGACCTGGATGGCTGCAAAGGAACAAGGTAAAGGCAAAGGACTGACAATTGGATATTTTATCATCATTACCATAAAATAGCAAAACGTTAAAGGATAAGGCTGGCATTATCCACAGTATATAGGTTTATATGTTACTTCTTCTCAACAAATCTCATTAAATGACCAAAACCAACATAGCATTAAGCCATCCATATGTTTCAAACAATGTGCTTTTCCGATGATCAAACTGTGCCTTAGACAATCACAACCACTTCACACAGCAATTGACCAGCTGCATGGGCTCAAGAAAGTAAGCAGGGTTTGAACTTCTCTCTTCGACTTGTTACACAACTATTTGCTGCAGTTATTGTATGAACAACCGAGTGCAACACTATGAATGGCTTCCAGGAGAGGAGCCCGAAAATGTGTGCTGTCATCCCGATATTTAAACAGTATCAGGCAATACTTGTTAGTAGGATCAATTCATTGTTGAGCTTTGTCTTTTCATTGTTGACAATAAGAAAAAAAATTCAGAATGACTGCCCAATAAATGTTACACATTATATTCAAATTCCAGTTGGAATCAAAGTGTAAAAGTAAAAGCTGTGTTCACATGTATTATGATGGCCATATTCAGCAAAATGATCATATTGCAGTATCATGCTTCCTCCATCATGATAATCATCATTTTCTCCCTCTGTCTTGTTTGTGTTTGCCATCCAGCACACCAACTAAAGGTGGCATAGAGAATCTAGCGTTTGATCGCAACACCGAGTCTCTGTTCGAGGAGCTGTCGTCTGCAGGAAACGACATGATAGCAGACATGGACGAAGGAGCCGACCTGCTGGGTAAGAAGCCTCGCTCTCTGATAACTTGATACTTTAATCTCGTTATAGTACCTACTCTTACAAACAGTTTTCTCCCTCTGCCATATTCTCTGAATTCGTTTTTTCTTTGGGTGTCGGGCTTTATCATCCTCACAGATGAGTTTTCCGGTGTGTATCAATAAATTATCCCCAGATCTCATAACCAACTCATTATTCTCAATATTTGTGTCCCTGATTCTGTGTTCATTAACCCCCCCCGTGACTTTCTTATGGATGTTCAGAATAGATTAGAGTGGTGCTATTGTGTCGTGAAGGGTCGGAATGCTATAGACTAGAGATTGTTCAAATGAAACACATTTAACATACTTGCAGAGTCTCATAAACTTCTTCCTGATTTACATCATCTCTTGCATGAATGTCAGACTACAACTTTCTAGGTAAGACTGAGATAACAATATGTTGGTGTGTAGGCTACACATAAGAAACACTTCTTTATTCATGTGATTTTTCGATAATTGTTTTTAATTTTTTCTCTTCCATTTTGGAGCAAACGATAAGATAAAATATGCATTTGGTATTCACGTTACGGGTGATCTTTTTCAGGTATGGGTCGGGAAGTCGAACATCTTATCCATGAGAACACCCAGCTGCTGGAGACCAAGTTAGTACTCATTGTAACTGAATTGTTTATTTCTTTTTTAAAGCCATCTCTGTGTATATGTAATGAGCCAAAAGTAATGAAATACTGAATGATAAATACTTAAACACTGAAGTAACTATATCACCAATACAGACCTTGCTACATTAGTGGGTTAGGTTTTCTAATTGATTTGAAAACGTGAACATAAAATCACAGATTGCCAAACATGTTTAATGGCTAACCTATGCTTGTTGGCATTCAGCCTATGTAGCAGTGATTACGTTTCTACAGTTAAAATCCTTTTTTCAAGAGTTGCTGCTATTTTTTGGTCCTCTCTTTGTAGCATTTTGATATCAGCAATGGGCTAATTCATGAATATATTAAAACAGAAATATCCTTCCTGTTGCACTGTTGAGAAACAGGACAGCGCTGCCACCTTGTGTCCACTACAGATATCACATTGGACCATGTGTTTAAAGGCATGTGTATTGGCTTTCAGAAATGCTTTGAATGTGGTGAAAAATGACCTGATAGCACGCATGGATGAACTCTCTTGTGAGAAGGAGGTTCTGCAAGGTGAGCTGGATGCTGTCACTCAGGCCAAGACCAAACTGGAGGAGAGGAACAAAGAATTAGAAGAAGAAGTCAAGAAGTAAGTTGGTTTGGACTGCCCAGCAGTGTCTACATATTGTATTTAAGTATAAACTGTGTAAACATGGTCGCTAAAAACTTCTCATGGTCGCTAAAGACTTTTCATTTGTGTACTCTCTTGTAGGATTCGAGCAGAGCTTGAGTGCTCCAAACAGAAGGTCAAGAATGACAATGAGGATGATGTGAGTTCTTGATATTTGTGTCTGTGATACACTTGTGTGGATTGGAGCGGTATAAGTTATTGAGGAACACTACCTAAATGTTTTGAGCCTGTTTTAAGTATCTTTAATTATGATCTTGGCCATGCTGTTCCCTTTTAAAAAGCTTCATAGCCATCATATTGATCTTCTGATTTTAAATAAAAGGTCAATGTGAGCATGTGCTATGTTCTGTTTATGTTCATGTTGGTGTTGTGCCAGCAGAGCGACGTGCCCACAGCACAGAGGAAGCGCTTCACTAGGGTGGAGATGGCCAGAGTCCTGATGGAGAGGAACCAGTATAAGGAGAGGCTGATGGAGCTGCAGGAAGCTGTCAGATGGACAGAGATGATCCGGTAAGTCATGAGGAGCAGAGGCAAGTAGTAGACAATATGAAGTAGGGCTGAACAAATGGAGAAAAATATCTAATCTGGGGTCTCTCTGCAATTTAACTGCGATTAAATTGCAATTATTTTCTAGAAGTCAAACTGCATGCCTGCACAGATGATTGCACCATGTTTCACATTAGTAGAATCCAATTAAATAAGGTTGTTGCTGAGGTCAGTTCAGAAAGTATATGTGCCTGGTTTTCTATAGAAATATGAATCTGTTTAGCTCACATTTACTAAATTATGACATTAGTGGTACATTGGACATTACTCATATAATCATGACATTCAGAAGTGGTGTTATGTAACAGCTGTAGATGGCAAATAATGGTAGTGATGACAAAGTGCTGGTAAGTCACTTTTTGATGTCTAACTGATGACATCTAATTGACTTAAGTTCAATGCTTCAGATTCAGAGCGTTAAGGTAATAAGCCTAAACAAAGATAATATGGTTAGGGCTTGATTGATAGATTCTGATAAGTCTATTCGTCAACTACTGAGGTTTTCTTGCCTTGATCCTTAACACGCTCACAAACACATACACACAAACCATCCACAAGGGGAATTTAAGAAGCTATACTATACAAAACTTTAAGGTTTCGGGTAGAAATGGAGGGACTGACTGTAAAACGCCATCTAAAGCATTCAGTTTAATTCACCGTAAATTCTCTCTCTCAGGGCTTCAAAAGAGAACCCAGCTCTTCCAGAGAAGAAGAAATCCAGCCTCTGGCAGTTGTAAGTGCCTCTTTTCTTTTCACTTCAGCTCTCTCTTCAGCAGTGTGATGACGGTGCTATTTATGTGTTTCATTTTGCTTTTCTTTTGTATTCCATGTTGTATGGTTGTTTTCTCCAGGATGTAGGTAAATCTTTGACATGTTAACAGCGTCTATCTTGACTGGCTTCTGGTGATGTCACCTTGACACCAAACTCTTAACAGAGGAGAGCCAGCCAGGAATCAAACAGTGGCTCTGATCTCAGATCTGAGCTGCTTTGATGTTGCAATTGTCTTTAATTCTTTATTAAAAGTTAAAGAAATTGTAAATAATTAGCGTTACAGAAGCTTTTGAGAAAACTGAGGCTGGGGAAATAAACTTCAATCTGAAAAGACTGAATTGCTGTTATATAATCCAGGCTCTCCTTTGTTGAGTGTCATAAAGAATGAGTTTGAATTGGTTTAAAGGAGGACAATATTTGGGGCAGGTTTTTGGATTGGGACAGTTGTGCCTGTAAGAGAAGCAAATTTTGATAAATCCACCATCTCTCCTGCCCTGTTTCTGTGTGTCCCTCTTTATTCTGCCTGATGTTGTGATGTCTGTGTGCAGGAGGTGTGTTGGGAGGGTTACTATGGAGATGGGAGGGGAGGCAAGAATATGGGTGGGGTTTTTCTGTCAAAACAAAGCAGATGTGCTCACAAAGATAGACTTACCAGAGCTATTTCTTAAAAGATTTGTAGTATCTGCTATAAATAATTTATTAGAAACATGCTAAACATGTGTCAGATGTAATGTGGTAAATACCTGTAGAGTTAGAGGGAAATGAAAAGTGTTACTGTCCAGGCCTGTTTTGCTCTGTGTTGTTGACTAACGTCCTAGTCGGTGCACAACATTAACCCTGCACTCCCTGCTCTCCAGCATTCTGGGAGGACAGCTGCTCTGATGCTTTACTGTTGTGGAGACAGGTCAACTGGGGTCTTGACAAGTTAACAAGAATATGCATATAAATACCTAATTGCTACCTGTATGAAAGCTGGCATGGGTGTGTTTGCTTGGGAAAGGAACCTTTCTACCCTTAAATGTTGACCCCTACCTCTGCCGCTGGAGCTACTGCTTGTGTCCATCCCTCTATACGTTTGTCTGTGTGCTTTTTCTCTCCCTCTCTTTCCTTCCCCGCCCTTACACCTCTAGTTTCAGCCGTTTGTTCAGCTCGTCGGGCGGGGCTGCCAAGAAGCCGACAACGGAGGCCCCAGTGAACGTCAAGTACAACGCACCCACCTCTCAGATTCAGCCGTCCGTCAAGAAGAGGAGCAGCACCCTGCAGCAGCTGCCCAGTGACAAGAGCAAAGCCTTTGATTTCCTCAATGAGGAGTAAGTCAGTCAGAGGAAATGTAAATGGAAACTATCACTGATGCTGTTACCTGTGTACGCTGGGGCACTATTGATCCCTTTAGGTACACGAATCTAAAAGCAACACTTGAGAAATGGAATAACAGGGCATCACACTTCTAAAAAGGATGTCAGGATTTGAATTACAATTTGATTGTATATTTCACTGAAGCATACAGAGCTGTTTACACATTTCAATGGCTTCCAAAGTTTCAAATCAGACTGCTGTACTGTCTTGGGGTGCTTTCAAACATAAACTGTCTGGAGCACTTATATTGAGCTTCAGCTGAAAGTGAAAGCAAACCTACCAACCACAGGCCTTTTGTGATAGTAGATATGTGATTTTAGCATTAAATTCAAAAGCTAAACTGTTGTTAAATCCATTTGCTGACCATTAACCATTTGATTCCCTGAACGATCTCCCTATCTGTAGGCTATAGGACTTACCACGTTCACACATGTGCAGTGGAGTGAAACCTAGTGACTGCACAGTTAATAACTCCATAATGTTATGACACAAAATCCCATTTCTACATGTTTGTCCTTGTTTATATATGATTCACATCAGTACGACATCATGTTTAATTGAGATGACTTGCAGAAATGTTTAGAACAACAGTACTTGACAGTAACCAGGTATAATGTGTTTTGTAGACTTTTTCAATTAAGTAACCGTCAGTGCTCTGCGCATGTCTGGTCTGAAATAATTGTTCAACTCAAACACTTGAACTGAGCACAATTTTCAACGAATTGATCACAGTAACTATTCAAGTTTCATTTATTTTAGTAGAAAACAGCAAGGGTTTTTTCTGTTCCACAGAGTGGCAGCCGATAGCGTGGTGTCCAGGCGAGAGCAGAAGAGGGCTCAGTACCAGCAGGTCAAAGCCCATGTCCAGAAGGAGGACGGCAGAGTGCAGGCTTACGGCTGGAGTCTGCCTAAGAAACACAAAGTAAGGAGATGAACACGTAGATAATCTGTTCCTCTTCAGAAGATGGTAGAACTATTGTGATGTCAGCTGTAACAGAAACAAGCTGTAACGCAGTCGTGCCATTTTTCATTTTTCAGGCCAATGGTGGTCAGGCAGAGAGTAAGGTGAAGAATCTGCCTGTTCCTGTCTTCCTCAGACCGCTGGATGAGAAAGATGCTTCTATGAAGGTATTTCTTTCAGCTTATTGGTATATAATAACTGCATACAGAATATCTTGTTAGATTTTGTGTATTTTGTAGTGTGATAGGGCTGCGTTGATATATATCTGCATTTTTCTTTGTATTTGACTGCTGTACCGTTGTTTGTTTGTGTGTGTGTGTGTGTTTGTGCGTGCCTTAGCTTTGGTGTGCTGCTGGTGTGAACCTCTCTGGAGGGAAGACCAGAGACGGAGGTTCGATCGTAGGAGCCAGCGTGTTTTACAGTGACGTGCCTGTACCAGAGACCCCTAAAAAGAAAATAGGTTCTCAGAGCAGCCTGGATAAACTGGATCAAGAACTCAAGGTACACACACAGATTGTACTTTTTTCAGAATTACTTTTATCATCTCATCCCACAAGGACACACGGTGATCAAAACAATCTGGCCTACAGGTACAAAAAACACGTATTCACATAAACACACTGTTTGTATGCTCCGTGTCTTCTTTTGTTTCCGGTCGCAGGATCAGCAGAAGGAGTTACGGCAGCAGGAAGAGCTGTCATCGCTAGTTTGGATCTGTACCAGCACCCAGTCCACTACTAAAGTTGTTGTCATTGACGCCAACCAGCCCGGAAACATCCTGGAGAGCTTCTTTGTGTGCAACTCCCACGTCCTCTGCATCGCCAGCGTGCCAGGTCAGCAGACGGACACGTGTGCATCTGAGTGTCGCCGCGAGTCCAATTACGAGGGACAGTGCGTTTTCACCTTCATGCTTATATATGTATGTTTTCTTATTTTTTATTCAGGTGCAAGAGAGACGGACTACCCAGCTGGTGAGGAAGTAGCTCCGATCCCTGAGACAGGACCAGCAGAAGACGGCGGCTCACAATCAACCAACAGCGGCTCTGCGGGTGGCGAAGGCGACGGCATGCTGGGAGGCATCACTGTTGTTGGCTGCGAAGCCGAGGGAGCGGCAGCCATTCCTCAGACAGCAGGCAGTCCAGGAGAGGACGGAGAAAGTGGTCAGAGAGGTTTACCGTTTGATCCCCTGTCCACCTGACGTTAGCTTGCATTCTTGTATATTATACTGTACAGCACACATACTGTGTATGCCAGCCATCTGACACCTACAGTAACAAAGCTAAAATGACACCATACATATTACCCACACACTCGAGTTGGCCCAGTTTGCTAAGAGATGACCCTCCCTACAGAATCCAGACCAGCAGAGGAAGCCACAGAGGCGACAGAGGCCAGTGCGGGGCCCGCTGACCAAAGAGAGAGCCTGAGGGGAGCCTACACCGAGCACGTCTTCACCGATCCGCTGGGAGCTCAGCAGACAGCCGAGACTCCGGCCAACTACTCTCAGAGGTAACATCAGGAGGCCCATTACCCAACACAATGTCGTTACAATTCAGTCTGTCCAATAAAACCTGTCAATTATATCTGTACAACCATAAACAAACCTGGGCAACAACACCAAATCACTGTAAAACCATTTAATGTTTGATCATGGAAATACATATACATATTTGTCTGATGGTACATTATTATTGCAGTGCATTAAACCTTCAAGTCTATTTTGCTTTTATACATCAGTGTACAGTGTGTGTTACTTACCCTCAACAAAATTGCCTGTAAAGATTCATCCGTGCTGCTACATCCGCTGACGAAATGTTTAGTTTCCTTGTTTATTGACAGTGTTTCGTGACATCACATAGGGAATTATTCACAGCTAGATGTCTAGCCGCTGCTCATTCGGCAAATACACTTAGGTGGTAGGTAACGCAGCAACACCAATAACACTTGTTGTCTCCGATGACCAGGGAGAGCGATCTGTTGAAAGATGGCGTGAGTTCGAACCCCAACGCAGAGGAGCAGGACCTGATGAGAGAAGAGGCTCAGAAAATGAGCAGCGTTCTTCCCACCATGTGGCTGGGGTCACAGAATGGATGGTGAGTTTTAAACCTTTATTTTTGCCCAGCATGCTTGCACACATGGCCAGAATTCAAGAAATCTGATGATGGAGAAAACCTTTCTGATTTTAGTGTGTACGTCCACTCATCTGTGGCTCAGTGGAAGAAGTGTCTCCATTCTATAAAGCTGAAGGACTCTGTGCTCGGCATCGTGTAAGTACAGATATAAATGACAGTTGTATGTTTTACACATGTAGTCATCTTGCTACTTTTGTAACGTGTAACAGCCGGTTTTTGAAAAACCTTTGTTTCTCTCCCACAGGCACGTGAAGGGGCGTGTATTGGTCGGCCTCTCTGACGGCACTTTAGCCATTTTCCATAGAGGAGTAGGTGAGGGCACACAAGTTCTTTTAAAATAAACAAGTCGTATTTACCTGACGTGGGTTTTTATCTGTAAATATTACCATGTATCTTCACTTCCTCTGTTTGCGTCAGACGGACAGTGGGACCTCACCAACTACCACCTGCTAGACTTGGGTAGACCACACCACTCCATCCGCTGCATGACCGTGGTACATGACAAAGTGTGGTGCGGCTACAGGAACAAGATCTATGTGGTGCAGCCCAAAGCCATGAAGATAGAGGTATATTCAGTCATTTATTTGATGACGTTGATTGTCCATAACCAGGTCGCTGAACTGCACCTCCCTTAGTTAACAGTTATATCCGCATGTTCTCTGTCCTTTTGCAGAAGTCATTTGACGCCCACCCTCGTAAAGATAGCCAGGTACGTCAGCTGGCCTGGGATGGCGATGGCATCTGGGTGTCCATCAGACTGGACTCCACTCTCAGGCTGTTCCACGCTCACACCTTCCAGCACCTTCAGGACGTCGACATCGAGCCCTACGTCAGCAAGATGCTGGGTCCGTTCACTCTTACTTAGATCAAGCATCCATCTTCCATGAAACACTGAGCTTTGTTCATCAAGTCGGACTTGGTGTTGAATGTGTTCTTTTTCACCGTTTTCCCAGGTACGGGGAAACTAGGCTTCTCATTTGTGAGGATCACAGCTCTCATGGTGTCGTGTAGTCGCCTGTGGATCGGCACCGGGAATGGAGTCATCATCTCCATCCCTCTGACAGAATGTGAGTTTAAGAACATTCAAGCATAATATATTCAACAAGAACATCACATTAGTCACAACACAAATCAGAGCGATTAAACAAAAAGTGCATCAGAAACTTTGTTTGGCAGGTGGATCATACAGACTGAGTGGTTTAGATTTTTCTCTCTCTCCGTTCCATTAGCAGCCAGCAAGGCGATCAAGGCAGCTGGTAACCAACCAGGAAGTGTAGTCCAGGTCTACGGTGACGACAGTGGCGACAAAGTGACAGCAGGGACGTTTGTTCCATACTGCTCCATGGCCCACGCTCAGCTCTGTTTCCATGGACACAGAGATGCTGTCAAGTTCTTCACCGCTGTCCCAGGTAAACAAACCAGGCTGCATGCTCTCATGTGTCACCTGTATTTTTATATATATATATGTATATATTCATATATATGTGTATATATTCATATATATGTGTATATATTCATATATATGTGTATATATTCATATATATATATATATATATATATATATATATATATATATATATATATATATATATATATATATATATATATTTTTTTTTTTTTTTTTTTTTTTTTTTTTTGCTTTTCTCATTATACTGTCAGCAGACCTTCTATATTTGTAAACAATGTAAACGTTTATTTGAGGATCTAATTGGCCTCATATTATTGCAGATTAAAAACCAGAAAAACTCCATCTGGACTTGTTTGCTGTTATATACAGTTTGTGGCTCTGTGCTTTCAGGTCATTCAGTCCCATCTGCGTCCTGTGGAGGAGAGGCAGCAGGTGACAAGACAACAGACGCAGCAACTCAGGAAGGAACCAAGTCTGTGTTGGTGATGAGTGGAGGAGAAGGCTACATCGACTTCAGGATGGGTGAGTCCGCTACACGTGATGGGTTAAAAAAAACACCGTAATCACCGCAGTCGATGTAGGGACGGATGTGATGCCTCTCTGTATGTCTTCAGGTGACGAGGATGGCGAGACAGAGGACGGCGAGGACCCCCCAATGAAACTGCAGCCCTTCCTGGCTAAAGCCGAGCGCAGCCACCTCATCGTGTGGCAGGTCCTGCCCAGCGAGGACTGAAACTCTGACCGCGGGACCCCGACGACCTGATTTGCCTTCTCTCTCAAACGCCACAGAGGAGGAGTCCATGTGGACGACTCCCCTCTGCAGGCACGAGTGTAATCAGCACTTTTTTTTTTTCTTCCTCAAACCTGAACAATAAGAGTGAAACACGCAGACACTGCTCAGAGCTTACTCAGTGCTAAACTGGACCGCAGCAGTGCAAACAGATACACGCAAACTGCATGTTATTGTTTTATTATTAGTCCTTTTTCTCTTATTCTTTTTAAGAGAAAATTATTTTATGGATTTGAATTTCAATCTGTTATAATGCCTCTTTATCTTTTTAATATTGTTTGAGGTAAAGCTGTTATTGGATACAGAACTTATTGTTTTGTTATATTTGCTCAGCTCATAGCATGAATTTTCCTCCAGGAACCTCCGGGTTCCCTTCATTCAGTTCAGTTATTGTGTGCTGCACTTGACTTGATGCTAAATCAGTCGATCAAAACAGAAAATAATCAGTTAGCTCCCCCGTTGCTCTCTAATAATGTACTGTGGCAATCGTGTGGGAGGAAATCATGTGGGATTCTTGATGGATCCCAAATTCCTATTTAATGTTGTTTGTTTTTCATTTTTTGAGAACTTGGCTTTTGATTGTATGCAAGACCGATTTAATTGAGTTGTCGTTCGGTCCAGATTTGTTACATCAGACTCATCTGGTTAGTGTCTGTTTGAGCAGAGGATGGCCCGACATTTATCTAAATATTGAAAATGTAATATTGGTAGCTTCCGTTTATTCCTCTCATGCATGTATCAACGTTACAGTCCAGTCACGAAGCTAAGCATCTAACTCTCTGAAAAATAAATACCGGGCAGTGTTTTGAGGGTTGTTTAATAATTTTAATAATGACTTTTCATCAGGTGCCCTCATGAGGTCTAAATATAATTTTGTAATTAAAGTTAAACATGCTAAACTAAGACGGAAAACCACAAACCTGCTAAACATCAACATCCTGTTATTTTCATTGTGAGCTGTTCCTAAGTACAGCCTCACAGAACCGGTGTCATCATAGAATTTATATAGATGCAGGTTTTTTTATTTATTTTTTATCGGATGCTTAGCTCTGTGACTGGAATGTAACCCTAATACATTAGAGGCACAAAGTGGAGCCCAACTAACTCAGTGACTGTCAAAATTCCATTCACAAAACCCATAATTATGAAATGAGATTTGAGAGATCTGCCGCTACATACTGCTGAAAGATTCATAGACCACAGACTTGCGTTTAATCCAATATTATATGAGGATTCTTTGTCCTCTGCTCAGTCTCCCACCAGCTCCAGCTTGTAGACACTTTGAAAATATGCCTTAGGTATCAAGGGTTGGAAGGACTAACTTGCAGGCTTTTCAAGTGTGACAAAGTATTTATTTTTTTTCTTGAAAGAATGTTGCGTTTACTACCAAAGGATTAAAGAATTAAAGATGGATAGTTTGCCACATGCTGAAACAATACTAGTGTCTCTCCTAACATGGCACCTTTTGAGCAGCATGTTTGAGTCTGCCTCCATGTAGATAACATGCAAGTTTTTGTAACAGAAATCCGGGTGTATAGATAAGATATATTTTTAGACTTTCATATTAGGAAAATGAAATATTTTCAGAGTGCGAGAGAAAAGAATGTGTTGGACCTGTTACTATAAGAGGATAAAACAAGCAGCCACACTGAGGATTACATAACCACCCCCCAACCCCCTAATCCTTATCTTGACATTTAGAGGTCAAAATTCTAACATTGACATTTTTGGTTTTGCGGCGCTGCTCTGCCCCCTTTTGTACAAGATGATGTTGTTTGTTGATTTGAAGTTCTCAGTGACATCCCCTCCTGATGAAATGTTTTAAGTCTTTTTTTATTAACTTTTTTCCTTTATGTCTTTCGGACTGTATTCTCCATGAGCACAGTGCACAAAATGTTCACTTGCTTGTAATATGAGACTGTATGTCTGGCCTCTGTGTACCAGTACACTGCACCGGTTTATTCTTTGTTTTGTCCTCTTTGTGTTGAACAGTATCAGAAGAGGCCTGTCCTCTTTGTGTGTATGTGTGTGTGTTTGTGTGTGTGTGCGCGCGCCTCTCCTCTCCTGGAGAGGAGAGAAATGTTATTGCAGTTTAGCCATTGCAGTATTTATTTACATTGATTGAGCCTTTGCAATTCAGAATGTATCTTTGTACATTTAATATGATTATGAATATATATATATATATACACATATATATATGATTATATATATGAAACATGAAAATGGCTTGGGTTTATTGTTACAGTTGTTGCTGTTGATATGAATTTGTTTTGTAGGGGGTCACCTTATTCAGCTATGCACTCCCCCACAGGTGTGTGACAACCCTCTCATCTGCATCTGTGTGTCATGAACTTGACATGGACTTTTCTCTCTTCCAAGTTAGCAGAAAACACACCATCTTGTACTTCTGCAGCATCTCTCTAGCCTTACTTATTTTTAACAGTCAATTAAAGCAACTTTTGTGGGCACGTTTTGTCTGCTTGTAATATTTATTTTTCTTTATCGGGAATGATTCACAGCTGATCTAAGATTTTGGGATGAGCCTTGGAGCTGAAGCTTCGTAGAACTTTTATTTTACCGTCTTTGACTTGGACCTTGCAGCGCCACAATCTCTGACCCACTAAAGGCATGTTATGTGTTAAACCAGGCTTACTTCACTAAACTGGCACATTTTCTTTTTTCACAAATAGCTTTAAATAAGTCTGACTTTAGTAAACATGGGGACTTATTCCTACAAACTAGCCCAGCATTTCCACATGGGCTATAACTTATTGCCTACTTAAAATCTGACCTCCTTATCTGCACAATGTTGCAGTCAACATAAGTTGCCTTTATATGCAATGCTGTCACAATAAAGCAAGTAAAACAGCTATGACCCATGGCTCAGCCAGTATTTTTCACCTTTTTTTTTCTCCCTTTTAAATGTTAATTCAAATTAAAGAAACACACCCAGTAATCTGTCTATTAAAATACAAAATTATCACGCATTTAAAGAATATTTTTTCCACATGAAGGCTGTTATTTCATAATACAACTCTGCACCATGCATAGCAGGTTTTATACAGACTCATTCCCCGTCACCCTAGAGAACCTACACACTTTTCTTTACCAACACTAGGTGGCGTGCTTGAACCACACTGTAATAGTGTTTTCCCAGTGACTTTATTTGAAGGACAGAAGCGCCCCTCCCCTGCCTGTGATTGGTCCACCACTGTTCTATTCAAGGCCTTGGTTTCAGCCCCCTTGTATGAGGCTGGAGTGGTGCTTAGCAGGCTGATGGACAGATAGAGGCTTTAATCTCTTCCCAAGCTCTTAGGAGAACACCTGGCTGTCATGGATCACAGTCCTGATAGTGGAGTGGGAGGTTAAGTAATAGATATGCACAACAGTACAGTGTGCCTGGTGCTCAGAGAGGTCAGAGAACTTTAACTGATGTCACATATGTGAAAATCTCCTAAATGAAATGTAGGAGGTCAGCTTTTATTTTTTTGTAAGTGGATGAGAACTGACAAAGCTGCATACGTGATATCCTCAATCCATGACAGAGATCATCACGCAAGAAGACAAACACTAATACAAACAGCTGCAGACTGCTGAGCATGAGAGGCTGTTAATTTCACCAAGTAAACTAAAATAATAGAGAGAGTTAGATGACAAGATCAATACCACACTGATGTCTTTGTTCTAAATATGAAGCTAAAACCACCAGGCAGTTAGTTTAGCTTAGCATAAAGGCTGGGAAAATGGCTAGAATGGCAAAAAAAAAATGCAGCTACCAGAACCAGTTTTACTAATTCACGTTTCAAGGTATTTCGCTTGTTAAATCCATATACAAACAGAAATTAAAAAATGACCATTTGTGGTTTTATGGAGGTCACTGTTCCTGGCCAAGAGTTTTTTTTTTTTCTGCATGTAACTTTAAGACCAATGGGTGAACTTCAGAGGTGCTAGTAGGCGGATTTAGATAAAACCTTGTAAAGGGCTTTTATCCAATGCACTTTTCACCGTTTCCTCAAGACAGATTTGCTGCGGTGCATCAATTCAGCACCCACACACACACACACACTACACACACACACACACACACACACTCCGGAAAAGAAACAGCGCGCACCTTTTGAGTGTGTGTTTACGGAGCCCGTCGTCTGCTCTGTCGACACAGTCTTCCCTGGTGCAGGATAAACACACAGCTGGAGTCCCCTCCGATTCACACACACCATCTATTTCTGTCCTCTCATCATTTCTCATCACACTCTCCCCTCTTTGTCATCTCATGCCTTCCATTCTGTTTTTTTTTTTCTCCTTATATGATGTGAGGATGATTGTCCCTTTGACAAGCATCTCTGTCACCAAAGGGTTTCTCTGTCTCTGTGTGTGTGTGTGTGTGTGACTCTTACATCACTGAGAACTGAGCTGACAGTGTACGTGAAGTCATCTGGAATCCTGAAACTCCAGCATCAGCACACATCCTCGTTTTGCCTTCGTTAACCTCCAATATTAAAACACTTCTCTCCCCCTCAACAAGTTGAGCTACACCACAACGTACTGTCCCACCACTGGGAGCAATTTGGGGCTCAGTGTTTTGCCCAAAGACACTTCAGTGTGTGGACAGGAGGAGGGAGGGATCGAACTGCCAACCCTGCGATCAATGGACGTTGGTGTTTGCCGGCTTCAGGATCGTATCGCTGAACGCTAAACATGTTTCTTTTCTTTTAATTCAAAAGTTAATCTGGGACATGTAGCGCAGCAGCAGCAGCAGTAGTATAACGTCGCCAAACTGACTGCTGCCAGTAACGTCAGACACACAGCGGTAACCGACGTCCGCCACCATGAGCTGCTGGTCGTGCAACACCAAGCAGCTGAAAACCCTGAGCGACATGAGCGGGAAGGTTTTATACCGCAGCTGTTCGACGTTTCAGCTGTGAATGGAAGAGGTTATTTCACCTCTCAAGAGTCTCACTTTGAGATTGTTTTGCTGTAATCAGGTTCTTCAGGTGTTCTATTGCCAAACTCTCCAGAATAAAAACAACACTTTCGGGAGTCATTACAAAAATGAAGGGCTGTATCTATAGCTGAAAACTGCATGGTCACGCTTTCGGAATTTTCTTTTCAAGTAACTAATAACGTGCATCCTTTAAACCCTCAATACCATTGGGTGTACTGTGAATAAAGGTCACAGACGTTCACAGCAGCCCTGCTAACATGAGAAAAAAATCTATTCTGTCAGTTTGCATAACCCAACACTAACATTTTACAGTCGACTCTGCATTTATGTAAGATAGCCAGATGGTGGCTCCAGGGTCTTACATGGGGGGGGGGCAACCTGGTCCCACCACAACCGTAACCTCTTGGTACTGTTGAGGAAACTGCTGCCTGGGATGCTGACCTACTGTTATCACTGCATATGTCTGTTTACAGTAACACAGAGTTGCTGTGAGGTAAAATCCTGCAAACAACATACTGTGAAATGAGGTTTAATGTGTGTGTGTGTGTGTGTGGGGTCTTGTATATTCGTCCGGTCTCGTGGGTGTAACGAGGCGGACGCTGACTTTGCCGAGGGCCACATTTTCAACCGCGAGAAGGCAAACGCACGGGGTAGAAATCGCCGCTCGCACAAGTTCACCGTCTCCTCGGGACAGATTTGCTGGGGTGCATCAATTCAGTGTGAATCATGGGTAACACACACACACACACACACACACTTTGGAAAAGAAACAGCACGCACCTTTTGAGTGTGTGTTTACGGAGCCCCTCGTCTGCTCTGTCGACACAGTCTTCCCTGGTGCAGGATAAACACACAGCTGGAGTCCCCTCCGATTCACACACACCATCTATTTCTGTCCTCTCATCATTTCTCATCACACTCTCCCCTCTTTGTCATCCCATGCCTTCCCTTCTGTTTTTTTTCCCCTCCCAATATGATGAGAGGACTCTTTGACAATCATCTCTGTCACCAAAGGGTTTTTCTTTGTGTGTGTGTGTGTGTGACTCTTAGATCAGAGCTGACAGTGTACGTGAAGCTATCAAGAATCATAAAGCTCCAGCCTCAGCACACACCTTTGTTTTGCCGTCACTAACTTCCAATATTAAGCAAATTTTTAGTGCGTATTAATCTGACACTTTGATCTGCTTCGTCAGGGCTACCCACAGCCACACACACACACACACACACACACACACACTGAATGTTGCATATGTATACAGAGACACTGATCATACACGCTCATTTCTCTTTTACCAGCCGAGAGCCCGAGGCAAAGACAAAGGACAGAATCTCCCTCTGTTTCATTTTTCATATCTGCTGTTTCCCTCCTCTCCTCCTCTGTCGTGGCCTTGTGCAGCATTTTGTTTGGTACAGGCTTTGAACTTTGTTAGATTTCTTCATTGCAACTGGTCGTGTATCTTTTCTTTGCTGGTGATAAAAGTATTGGCTTTAAAACATTTAAAATGTCACTGTCTCTGACGTGCAAATGTGTTAAAGGAAAAGTTCGTTATTTTGGGATATCTCTCGTTTGCTTTCTCGCCGAGAATTTGCTGGGAAGATCAACGCCACTGTCATATCTGTCTGCACAGGTGGCTCATTAAGACCTTTAAAGGTGCTGTTACGCAGATTTTTTGAACGTTTGGACAGAGCCAGGCTAGCTGTTTCCCCCTGATCCCAAAATGCAAAACTATTCTTTTAAAAGCACAGCGATGGAATCTGCAGTAAAACAGGAAAGAACCAATAAATTATGGAATTGCCCTTAATTTATACATATCCGTGTTGGCAAATGTATTTTGTATTCTATTTCCTATGGACCTTACAGCTGCTGAGCATGTAAGTCTGGAGTTGTAAATGTTAATAAGTTGTCAGTGAATGGATGTTGGTCTGGATGCCCCGCAGCTCTTTTCCACTAGTTAAGTACTGAGAGAGTCTTTCTACAGCTACATAAAAAGACAAGAGAAGATACATAGCAGCAAAAGGGATTTTTACACAACCTGGCAACCCAAGAGTTACTCTTCTAGATGCAATATAACTGATCTATAAAGTATTAAAATTTTTATATCCGCTAATCGAACTCTCGTCAAGAAAGTTAGCGATAATAAGAGAAAGGACTGTGTTTAAATCTGAAAAAGTGTGGGAGTTACAGTGTGGCAGACGAAAATTGGAGAAGCAAAATTAAGAATTGTTAAAATATTTAAAAAAAAGATCTTATTAATTCCCATTAATAATAAAATTGGATGAAAGAGACAATGACATCAGAGCTAATGTCACTTGGTCATTTTTGAATCGACAAATGAGGCAAGCGTCCTACAAAGTCCGATAATTACAGACTTATTAATGATAGACATTCCTCAACAGCTCACCTGTGTAATTCAAAGAACACACTGTGTGATAAGAGGAACACCTCTTGTGTTGGAGGCCCTGCACACTCACACAGGTACTCTCTCTTTAGTTACCACTGCTCAGGTTCAACACGGGGCTGTGCCGATACTTTTAAATGACTTCATCAAAGCTCAGGAGATGTCAACCAAACCCACACACAAAAATAAATGTTTTAAGGACAACCTAACAACATATGAGCATATTTGTTATTATTACCCTTACTGCCCTGGGAGGGATATTCAGTACCTTGGCCTTCTTCTGATTGGTTGTTTTTAATAATCTTGTTCCAGATTTTGCACTATATCAGGACAACTACATTAAGTAAATATGCTGTCGAGTTGCAGAAAAAAAAAAAAGAAAACAAAGAGAAAGGCATGCAACTGATGTAAAAATGCTCCGGCTAGTCATATGTTATCCAAAAGTAAATACTGTCACATATTGGGTAAGATGAGCAACAGGCCAAGGTCTGCAAAAACTAGTAGTCCTCTGAGAGTCATTGTTTAGGGGCCAGTATTTGGGAATGGACTACCAAGTAGCCTCCTAAGCCCCCCTCCCCACACACACACACACACACACACAGTCCAGTCTGTCTGTGTGTCAGTGGTGGAGTCTGTCCTCCCTCTGTCTTTTGGATCCCCTGTCTGGTGCCATGAACGCTGTCAGGATGAATGAGCCTTAGCATTTGCTCCAGTCTCTGCCCTCGCTGCTGCTCATCTGTCAGCCCGTCTGCCTGCCTCTCCCGCTCCCCGTCACCCTCAACCCCTCGCCAGTCTACCTCATTCCTTCAGAAAGTTTAGACACACAGTTAACATTGTGAAAGGATGATCTGGAATCAGCTCCGTATTAACGTCACGGGTAGTGCGCTGATGGGATGAGATGAGCAGACGGGGGGGGGGGGGGGGGGGGTGAGAACGGCAAAGAGAAAGAGATGTATTTTGAGAAGCAGAGCCAGAGGGTGAGATGAGTCACCCCGTCCTCCCGAATGCACTGGGCCCTGCACAGCCTGCAGACACACACACACACACACACACACACACACACATTCAGCCTCTCCCACACACTGTCCTTGCTCTCTTGCTCTGCACCACACTCTCAGCTTACACCCATGCACGGGTGCACACACTCGAACGCACACTCAACCTGTAAAATGCACAAAGTGCCATTGCCCCCCCCCCCCCGAAAGTCGTCATTCGCAGTCTGACTAAATGTAATCTAATGATGCGCCACATGACCATGAAGCTCAAAATATTGCATCTGGCCAAGTCCCTTTGATTAGCAAAAATGAGCCTCTCCCACTCTCGTAGCTTTCATTTCCAGCCACATTAAACCGTGAATAGCATTCTATTGAGTCTAATCCTCGGGGGAGAATTTTTGGCTGGAACTTATGTAACACACACGGAGGGCAAGCACACTCATCCCTCTGTGTAAATCAGACAGTAGCATCAAATCACATGCAGCGCCGTACGCCCTCGCGAGGAAGCCGTCTACGTACGGCAGTACATGTACCGAGCCCTGCCAGTCCTCGGGCTGACTGCAGTTGTTCAGCTCAGAGCCTTTAATGCATCCACTCGTTTCAACCCTGGATGCCGTCGCCATGTCGGGCTGTTCTCTGACCCGTCCTGCGATCCTGTACGGATGCCCTTCATCATGCCTGGCATTGAAGCAGTTATGGTTTTAGTGTAAAAAAATTAAAAAAAAAATCTAATATGCACTCTACTTCCTGGTATTGAGTGCTTTCAAGGCCGGTGTGTGGCTTTTATGGTCTTTGCCTTCACACTGAGGTGTGGCTGCAGCCTGCAGGGAGCACTGCTGCGTTGGAAGTCGAGATAGGAGGAAAGATAACAAGCTCTCTTTACCTCAGCCCTGCAGAGCCTGGAGACACACTCCTCCCAGCCAAATATGCTGTGTGTGTGTGTGTGTGTGTGTGTGTGTGTGTGTGTGTGCGCGTGCCTGGCCTTCCTGTCTGGCCCTTTGCCCTCCGTCTTCCTTTGCCCACCGCTTCACCTTCTTGTGTCCTTTAGTGGGTCAGAGAATATTCTAGTAGAGACTGGATTACCTTATAAACTCAGGACTTCACCAATTGCAAGACCAAAGGGCTCGTCATTAACGAACTACATTGGTTTGTGTGGTTACAGGTTACATAAAAAAAAAAAAAAAAAGCTCATTTCATGACTAGTACATCCACTGTGTAATACTGCTGCTGTCAGAGTTTAGACCAGTGATAGCGGCTCTGTTACTGACATCGGGGAAGTTTACATCTGTCAAACACATCGGCTGGTAGTCATCAGCCTGAAAACCTTTTTCTCTTGTAATGTTGAAAGCACGCACAAGCACGTAAACGCGGCCAAACGGGGATATGTTTGAACGAAATCAGTCTGATCTTACATTTTCCTGATCCACGCTAGGACTACCTGTACACTCCAATACAAGAACGTTACGTTTCTTTATTCCCTCGTCAGCTGGAGACATCACAGAGGGTCGACTCACACAGCTGACTTTATCTTAATCAGCTAGCTGGCGGCGGCAGGTAAAATCTGCAACAGCAACGGTCAACGTTTCATCCAGGAGATCGATGGTCAGAGGCACGCTTCTGTCTGCCTCTGTCTCAAATCAATGATCCATTGTTTTTAGATTCAATTATTGATAGTTTTAGGTAGCAAAATGGTATTACGGTGTAGACAGGCCTTCTGCGGTGCAGAACTGTGTTTAAATTGTGTTTTCTCAGGGAGTGGAGCACATATCTGATATCTGATTCTGTGAAGAAGTAGGCTGAAGGAGAAGTTAATCGATGTGAGCAACCTTTGATTTTTGGAATAAGAAACACAATCCATTGGATTACAAAAAAATGTAATCTAAAATGAATACTTTTGGATTACTGCAAAATCAAACATTGAAAATGTTGCACCTTATGCTAAAAGAATGGACGCAGCCATAACAATTTGAGTTCCAAAAATATTTATTTTTCTTAACACACTTTCAAATCAAATCAAATGCATTTTGTATATTCAGCTTTTACAGATGGTCAAATCAAATTGCCCTTATAAAAACAGTAATGGCGGAAACTACAGGTGTACTAGTCCGGTGTGTGGTATTTATTTCCTAGGATGACAACTCCATCATCTAACCTTAGCGAACAATCGCTCTTGATGTGAAACCCCAAACCTAACCCAGTTTTTTTATGCCTAAACTTAGGCAAACAACCAATCACAGCACAGTAGGCCGAGACTTGCCGCATGACTCGCCATCCTGGGCAAATTTTCTTATGGTGTCATTTTTTAAAATCAATTTATCATATGTTCAGTTCAGCCAGCTGGCCAGCTAACTACAGTGGAGATGAGTGATCATGAGCTCCCATAGCAACAGGAGTGCTTCGACTCCAAACAATCGCATCGCGTAACATCTTGCATGGCAAGATCCATATTTTTTCGCGGCCCAATATCATCAATTATAGTTGCTCTGTATTGTACATTAGCTAATGAGCTAAGCCATCGCTACTATTATCAACAAACTAATGTGGCAGACACAAATGAGCTGATGGGCTGCAGTGAAAATGGTTGAAACTAAATTCTGTAAACAGACTAAACCCTGCAACGCTGTGCGAGGCTAACTGAGAGGGAAACTTACCTGTCTCTTCAGACTTGAAGTTGAACTCTTTGCGGATGACAGCAACTTTATTATTGGCTTGCACAAATTGCGCTGGAGTCATAGACGTTCTTGTGGCGATATTGCCAAGAACGGAAAGCTGTTTTGGAGAGACTGCTGCTTGAACCTCCCATCTTACATCTCAGAAGTGCTTTTCATGAGTCAATAGCATTGAAAAAAGTTTCATAATTTTAAAATTGCCATATTTTAAAGATGTACTCAAAAATGTAATCAAGTAATCCATGACATTGTAACTATTAATTGCAATTTTTTTCAAATGTAATCAGCACTGCTTATAGTATTTTTTGTAATCTGATTATGTTATCACGATTACATGTAATCCATTACTACAAACCCTGCTGCCAAACATGAATTTAATTCTGTCTACAAAGCCCATGTAATTATACAATTACATAATCACAACTCCTCCGTTCTTTTTCATACTTATTGCTATTTAGGTAATCAGGAAGCTATCCCAGCATGCACTGGGCAGCCTGAGGAGCTGTTAGTAATCTATGTTGGTTCTTTCCTTTCTGTCAACATGTATAAAAGAAATAAATGACACATTACTTTTTATTTTACACACACACACACTCTCAGACATATAAGTCGATTCTTTACTCACTGAGATTAAATAGTTCTAACTATATTACATAGCTTACCTTACAACTTAAAACTGTTCTAAAAGTGGCCCACAAGATTTCTTGTGATAGAAATTGCACCAATTAAGAGATTAATGAGACTCAGTATTGACCTACTGTATCTGTTGGATCAGTAACTTCGAGGTGATTACTGAAAATAGAACAGCCATGCTTTACTCTGTTAGAGGAGAAAGTAGTGATAGAATAAATAATCTCAAACACAGGCTAAAGTGTTGTAAGTTTTGGCTCTTTGAATCCATCACTATTAGAGCGTTTACAGCCCTACAACTATGACCCACATAAACACACTGAACTCAAATCAGCATTTTGAGCAACTTTGCAATCACTTGCCCAGAGTTGGAAAAGTGTGCTACTGACCTGTGAGTGTGTCCGAAACTCATCATTTATGTGAACTTCTCTGCTGGTGAGGCGCAGCTCTGGTGACCAGCTCTGCCGATGGTGACAGATAACGGTCTGAGCCAAAGTTTGATGTTTGAATCCTATTCAAGGCCTCGAGGTCGTGACTCTGGAGGTAAAGTAATGGGATCCGATGGCCTCAGGTTCTCCATGACCCAGTTCTGTCTGCATGTTGCCTGGACAGTGTCGGAGGAGAGGAGGAGGACTGGAGAGGAGACGGACGGGCGACATAAGAGACTGGGTGAGGAGAAAGGAAGCTTAGGTGGACTAGAGTTCAGTAGAGTTTGAATTCACACAAGCTTGAGTCTCTTTGGGATGAGCTTAACAAACATGTTAAAGCAATGTAAGGGCTTCGATTTTTAAAAACATAAAATGTAAAATACTACAAATTACTTGTTACTCCTATCAGAACTAATGAATCCAGTTAGTTTTTTTGCAGCAGTTACTGTATTACCTTTCCTCAAACTTGCAGCTTCTGCTGTCATGCTTTCATAAATGAGGATAACAGTTTCCTCCCCTGAAAATGATCCAGTGTCAGTGTCCAATGCATTTTTTGTGACTAAAAGGAGACTTTTTCCACCTGGAGACTAAGTATTCAGACATTACACATCTAAACCAGCTTAGAGCAAGAGGACAAACAGAGGATAAAAAAATATGCAGTATAAAAAGTAAATGACTGTGTAATGACATAAACAGAGCTTCATACTACATCTTTGTGTATGATCCATTCTAAATTAATACTTTCAAATAATACATTTAGTATCCGTAAGTATAGGGCATTTCAGTTTCAAACTTTGCACCTACCACAGTTGTTTCCAAAAATGTGTGAGCCATACATTTCCACCCATTGGGCAGCTGATCTGTGTTGTATGGAGTCTCTCCCGTGTTAACTTTCTGTCTGCAGGCCACTGGTCTGGATCCCTGCTTCATTTGCATGATAAGAGAGAAGTGCGTGATGGTCCTGAGATTGTTGCTGTGACGACGCAGAGGAGACATATGGCTCTTTCAGAGAATCCTCAGGGTGTCAGGATAGGTGGAAGCTCTCACTGAGCGCGAGTGTTGGATAGAAAATAAATGTTCTGGCCTCTTTCATGTAGCCGAGAGTGCTGACACCCGACATCCTCAACTGATCTGTATTGGTAAACAGCTGCCCAAAATTTTATGATTAAGGATGCTTCACTCTGAAAAAAACCTCACACAATAGAAGGTGAAGGCTGTAGAAAGTACAAAATGCAATGTCTTTGCACGTAGTCAGGGTGATTTGTGTGGGAGGTAAAGTTGCCCACACTTCCATACATCGAAAATAGCAGTCATTGCACGCCTCATGTTATTCCGCCTTAACAAAACACTTCTCATGAAAGTGCTTTTTTTTCCCCCCTTTTTTTTTTCGGTCATAAAAAACACATGCGTGCTGCTGTTGTTTTTCAGAAAGTCCACTGAGGGCAAAAACAATGCGGGGCCTGTGTTGTGTTTGTGAGCAGGAACACGTGCCGCCCTCAGACTTAGAGAGCAGCTGGCAGCACCATCAAACATTCATGAGAGAGATGGAAAGACTGTGAAGGACAGCGTGGACCCGGGGATACAGAGAGAGCGGCAGAGACGGAGAGCGTGAGCTCACAAAGGTTAATGGGACTTATCTGCATGAACTCTGAGCTGCTGTTGTTGTTGGTTTTTTTTTTTTTTTTTTTTTTTAAGGGACCTTGTTTGAGCGCGTGAGGTGGGTCGAGGTGAGCTGCAATCGAGTTCCTGTCACCGGTGACGCTTCTGTTCTGTCCAGTCTGCAGCGGCATGCTCAGTTCAATATAACTGAGAGATAGTGGGCAGCTTCACAGTACTGCACAGCAGTTGGCAGCCTGTTTCTCAGACTTTCATCAGTCTATTCAGAGTTGCACAAGTGTGTGTTGATGGGAAAATCATACCCTGAAATACAAGCAGGAGCACCTGTAATTCTGCTCATTGTGTTTGTTGAGTCAGAAAGTATTAGCATGCACATTTAAATGAGTGCCAGTGGTTTTCACAGAGTCTAGACTTAGGTGTTGAAAAAACATATTATAACGCACTCGACCCTAACTGCAGCCATCATTTCCACTCAGGATTGGTTCCAATTTGAGGGCGGACAGGCGGACACAGTGGGTTGGAGGAATCGCAGCACTCTGTCTTCAGCTGAAATGGCAAACAGTGAATTCCTCAGATGGTGTGATTGACACTGGAAGGGGAAAGTAAAAGCTGCTCTCTGTGTGATCGTCTCTTCCATTGCCAGGGTCTTATAAATTATTTTGATGGTTTGATCCAAGTTATGCATAACAAGCAGAAATGAACTTGCACTGGCACGAAACTGGCAAAGAAACTAGCAGTGTTTTTTCTTTTTGAGAAAGCAGACATAAGAAATGATGGTTTTGATGCTAAACTGACTCTCTAATATTGACTCTCCTCTAATATTGAGTCTAACGTCTGATTATTAACTTGTTGCTTACAACTAACAGTTGCTAAAAAAGTTTGTTTTTAACAGCATCGACCCAGCTAAAGTTGATTATTTTAAAAATGTCGTATATATTGTATGCAGTTATTTTGCACACTGTTACACATGGTTTTAGCACTCAACCAACATTAACGCAGCCTTGTCCAACAAGCTTCACCTGCACTTTGACTCACACTAACCAGTTTAGCCTTCTTTATATTTACCCAGTTTATGAGTATTTCTTTCACTCATTGCTAAAACACTAGCGTGAAATAAAGTGAAAGTTGCGCAAATACTGTATAACACACCGGCCATATCTCCACCCTTCTAACATCAAACATTTTAACATTAGCGAGGTGTGAAACAAATAGAGAAGCGTTCAAGTTAATGCCCACCATTACTGATGTCAGGTCAGTTTAAGTTTGACTTGTTGCTGACAAGTAACGGCACTATTTACCTTGTCCAACAGCAACATGGCCTGCAATAATATCAGTATTAGTAGTGTTTCCTTCACACCAAACAAGCTACAATAAACAATATGTAAGAAATCTTTGGGATGTATAAATAATATTAAAAGGCGCATATTATGCTCATTTTCAGGTTCACACTTTTATTTGTGGGAAAGCACGTATTATCCACTGGGGCCGCCTCTGACCCCTTGTAGGCTCTTGCCCTGTGTCTGTGTTGAAACATGAACAAATGAATGCAGTTACTTTATTTGCAGATAAGAAAAATATTAGGATTGGTTTTCTGGCTGCGTCTGTATCACGATGACAAAAAACTAAACAGCTTATTTATTCAAACAATTGCTGAAAAGGAAACTGATTACACAGACAGTTTGAGTTCAAGTGTAACATTTGGTGCGAGCAAGTTGGCTGCTGGGTGCTAATCAAAGTCACACAACGTTGCCAAGCAAAGGAATTCTTTGTAGTTTGACAATTTATTTTGCACACGTAGCTATGTCGTTACCTTCATGGCATGTCTGTCCATCAAGTACATTTACATAACATTACAGCAGCGGCTTAACGTTCACACAGTACCCCTATTTGCACAGACAATAAATATTGGAAACATTATGGATAGTGTGTATTTTGCAAGGGATGACCTCCGGGTCTGAAAAGTGAAGCCAATGCGGAAGTGCCTTAAACCTGCATTCTCTCTAACGGCCAGCAGGGGGCGACTCCACTGGCTCCACAAAAGACGGCAAGGGCCAAAATGCCAAACTCAAAGTGGAGCTGCAGCGGCCCCGCAGTATTTCACACTGCTCTGTGCAGTATTTCTCTCTCACCTGCAGACTCTCTTCACACAAATGTGTTTCTTTTGTGTTAATCTTGCCAATGGTGCGAGGGGAAAAGGTCACGAGTGGACCACAAACCCACGCTATTTTGGCTGTGGTGTGCTGGCTGGACTTTGATGAAGTGTGCCATGAAATAAGACCTGTGCTCTTGGGTCCACAGGCCCAGAGTGGAAGGATTGAGGTCAGCGTGGGTGTGTGTGTGTGTGTGTGTGTGTGTGTGTGTGTGGGTGTGTGTGTGCGTGTGCTTGTCCACAGCAGAGAGAAGAACATCTTAGAAAGTTAGGGCGATTAGCCGCGTTAGTGTCTCTGCTAATACTGGCCCATATCTGCCATTGATCCTCATCAGCCCATAAGTTCCCAGAAAGGGAAGCAGCGGAGCAGTTACGCTCACTGACCAGGCTAAAGCTGTGTGTATTTACAGTAATGCACTGCTATTTACAGTGTGGACGCTACTTTATCTGGCCAGCCATGTATGGCACAGTACAGTAATAGGCCTAACACTAATACCGGTCCTTGTTTTGTCGAGGAGCGCACAGCAGCGTATGTACTGTACTTTCTCTACCAGATATCCGTGCTGCTGGCTCTGTGACAAGGGCGTCTCTAATGGAGGTGTTCGGAGGTGATGATGATGACAAATGTTCTTACAAATCGGCTGTGACTGGTAACAGGGTGCAGCGTGGCCTGTGTTATTACAAATATTAAGCGTGTGTGTGTGTGTGCGTGTTTGTGTGAATGAGCCGTGCTTTTCATATTAGTCCAGATGGTCAAGGAAGGCCTAGTTGAGCCCTGTCTGTTCTGGCTGGCTGTGAAACTGAGAGGTTCTCTCCCCCCCCCTCCATCTGCTCGTGCTCAGTGGAGTCTCCAGCCCGCTGCAGTAGCGGGGCAGTTATTAGCCGGCTGGGTCTCAGGGACGACAGTAATTAAGAGATGAGATGGACTCGTGCTGTCCTCCAGGAGTCGGCGGCAGACTGCTGCCGCATCCCAACCCCCCACCCCCCCTCCCACACTCCCTCTGGCATCGGGGATTGGCCTCGCATCCAACAACCATTCTGTTTATGTGGCAGGTCAGAGAAAACAGGGCAAAACACACAGACTGCACAGGCCTCCGTTACACTACAGTATCCTCGCTCTGCTTCACTGTCACCCACAGTTCATTTAGTTCAAATCCAAAACATCATCTCTTTACAGTAAGCTTGGATTCATGTGTAAACCATTATGCTCACAGCTTCTGCTAAATGTCACAATGCATTTTTGCATGGAACAAGGACTGTGGATTTTATCCCCCTTCTTTTACAAGTGGATTTGCCGTAGGAAGGGATCACCATGCACACCAGGAATGATTACAGTGACCAATAACTCTGAATCGTGCATATTAATATAAATAATGTATTAACAAACCATACCTAGCTTTAAGCACTCACTATGTGGTAGTTCATTGTAAATCTTATCTTATACATGTAGACACCTATATTATATGTTTATATATATATATATATATATATATATATATATATATATATATATATATACATACATACATACATATGTATGTATTTTTTTTTTTTATTCATGTTATGTCTATTATGGCACTAAGCTGATAACTTGGAACATAAATAAGCAGTGGGCCTATTGACTCTTGTGTGTCCCTGTATATGAACCTGGAGCCTTCCAGCCCACTGAGTGTCTGGGATTGTGGGGCAGTTGCTTGCATTTTCCGTGACTGGAACTAAATATTGTCTTAATTATTGATTAATGTATACTGTAATGTAAATTTATTGTTTAGTCCTTAAGATGTCAATAAGTAGAGAAAAACACCCCTTCCTTGGGCCAAAAGAAACTTCTTCAAATTGCTTGTTGTATTTAGTCAACAGTCAAAAAAACAAAATATATTGAATTTATAATTATATAAAATTGAGAAAAGCTGGAGCCAGTGAAAGTTTGGACTTTTTGCTTGATCGATCAAAATCAAATTTGTTGCTTGCTTTTCTTTAATGCCCTTACATATTCCCATGAGAACAATCATGAAAGAAGTGTTTGAAAAGAAAGATGAAGGAGATTTAAGTTTGGGTTTGAGAGAACAAGACAAGTGAGTTGAGTGGTCATTTTTCTGTGAGAAGAGGCTGACGTGAGGTATTTCTTGAGCAGGTTCTCAGCCGATGACCGAATAAATTTACCGTAGCACCCGAAAGGTGAATGCACTAGATTCCAGAGATGTGTGGAAAACGCAGCGTGGATATTACTTCAGAGTTGCAGGTTAAACTCCACCTGCTGCAAGAGTTCTCTACGTCCATGCCACGCAGCTGAACCTACACGCCTCCTCCGTGTCCCTCACACCGCAGACAGAGAGAGAAAATCCCATCAAGTCATGTTTCACCTTGGTCAAAGACGCAGAGTGGAGACGGGGGAGCTGCTGCTGAATACGCAAGCAGATATCAAGCATTGTAAAGAGCTGCAGGACAAAAGCTGCAATCAATCTCCTATCGGCTCAGACAGGAGCTGTTCTCTGCTAAGTTTATTAACATGGTGAGATCACTGAAGCCCATGATTACAGACCCAAAGATAAGGTTTTGAAAGTGTGACCTACTGTGCACTGTGTGTCACCCCTGTTTTTGATTTGACCCCTCTGATCACAGGCAGATCAGATACTTGTTTTTGATGCACAGCTGCTCTGTGAGTGAAGGCTTCTCTTGTATCTTTGACCTTTCATCCGCAGCCCCACCTGACTTCCCTTCTCATTTCCTTACCTAATTTGAGCCTCCTCCTATGAGGAAACCCGGTCCACATTCCAGCATGCATCCTGGTTGCCTTTCGGTGACAACACCTAATCCCTATGGGTGTGTGTGTGTGTGTTTGTGTGGGTGCGCGCATGTGTGTGTGTCGCAAATGGACTTGTGTAAGAGGCTCAGAGCGTTACTAGGCTGCCGCGCCAAGTGGCATGTAACCCCCCCTGCCCTCCACAAAAACATGCACAAAAGATCAACAGGGGCCAAAACTAGTGGCTGCTGATGGAAGCATCGTTTTCTGACCATCAAAGTTATTCCTATTCATCCTGAGGGGACCATGAATGTCTGGGCCAAATGTCGCAGCAATCCGTCCAACAGCTGTCGAAGTATTTCAACCTCATGGTGGCACCAGAAGAACAGTCAGCAGGATGCATCCTCTGGGGACCATGATTGTACGATATTTTATAATAAATTAATACAAATATAATTGGCTATTACTTTCTTTAATGAATATTTTTGCAGTGCAGATATGTCCTACATGTCACTCAACCTGCCAGTCTCATTGTTCAGGGACTTCTACTGATCAAAAGATTTACAGGTCCAACATCTGTTGAATGTTTCTGCAGTGTCCTCACGCAGAAGGCCGCCATATCATAATATATCCTTCCAAGGCTTATAGCGTCCTTTTGATTCTTGGAACATTCACATGCTAGAAGTCCTGAGTCTATTTGAGGTTTATGTGTAGGTTGGAATGGCGATCGGTCATAATATATTAACCTCTCTCAGCGCTTCAGGTCCTGCATACTCTGCACATGTAGGAGTGCGAGAGAGAGAGAGAGGGAGAAGGAAAGCGAGAGAACATGATGGTGGGATGGTGTGTATGTCCATGCGTCACTTACATAACTTCTGATTTATATTTCCACATGGCCACGATCATCTCTGTCTGTCTCTGCTTGGCCATCACTGTGTATCCACCCGGGTTTTAAATACAGATTCCAGCAGGATTATCTTCACACCCGGATCCTCCCCCCCAACACACACACACACACACACACACACACACACACACACAACACACAACACACACATCCTCCTCAACCTCCTAGTGCACATTATCCCCACACTTTAATTCCAAATCTCCCCCGAGGTCAATCAAAAAGTTCCAGGTCACAAAGTTATGGCCGAGCGCGGTATCCTACTATTCCCACTGGCTGAGGATTACGCTGGCTGACGGGAAGGGAACATGTCTCTGGTGGGGAACGTTGCTGAGGGTCAGATATGGTTGACTGAATTACCCTGCCACACACACAAACACACACACGCCGCATCTATCTGTTCTCTATTTTCACTGATCCTTCTGTCTTTTTCTCTACGTCTTCAGAGAATCACTCCCATTTATTACAACTCGGTGGGAAATTCAGACTTTGATGCCACGGCCCCCACTCATGTACAGTAGTGCCCCGACAGCCACTGACCGTGCTAAGTTGCTGATGGTAAGATTCAGCGCATAATTCTGCTTACTGATTCATATGTCTCATTCAGATGATTTATGTTCTCATTTACCATGCTCCCTCGCCCCCCCCCCCCCCCCCCACCCCTTTTTGCTCCTTCTTTCGCTCTCCCTTGGGTTTTTTTCCTCCCTCTCCTCATTCCACCGAACCCTGCGGGGCTCAGGAAATAAATGCTCTCAGCGTTGTAGGGAATAAGAGCGAAAGCGCACTCGCACCTTGTCCTCGCGCAGCCACGAAGAAGCACAAACACCTGTGACGCACACTCTCCTCGTGGAGGCCTGCCCTCTTCTAGTCTGACAGGAATAGCTTTCACTTCTTTTCCCCTTGATCCTGGTTGCTTTCATTCCTTCATCTCACAAAAAAAAAAAAAAAAAAGAAAAGAGAAGGGGTAGCTTGAGAAGGGCCTGGAGCCTGTGGATAGAAGACACAGAAGGAAGACGACTTGTTGAAAGCACGACGGGGGGCTCTAATTCACCTGTTTCAATGCCCATTCATGTGCTAATGTGGAGTTTTCTTCATATAAAGCTTCACTGATGAGGCGTATGCTGTTTACATAAACAGGATGTGTGCGTGGGAGGGAGGGGGAATTGTGACTGGCTGGATGCTTGGGCTCTTGTTTGTGTGGGAGTGCATGCACTGTGACTTGATTGGGGGAGAGTTACCGTGCTGGAGCGTCATAATAACTCCTCCATTATATGCCTGTTCCAGGCGCGGAGACTCGAGTGGCACGTTTTGCATTTTGGAGGACCCGACAAACAACACAAGAAAGGTTCACATATCGGTCGTTCGGAACTTTTTTTGTGACTGAATGCGCAAGTAGAGAGAGAACGCACTGAGTGGTCAGCATTATGGGTTTGAATTATGGCTTGGTGTCTGGGACATGTACGCCAAAGGTCAGAGGTTAGGAGGTGACTCTCAAAATGGCTGCAAACTACTTTCACAGATCTTCTTCAAAGACGCTGAGTCGGTGGTGAGGGGTGAGGGGTTACTGGATCAGTCCTCCCAAACTGGGCAAACTGGACTCTGACTGTGTTAAAATGAATGCACTACTAACTTATTTCAAAAGTAAAATAATTTCTTTACAGTAATTTTTAACATATTTTTCCCAGGGCAAGCTGTCTGTGTGATGTGTCAATAAGACTGCAATATTCTTAGCCCTGGCAACATTGGTCGGCCAGTCCATCACCTCGGCCCTACTGAAATATCCAAACTATATGATAGATTTCCATAACACTGATCTCTCAATATCAGTATCGACTCTTTTAAGACTCATTTATGGCCCACTCTCAAGTACTGTTTTAGTGCGATATCAAGGCAAAAATGTGTGTCCCATTCGAGGCTCAGGCATATTATGATTAAACAAAAACATTAGAAAACAAAGCTCACAGGTGAGGAGGTCATTTTTACAGACAGCCAGCTTCAGTCAGCGTCAGCTGCTGTCGTGAAGCCCTGCCGACTGCATCGTTCGTCAAAAGCTTGCAGCTGGCAGGTTTTCTCGGCGAGCACTGAGATGGTCACTTGTTACATTAACTTCTGGATGACATGTTACTCTCCCAAATGCAGATAAAATGGTGGTTCCTTTTTGGCGAGAAACGAGAAGTTTGTGACTGATGTCACTGAAGTAAAAAAATATGAATGTGTTAGATTAACCAGTAATGATAGAGAAAACACACAACACTCCTCATTAAGACTTTATTCATGAGTCACTATGCTCGTTGTAGATCAAAACCTATTTGCATATATAGAAGAAAGAAGCTGTTTTTTATTACTTTTGACAGGCGGAGAGACAACAGTCCAAGCCATAAAATAAGCAGCCTTTTGTTTTGTGTCTGCTGCTGACACGCAGTTTAAATTAGGCGACATCTCTTTGAAGTCACCCTCCACATTTGCATTAGGAGAACAATTTCCTCAAATGCATTCTGCTCATCCAATTACAGCGTGGCCTACACAGGCAAGCTGGGGAATAGTGAATATTGCGATTTCATCACTTACTTATCCTTACAGGGCCTTGTCACATTTGTGATTCACCTTGTTGCTGCCTGCACTCTTTTTCCTCTTCCACATGTCAGCCTGAATCAGACTGTTTGTGAGCCCTTGGGATGAGACAGAGCTTCACTCAAAGCCTCCAGGGAGCCCAGTGTTGTTTTGCTTATCAAACCATGAGCCAGCAGATATTTATTTCTGGTATATTGTAAGATGACACTGGGAGACTGACCTAATTTAATTAGTGACCCTGTAGGTGAAACCCCAGATTGTTGGAAAGTACTTCTGATGGCTGTGAAATACACCTGCTGCATGCTACCTCTTCCTATATTGTGTAATATCTCTCTATTTAATCTTTGACTGGACAGCTGATAAATTATATGATCAGAGAGCAATTTTACAATGTAGAGACCATGTGATGCAGGCTTAAAGTTCAGAAGAAGATATTGATTGCAAAAGTCCTGCTTCTTCTCTCTCTCTCTCCCCCCCCCCTCTCTGCCTGTCTCAATGCATTTTCAGTGCCGTTGGATAAAACTTGAACTCTGAAAACTTCAAGTCACCAGAGGCTACCTTCAACGTCTTTGATGTATTCAGGCGTACACCCAACAGTCTGCCACAGCGGCTCCAGGCTCACTCTCCACTCAACTCACAACTGGGAGAAAGTCTAAGAAAAACTTTAGGGAATAGTCCTACTAAAGCGAAAGTATTATCTGCAGAATGTGTTAACTGTGGAGGTTTAATAGAACTTTACATGAAGAGTAATGTTCCTCGTCGCTATCAGCTGCACACCATGTGCTAATGAGCTGCATTTTTCATGCAAGCCAACGAATGGTTTTCAGCCATGCTAGGGTGGGACTCTGGGGATAGCAATGTCACAGACATTCATGGTCCCCAGAGGATGGAGCCGGCTTTGGGGATCCCCTGACTTTTTCTTCTAGAGCCACCGTGAGGTTGACGTCAGTGGTTTTGAGCGGAAGGTCTCGACGATGGATTGCCAAGGAAATCAGGGTCAGAATTTTGGTTTATGTCCAAATTCCTGCAAAATGCACGACATTCCCATCAGCCTCAGCTGCACTGTGCTTGGTGTCAGTTAGCAAATGCTAGCATGCTAACACACTAAACTAAGATGGTGAACATGACGATGTTAGCAGTGTCAGTGTATGCATAGCCTAAACCTTTGCCCATGCCACATGGAAGTACAGTCTCACAGCATGGCTGGAGTCCCTTGACCCCCATTCAGACAGGATTACCATTATTGGGCGAGGTGCTCACCATTGCGATATTATACAAAATGTGGTCTGTAATAGACATGGACATCCTGCAGGACTGGCCAAAGGCAAAAAACCAGTTGCTGACATTACAACAGCTTATCTTTTACTCTCCTGATGGCTTTTGTTTTGCTTTTGTGCTCACATGTTTCTGTCATGTTGACAACCTCCCCCCCCCCAAAAAAAACACACTGAGCTGATTGAAAAAATAAAAAAAAGGTAGAAGGACAAGCAGCTTTAACTGTGGAAAAAACTCAAGAGATCCACTTTAAAATACAAAGATGTGGCGCCGGGTAGCATTTAAATTACAGGAAGAGCAGCAAATCCAGAGAAAAACAACATCACAGCTGTAACTATTGCTGGGGTGGGGGTGGAAAAATGATCCACATATGCGCTCCAGACAGGATTCATATCACTGACCAGCTCTGGTGATGTTTAATTCACTCCACCTCCCTTAGAGATATAAATCCAGGCTTTAGTCTGGTTCAGTGTTAAGGCTTGAAACAAGTTAGTTCATATGAAATGTCCCACGACCACGTCTAGAGGCAAAAGCTTATAGCTGCTCCAAATGGTCACATCGTAGAGACGGACGTGACACAACAACCAGTAAAACGGGCATAACAGCGCTCACTTTGGAACAGCCTCTCACCAAATGCACTCATGGTGTTGCACTCGGTTGTACACACGAAGAAATGAATGATTAAACCCTGCCTTATTTTCTCAGCTCCGCACACCTGGCTAGTCCCCATGTGAACACAAAATAATAAACCAGCTTGTGAGAACTCATAGTAAAGTAACACAAGTAATAAACATTAATACTAAAACTTGTTTCTAAGAGACTTTAAACTTGAAATAATTACTGAAAAGAACAAGTGTCCCGGCTAATTTTATATACTGACGGGCTAATGAGCCACACACCTGACTGCTCACGCTGAGCTCTTTAGAAGGGGCAGCGGTATATTGCATTAAAATGAGACTTTTTTGAAATTAGCATGAGTGGGTGCAGTGTTTTTTGAAATGCATGTTTTCAAAGTGGATTCCTGCTACACATTTGATCTTTTTCAGCTCCAGCAGACTTTATTCAGCTCATAAAAGCTTGACTTCCTTGTGACCAAGTGTGCTGGTGGAAGAATAGATCAAATATGCTTGAAAACCAATGAGCTAGTTGCAGCATTTTGTGGGTGAATTTTGCATTTTGAGAAGGAGACTGCAGTGCGAAGCTGAGGTTTGGGGCTAAAACGCAGCAGAAGAGACATTAAAACTGGGACATGAGTGCGATGAGGGGAAGGAATCCTTTTTTGATGCTGCGGGGAAATGACAAAAACAAGTGTCAGTATGACTTACTAGAGGAAGTGACAGAGGCAGGAGATGATTTCAGAATTTTGGGCACCATTGCAGTTATGCAAAAATATGTGAGTGGAAGAAAAACAAGAACACAGCTCTTTGCTTTGACCATGAAGATGGCCCCCAGGCCTCAACATCACTTACTAGCTTTTTTCTTCCACATTTCACAGAAAAACTTTGCAAGTGGATCGAGTTATAATTTTTTTCGTCAAACTTGGGTATAATCTTTGTAGTTCATCATTTCACCACTAAGTAATGTGCTGAAATCTGGACATGTGGCGACATCACTCAAATTCATAATGAAATGGCAATAACATACGCCCCCAAATTTAAGATGAGTCATCAAAAATATTGTAAAGAAAAGAAGTGAAAAACTAAATGAAAAGAGAAAAATATGATGTATATTTCGCATACACCAAGAGACCAAACAACTAACACAAATTACCCTTTAAGGGGCTGTAAGACTCCATCCATCACTGTAAGAGTGACAATGCAAATAAAAAATGCTGAACATCAACTCTGCTAATCACAGCGTAGGATTGCATAACCTTTCTGTCTCTGCCTATTTCATACTTTCTCTCACTGTCGCATTCACTCTCAGAGTATTTTTCATTTCAGTTAGAGGTTTTGCTGCAGTCAAATTGGAAAGGAATTCTCTTTAAAAGTCAAGCTTCCTCTGCCCACCTAATATGTGAACGACAGATGGGGGTATAAGCCTCAGAGCTTTCCGATGGTTTATTTCAGCCACGTTGCGATCATGTGCCAGGAGACTGGGACTGAGAAAACACTGCAACTCTGAAACGCAGACGGATGCTCAAACTGTCCGAGAGGACACTGAACATTGCCGCCTGCGATTGCACTTTCCACACGGGTAACGTAGGGTCGCAGTGTGCTATGACATAATGTCATGAAACCAGGGCTAATGGCTGTGAGGAGATATCTGCAGCATTCGAGTCAAGAGTCGACGTGCTAAACAGACTCAGGTCTTTAGCAGGGCTATGCTATCTGGCTGCGTTTCTGCAACAGCTGGCTGACTCGTTCAGATCTCTTAGTGCGAGTGGAGGCCGCTGCCACGATCTCCATTAGATCTGTGGATATTCAGATTAAAGATATTCTCAGTGGGCTTGTCCTCATCGGGCCAGCCGGCGCTCTAATCCACTTCCTGTGAGAGTGCGTAGCCTGAGCCAGATGAGCCAGATGTGGTGGGTGGGTGCGCGCACATACCCGCCTGTGAGTGTTTATCGCTTCAAGTCTTCAAGTTTTGGCATGCAACATGAAATTGCGCAACCTTTTTGATAACAGCCACCGCGCTGTCCATACTAAACATGTTATCCATCCAATCAGGCGTCTCCCTGTAGGTACAATTCAAGGATGTCAACAAATGCCTCTGCACTCACTACTTCTTAATCCTCTGGGGAATGGAAATCAGCTGTCAGGGCCAAGCCTCTCAGGTCTGTCTCTGCTCCTATTGATCACGGTCTGCTCCGTTGGCCTGTTGGGCTGCTTACGGCACACATGATAATGCACAATCTCGCTGCTGTCCGCTCATAACCTCTATAACTCCTGGAGACTGGAGAGATTAAGTTCCAACTCTCAAATGATTAATCAATTTCAATTATCCCCCCAAGTGATCAATCATATTCTCATTAACGTCTGAAGCGTTGCCCACAGCTGTACAGGGCCGATTACCGCTCCCGCTTCCAGCTTGAACAGCTTTATTGCTCCAGTCCTTGTAAAATATCTTTTACAGTCTTGTAGGAAGCTCAAGTGGCTGTTTGAGGGGGATGCTGCCTGATGTTTGCATGTCAGCGGTCAGTCGGTGGTATCTTGTGCTGTAACCCAAGAGATCACTGGCAAGAATAGTCTTCTGCTGATCATCAGGATTCCCCGTCTCCGTTCTGCGCTATTAAAAGACAGAAAAACACCTCTGTCAGGCTCTGAGGTTGAGCAATCCATTGGTCCCTTCATGAATTCCCTTCAAATGACCGAATCCATCAACTGGAATACAGATATTATAATTAGCTGCCGCAAAAAAAACAAAAACAAAACACAACAGCATGTTGCATTACACACCTGGGTTATCACTGTGTCAAACACTGCAGCGGGTTTATTAGTGAGTCACGTTTTCCAGGTCACTCCCTCTTGTCAGTGATCGGTTTGACCACTTCCTGTGATGAAGAGCAACGAGGCAGAAATACCGTTAAGTGAGCTCACCTCTCGTGTAACTGGAGCCCGACATATAGATGAGCTGAGCCGCCTCGCGCTCTCTCTCTGTGAGTTTGACTCTGCTGCCCAAAGGGCTCCTGGCCGCAGATTATCCAGGGCTGAGCAGGGCTGCGTGCCTTCAGCGTGCTGCAAGGGCAGGTGAGACCTTCACAACATTTCTCTAAATACTATCTTGACCTCACATTTAGAGCTGTATAAATGCAAAAAAACTGCATCAGGGGTCAAAGGTCAACAGATTTTGTATGGAAAATTACAAGAATTAACCTTGGGGACATTGTTTACAACTTGTCTGATGGTCTCACTGCTGATGTTTCTGTATCCATGTTTTTTCTCTGCGCTCCTCTTCCTGGTTCGAAGTGGGTGGGGCTCTGAAAAAGATGATGTCATGTACTTAACTGCACCAGTCAAGATTTAGCACGTTTGAATATATTTTACGGTTGTCAGGTTGTTTTGCTTATGTTGCCAGGCCACTGTCAATCAAACCAAATCAACGCCCACCCAAACAGTCCCGATGAAGCAGAGTAGCCATTTTTAACTGTTAAGTTTGAAATAAATAATTCATTTTTTTAACTGTGATTATTGCTTATTTAGTCATGAATAACTATGAATAATTAATAATGTTGTTGGGAAATAGTTATAGACATTGTCGAACACAGGTTTCAGACATTGTTCGACCATCCGACAAGCACTTCATTTGAAGCACACGCCTTTAGACGTGATTAATTTACATCATGTGAACAAACCGGGGTGATGTCACATCTGAACAAATTATTCAGTATCTAACTTTTTCTAATTCAAGTCTGAATTAGGCTTTTATGCTACAGTATATTAAGGGAGGACCGGGGCCAGCAACACTACCAGCCAATCAGTGTAGAATGTCACTAGTGCGTTTTATGGACATACAGAAATCATACTAAAAAGACGAACAGTCTTACAGCAGAATCAATATTGTTTCTAATATGCATGACGGGTCCACCATCCGAGAGGAGAGTGATCTCTGTGGTGTCCTGCTAATCAATGGGCAGATGGCTCCTCCAAATGTCTCATGTTTGATTAGTATTTGAAATGTTGTCTGATTGCAAAGTGGGCTTGCTGCACCTCACCGCTGCTCGCTTTATGGGTTATTTCTCAGAGCGCCTGCCTGCAGACGAGAGTCCCTTTGCCTCTGATTAAACCCTTGAAGCAAGGTCTTCATCCTGGCAAGAACCCATGTGTGCTTTTGTGTGTGTGTGTGCGTGTGGAGAGAGAGAAAGAGCATGTCTGTGTGTGAAGGGGGGGGGGGGCAGCGGCCGAGCTCTGTCTGCACGTGTACACCACCCCACGTTATCTACCGGGGGAGAGGGGAGGAAAAGGGGGAGGAGAAGAGAGGTGGGAAGAGTGTGGGTGTAGGTGGGTTGGGGGTGTGTGTGTGTGTGGGGGGGGGGGGGGCGACACTGGCAGTCTGTCAGTCTGTCCTGGTGTCTGCTGAGAGAGAAAGAGAGAGATGAAGGAGGGAAATGAAACTGGAAAGTGCGGGTGACCTGTAGCGCTGCCAAGCCGCTCGTCGCGGACGACTGACTGCGGCTAACCAGCGTCCCTCTGGAAGACGATGGAGAGGGATTAGACAGCTCGGGCTGCAGTCACCGCAATCACAGGGTTTTCTTCACCTCGGACGACCAATCACAAGCAAATGGGTGTGAGCAGAAGACTGTAAGCACATTCTACGTGAATGCAGAGCAGCATAAATTCCCTCTGATAGATTAGAATAGTATAAATATGCCAGTAGCCAAATCTAAATGGAGTTTGGGGGAACTTTTCTTTTAACAGATGAACACAGCCAGGAAAAACAACGGCGCTCATAGTTACTGTCTCCCTGACCTTGAGCGCCCCTCATACACACACCCACCTACACACACACACACACACACACACACAGCAGTTGTTAAGACCTGGTTCTGTATTGTGCTGGGACTGCAGTGAAGGCTATTACACTCTGGTTCTGTCTCTCAATAATGCATGATTAATTAGCCAACTCTGAAATAGAGTGAAACTGAGCACAGGGTGGAAACTAAAGAGGGACTCAGTAGGTAGCCACTGCCTCATGCAGAGGCTTGCACACACACACATACAGACACACACACAAAAGTGTGGTGTGTGCGTGGATATGTGTTATATGTAAACAGTGTTTCTTATTTTCTAGATCTTGAAGTTTTGTCATATGCTCTTAGTGAAACTCTTGAGGACTTGCACTTAGTGCACAATAACACATTCTTGAACCACAGGTAGGAAACAACAAAATATGTCCTGGTGAGGTATAGTGTTATCTAGTGTAATTGTGGGTGTTTAAAGTTGGCTACTTAGTGCATCAAAACTTGTTTTGGTGGGACATGGCTAATGCATGGGGATGGCCCACTTTCATGACTACCACCAAAGTTGGACAACAAAACTCTGACAGCAGCCATAATACATCACTTAACCACTATAATAAGGCCATGCCAGACTAAATAAGGCTGTAGCAGCTGAACATCTGACTGTAATGAATTAAGCAAGAATGTGTTTGTTTCTCATGAATTCCGCTTTTCATATGTAATCCGACATGAGTTATTTCCTCTTTTAAAGGTTTGGTAATCTTTTAAAGCAAGTAAGAATTCATTCTGCCTTGTTTCAAGATAGTGACCGTAGTGAATGGGGGACTGTTGGAATGAGTTTGAAGCGAGAAATAATCGCATTGCGTTGGCAAACTCCAGTTTCTTCATCTGTTTGATCCATCTCTTCCTCTTTCACGGCCTCTCGTGTCTGTGCCAAATCTTAATCAAATCCCCCAGACTTCACTTCCACGTGTGATGGTCCAAAAGTTTCCAAGTTTAGTCGACAAATGCCAGCTATCTCCACACTCTGAACTTTTCCACCCAACCGTCTCTCTGCTCTGCCCCAGGCAACAGACAGTTAACATGTTGCGGGGAGTCAGAGAAAGACAGACAGACAGAGAGAGAGAGAGAGGGCACCATCCATGAATAGGGAGTATTCAGCCCTGCCTCTGCCTCATTCCCACAGAGACCAGGCCCGGGCTGGAGTTTCATCCCGGTCTGGCCTTGTGAAATACAAACCTCTCTCATCACAGACTCCGATTCCCACTAGAAACGCATTATTGATTCCTCTCCGCGACCCCTCCATATTTTATTATTGCTAAGGTGAAAATGGATAACAGGAAAGCTCGTATCAGCACGTAGCCGAACAATACTGAATTGTGGCAACTCAGCTCCACTCCACTGAAGAGGGCAACTCCTCCTGAAATCATTCACAGCACCAGTGGCTGCGCACAATTATGATCCTGTGCTCGGCCTGCCCCCCCCCCCCCCCCGTGCCAATTTAGAATACATGGACACACAAACACAAGATGGGATTGTGAATTAGCATTCGATAACAGCTGCTGTTGAAAAGGGGAGCTCTGCTTGCATGAGCTGCCCGCTGTCCTGCTGAGAACGCACGTGGCTTCGTTGTCAGGCAGCGGCCGTGTTTGTCAGGCTAGTTTCCCCCGAAATGGATGTTGGAAATATGGCGAGTGTTGGCTCCAGCAGCATGAAACACGATGTAACATCGCTATTGTTTTGGTCTCTCTGAGAGGGCTGAAGCTCCTTATCTCAGCTCATGGGTTGTTTTTGCCTCTGGGTCGGCGTGTCAGGAAAGCTTTCAGTCAGATGCAGCTCAGGAGTTCCCAACTCACGCTCTAGCTTCAAAGTGGTGGAAAGTAGCGTTGAGTGTATTATTACAAATAATAATCAAAGTCTTGCGTTGGAGTTGGGGGCGTGGATGATGATGTGACAATCCGTCCCGCTTCCTCTCTCTCTCCCCACCCCCCCCTCTCCTGTCCTCTCCTCTCCTGCGCTCTTCCTCCGGAGTCAGGGAGTTTGACGCGATGACTCACTGTTGTTGGAGGTGGTTTTTTAAGCAGCTTGAGTGACATCCGTGCATCCATTTTCTTTTTTCTTTCTTTTTTTTTTTTTTTTGGTGCGGTTTGCAATAACGACAGCAATCTGTCCTGCTCAGGAGCACAGATGCAGGTTTGGATTCAGAGACGAGCTGCAGATTGCTCCATGTGATTACTACTCTCTGGAGCCACATTCTTGTATTTCTGTCATTATTTCTACAATAGAACAGGTTGACTGAGAATAATCCTCAAGGAAAAATGAGAGTGCCAACATCTGAGCTTTTACAACTACCCTGCAAAACTCTCCTTGTAGAGACAATCAAAATATTTTGTAGTCCAGTCATATTTACTAGTATAAATCAAAAAAAAAAATGGCCAGTTAAGTGAGCAAAAATAAACCTAAAAGATTATTTAACTCCAGTATAAAAATCGAGCCACTACAACACACTGTCTGACCCTAAAACTAGCTAAAGAAAGACTTGATAAGACCTGATATGAGCTATGAAACTTTAAACATTTAAGTTAGAGGTGTTTGAAACATTATCTTTAAAGATGCACTAATCAACTTTTTATATATTAACAAAAGAAAAAATGGCAATGTGTAATGAGAATGCCACTCTCCTCAGCTCTACGAAGCATTTTAGTGGCTTTCAGTTCCTCATTTTGGTCGTTTTGGTTCAGTCTCATGAAGCTTGTTTCACTGCAGCAGGCAAATGTAAATGAAAATATAATTCTGGAAAATACTTGAAATAAGTGAATCAGCATCGGCTTGAGGTGGATCATTAGCAAACATGTTTGCATATATACTTTTTAATCAATTGAAGGCATATGAGATTTAGATGTAGATTCATTAAGTCTTGTAGTGCGTGGTCAGCACCAGATTCTTAAAACAAAACAGATTTTAAATGTAAACATAAGGTTGCTACTCTCATTGTTTGCCCCTAAACGTATCCTGGGAAATGTTGTTCCTATAGATACCTTTGTTATTGTGTGCTGCTGGTACCGTTGTCTTCATCACCACACTGATGTATTGGTAGATAATGAGCATGCCTCAATTAACAATAATACATATGATTAATACATGTGTACTTACAATGTGTCCTGATGTTAGAATAAGCCCACATCATACCAACCCAGTGAAAAGGGAACATACTATATGTTTGTGTTGTCATGTGTTCCTGCCCTACTCAACTCAAATTGAGGATGTACACGTTGACCTCATAGACTCTGGCACCATGTCCTGGACTTAGTCATGTGAGTGTGTCACGCACACACACACACACACACACACACACACACACACCCACACACACACACACACACAAACCCACACACTTGTGAGCTAGCGGGGGAGAAATGCTCTCATGGACCCTGTTCTGACAGCAGGTTTGCCCAAGCTGTTTGTACTGGCATCGCTCCAGACTACAGCCACTCACACAGCGAGTGCAGAGAGGGAAAAAAATATGGAACATTTTATGGGAAAAAGTACAGATAAGAAGAGCAAACTGTCACAGGGAAAAGGGGCAAACATTACAGAGCTGAGTGTAAAGAAGAAAACTCTTGCACAACAGGGTGAAGAAATAGGAACGACTGGAGGAAGAAATGGTGTTGAGGCGGGGGAGGAAGCATCGAGAGGCATGTTTGGGTTCATTCTTTGACTTCTCATTTCAATCAGGGCGAATTTGTGATTAATGGATTTTCACACGGGCATGGAATCACTCACCACTTCCCTGTGACATTCTTCCCGATCTCTCGGCTGTTTCCAGGCCAGATCCCAGTTCAGGGCTGTGGGTGTCTCTCCGCCCACACCACGGGTCATGGCAGACAGTAAACACTGTGCTAAGTAAATGCCTGACAGGACTCAGCCCAGGGGGAGAAGGTTAGCTGCACTGGGCTGTACATACAAAAGCTTATTTATTTGTAACTCTGTAAGCCGAGGCACACACTAAACGCTTATTACACACATGCAGTTAACACTTGCTTTGCAGGTTGGACTATGGACAAATCTTTTTCATGCATTCTGGACTAGAGTGGTGCACCGACCAATCGAAAGACATTGACATCAATTATGGTCACATTTAGAGTGAAATAGACGATAAAGCAGCGTATGCTTCAGGGCAAGGCTAACTTGTGATTCACAAGTTGCTACCACGGCGACTGCCAATCAGGATAGAAGCAGCACTACCCTCTCGTCCAAATAGCGTCACTTCTGGCTCCAAAACACCAGGATGGCGCTGCCAAAACACCGAACTCGAGGCTTCAAAACAGTAGTTCACAAACCAGTGGGTGACGTCACGGAGGCTACGTCCACTGCTTTTATACAGTCTGTGGCACCGACACTAGCTGATTTCGCAAGGAAAGGTTCCATGTGTTCAGTTATGCCACAAACGCTGTGTCAACAACAACTGCGAATGAAATGGGTTCAACTCTGTGTGACGGTCTAATACAGTACTACAAATCGTATTATATCAATAACCAGGATGTAGGAATTTCCTTATCTCACACAGTGTAAGCTAAGCTGTTGGTGCGGACACTGAGTCTCTGTGTCCCACTAGGCAGTGGATATTTCCCAACACCAGCAGCTTTGTGGGATTGACACAGCTCAGCTGTATTGTGGCGAGCACTGGAGTGGCCTTGTGTGGCCTTTTGTATTGTACTTATAGGAGGTGGCATAACAAAGGGACACATGGCGTTGGTTCTGGATGGGAAGAGGGGAGCCGACCCCTTGAGGTCAAATTTCAGATTATTTAGAGACTTATCTCCTCGTGAAGTGTCAGCGACATGGTCAACAAGTCACCGACCCGCAGTCCTTATGTAGAGCTGTGACAGAGGTGGGTAAAGCTGTTCTCAGATGCAGAACTGAAAACTGTGATGAAAGACGAGAAGAGGTTGTACTCCTAAGAGAATGTATGGTGAGTAAGTGAGGTCAAGAAGCTTAGTGCTCGAGAGACGCTGACCAAAGAGACGTTTCTCTCAGTCATCAGTGAACAATCATAAAAACCTCATCATAAAACCACAAATGGTTCATTTTTACATGTGGTGTGTTCTTTTGGAGGTGTTGATATGTGTATTTTTGAAGTTTGAAGAGAGCCAGGCTGGGCTAATCACTTCCTGGCTCCAGCTCCATACTTCACCTACAGATGTGAAGGTGGTGTAGCTCTTTAATCTAATGTTCTTTAGAAATATTATACAGCAAGTAGGCGCATTTAAGTGTCAAACCATATTCCTATATTACGACCTCTAGTGGCATCTAGCCTTGCAGATAGTTTCTGTTTTATGTGCCCAGGTTTTGACATATCTGTCTATGGCACTTCTGCCGCCCCCTGTAAAAGTGGAGGTGAATGTCATTTTTCAGTGCTCACAGCCCTGACAGATGACAGAACACACTTTCAACACTCAACAGTTTTCAGGGACTATTGTCAGGACTATTTCTTCAGTAAAAAAGTAGTTCCAATGAAAACTCTGTCTCAAAACATGGGAAAACAAAACCAAACCTATCTGCATGGCTAGATACCATTAAGTGGGAAATTATGTTTTTCTGTACTATGTGCAAATTGACCCTTTAACAATGTAACTTGAAACACAATAACAAAGCAGCAAAACATATGTGATTTACACGGATGTGAACCAAAGCCTCAGATTGAGACTCCCCCCTCAACATGTTTGCAATATATAATTAGTCCAAATGCTGTTCATGGAATGTATAAAAAGTCTGTGTAACACGAGAATCCAGGCTAAGCAACCAGATGAAGTGCTATCAATGACATTAGGGGGAGCCTATGAGGAAATCCCTTCCTTTATCATTAAGGTGTATTGCAGTTAGGTGTTGCCATTTCCATTTATCATCTGAAGCCACTGAATTGACTGAATTGACCGCGTTGACTATTCACCCCAATGCTTTCTGATTACTGGGCTGAATTGCACTGAGTAGCAATTCCCAGCCAAAGAGCAATGTCACAATTACTCTCCTTCTCCGCTCCCCGGAGATTACAGCATTGAGCTGCTGATGCAGTTGCATACAGTACAGCGGCCCCTGAAACACTCGTTTTTCTGCACCGCGGCTCTTTTTTGTGTTCTCACGCTCTTTTTTGCCCAGCCTATCACCTTTCTCCATTTCTATCAAAGGACATCCATCAGCGAAATATGGCTCCACCTTCTCTTGTTACCCCAACAGCACTGTGTCAGCTCTCCGAACCAGAGAGCACTGACTGGAGGGGAGGTTACAGACAACACGCTCCAACGCTGCACACATTTGTCTCCATCAAAATTATGCCACAGTGATTCACTGGATGTTCAACATACAAAGCGAGAGCCTCGTGAGTTCCCATTAGGACGTTTACATTACATATATGGAGTGAATTAGCGAGCAGCGCTCATCATTACTGTCTGCACACGTGAATGATCATGACTCCCAGCTCATTATTCCTTTTCACCCTGTTTCCTCATCCAGGTCAGCTGTTTATGAAGGCAGAACAAAGTAAAGGATTAAACTTAACAGAGCTGCTTCCTCTCTTTCTCCTCTCCATCACATTTGTCTGCAGCCCACTCTCTGCATTTTCAACTACCACAACTCTGTAAAAAACCCTCATTGCCATTTAAGAGATGAGATCTGACATTTGTCAGAAAAATAGCACTTGAGTGCTACTCTAACTGTGGAAGAGCATGGGGTAATGTGTAAGAATAGTTGCCATGACTACATTGACATCATTTCTGGCAAACAGGATTGAGGGCTTCTCAATAGAGGGTCTGTGCAAATTCTGGCTGTGCGTACACATCGATGAGAGTTCATGTGAGAGAGCCATGTTTTGAGGATGTCTTTGAGCCTATAGACGCTAATGTTTCTGTTAATATCGTGTGTTGATGATGCATGTTGTTTGCATAATCTGACATCATCCATTTGCGATGCCTGACCAGGGATGGCTCTCACCCACACAGACAGGGGTAGAAGACAGAAATCTGTTTTAAGGAGCGTGCAGCGGGTGCGGGGGAGAAGGTTACAGTCCAAATGGAAGAGGAGTGAGTGGGGGTGGGGGTGGGGTGGGGGGGGTAAAAATACAAATCACAATGACAGGGACAGCCTGCCTACTGTAGCACACTCCATTCAGTATTCATGAAAATGTGACACATTCCCACTGCAATGGATGGCTCTCACTCTAAAACCCATTCTACCCACAAGCACTGGCTGTTCATTTCAGAGCGTAATTGAATTTCTCAAAAAAGTCGATCTGACTGCAAGGGCACAGCATTGCCATGTAGTGTGCCGTCCGAGGCAGGACGGCAGCAAAAACGTGGAGCGATGTTGTCTCCGTGCCATGCCCGTGTTATTAATCTTAATGCGGCTCTGTTCTGTTCTGTTGGCTAAATCATGACACAGCACCCGGCATGCTGAACATAATCCTCCAACATGAAACCAAATAGTAGAGCAGAATGGTATTTAAATGGGAGGAGCACAGCTGATCCCTTATTGTGTAACCTTCCTTCTCCTCCAGATGGCTTGATATGAATCTTTCCAGGGGTCAAAACACTGTAACCCGGCTCAAATAGGAAACCGCTGGGTGCTACATGGCGTGAATACGTTCATTATTCCACATAAACACCACTTCATCCCCCTCTGCAGATGTATGCCAAGTAAGATCAGGCTCAAATGTCTGTTTGTCCATGCATGCAGGTATGAGAGAGGACTGGGGTGGGGGGGTGGCAAATATTACCTTTGCTTATATTAATGACATTCCTGGCACTGGTGTGAAAAAGGGCTCTCTGGCCTCTCTCTGCCTGCCACAGCATTTGTAAACAACTCAAGAGGAAGCAGCACGTAATACCCAACCCCCATGCACATCAGACTCCAGAGGACTGTAATGTACCGGAGTAAAGACTAATTTTCAAAACTTTTAAATTATTTTCCTGTGTAAACAGCTCATACATGCCGGAGATAAATCCCTCTCTGGCTGCTTTCATCATCACAGTCGAGTGTTTAAAGACCGTCATTCCTTTCACTTTAAGGGAAGAATAAGGCAGGTGCTTGTGCATGTGTGCATGAAGCTATAAATTCCAGTGAGCAGTGTAATCTTAGATTGCTATCACTACAGATTCGCTTTGAATACTAATTGAGCACCTCCTCCTCTTTCACAGCTAAGACTGTATTTCAGTAACGGTGCAGTAAAACTTCTGTTCCACCCAGGATCACATTTATTCTGCGGGTAAATGATGTATATGCAAGAAGAACTTCTTCACAAATGAAATAACAGAAAATACCTACTGAACAGAGCCTTGTGCTTGGGGAAAAGATTGCAAGAAACCGCAATTCTGCCAAAAACTGCACTGAAATGGAAGATGGATTTAATAGCAGGCTATTACACTTTGAGATTCAATTTATCTTAGAAAATAAAGTTTCAATATTCTTTTTTCAGAAATAGCAAATAAAGGATTTTATTTACTTTTTGACAGGCTGTTGCAGGGATAATTTAATTTTGGCAAAGGCTTCTTCAATCTTCAAAACCCTTACCTGGTCACATGGTCATACTTACTCCTCGTTTCACTGATCTACATCCTTAACCCTTTTTAAACATTTCATGTAGCTATTTTGGTCAAACTATTTACCAATGCCAGCTACATTTAAAGTGAGAACTATATAACTTTTGAAAGATGAAACATTCTTCCTCTTACAAATGAAAAGCTGAATTCATAAGCGATAAAACACACCTTTACCTGCATAAATACATTCAGGGGTTTTGCTGCTACAGCCTTACTTGGTCTGGTATGACCAGTACCTAATGGTAGCTAATGTTAACTAATGGTAGCAATCTTCAGAGTGATTTTGCTGTGTAACTGACGTTATTAAGTCAGTTAATGACTTCAGACTCTTCTCTACTTGTGGTACTGTTATACCATGTTTTGGCCCTGGTTTGATTTCCTGACAGCTGTCCAACTTTGATTAAAAGGCAAAGGTTCCCCAAAAACACCAATTGATTTTTGCGAATTGGGGGCAACGCAACAGTGCTTAAGTTGAAATGTCAAACTTGTTAGCACATATGGAGTCGTGTTTCTGGATACTTCGCGAAACTGTTTATAGTCTCCACCCCCTCCTTAGAATAAAATCTGGCTCTTTAGCTGCTAAATGCTCCACTAAGTTCATCAGCTAGTTGCTGACTTAGTCTGTCTGTTGTTTGGTTTTGGGCTATCCTGAGAACCAGACGAATCTGCAAGCTCATGTTTTATTTGCTCTGGCAGATGTGCTGGGCCAATCACAACTGTTGGATGTCATTGGACACAATGACCATTGAGGCATTTTTGTAAACATTCAAGATGGCTGCCGCCACTGATGTGGAACATTCTGTTAAATCAGCTATCATGTCAGTATAAAAGGAACTGGATGGTATATTTTTTCTAAAGGTTGAACAAACAACTGCACTTAAAGCTTTTGTTGGTAAGAAAGATGTGTTTGCCATACCTCAGAGAGGACATATGACAGGACTACATTTCTTTGCTCTGATTGGTTGTCTGCAATCGCTAATAACGCTTAACAATGACCTATTCGAAATCGAAAATGAACTGAGAGGTCTCCAGACTAATACACATTTGTACAAGTAGTATAAAGTCGGTTTATCAGAGCCTTTTTGCTTAAAATGGCTGAAGAATGATAGATAATTGTGGCAAGAGGGAACCAAAACAATGAAGTTTCAGGCCAGGAAACCCAAACAATGAGCTGAAAGACGCTAAAATGCTCTGTAGATCTGCAGGGAACTTCAGACTCAGGTGATTATTCTCTGTAGGTTCATCACTACTAGCAACCCCTATCACATTACAGGTAGTCATGTGATCCATTGTTTGTATAAAAACATTGATTATAGCAGCTGTAAAAAGGACAAAAGGTCCAGCATTTTTTGGTTGTTGTTACTGTCTACAATATACATAAAGAGTTATGCTGCTGAGCTTGGTTAGAGGTCACAACATGCGGAAATATAAAGAAATGAAGATAAGTGAACTTGTCTTCAAAGGAGCAAGAGGTTTAATGAAGAACTGCAGGGAAAGAGTCTGTAGTTTGTTGTAGCAGTATATTTATTTCAACCTGTGTTTCTTTCTAAGGAAAGAAAAAAATGAGATGCCATAACCTAAAATTGAAAAGGGTAATAAAAAATTCTGTGCTTTATCCTGCAGGTAAAAATTCTGAGCTCAAGATATCAAGAAAGCCCACATGGTGAGGCATGAAAGAGTGAAGTCACCTTTCCGAATGCTGTTTGAGCTTTGAAGTCCACTGGAAAGAATAGGATCTAATAAATCAATCCGAGCTCTGTGTTAGTCAAATAACCAAAAGAAATGAATGCTGTCTGTGAAAGCTTTCATTACACAGCACGTTCACATGTGCAATGTTTTTTTTCGGTCAGTTCTTTCAGTTCAGTATGCCAGAGGCCAATTTCTTTCCATATAAAACGAGTGTTCTTTCATTACTTTCTTGGTAGTACCCCTGTAGTGAGCATGTGATGTTACACATATCAGATTAAAATCCACTGACCACATCTGGGAATTTAACAGAGCTTGTGTGCAGCTACAAAGCCAGGGACTAGAGAAAAGGATTTCACAGCTTTGTGGAGAGAAGAGGAGAAAAATGTCTATGTGAACTGACTTCACTAAAAAATTTGCATGAGTCATGCTAAAACATCTCACTTCATTAGCTGTGTTTACCTCCCTGGTCCCAGCCAGGCGGACTCACAACAACAGGAGGAAACTTTCGCCCCACACCAGATCCATACTCTGGTGGAGAATAACAAATAGGTCATTGTTAAGCGCCACCTACCCACAGCCAAAACTAACACTTACTTACTGAGCAGACACAGTGGGAGAACGAGCAGAGGGATTCTGGACCCACTCATGGTATTTTTTACAGTGCTGGGAAAACGTGTTACTGTTGAACGGTGATGTAGCCATGTCTGAACATTTGGTCATAGTCACATATTTCCTGTGCTGTGAGGGAAAAAAACAAAACAAGAAGCTTGTCCTGCTCTGGTGGCCTTGGTGTGTCTCCAAGGCCCCCACGGTGTGTTAAGTTTGTGCTCGGGTCATCCATCACACGAGATCCTGGGGGGGGGGGGGGGGGACTCATCTCTCACCCCTGCTGAGACTCAATCTGGAGGCTGGAGGCTGGAAGAACTCTATTGTGCCTGCAGCATGCCAGCTATCTGACTGCATTTCATAGCACTTTGTTTATGGCACTTGGGATGTGGTACTGGGCTAAACATCGACTGCAGCATTGTGATAAACCACAATTAACCTCCATATGTATACACATGGGGGTTAATGTATACATTAACTATTGTTTTCAGAGATACGCACACTTGAGTGAGAAAAGCAGTATTGCTATAAAAGAGACAGCAATGGCTTTGAAAGACTGATGAAACACTCCCCCTCTGTTTCTCTTCCCTTTGTACTCCATACATCCTCTTTAAAGCAAATGTTCTCATCTGTATATAGCAGGCTACCCAAGGCCACTCTGGTGTTTGCCATAATGAATAATGTACTTTGAAGCAAATATGTTCATTTTAACTCAGCAGAGAAAGAGGAGAGGAATGTGTCCATTTTTTTCATTTCTGCTTTAGTGAGGAACATGACTTGGACAACAGACTATCTAAGTGAATTATTATTGATTCAGACCAGTCATATATGCTTCTGAAATTGTATTGACTCCCCCGCTGTTCCCTCTGGGGAGCCTGTAAGTCGCGGGCTGCTCTCCTATAAATCCGTTCTCAAATTCAACATTTACAGACATGACAAACAACATTTGAGTAGGTTTTTTTATGTCAGGAAATACTTTTGTATCTCAGCTCCCCCCACCCCCAAAGAACAGCACGTCTCCTCTCCTCCTCCTCCTCCTCCTCCTCCCCTCCCAGCTGTATAATTCATGTGGCATTGTATTTATTGTGCAAACACACAGTGCGAGAGCCCATGTTAGGTAAGAACAGGCTGTGGCGTCAAGCACCTTAGGCCTGACAGGGGAGAGCTTAAACCCTGCACCGCACAGCTGCTGAAAACAAGAAGCCAGCAGCCGGGCACCAGAGATCAGCCGGGATCCGCTGTGTAACAATTCATTTTCACAGTCCACAGGCCTTTTAATGAAGAGAATTTTGTAACAGGTAAACATTGCGGAAAAGGATGTCAATATTTACTCAGATGGCAGAAGTATGCGATTCCATCTGCTTTGTTTAAAGGTGGTGGAAATTGTGCTGTATCATAGAACAGCACTCTCAGTCAGGGAAGGCCGTTAGGTTTAGACACACAGCTACAGCTGGCACAAGGAACATCAAAATGTCACTGGTGAGGAGCAAGGAACACAAACCAGTGACAGGTGTGTCCCTCCGCCACAGTGGATCCAGCTCTGTTTAACCCTTCGGTGGGACGAGCAGAGCCAGCTGTGGTTTCATGTCAGTGCTGACTCTGGCTGCCCACGGAAAATTATACGGAGCGTTATTATCACAACGGACTCCTTGTTCAGCCATAGGTTTCACGCATGACGGAGCACAACCTCTGAGCAGAGGACGTTTAAAAAAAAAAAAAAAAAGGCTTGGCATAAAACACATAATACAGACATGTACGGACATGCCACCCTATTGCCCTTCAAACACGTTGGCGTTAGGATATTTCCAATGGTGTTACAACTATCATATTTTGCCCCAAAATATGAGGCTTTCAAAAGATATTGTGGCTCAAATCTGCTCGAATAAAATAGTCCACAGCACATGAAAGGCAAAGCACTACCGTAAATAGAACCCTGCGGTTGATTGAGCACAAAATCATCCAATCACAGCGGTTGTTGGGGTGGTGGCTGATGACGAGGCCGGGCCCGGCCAATAGGAACCCGTCGCTGGGGGTTGACCTCTGCGAGCCGCATCACCACCTCCTCCATGTCCGTGGCGGAGGACTACTATATAAACAAATCAGCCCAAGTTTTAAAGGGCAGAGTTGTAAAAACTCCCAGGCTGTGGGGAGTCCGAGCGGTGGCCTGTGATTCGGAATTCATCTACACCCCACAGAAGCTAACCCGCCTGGAGCGCGACAGACGACATCATTTTGTATCTCCTGTAGGAAGCAGCAACAGAGGGCTCTACAAGCTTAACGTCAGCCGGAGCGGACTCTGGCCAGCGCAAGAAGGACCTGCTGTCAATTCCCATGTAAGTAAATATTAACTCAACGTCGACGCAACAGCCGTTTCGTCGTGAAGTGAAATAGCTGTGCATCACATCGTGGACACCCCATATTTGCCCCGAAGCTGAGACACAGTGGGGTAACTGAGCGTTGGCGTGTGCAGCCTCCCCCCCCCTAACGCCGGCTGGTTCAGATGCTACGTAGCGCGTCTTTTCCGCCTCTCCCGTCGCCGTTAGCGGTGACGTTACCGCCGGCCGCCCTGTGCGTCTCCGGCTTGATGTCAGGGCGAGGGAGCGCCGATAAGCAGCCGGCCCGGGCTGGACATTAACAGCATCTGGCGTCGAGATAAGCAGCGAGCTGCGTCTGCCGTTCACACCCTTCGTCGGGGCGGCCGGCCGACGCCGCTCGGTCCGCCTCGTCCGAGCCGGACGTGACCGGAAAGCGAGTGGTCCTTGTGTTTGTTGTCACGCGAGTGTCTCTCGCTCCGTGGGAGAAGGGGGGGGGGGGGGGGGGGCTTTATGGCCGTGGTTAGACTTTGAATGTTGATTATGTAAGAGCAGGTCTCGTCTCAGGCTTGTACGCGCTCCTCCACCTGCTGTAGCTGGGGGGGGGGGGGTTAGGATCTATAAACACTTCGAGGCAGGAGTTGTGCAAAAATAATAATAAAAAAAAGTGATTGCAAATCTTTTTGACTATTGACACCTGCTATCAGATCCACCGCCCTCCGCAGAGGTCAACCATGCTTGCGTATTTCTGTCACACTAGACCGCTGGGGAACACACACACACACACACACACACACACACACACACACACTGCTGACACCGTCTCTGAGTCAGTGGCCTCTGTTTATTTATAGCTGTTGATATTGTACAGCTGAGATACAGCACTGCTCTGCACAGGGGGCGGGGGTGACTGGTGAACACAGAGCACTAGGAGCTAATCCACAAATGTGATTGGTCATAATGGTCTTCATTTTTTAATTTTTTTTTTGCTTTGCTTTTAGTACAAACAGCTTCATAATACTTAACGCGTTTCTCTCTTTTTTTCTTTTTTCTCCGTTTCAGGATCCCAAACCTAACCTTGTTGCACGAAGGATATTCATTTTGGCAACAAGCACCCAATCAGTGTGTTTTCATCCCACCCATCACTGCTGCCTTGGAGGTTTTTGCGACGCTCAGACAAAGCATCTCTGTGACGGAAAAAGAATCGCCCTCGCCACTGAAGCAGCTATGCAGCTTGAAATTCAAGTAGCACTCAACTTTATTATTTCCTATTTATACAACAAACTCCCTCGACGACGTGTGAATATCTTCGGCGAAGAGCTCGAGAGGCAGCTGAAGAAGAAATATGAAGGCCACTGGTATCCGGATAAGCCATACAAAGGTTCGGGGTTCAGGTGCATTCATGTAGGTGAGAAGGTGGACCCCGTGGTGGAGCAGGCGGCCAAAGAGAGCGGGCTGGACATTGAAGACGTCCAGAATAATCTCCCTCAGGACCTTAGCGTGTGGATCGACCCGTTTGAGGTGTCCTACCAGATTGGGGAAAAGGGACCGGTCAAGGTGCTATATGTGGATGATAACAATGAGAACGGGTCAGAGCTGGACAAGGAGATCAAGAACAGCTTTAACCCGGAGGCCCAGGTCTTCATGCCAATCAGCGACCCTGTCGGGGCATCCTCAGAGTCCAGCTCCCCTTCCCCTCCTTTTGGGCAGTCTGCTGCCGTGAGCCCTTCCTTCATGCCACGATCCACCCAGCCCTTAACCTTCACCACCGCCACCTTTGCCGCCACCAAATTCGGCTCCACCAAGATGAAGAGCAGCGGCCGCGGCAACAACGCCAACAGCGGCAGTAGCAGCAAGGTGGCCCGCACCTCCCCTACCAATAACCTGGGCCTGAATGTCAACACCCTGCTGAAGCAGAAAGCCATCTCCACATCCATGCACTCACTGTACGGGCTGGGCCTGGGGGGGCAGCAGCAGCAACAGCAACAGCAGCAGCAAAAGGCCTCTGCTCTCTCCCCTAATGCCAAGGAGTTTGTGTTCCCCAACCTTCAGGGCCAGGCCAGCCCTGGAGCCGGGTTCCCTGGGGAGGGCTCCTTGGGACTCAGCACTCTGCAGTACAACAATGCCTTTGACGTGTTTGCGGCCTACGGAAGCCTCAACGACAAGTCCCTTATGGATGGCCTCAACTTCAGTCTGAGCAACATGCAGTATTCTAACCAGCAATTCCAGCCAGTCATGGCTAACTAAACTCATCATCAAGATGTTATTTATGAATGATGGTGGCTCAAAGAGAAGGAAAAACAAAACGCACACTTAGAAACCGGACTTTGAAGGATATAGTGTCTAGTCAGTCAAGCGCATGTGCCCAAGGGTGTTTCTACTGTGCCCCCTTGAGTTTGTTTCTACTAAAAGCTTGTTGTACAAACACATCCAAGCTTGGTTACTTCAATTCAACATGCATCATTGTTTTTCTTTTTCCTTTTTGCCAACCAAGCACAAAATTTTCTACCATGTTGAGTGAATTCTCCAAAAAAGAGGAAAAAAAAAAAAGAAAAAAAATACAAGCTTCAAGTTTTGGCCTCTTACAGTATTTTACAGGTGGTAAGACAAGGCTGATTTTTATGAATTGGCACTACTAAGTGGGGTTACTTGGTCTTTTTCTAATTGTATAATTTAATTTAGTACAAAGTTTGTAAGATATCAGAGTATATATTGTTTCTATGACATGGTGTTGCATTTATATCTTTTTACTACTCCAGTGATCTGTGATGGCTGCAGCAGCTTTTCCTTATTTTTTCATTTTTTAAAGATAATTGTTAAAGAAATCCATCTTTAAAAAAAAATAAAATAAAAATACATCAAATATTCTAAAGATTGTGTACAGAGTATTCCTTAGTGGTGGAATTCAAGTGTAGGAATATTTGCTTTTTCTGAAAGATGAATTGTATTTTCTGTTTAAGAGGTTAAAAAGATTTTGCTATACTATGGACAAAATGTAATCGTATGAATATTAATTTTGTACCTACATTGTGCAATACTTGATAAAAAATACGGTATAACAAAGTATTTTGAGTCAGTGTCTTACATGTCAAGAGGGACTGAAATAGTTTATATTGTTAAGTTTGTATTAAATGCTTAAAAATTATATGCTTGTCTTTATTTTTTTTAATTTCATATTTGCACCCTGGTCTTTTTAATAAAATAAACTACAGTTGAACATGATCTGTGGAAAGTGCTCTTATTTATTGCTTGTATAGAGCCAATGGTCAATTCTATTTTTAATATTTAACCAGTAGCAGATTTTGCCATTGGGCAGTCCTCTGCCTGAGGAGAAGATCATAGTATTGATAGTCACATGCTAGGAGTCGCTGCTCTGTCATGGGGGCAGCTTGGAGGTTAAAAATGGAGACTTGACACAATCTGTCTTATGTGGCAACATAAAGCCTGCAGCTTATGAACTGTAAACTTTGGAAGTGTTTGGGGTTTGAAGGCGGCAGTTAAATGTCTCAGTTTTCAGGGCTGTGAAGACAGGTGGAGAGCTATTTAAGATCTGTCACTCACTCCAGTAACAACCATCGCATTTCATTTCAAAGCCTCGTCCAGCCTGCACGTTTATTTTAAGGTGGATACGTGTTGCTCTCGCTGTTCACAGCCTGCATGTTTACGGGCTTGAAGACGTCAAGTACAGTATTAGTATGAGGGTGCAGTAATCGCACCGCTCGGCTATATCATGGGCTTGAATGTCACGTGAAGGAAAGAACAAGCCAAACGTTCATCAAGGTTTAGAGTTCCAATGGCTTAACTCACCAAAGACATAATCACATTTGCAGTTGTGTGTGACTCAAAGGCCAGGAGGGGAAATAGCTTGTGTGTTTTTATGCTTAAATGATTCCTCCTCCCTTCTTGGTCAAAAGACTTAAGTACACTGGAGTTTCTGAACAAACACAGCCACCTTAACACTCCTAAAGCCTGTTTTAGATGCTCAGAAATGACTACATGGTAGGAGTGTTTATATTCTTTTGTGGCTCACATAGTGACAAATACTGAAGTGCCCTTTATAGCACTGTTCTATAAATACATTCATTCTGTACGCTCTGTAATGCTGTTTTTCTGGTGTATGTGAAACTATTAAGTGGTTAATACTGATATGTCAATGTGTAATAGACATTTGGCTGCTGTAGCTGGTCGAGGTGGAGCTAGTTCTAACTTTTCGTACAGTTCGGGAGTTCAGTCCAGTGGTTCCCAGGGTAACAAAATATATATACAGATTATTAAATCTGAAAAAAGTTTAAATTTGTATTTCATTTTTGGTCTTTTTTGTCAAATCTTTGCTCTTTTTTTTGCGAAATACTGGATCCTTTGGGCCTCAGGTCATTATTTAAATGATGCTATCTGAGACGTTTAAAGGGGAAAACACTTTTTGGGGGAACTCCCAACAACTCACAGACACCTGAAGCTCAACTAGAGACTGCTTGTTTTTTAAGGACTCGCAAGCCAAAAAGCTTGAGGACCACTGGTTTTCGTCTTTAAAAATGTACTTTTAATGTAAACTCTTAATCTGAAAAGTAACTAGTAACCATAAAATGGAAATACTCAAGAAAAGTACAATTACCATAATATTTTATTTAGTGCGGGGGCTAAATGTACGTAGTTACTTATCACTACAGCATTTTTGAATTATGAGGCCATAGCAGTGTGTGATGCATATTATAGAAAGGTAAACACTGGTTCTGGCCCAGAAGTATACCTCTGTATCTGAATCCTGTTTGTGATGAAATCTCAATCTCAGTCTGTGGCAAACAAATTGCTCAGAATCCCCAGCGTTGCAAAGTAATTCCTCCGGTGCTTGCGGGAGGATTAGATTTTTTGAGCGAATTTCGATTCCACCCTTCTGAGACACAGTCGCGTTTAAAAAAATTCCCGGTTGATGTTGTGAGCAATGTCCTTGTGTTTGTGTGTGGGGATGCCAGACTTTGCTTTCATAACTGGTTTCTTGTCAAGATACTGTAACACACCCTTTGTGGTTGATTCTCAACAGCCTAAAACTGTGCACATTTCATTGGGATGTATTAAAGTGAGTGTAGTGTTAATATACTATGGTGGTCATTAAATATTCAAATGTGCATATCTAGTCAGTTGCTATTTCTCTATCCAAACCAGAGTCCATTGTGTGCGCTGCTGTAATTAACTGGGTCGGCCTGTGCCAGAGAAACTATTTCGGTCCTCAGCCCAAATTGTCACTTTTCAATAGGTATTGAAGTCTTTCAAGCCTTGTAGTTCGAGTGGAAAACAATATTCAAAACACACACGCACACACACACACACACACACACACACACACACACACAGTTCCACATGACCACCTCAGCTCTCTGGGATAAACAGGCCCACAGATGGTCTGGTGTCACACCAGCTGGGAGACTCCCAGGGTGTGGGGTGTTGCCTTGCTGTGACTCCATCTTGTCTGTTCCAGAGTGTGCTCTCCCCTCTGCTTACGAGAGATACATTCCTGACATGAGCTTCACACATAACACGCGGGCCCTTATCACACCGTATCTCTCATACGCCCAGCAGTGTTGTGCGCTCAACATTGTTTGTTCTGAAGGGTGTTTCTCAGCCAAAGTGGAATGCTGTATTTAAAGGTAAGGTCCGTGCTGCAAAGAACATCTATGGAATTAAAGAAAGGCCGTAATAATTTTTAGAATTAAAACATATTATATATCTTGTTTGTTTAATCTGTACAAAAGCTGAATGTACAGCTGTGCATAAATAAAAAGTTGTGTTTTTAGGGGAGGGGGTTGATATATGTCCAACACGTTTTTTTTTCACATTTCACATAATGTTGAACTATCCCTTTAAGTATTTAGTAGTGAATTCATTTCATTTCAGGTATTCTGTCACTTAAGATTCAGGTTCTTATGGCCTCTTTTTGCTTCCATAAATATCCAGTTGAAAGGTTTTTACATCTTCAATTAATTCTCAAACGTTTATTTAGTTTTACAACAGATGAAAACAAATGCCAATGAGGTGAGACAGTGTCACTTCTTTCACTTTTAAACAATTACTGAAGCAAGTGAAAGTGCGATGGAAAGAATCAAGCTGAATAACGTCACCACATTGGCAGACTTTTTTCCCTTGTTCAAACAAACACAAATTATAAGACTCAATTTCAAGATCCAAACGGCTAATGCACTGTAAACACAGTTCACAAGGCAAAGGGCAAGACAGAGTGAGTCATCCTACAGTGCAGATAATACATTTCAACTGTGTAACACAGTGCTGCGTATCACAAGGCTTCCAGCAAGGACAGATGGGTCCAAGTATTTCAGCACAATGCCAGGGAACAGAGCGAGGAGCTGGGAGGAAACTCCAGCATGTTTTGGATCGTAGTTGAAACCAGATGGGGATTTTAGACCAGTAGGGCAGAGATGAAACAACATGGTGTAAAATAATGAAGAAAAATGACACTTTTCCCATCCTGTCATAGGTTGTTGATAGGTGCTGGTAAGGTTTGACCTTGATCAACGCTCACAGGTCTATATTAAGCCCATGATCGCCTTCACCAATGTTCGGAAGTGAAGGTAGCACCTGTTCCTGGTTATTGAGTACGGCATGTACAGTATGGTGGCGACATTTCAGAGGCTCGCGGGCCGGAGATACTGCCACACGCATCTGCAATTCAAGGAAGCTCAACATTTCACTTGATTGAGAGGAAAAAGAAGGACCAGAGAGAGTTGAAGATAAAGAGGATATAAAAAAGCCTCATCCAGTCTGTGCTATTCGCTGATAAACCCGGAGCTGAGACTTTAATGAATACGGGCTGTGCTGTGTTTGGCCAGGACAGAACCTCAGTCGGTCGCTGCTTTCAAGTGCTGCCAAGTCATTTTAGTGGGGATCATCCATTCGACCCTATTCTTATTCCAAGCCAGACAATCATTCAACCTAGAAGCACCACATCTCAGCAATGTGGAGTCATAATCCATATTTCATTGTGGCTCTTTAAGCCTGAGTGGAATGGAAAGAGCTGAATGTATTGTTGCTATCGCACTTTCTCTCTCCCCCACCCCCCCCCCCACCCTACCTCTCCGTCTCTGTTTGTTTTGGTTTGAAGGCGCAGTTGAAGGTTACAGTATCGAAAGGGTGTTGCACACTTCAATACGTTTAAAAATAGACTTTGCAGGGTTTCTGCGTCATCCAAGGAGAATCCTCGTCTCTCATACTACCCCTCCTCCCTCCCTCCTCCTCCCTCCCACCATGCCCGACTTCACAGCAGGGACCGCTTGTATGCAAATACAGGCATGGAGCAATTCTTTCCTCTCGCACCTGCATCATAACCTGTGCCGACGTAACGCCCGAAGAGGAATGAATGCCCTTTTGAGGAACCTGGGTGGGTCCTGCTCTAGAGTTATGTAGAGTATGCTGTCCTCTCAAATCAAAAGGCATGGATAGGAGCTGGATAAGCAGGTCTGCAGGAAGGAAAGCGTGAAAAAAGACCAAGACAAAGGAGGGAGATACACAGATGTTTTTCTGACTACATAAATGGCAAACCATGTAGCCATGACAACACATTTCCTTCACCTTTTCATGCTGATAATGGCTTGCTGAAGCAGAAAGGAGCCGTTGAATTAGGCCAGGGGCAATTCACCAAAGGGAAATAAATGCAGTGAAAATGCGTTGCCTTCACAGGTATAACCTTGTTTATTATGATGTGGGAGGTTGAGAAAACACTTCAGGGCCTCGGGTATTGGCACCTATACAGATAATCAGTGGGAAACAAGCAGTGTCAGGGGTTTCTCTATACTGCAGCTGTGGGCTGTCAGAATTTGCCTTTCATTGTTTCTGAAAAATCTGGGGGAAAAAAAACAAGATTTGATGTGCCTGTCAGGTGGTATTTAACAATCGTCTGATATCAAATACTGACCTTTTAGATTAGCCGTTGGCTTCTGTTACTCAATCCAGTTACTCAGAGAAGGTTTCTTTCATTGGCTTATCTGGAAAAGTGAAACGTGTTCTTGCAGTGTGCTATCCATATACCTCCTGCAGTTGCTGTAGAATTTGAAACCTTTTGGATTTCTATAAATTGAAACAATGATTAATTTGTTAACTCCCATGAAATGTCTCCATATAACAGGTCACTGACTGCTTCTCGGATATCTAGGATATCCGCCGCCAGCAGACAAAGTTAGCAACTAGCTGGGGAACATGGTGGAGCATTAAGATATTTCCCTCAGGAGTAAGTGAAGACCAAAGCAGAGCAAAAAATACAGTGAATCCTTGAATTAAATTCATCAGGTGGACAGTATCACAACTCCAAATGAAGGCTGGTGTTACTTTGTGTCTGCTGGGTTTGTAAATAGGCAACTGTTTGCTTACACATTCGCCAAACCGACTTTATATGGTGATAAAATGCTCTCTTGTCGCGCCATGCTTTTTGTAACTTGGGTGAACCGACCCCTTGGCTCTGACATTTTAGAGGCTGCTACTATGACGTCTCAGCCACAGGATGGAATCTGTGCCTTTAAATATTCACTTGTGATGAGGCACATTTGGATGATTTCTATGGCCACATGACTCCACTGATGCCTTGCTTGGTGTTGTGTTTGAGGACAATTGAGCGTAGAGGAGTTGATGGATATGGGTTTGGGGTACATTTGCTCTCTCACACACAGTTCCGATATCTCTCCCTATTCCCGGCTCGTCCAAACCCCATCATTCTCTCCAGAGCCTGGGAAGTTTCTCCTGTATTTGATGTTCCCTGTCTGTGTAATTTAATCTCAGTGATTCCCTGCAGCTCTCTCCGACCATAAACCTCTGCTCTAATAATAGTAAGCCCGGGCACAGTCTCCTCTCTAATCTCTGCCTCTGTGCGTGGATATTTGTGTGTAACTGCTCTTGCCTCTGCACCATAGAGATAAGGCTCCATTTGTTTTGGCCACTCCGAGACCAACTTTCTCTCACAAATTGCAATAGTGATACAGAATCAGGAAAGAGGGAGGGAGGTAGGGAGGTGTGGTTGATATAGGAAGACTGGACCTTTACACCATTCATTTTTAGTACAACTTTACTGTTGCTGTTCAGACTTTCTATTGTGCGTCCTATCAGGAGACTGGATAGGCCACAAGAACATGGTGCCAGTGTTGAGTGCAGCACTAAGACATGAGAGGAATTTCACTGATTAAACAGTTAAAAGTGGTTCTTTTGGAATTCAAAGCTCTGTCATATGTCTGGAGCAGCCTACTTTCCACACTCAGCTGTGGCCTATTTGGGAAAAATCACAACACGTCTTTCAAAATGAGGGTTCCCCATGCTCTATTTTTTGCAGCTACATGGAGCTGGGAGGATTGGACAGGCAAACACACGTAATCCTGAAGGCTGAGGCCTATTTCTGTTTCTGTTTCTGTTCTTGTATTCCTCTGCAGATAAATAAACAGCATTAGTGGTGAGCTTTAAGCTAGAGTTGGACAAAAACATCATCACATTTGGATTTTGGAAGGTTGGACTTCCTATTCTCCTAATTGACTGATTGCTAAACCCCACCGAGCGACCCCCACAGCGATTGTCTGCCTGCCAAGCTTTGGATTTAACCACATGCCGAAGCATTGGGCTCTAGATCAATATTTGATATCTCAAGACTTTGGGTGGCATCTTATAACAACATTGTAAGGAATGGATTGAACAGTGTGTTTGTCTGCTGTAACATAAGATGCAAACCTTAGTAACTACATAACTATCTTATTACAGTGAGCTTTACATGCAAAGCCAAACAGCATATGAGTAACAAAATAACTCTTTCACTTTTTTTATTCTATAATATTACACTGTAATAAAAACGTGCTCATTTAACACGTCTTCTACATGGATCATTAACTGGTTGGGGTGCTGACTTTTTGGGACAGGTAGCTTTAACTATCGTTTAGCATTATAGCATTATAGTTTAGCATTTTATTCATTTTTTCACATCTCATTTTAAAACTTATGTCTGAAATTAAAGAACAATTAAAAAAAATTCAAAGGGGTAAATCTGCCACCATTATCAGTGTAAAGTGCGTACAGTGCATTACTGCAACATAAGACGTACATGCCGAATGAAAGGGGCGGAGGAGTTCCAGTCGCGTGCGCTGGTGGCCATGTGTTTCTGAATGTGACGTGAGTATGTATAGACAGAGAGGGAACCACCCCAGATGACTCACCGCCGGAGAATTCCTCCCTCCGAAAGACAAGAGGCCAGTCAAAGCGTGGTCGGTCAGTTGCTCCGAGCAGTATTAGGAAAACCATCCATCACTATTCCTCTGCCTGCGTCTCCTCCTGTCCCTCCTTATGACTTTAATGGCTGATGAGATGGGAAGTGATTAGGAGGACAGATACGCGGAGAACAGACGTGGAAGCGGCCTTCTTCTAAACATAACCAGAGTTTGCTCTTGGGAAAGAGCAGGTGAGGTTGCTTGAGTTTTGACTGCAGAGGCACTACATCAGAAATGTAAAGACTTTACCAAAATGCTCTTTGTTGGTCCACGTTGAGGCTCCATCGCCCCACCGCCATGTTTCATTTATGGCTCACATCAAAATAGATGCGGCGCCGCTGGCTCCTGCCTTTGTCATATTTCTCTCAGAAAAATCAGGCGAGGAACCGGCGCTGCACTTTGAGGAGCCCTCTCCCGTGGTTTAAATATTTCACCAGCTGCGAGAGCAAATGGCATCCTGATGCGCTACACGATATTCAGCAAAAAGGTCAAGGTGGAATGGAAAGATTCACATCTGTGCCTTTTTTAGGTCTCCTCAAGAGCAAGTGCTGCTGGGAAATCTGTCGGCTAGAGTAACATCAGCCTCAGATCATTGCTCTGCGGGTCGATACGGCTTTCCACTACTCCAACTCCAAGCCTTTCTGCAATATCGACCCATCTGATGTCTTCTTAGACTGGTTGCACTCTGGATTTACCAAAATCCCTGCTATTTAGCTTTTAATGTTGGAATATGATATCATATATTTAACACTGTTGTCACATTTAATACAGTGCTGACAATTGAATGTGCACAAGTTTTTAGAGCCCCACATAAAAAGTGTCAGTGTATCTATCTTAATCTGAGAAAAAAAAGAAAGAATGTACTTCCCACAGTGTTCTTTGTTGGCCTGACAATGACGTGAACTCCTCGGCTCTCGGCGGACAGGTTACAGTTACTGACATCCTGTTTGGCGCTCCTGCATTCCTCTGATTCCTGAAAGCCGATCGTTTGTCACACTCAAAGGATGACACACTCACGTCTCCTCCCACGTGGTTTGGATTAGATCCTCTTAGCAAGTGTTATTATACAGGACGACAAAAGCACTACTGTGTCCAAATGCTGTGTGCTAATTTAAAGGCTAATTCCAGTTTATTACAACACAGATCTTATTTTCATAATGCTTTTACTAAATACTTTAGGCTACTGTACTATAATACTAATACTACTATAAAAAAATAATAAAACATCTACCACCAGCTCAGCCTGCCACATGCACACATGCCCAGATGGGTAGAATTGAGGCTAATGACAGTAATGTAATCGACCGTTAAGCATTGTGAGGCGAACCAATAAAGTTAATTATAAGCATGGACACACGTTTAGCTCACAGGCATCATGTCTTTTCCTTAATTTATCTTCCCTTGACAACGTTACTCTTCTATATGTGGTCACCTGACGATTTCTGTACGATTTCTCTGTGGGTGCACACAGCTGAACCAGCGCACCCATGGACATTGCTACTATGAAGTCAGATGGGGCAAAAAGTGGGTGAGATAATCATACAGGTTGCGACCTCAACACGAGCCAGTAGTATAGCCAGGTTTTCCTAGCCACTTTAATTGTAGGGTAAAAATGTAAGTAAGCACACCTGAAGTGTTGGTACCGTGGCAAACACGTTGGGTCAAGGACGTTGGTGTGTGAACAGTTTGACTAACCTGAGGGTTTGTTTAAAACCCATCCAGTGGACTTCTTTTCAGCGATGACACCAAGTTCCCTGATCTCGGAAGTTACCTTGGGTGGGTACAATGTTATTATTACCAACAGGAAGGATGTCCGAACCTACAGAAACAAGATCCAGGTTGTCATAAACCAGAAATGTCCATTAGGCTTCATGACCTGTCCTTCTTGTTGGTGAAACACGCTTCATTCATGGAAGATGATGCCAAAACTGCAATCCTTGTGCATCTCTTACCCTATGTCCTGTATGGATGGATGTCCTCAAGGCCAAATTCATAGAATCTGTGATACGAGTGGATTTTGTCATGCCTAATGAGTGTGGAGTCAGTGTTTACTCGTTTACAAGCACAGCTAACACCCACGTCAGTTGTTTACTTCTGTAAAAAGGCCAGTTTCGTGCTCTGAACATATGCATGCAATCCATCCGCATCGAGCAAGAGTGATACTTTGAAATTACATAACCACTTTAACTCAACTTTCATGCGGCAGCAGAATTTCAAAATAGCTCGCATTAGACATGCAGCCGAGCTGTGAGCAGAGTAGCACTGTAAAATTCACTTTTTTCAAAGCCTGCGAGTGAGCGCCGGCATCTGCCTGTGTGTTAGAGCCAAACAGTTTCTCGGCATTAAGTTTCTCATTAAAGGACCAGCTCTTTCATCCTTGGGTTCAAAGCGCCGCCCTAGCCGACGGCAGTGGGCGAGCAGATACATACTACCATTTGATGGAGGGGAGAGGAGGGGGAGAAGAGCAGGAGATCAGAGGGGAGTATAGGGACACGGCAGAGTTGAAGGAGAGATGAGGGAGGGTTGTGAGGTGAGGGGAAAGAGTGGAAACCCTGTGGAGGGTACAATGAGGGCTGAAAGAGGAAGTTGAACAGGGGGCGGAGAAAGGTGGAACATTGGGTGTGGACTAGTTTCTGGATTATGTAACCATGGTGGTAGTGATGAGTGCCTGAGTTCGCAGATTGCTAAATCAGTGAAGAACAAAGCCGTGTACCAGACACCAGCTGAGAGGCATTTGAAATACAACACAGTATGACTTTATTATTCACTGGCCTGCACTGTGGCACTCGGGCAGCTCTCAGCAACTTGGTGAGATCACGTTGCATATCAAGTTTTTTTCATTAAATCTGTGTCATTTCCTGTCCTCAACCCGTGTGCCGGCCCTTTTCACGGGGCCAGAGATAGTTTCTCTTTTTTTGATAGCCTACAGTTCCTGCTATAGCAGATCAATAAAGTTACATTCTGCTGACATGGCTATCAGCGGGAAAACGAGCAGCTCTGCGCATCTGCCCGACCATGTCACGGAGTGGATGGTATTTCAGCTCCACATCCACCTGAGACGTAAGAGCATGACGAGATGAGCCCTGGCTGCTGATTGGGATGTCATTCTGGGATGTGTGTGTGTGTGTGTGTGTAGGTATACCTCTTCGTTGCCCGGCTCCTTTGTAAAAAGGGACTACAGAGTGGAGGCGGTGAGGGGGGGGGATGTCAGGGGGTGTCACCTTCCATCTTTCCATACACTGACCTTCTGAGGTGACGCGCTCAGCTTGGCTCGTCCCTACATTTGTGTATGTATGTGTGTGTGAGCGTATTGTTCTCACTTTGTGAACCGATGAATCATTTGCAGTGACGGCTGCTAAGATGCCTTTGAGGTACAGAGAGCAGCAAGAGAAGGTCAATTCTCTCATGATTCTGTCAAATGTAGGTTCTCAATCAAGACCCAAGGCCCATCTGGCTCTCAACCAACCAAAGGTGTGGGTGTCTATATCAAAACGTCCCTCATTTAATAATAAAAGTATTTAAGTCAATATTTAAATGGTATTGTTGGATTGCCAGGGTCTTTCTATTTCAGGTGTTAGTGGGATTGTATTTACCAGAGATCATTTGTTAGCCAAAAACTATATGCATGCTATCAGGTTTTTCCTCCTGCCTCCAGTCAGTATGCTAAACTAAACATGTCCTGACTAATCACCCAAATAAGCACATTTCTGAAATTATTATAACTTTCAAACAGATATGATAATTATTTTTTTAATAATCTCATTGCTAATTTCAATGTCACATATTATCTACCAACAGTATCTCTTGACTATGTGCTTGTTAGTCCTCAGATTCTTTGATTTTTATTTGAGTGTGCCTGCTTTTATTGTTTAAACATTTATTTAATTCAATTACATTACTGTCATCTATCTACCTCTCTTTTCTTTGTGGTTTTTGAATACAAGACTGAAGTGACAAAAAGAAAGCAGATGCTTTCATACAGGGCACAAGAATGGATTGATGACTATGAAAATGATGGGAATGATATCCTACGGCTCTCACAGTTGTCAGATCTCAACCCAGATGAACACCTGTAGGAGATTTCATGTTTGATGGCGCTCTCCACCACCAAACACCAAATGAAGGAATATCTTTTAGAAGAGTGCTGTTTACCCTTCAAGTAGCCCAGAATTCAGATAATCTATACCGAGGAGGGCTCAAGCTGTTCTGGAGGCTCATGGTGGATCAAACTTACTAAGACTCACATTTGTCAGCCATGTGCATATTGAATAGGTTTATACTCAGTAAAAACACAATCACTATTGTGTTGTATCTCTTAGTAATAAGGCTAAGAAAAAGATATTTATTAGCGTGAAAAAAGTCACAGTTGAGAAAACAAACCCACGGTAACTCTGGAGAAGGGTTTTTCATTGTGTTTCATTTCCTCATAGCAGGAGCATTATTTTATTTTTTACAGGTTGTGCTCTCTGTCAGACCTGATCAACCTGCTGAGTTTGTGAGCAGGAACTGTTTGACTACGTATGTTTGCTGCAGTTATTCTGGGAATCACCTCATCTGCATCCCCTTTACAAAGACGAAGGGGTTGAAAGTGTGCTACATTTATTTCCTTTACATTATTAAGGTTCAAGCCTAACCAGACTGCCAGCATACTGTACGTACTTATAAATGTGAGACAAGCAGCACACACCATTTGTGATTAACTATTGTATTTATGTCTGTGTGTGTGTGTGTTTTTATCTGCTGGTCTCAGCAAAGTGATTGTGTTCAATATTGATGCAATGCTCTTCACGCCTTTATGGAGTGTAAAATTAACGAGCTGTCGGCTATGTGGATGAGATTAAATGTTATATGCGTGTGTGTTTGTGTGTAAGAGTGTGCATGATTCATTGGTGGTGGGCGTTTGGAGAGCTGCTGCTCCGCATGCTAAACTGACGCCACAGGCTGCGAGGGTCAGCTTGCACCGAGCTCAGGAACAGGACACCGCAGCCGACAATAACACCAAACCCCCCCCGCCCCCATTTCTTAGATTTCTTTCAGAGATTTCAGCTGAATCTGATGGCCTTTCAATAGCAGATCATTAATTGCGAGCCATTGTGAACCCCATTTTTGATACTATTTATTATCTGCATTTATCAGCAATAGCCGATCAAATGTATTTACATTCTGTAGTAGTATAGCAGTTCAATTAGTGGCGGGGTCCGCCATTCCCCCACTGGATTGAAATTGCCGTCACATGAACAGGGGAGTCACAGGAAAGATTGCAAGATGTAATTGTTTGTATTGTTTGTAATTGTATCTCACTGAAATCAGCCCCAATTACTGCTCTTTCACATTAAAAGCATTAAACTGGCAAAACACATGGTTTTTATTTTGAAGCAGTCACAGGAAACATAGCATATTTGCCCAAGACTGAAATCTTAAGGATTATAATTTAAATAAACAATCAAAATTTTACACTTACAACTACATTATGGTGCGATTATACTGTGTTATAAACCATTCATTAATGATTTATCTACTGTTAATAAATGCTAAATGAAAGAAATTAAAATAAAATGTAACCCAACTGATGTGAGTGCCATTTTCAAAGTATAACTTGGTCATTAAAGTTGATAAATATTTTAGAGAGAATCTCTTTACTCAAAGCTGTCAGTGTGTTGAATTATTGTCTAGGATAATATTTCTAAAGAGCATCTTTCCCTATCAGAATGTTGCACCAGTCTGCAAATGCAAATATGGAAATTGCTACCCCTCTAATTTGAGAACTTAAACGCAAACAGCATTGGCAAAAAGGCTCCACACTCTAAAGCTAAAGCTGGCTGCTGCTGTTGTTTAATGCAGGAGGTATTTTGGGGTGTGGGATGAATAAAACATCAGAGCACCTTGTTTATTTCCATCCTTCAACCGTAACTCGTTCTTTACATAATTGAATTCTAGTCCGTTCGAGGCAGTGCATCTAATTGAACCTCTACCCGTTAGCCAGGGAATGATTTGTTTCCATGCTGACTCCAAACTCTGATCCTCAGAGGGCTGCCTTTCACCGAGGAGAGATCCTCTGGATCACATAAAGGGTGGAGGTCAGTGTTTCAATCCTGTTTGTTGTAAGAAAGTGGATTGTTTGCATCATTTTCCCTTCTTGCTTGAGGATTCTAAGCTTCTGCTGCTTGTCCATGTCCTTGTGTCTTTCAGTGTGTGAGAAGCTGCCTCCCTACCTGACAGCCATTCAACCTGGATGATTTACACACTAAACTGGACTGCCCCCCTTTCCCTTCACCAGGTCAAACTATCCAACTCCCTCCCCCTCTTCCTCTCCTTCTTTTTCCAAACAATGTGATTTTGTTAATGTGTGATTTGTTGCCTAATCTGTCATGTTGCTCGTTACAGTAGAAAGTGCCCCCCCCCCGTCCCGACAGGCTTTGATGGTGAGAGATGTTTAGCCCATTATGCACTGAGGTTCTTTATGCGCAGCCATGCCCTCTCCATATGGACGCCATTGTGGCTCGCAATTAATGATCACATTCAACTCTAACTTCCGCTTTCTCACACTGGACAGCAGCACATTAGCATTCTGCTCCAACATGTAGCCAGTGGAGCAGAGGGATTGCAGGTAGTGAGCATGGTCACATGTAGGAAAATGAAGTAATTCTAAATATAAGAGTGAACAAACCATTATGTTGTTGAGCTGTGAGTATTAAGGCGCAGTTTTATAGCTCTCTGTTGCTGTGGTTATTCTTAGCTCAATTAACAGATGGAGTTTTATAGTGTGAGCTAAGAAGGTCTGCATACGTCCTGTTAGGCCAGTTCAGCAGCCTGACCCTAAATAGATATATGACTCACTTAATGGACAAAATGCTCCGTGTGAAAACACAGAATACAAAGCTCTGCTTCATAATTGCCTGCAGCCAAAAAGCATTTTCAGTATCGATCAATATCTGCTTTGTATTTTCACTCAAAGCCATGCTGATCATCCTTTTGAATTTATATACACAACAACTAGAAAAGGCAAGATTTACATGTGCTTGCTGCTGAAATGTTTCCTCTGCACACGTAGTTAAATAGGCAGTCAGAATACAAATACTGAAAGTAGTTGAAATAGCAGTTAACATAGGCCCTAAGTGCTAAAAGAAGTTGAAGTGGTGGCACTGAACAGTGGAAGTTGTGGGTATTAGAAGAGCTGAAGAGGTTGCTTTTGTTGTTGTTGACCTGAGACCTGAAAAGGTTTGAAGTGTCAAAGTGCAAACATTGAAAGCAGTGAAGGCAGTTGAAGAGAAAGCAATGAATGTGGTTGAAAAGTCAGTTGAGTGATGAAAGTAGTTGAAAGTACAGCTGAAGCGAAAGAGCAGAACAGTTACAAGTGTGTGCACTGTAAGCAGTTGACATTTTTTAAGTCTCAGATCTGAACAACAACTAAGGAATAAAAATCAGTTCAAGTGTGACACTGACATGTAATGGGTGAGAGCAGTTTAAGTGTCAGTGGGCATAAGTGCTAAGTATAAGCACTTTACATTTTGAATTTCATTTAAAATATAATTCAGTAGATAGTCGAATCACCTATGAAGCTATGAAAGGTATGAAAAAGTTGAATTGATATGATAAAGTTTGAATGACATTTTTAGTTTAAAGTTTGAACATAACATCCATTAATTTGAATGAGAAAAATTCTGAAACTGAATATTTTAGTTGAAAAATATTAAAAATAATAAAAATAATTAAAAATATTGAAAAAGTATGAAAGATATCAAAAATCTGAACGAATTCACGGAACTCCATAATAATTTGAATGTTTTATAGTTTGAATGGTGTCTATGTGAAAATATGCAGAAGCAATTGAAGGACAAAAAGTGAAGGTAAACACACCAACTAGAACGTCAGCAGCCCCTGCTACAGTTGAAGTGTACTGTATCGTAAGAAAGTTGTGCTACTCCAGTCAGCTGGACCCTGAGACACTGACCAAGCCCTGTCGCTGCCAATTAGCCCCACTCAGCCTCTCACTGCTCCTAATTCAATCCCACTGCTGAGCTCAGCCTGGAGTAAACTACTCACACACTTGACTACTTACCGCTAACCCACTATCAGGAGGTGTGTACTTTATTAAAGACAGTGCACTTTGCAACATTGATATACCATTGTCAAATGAAATGTGATTCCTTTGTAGAATTGTCATGAAGAAATGAAAGCATCCGGCTAAATCATAAAATAACAAAAATAATTCTCATAAAACTTATATCATCTTTGTCTTTAAGGTACATTATGTAAGATTGACACATCATCAATAATGATTTTATTTGGACAATTATTTGGCCTTTGTATGATGTGTAATCGGTATTTCTAAAAACCCTGAAACGTACGGTAATTTTGACATTTTTCCCACTGTAGTTCAGTGATAAGGAGCCGATTGGGAACAGTCTGATTATTCATCGTCAGCAATGTTTATGGAAAACTGACCCTGGATCTGCCATAAATGATCCAATCACATCACTGCTAATATCTCATGACACAGCCACTGGCACCACTCACAACCTCTTATAAACTCTTTGTGACTGTGTTTCGCAGCTTTCGTTTGGTTTAAGTATCAAACCAGTTCATCTGGTAAAGTTATCTTCATGTTTTTATTTGGTTTCTGGTACTAACGTGTTATAGCTGTAACCTGTTACACGTTCGGGTGGATGGTGTGCCCTGTATGCTGCCTTGAAAACATTGGCTTGTAGTTGGAGCCCATTGCAGTCAACTTTGTGAACACATGGATGTACTGTCTAGTGACTCATGGCATAGCTTTTGGCACAGATTCATATATGCTGTTAACTCAGTGTGGTCTAGAATTTAATGTACAATATTTTGGCCTGAAATATGATCACTCTGAAAGCACATAATGTAAAATGGAGAGACTGGTTGAAAGTGTACAAGCTTCGCCAGCAGTTGTTTCTTTAATAATGATAGGTTTAACCCCTTAACATCCAGTTTTTCTCCTTTTATTTTACCTTTAGTACCTTTTAGTATCTTATCTTATTTCTTTGTGTGACAGTAAATTATATAGATACAGTATATTGTATCAGTTTGTTCCAACTCATCATTGAAGATGTATATGAATGTTGAGTGCAATATTCATGCAATATTCATTCATTCTGAATGAGAGCATCAACTAAATGCACAAACAGTGACTGGATGCTGGGCTTGTTGCAGCGAAAGGTCAGAGGTCCAGTGTTTGCACAAACAACCAATATGTCCATCAATAATCATGTATCCTGTACAAGTGACCTTGAACAAAAACCCTGGCTCTCTATCTGCTCACTTGTTTTAAGCTGCTCTCAGGAAGATTGCTAGTTTAATGCCTGATGTAAATATTGCACAGTTCATTTTTTTTTACCATGAGCTCACGTTTCAATTTCTCTCTCTGCTTATCCAGCCTGTGGAGGTCATTTACAGCCGTGATAAGGAATAATATGGGCCGGAGAAACAAAAAGTAAGCTGATCTCTTGTTTTGGAGGAAGGAGGATGTGACGGAGGTAGAGGTTACAGTCTGAGTGGAATGAATGAGAGCAGCGGGACATACGGGGCTCGTGCATGTGCCTGTTCTCGTTGTGCAGCGACTGACAGCCGGTTTCAAGTGAACGGGAGGGAAACCAGAGACGAGGAGGTCAACAGACACTGGGCTCACTGGCTCAGGTTGATTGGGTCAGTGTTTCCACTCACACCTCACCATCCCTCGACAGACCGCGCTGCAGAAAAACACCCATCTGAACAAGTCAATTAATGTACAGGGTGGAAGCACTTCCAAGAAGTGAACAAGGCTGCTCCTCAGCTTGTTCCAACTATCGTTTCAGTTTACATCTTCATTTCACATAATCAAAATACAGCTAAATGACAAAATATAGACATTTTCTGCAGTGCAGTGGCAGCCTATAGGCTCCATACAGTATTTGTTTACCTCTTTGTGCCATATCCCCAAGATGCCCGGCTTAAGAAAGAAGTCGTATAGAAACTGATACCTAGACGCTGTGATGATTACGAGGGATCTTTACAGGGATGCATTCAGAGGGATTATGCAAATGTGTTTTTCACTCAGCAGCTGAGGATGATGCTACAGGATCCTGGGGAAGAAGTTACTTTAGCTGGGACAAGGAGCCCAAGGCGGCAGCAGTAAACAAAGTGAGATGTGACAGTTAGACACACTGAGAGACACCCACAGGTCATATCTGTCACTACTTACTGCCTCCTTCTCTTCTCTTCTTTAGTTTTTTTTACTTATTCTCATCTTTTCCTCACACTTAACTATAAAATTCTCTTTGCATTCCTGGAGACCGCGGGCCCTCTTAGGACAGCGCAAAAGACATACTTAAAATGACTGAGCTTGATACTTTGGGAGTTCAACAAATTGTGCATTAGTTGTGTTGTCTTGTAAACACGGTTAAAGCACAATGGGTTGCATCACTGTCCAAAGCTGAAAAAAAAACATTGTCACAAAGATGAAAGCATGGCTGTTTCTGTTAGCTCACGAAAAGGTGACATTGTTTTTGTCAGGACAGTGATGCTTTATACTTGTGATTGGTGTTGTTGGTAGTTTCTACGCTGCCCCACCCCTCCCAAATCCCAGATAAGTGTGTAAACAGATACACCCACAACCTCTACCTGAGTCTTGGCAAACAAACTAAATCAGTCAATGCAAAGGCCAAATAACACGTAGAACATTCATTATGTCATTTAATCAAAATGCCTTATGGTCATTTAAGTATTTTGTAATAATAAATAGGCTAAATAAGTAAATAATACATTCTGAAATAAATACATAAATAGATATTCAATTAAACAACATAATAAACAAATAAATAAAAGCTGAAAGAATACATTCATAAATAATTTAATGAATAAATCAATATTACTTATTAATCAGGAAATAAAAACGAAACAACAGGAGGCGGCGGTTCATCAGGATCAAAACCGCATGCCACAAGAACTGTGTCTCCCCGTCTGCAGCTGGACAACAAGGCCCGGGAGACGTTGTTTTGAGACCAATGTTTTACTCAGAAACACAGGATACGAACACACTTGAGGCAGTTAAGACTTAATTTACACTGAGTAGTTCTAAAAGTTCTCACAGGCAGACTGCAACCAAGAGCGTGGGCAAAAACACACGCATTTTTGTAACCGCGTCTGAAGGTTCACGCACGCACAATCCTCTAAAAGAAATAGTATCTCATTATATCTCAGCTGTGCCCTGCAGCAGGGTGAGTATTTAGACAGTTGTCCGGAGGAGTTTGCAGGGAGTTGCTGTATTAGATTGTGAGCAAATTAGTTTGGACCCCGAGGGCTAAGTCGATGCCAGCCTCAAGGGTTCTGTGTGTGTGTGTGTGTGTGTGTGTGTGTGGGTATGTGCTTTTGGTGCACAGCTATGCATGTCAAAGAGAGTGTGTGTGAGGGCACCAGAGGCAGAGGACATCACACATGTCCCTGTGTGCCTCTGCCAGTGTCCAAAAATAAATGGGCACTTGTGTTGATGCCCTGTTGATGAATTCATCTGGGGGTAAAGGTCAGCGATGGGTCGGCAGCGTGTAGCCTATCACGTTTGTCTGCTTATGTTCCTCCTCCTCTGCTCTCCCTCTTCCGCCTTACATTAACTTTAATACACTCGCTTCCCTCTTCACTTTTCCTCCCTTGTTGTCCTCCTCTCCCTCTCGCTCTGCATTTGCTGTGGCAGCTGTTGCTCTTTTTAATTTTAGTAGCCCTGTTGGCTGCCTGGTGATTAATTGGACAGCGGGGCTCAGGTTGTAAATAGATGTTCTATTCTCACGGTTGTTTTCCCCGGTTAGGAGACCACGCAGCTGATTAAAATACTCACTGAATATGAAGCAGCAGGTGCTGGAAAGCCCAGGGTTAACACACAGATACAGTTGTCTGTGTTTCCTCTCTCGCGTGTGTGTGTGTGTGTGTGTGTGTGTGTGTGTGTGTTCCCACTGACAGACTGGAAGCATGTGACTATAAACTGAATACAGAGACATGTGAGCAATGCACATTACTGTACTGTATTTTTGCCAGTGCCATGCTGTTACCACATATGCAGTGACCAGGAGGCCCAAGATGCTGCCTCTGAGTCATGGTCCTAAATGTGCACTGCAATTTCATCACCCATTTCAAAAAGGTCAGCTCACAAAACAACACAGGCAACTGGGTAACTGGGTGTTTCTCACCAAAACACACCTTGAGAGACAAAGTTAACATACAAAACTCCAGCCTGGGAACCAGACAGATCTGTGAGCTCATGTTTTATTTGCTCTGGCAGATACGTCTGGCCCCCCTCCCATTCAAACTGATTTCATACTTACAGGTATCTGGCCGAGCCAATCACAAGGGTTTATCTAGTATGAGGCAGGTTCAATACGATGACTGACAGAGAGGAGCGCAGGCATCTTTGTAAACCCCTAACCCTAACCAAAATGGCTATAGTAGCAGTATTAAACGGACTAGACAGTAAATTTTCTCTAAAAGAACATTAACTGCACTTTATGTTGATAAGAAATATGTGTTTGCCGAACTTCTGAACTCTTCACGCAAACATAACACCTATTTATGTATTACCTTGAAACCACTTTCAAGGATTCCTTTAATACACAACACACTACATATTTCTATCTTATACTATCACAGAATCTTCAGTTTCCTTTTAGCTCGACCAGTCAACTGTGTTCTGTAAGGCAGCAGCACAGACTGTATAAGAGAAGTGGACGGTACCACCGTGACGTCACCCATTGGTTTGTGAACGGCCATTTTGAAGCCGCGAGTTGAGCCCGTGCTGCTTACAGCCGTTGCTGCTGGCTGTTAGAGAGAATGCAGAGTTGAGGCACAGACCCGGAGGTAGTAAGCACAGGCTCAACTGAGTTCCTGCATACTAGCATATGTAGTGAAAACAACCACCGTCTAAAAAGAAGAAAACCATTTGAAAGATGAAGAATTTACGATTAGTTAGTTTGTGTAAAAGCCATAACATGCTGCTGTGATAATGAAGAGTTTCAGAGTGGTTTTAGCAGAAGGGATGTCAGGTGTCGTCCGCCTCCTCCATCCTGCATTTGTAGACACAACGCACAGCAGCCCCCCCGCTGGAGGACCCTCAGTCTGAAGTGGGGAAGACGTGACCGAGTGTGTGCATCCATGCATGGGTAAGAAACGCAGAGCGGGGAGGGAGCTGCAGTCAGAGGAGCACATAGTGGTTGCTGAAGCTACCTGAAATTACCTTTCAACAGTTAGGCGCCTGGAAATGTGGAATAGACTCTGCTGTTTACTGGATCTGCTGATGTGCCTCGACTCCTTGTCTGTGAAAGGTGTCCTGCAACTCCTCTCGCTCCTCTGAAGCAGCTAAAAACTGCTGATGATATACAATTTATCCCCTTGCCTTATGTTTTTGCATTTATGCACTTTCCCACATACATCTGTCACTCAAACGTTGACATTTCTGTCCTTTCCTCCAGTTGTTCTCTGTCTCCGCTTATCTCAACTTAGCTTTTAAAAGGCTAGTGCTCTCACTGCGGGCACACATGGCGACACAAGCATTCACTTTTAGCACTCACCTATTAATAGACGCAGCTAAGTCTACTGCCTCTCTAACGTCACTCCACTTGTCAGTAAGTCTGCGCCTTCAAAACAGCACCCGTGACACCACTAACCTATCACATGATGAAGGGGAAATATAGCCAACAATCCAAGTGGCCTGAACACCAGACCCACTGGAAAAAATAACCAGGACTCACGTAAGGGCAAAGACGCCATCACCCTGAGAGAAAGAAATATGTGCAATGACTACAAGCTCAGTGTCTCATAAGCCATATTTACATCGAAAAAGACAATGTCCTGTGATTTGTGGTAGTTGCTGACATCATCTGCGAAGCTGCTATAATAATGCTTACCATAATTTTGAGAAGACAGTGGTCTCCTGATTGAAAGACTGAAACTCATCATCTTTATTTTTAGCCTGTCAAAAAAGTGAGGCAGTGGTGGGTCCTACAAAGGAAAGCGGTGAAAGCATTTTTAGCAAAACCTTCAGCTTTTGATTCTGAAGTTACTGTAAAATCTTAAATTTTCCTTTTTTTCCTGCAGTACCAGTGAATTGTATTATCCTTTGTAAAAGTATATCATAAAACACAGACATTGAGAAGATCACCCGTCATTAAGCAACAAGTGATCTGTGCAAGCAGTGACTTTATTAGGCCTTTTTCACTGCAGATATTTTGACTAAGACAGTTACTTATAACAATAATGCTGGCTGTGTTCTCTATAAGTGTGCCAGTAGTGTGACAGTGAGACAGCATGCATAATAGCAGGATCCTGAAACTGAAGCAGCTAAATGGAATTCAGCCATCATTTATTATTTACACACGTGCTTTTCCTACTGTGACATGTCAAAATGTCTTCCTGGAAAAAAAAGCCTATTATCTGTAAGCCGTAGGCTGTAACCTTAGTCAAATGACTACATGAAACAAACAGAAATGCCATATTTCCATCATGTTTTCTATTTCATTGCGCCCTCTTCTTCTGCAATAATTTAATGGCACCCGAATAGGGTGTCTGCATATACCCCTAAAATTAAATGAGAAAATGTGTTTTATGTAAGTTTTTTTGTGTGGACCCTTCAAAGGAACAGTATGACATTTTGGGAAATACATTTATTCACTTTCTTGCTGAGAGTTACGTAAGAACATTGATACCACTCTCAAATCTGTCCGCTAACCTGAAGCTACAGCCACCCGTTTAGCTTAGCTTAGCACAAAGACTGGAGGCAGGGGGAAACAGCTAGCGCGGGCTCTGTCCACAGACAACAACATTCAATTATTAAAATATAACATCTTGATTGTTTCATCCGAAAAAAAAAAAACCCAGGGCCCGGCTAGTATCCCCCCGTTTTTCGTGTTTATGCTAAGCTACAATAATTGTCTCCTGGCTGATGTTTAATATTTAATAGACAGATGTGAGTGTGGTATCATTCTCCTCATGTAACTCTCTGAACATAACCACCGTACTGAGCAGCTTGTTTTCTGAACACCTACAGCAGCCAAAGGGGCAAAAATATAAGCTGTAATATTTTATTGATGTTAACTTGATATGCAAAGCACCTTCACACAAACACGAGCAAAGAAACACACCTGTTGAGCCGCAGGCCATAAATATGAATGCCCACGCCGCATGTGTGCGGCATGCAGGAGCGTGACGCTGCCGATGCATGTCACAGACGCCGGAGCTAATTTGGTCTTCCTCGAGTGGGTGTTGATGACAGGAACGCAATCCCAGTTACTCTGCAATCCAATGTGTGAAGACGTGTCTAAATGTATGTGTCCTCTCCAGCTCCTATTCAGCCAATATACAGCGCTTACGTTTGGCACCTACACCTAGAGAGCCCTTCTATAGGTGTGGATGGTTGTATTAGCGAATTTATGAGCGTGCAGCAGTTATTCAGGGAGGTTCCCAAAGCTCAAATGTCCCATGAAAACACAAATCCAGTCCCATTTTAATTAAGCTTTGTTTATAAGGAAAATCTTCTAATCTCATCTGTTGACATGTTGAAATAAAAATGAATTTCCCAGCACAGCAATTTAGCTTTCGCACGAACTAGGAGAAGTTGTATATTTCCACCAGGCCAGAGGGAGCAAGAGGAGGACTGGCCACCTCATGCACCAGCCTCTGTCTTCTTATATCCAATACGGCATCCCAACCGCCTGCTTTTCCATTCCAGCCTTTTGTCAACTTTATCTCCACACGCAGCAGCTGTAAAGGTCATAAATCCTGAGTGCTCTCTCACACAGTCAGAGGGCACTCATACGTACCTGACACAATACCACACACAAGACAAGAGATGCTGCAGTGAGCCTCAAACACAATGAAAAGTGACGCCTGTGAAATGCCCATAAGCCTGTACTTACTATCATAACCTATCAATCTCTGGTAATGTTGCACACCTTTCCTTCACGTGTCATTCACACAAGTGACGTATTTGTGTTTTTTTCCCCCTCTTAATTCTCATTGAAGCAGATAACACACTGACAGTGTTAATGGTGAACTAGATTGGTGAACTGGATTGACATTACCTCTGCTCTGCATCTCTGGTAAGTTAACCTGGTAACCAGACGAATGTGCGAGCTCATGTTTCATTGGCTCTGGCAGATACGTCTGGCCGGGCTAACCAATCACAAGTGTTTATATAGTATGAGGCAGGTTTAATATGATGACTGACAGAGGCGAGCGCCGTTCAGATATCTTTGTAAATATCCAATATGGCGGCTCCCGTTCCCCGGCCGGCTACGGGCTGGCTAATACGCATTTGCGTATAAGTCTGGTGATGCAAGGCAACTGGTTTCTTCCCACATCTTTTTTCTGCATTTAAGGAATATGAAATGGCTATTTACCATCAGCTAAATCCCTCCCCTAACAGCGACTAGGTATGGTGGGTCTCGGAATTTACCACATGTTGAAGCGTGGTGCATGGGGCTGTAGTAAGAGAGAGGCTCAGTATTTAAGGAAGGTGGTGTCTTTCTGTAACCTCTCCTTTAGTGTTAGCCACTCTGCTCTTTGTTGAATTTGGCTAATGTGACCGCAGATAAAGTGTGTAAGCTAAGCAGCCAAAAAGAATAATGCTGGAATTACATAACTGTCTGATCTTACATTTTTCCTTATGTGCAACAGTAAATCAAGTGTGCTTATCGGTGTAGGCAGGTTGTTCTTTTTAGTATGCAGATATAGAAGTGTAGTTTGATGGCATAAAACCATGAGGGTAGCAGCCATATTGATATGTTGATGATGTAACACACCTAAACAAACTTTCCAACACTTTCAGATTGGCTCAGTTACTGTATTCAGTTTCTAAAATGGCTTATTTCGTTAATTTCCTACATTAGAAGTAATAGAGTAAAAACACACAATGAGTTTTCACCTATAACTTTAGGTTGAAATATATCCATTATTAATAAATAGATTATGGTCCAACAGTCAAACCAGTCAAAGGATTTTTTCACAATCTGTGAATGTGTTCTCATTAATGGCTGATCTGTATTTCCATTATTTATTGACTGTTAATAAAGCCATTAGTTACACTTTATAAATCCTTCACAAGGGGTGACTTATTAGACATTACGATAAAAATTATTATGAAATTATCCTTATCTGGAAACACATGGATGACTTCAGGGCCAATCCCCTCGTCACATATTGTGAGGGGACCAATGGGCCAAATTCCAGATAAGTTGATGTTGTCCCCAGTGTATGTTGGAAGAGTGTTTCCTGCCATTAGAAGCACTGACCAGCCATGTGTTAATTGCTCTTCCTTAATCTTCAGCCACACAGCTGTTATAATGACTCTTTTTATTTATTTTCTAAAAACACACAAATAATGCTAGAAACTATCTCTGGTGAGCAGTGGAGAGATCTGTGCGCTTGCCAGCCGATAAATGAATTTGAATTTGATCGCTGGCTCATTTAGCAGAATGGGATTCTTGCTTAGCTGGGAGACAATTAGAGCCAATCAGCTATGAACACAGCCGTTCCATAAATCTTATTTTCAGGCTGTGCTGCGCAGAGTCCCATGGCTCATTCCAGCCTTACCTCAAACAAAACAAGACAACCCCCCCAACCCCTTTCCCTAAAAGGAACTGAGAGTATTGATTTTGCTGTGCAATAATTATAGCTTATATTAACAGTGGCTGCAAAACAGAGCAGTCTCCTCTACAAGTAATTTTACCTGAAGGACATACAGTATGTGTGTGTGTGTGTGTGTTGTTTTCCCTAAATATAAGAGGACGGACCTATTTGATGTGCAGTGAATTGATTTGAAGCAGCTGGGCAGATGTTATCAATAACCAGTTCAACTTTTGCTGAATCGCCTGATGTCTTCCTCCAAGGTGTAGAAAAACTACCAATCCCTGATCAGTGGACCTCAGAGACCTACTGGTGACGTCAGGCTTTAGTATCTCTCTAATGTAGGCAAGTCCCTGATCCTGCATAGCTCTAAAAAAACGATCACAAGAATCAAGAAGGTAGATTCACGAGAAGTCAATCAGTCATGTGAGAACTTTCCCACAACCTGCAGCAGCATTCTGGACCACTTGTAAGCAACCCAGGGGTGTCTTTCTAATGCAGGTGAAAAAGGTCTGATTGGTCTCACTGTCTAGACCAGTGGTTCCCATCCTGGGGGTCGGGATGCCCAAGTGGTCTCAGGGTGAATCTGAGAGACCATGAGATGATTAACAGAAAGGGAAGGCAGAAGAAATATGTTTCCGCTATGCAAAATGATCTTCACTTTTTCATAAATTTTTAAGGGGTCACAAGCCAAAAATGTTGGGAACGACTGGCCTAGATGGGATGAAATACAAGCATGAAGCATGACACTTTCCATCATCTTAGAGACCAAGCCGACTGGAGCATTAATAAGAACATTTTTATCAATTTTAGGAAATCAAATGCAATCCTGTTTTTAGCAGGGGTCAGGCAGTTATGTAAAACAGAAAATATTGTGGCATTATGATGCTAAATTCAGATGTATAAATGTAATGTAATGTATATATGTTCCTTAAAATACTTCTGGGGAAGTACAAGGCACAACACAAGACAGAGTTTCAAATGAGAGGGCACACTATCAACTGCAGCTGAAAAACTTAGATGCACAATACAAGGCAAAGAGCCTAAGAGTCTTTGAGCTAAAAGCTAGCATCAGCATGCTAACATGCTCACAATGACAATCCTGATGTTTAATGAATGCCAGGAATGCCATTAGTTTTGTATGTATTTGGACATCAACCAAAGTATTGGACGAACCAAAATATTGGCCCATGATGGAGCTGAAGGAAAAGTCAAGGGATCATTCAAGCCATTAGGATTCATCCTCTGGGAACCATGAGTGTCTGAACCAAATACTATGGCAATCCATCCAGTAGTGGAGGACATATTATAGTCTGGACCAAAGTGGTGGAGTTACCAGCATACCGACACACATTGCCATCCATAGGGCAGACAGACCAAGTGAGAGATGAATAGATATAATGAGGAAAAGGAAAATAGAAAATCTTCCGTTTTTTTTAATGTTTGTCTGTAGCACTGAGGGCCTGTACCTCAGCACAGGAAGGATCTGGCTCGGGAGGAATATTTGGATTCAGCTCCAGTCCTCGTCCTCTGTTTTCTATTCTGTCTGTGTGAAGCCGGGAGAGCAGGAGGGATAGACTGTTCTCTGTATCAGCACTCCAGGGGCTGCATGGCAGGCAGACGCAAGTTGCCAACAGTTTCTCCATCGCATGGAAAGCTTCTCCTCTGTATGTGCACATTCAAAACAGCCTGATAATTGAGAATGTATATCAGCTTTGCTGTGCTTTTAGTGAAAGTGCATGCTGGTGCAATATTTCAAAGTGACACAGCATCTGAGAGCCTGTGGCATCACAGCAGAGGGAGAGGCAAGCTCCCTTATGGGAAACATATGTTTCAATGCGCCACAGCTAACCTTGGCTAGTCAGGGGAGCTGTTTGTTTTGGGCTATCTTCTCAGTGTGTGTGTGTGGGGGGTGTGTGTGTGTGTGTGTTAGGAGGAGGTACATCATCCCTCCACTTGAGCAGCAAGCTGCCCTTGGGTTACTGCAGTATTTCTCTCTCACTCTCTCTGGCCCTTTATTACTCTCTCTCTCACAATCTTCCGGCTAATTGTATCAGAAATAACACACACACACACACACACACACCCTCTCAGGGCAGATGTGCAGGCTTGAATGACCCGTTGTTTCTGAGCTGTTGCTAAAAAAAGCAGCTCTCCCCGCTCCGAGTTGATGGAATTGCATAATGAGCGTGATGTCAGCATTGTTCTTCCCACGGTAACAAGTGACGCTGACGGGCAACGGAGGCGAGGAGCGGCGGGGCGATGGAGGCAGACGCAGAGGAGAGGAAAAGCAGAGAGCGGCAACAACATAAAGGAGAGAAAGTCAAAGCTGCAGCGAGTGAGATTTTTTTTTTTTTTTCATGTCACAACACACTCATCAGCTTAAATCGCAAAGTGACACTGCAACAGAGGGGAGCATCCCGTTAACACACACTGCGCTGCTGCACGTTCTGTTTACTGTTTAATTACACTCTGCTGCTGGGTCTGGACACTTTTCTTCCCGCAGAAAATGACGGCTGAGAATGAAACAGGAAATATATCTTAACAACAACCGTGAGTGTCACTGGCCGAGCATAAACACGAGTGCGCGGTTTGCAGTTCACTGCGGTGGTAGAGGAAGTATTCAAACCCTGTATTGAATAAAGCAAAAAAGACCACAGTGTAAAAAAAGTCAAAGTTAACCATTCAAAATGTTGCATTTACTTTGAAGGATCTTTTAAACCTTTGTATGGGTCAAGCTCCTCAGTCACAGATCTGGCCGTGACTTTTGGGTGGTTTGAGCAGTAACGATATGTCGTATTTTATAGACTCCTCACAGGTTTTCTAAGTGAAATCTGAATCTCCAAAGTAACTGCAACTTATCATGGCTGTCGTGAATGTCCTGCAGGAAAAAAAAGCACAATATTTGCCCTTGAAATGTAGTGGAGTCGAAAGTATAAAGTGGTACACAGCAAAATTACTCGAGCACTGAAGTGCTGATGTCACACTGCAGGATTTCGTGATCAGAGAGTCACCTAGTTCAGCTTTAAATCAAGACAAGAGTGAAAAGGTGGAGATTTATATACAAGCAGCACTCGTGGCTTCTGTGTGTGCGAACATGGCGGGCTGTACCACTTTCACAGCTGAATGATGGTGTTGATTTTCTGCTTTGCCAGATTCATTTGCGGTCACGGCGCTTCGTTATCCACTGTTAGCTGAGCTCATCTGCACTCATTAATCTCAAATGGCTGCTCACTTGCCCGGCTTTCCCCCGCTGCAGCAGCGCAGTTGTCTATAAACACATGTCCCCCTGGTCTGTTTCTCATTCTCCCCCTCTGTTACTAGGGAACACCGGTCTGTGTCTGCATACTTTGACCAGCGGGGTTGCTTTCTTATGTTTAAACCTAAATGTCAGTCTCTTCTTCTCTGGTTCCCACGTTTATCCTGTCGTGTCACAAAGACTTCTGATCCTCCTGATCTTTTCTGAAGCTACCTCCAGGTTTTATATTTATTATAGCTATACAATTTTAAAGCTGCATCATTTATTCATTTGGTACTTGGGAACAGTAGCACAAGCTGAAAGCAACATTTTAATAATGACATATGCTTGCACGATCAGTTCAACAAAAAGGCTCAGTCTAATTCTGTAACAGTTGAAGACCATGCAGGGTTATTTCCATAGAACAGTCAATACACTGCGGCAGTTACATATAAAAGAAGAGCAATGACACACATTTACACACCAGAGAAAAACATTACAAGCGAATATAAAAAAAAAATGTAGGCCAGTTGAAGGCCTATCTGTCCACCTCCCACTCAAGTCACACCTGCTGTTTAAACCACATACACTGTAAAAAGCCTATCATGACTGTACAGCCCATAGTTGATGCTTATGCTTTGTTCCATTGACAGCCAGTATGAAATATAGCCAACATTACGTTGACAGAAAACAACAATAATCAATTCCTAAAGGATTTTTTCCATTTTTCTAATGGATGTGCCTTCAGAAAGGCCTATTATTTTCTGAACGAGGTTCAGTTACGCGACGTGTAACTGTAACTGTGCCTTGAGAGTTGCAGTGGGAGGAAGTCTGACTGGTTGTATTAGAGTTTCCAATTGGACTGGACTTCCCTATTTCTCCAAAAGACACACAGCTTCTCTTTCATTAGGCATTTTAGGAAGAAAAAAATAGTTTGGTCTGATCCTTGGGAAATAAACTGAAAATGTTTCACAGACCGCCACATGTGCAAAAAGAGACAAAAGTTAGTAGTATTACAAAGTTCCATTCTTGATGTCAGAATATAAAGACTTTCTGTTCCACTGAAGTCCACATACCCACCTACAGTTAGTGCTGCAGGGTAACTTTATTTCTCTGCCTTGGCCTTTTACTTGATGAAGTGATAAGTGCAGCAGTAATGAAATCACGGTGCAGTAAAAGTCACAGTGCAGTGCAGATCACCATGTGTTGGTACAGTAACTGCCTCTCAAGGCAACCTTCGTATCTGAGTAAACAGGTTTAGAAATGATAAACAGGTCTTTAAGCAAAAAGTAATGTATTCCCTCACACGGCTCTTCTGAGACCTCATACAATTGCCCCGCTGCGAGAGAGATCAAGGGTGGCAACATCAGTGTATTTTGGTCACATTAAAAAGGAGCGAGCATGCTGATTTGGAGAAATAGCCGTCTAATTACCGTGTAGGATTGGAGAAATAATGAGTGTAAGCGCTGTAACGCAGCAGGAGGGGGAAGTAGATGCAGAGGCCTCTATTGTTCAGAGCTGTGGAGAGTCTCAGATAACTAACAGTCTAATAAGCTGGAAAAGGTGTTTAAAATGAAACGCTGGAATGTATTTTCTTCCACTGCGCCTCCTTCCTCAACTTAATATCCCCTTTTCTGTTTCATGTGGCGACAGAAAGCCTAAAAAAAAAAACAGGCCATGATTTGGTGTTACAGATTATTGGGCTGTTGTTAACTTAAAATCCCCCTTGTGGTGCAATCAGCGTAATCCTTTTTATTGCTTCCAATCAAGCCAGACAGCAGGCCCATATTGGGACCTGGCACCGGCAAAGTGTTGCACGGCTGCAGCTGGAATCCAGCCTTAAAGCGTCGTGATGGATCGTGTAAATTCTCCGTTACTTGAAGGACTGGAAACAGCAGGGGAGAGCACCGCTGTGCAAATAACCAGTGTCCCCCCGGCTCTGACGTGTGCGCATTGACGTTGCACAGTTTACACGGTATGCACAGCAGGAATTTTTCCTAGTTGTGAATGTAATCATGACCCATACACACACACACACACACACACACACAATGTGTTCCGCCTCTTCCTCTGCATGCCTATTTTCACTCTTTAATGTTTAGCTGAACCCTAGAGATAAGTCCAAATATAGCAGAGGAGGGAGAGGGGGACGAGTGAGTCATCAGGATGAACTGAACGTGTGTGTGTGTGTGGTGTGTGTGAGAGTTTCCATGTTCAGTAGAAACACAGGTGAGTAAAAATCAGAACGTTCGATGTGTGAATCAACAAGCACTGCCATACAAGTTTACACAAGTAATAAAATCTCACCTATATCCTTTAAATTGTTATTGAGTTACTTAACATGTTGTATGGTACTACATTTAGTTTAGCTGATATATTCTATTATTGGATTGTTAATACTAAAGCATCGATGCATAAGAAGCATTTTACTGATGTAGTTGTTTGAGGTGAAGTTAGTTTTATAGGCTCGGACATCCTGTTCCTCAGACAGCTGCAGACTTGTACCGGTCACACTGATGTGCAAATGGTTCCATTCATAGTAGAATTGAGGGTCCGTTTCGGTCTGGCGTTCCCGATCTTCACTCCATTCCAGTTGGTGGCAGTAATGCACCATTATATAGTTTGCCAACTGCCATTAAAATCAAAAAGCATTACGCATTTCGATCTCTCCCAAGCGTTTGCATGTTTTCCCGCCAGGAGTTCAACGCCATTAGGCCGTCTTTGTATTCTTTCAAAGACAAATGATATAAATGTGGGTAAAGGCAGATCTCCTCGCTCAATCTCTCTTTCAAACAAGCGTCCATTTTGTTATCTGGAACATGTGCAGTCGGCGCGCTTGGAATGTGTCTGCCCCGTCACAGATGTCCTCATTGGGGTCCAGAAAGTATGAATCCCACTTCAGTTTGAACAATGTGCAAATCTTTTGATAAGGGGCCTCGAGATTTCCCTGTAGATGTTGTCTGTTGCTTTGGTAGAATGTAGTTCAGTGTACACAGTGAAAACCAGGACATTGTTTCTGGAAAGACATTTTTCTGTTGAATTTTCATTTTTTCAAAGCTTTGAGCACCACAAAAAAAATTCCATTGACCTCCAGTGTATTGGGTTGGAGGAAAATATGTCAAAACCTGACAAAAGCATCTGCATGGCATCATTTAGCAAAGTGAGAAAATGTGTTTTCTCTAATTTGCGACCCCGTAAGGTCTGAGCAGATCACATGCGATGGTGATCAGGAATAGCATTATTCAACCTCCAAACACGCGCAGACACACACAAGAACATCATGTACTGAACCCTGTATGATTACCGAGCCATTAGCATCAGCTGTAGTGCAGCTGGAATGAATGCACGGGAGAATTACATACAGAGCCAGAAGACTTGTGAACAAGAGCTTGGCCCGAGGTTAGCTTGATAGAAAGAAAAGGGAAAAAAACATAAGAGACTCATATTGGCAGCTTCCCTGGAGACGAACCTTAAAACCTTGAGAAGGCAAGATGAGAAACATGAAAAGGCAGTGACTCATCTCATCCTGCTTTAACACTGTCTGCATCTGTATTCATGCAGAGCAGCCGTCCTGAGTGAGTCTGGCGGATCCACTATGCCGCTCCTCGGTGAGTTCACGCAGATCCGTCGCTGCCGAGGCTTTCCCAGTCAAGTGGATGTGCTGCGTCACCGCAAATCTCTAATGGAGCAGAGTGTGTGTGTGTTTTTTTTTAAAGACAGACTCATTTAAGTTTCATCAGGCTGCTCCTGAGGGGCCAAGGAGGAGTCAACTCGGGCCGGCGGAGAGGAGAGGAGAGGAGCTGCCGTGGCACCGGCTCAGGCCGTGGCCGACGACCAAGTCTAACAGAGTGGAGCCTCGTTTCATCTAGCGTCCATCTGCACTCCTCTTCATCACATTAGTGCCAGTGTAGAGAGAGTTTTTAGTGCTGTGTTGCCCTTACTCCTGCAGAAAGGCAACAATCTCACAGCAGGGCTGGAGGAGCCGCCTCGGGGGGCAATGGTGCAATAGTGACCAGTGGGCCCTTAATTATCCACCCCACCCGCCCTTCCCCCAGTGGGTTCCAAAGTTTGTCTGGTTATACACTCAGCTGAGAATTTATTTGGTACACCTAGCTAAAATAAATGCAGTTTAATACAACAATCCTGCAATAAATCCTCCTTCGTGAAGGATATAATGTTTCTATTTTTGTTGAAACTGTTTTAGAGATGAGTTGATTCCACTGTATGTTTCTATTATTTTGTCCACCCCGTTTATATCAATAGGCTGATAACCCAAACAATCTTCCATATGCAGCGCCTCTTAAGGTGACATTTAGAAGATGTTTGTCCATAAATGGGGCAAAACATTTACGGTGCACTAATATTTGTTTACATTTCAGTACGATTGTCCCTTTAACAGGCAGGATTAAAGGAATATTTCCCACAGTGCTTAATCTGTTGCATTACCTTCAAATTAAAGCTTGTGGTGTTTATGATGAATTAACTTCAGAAATACTTGGGATCTTCTTGGATTTTTTTCCTGATTATAGTTTACATGAGATAAACAGTTACATATCTGTGTGTGTGTGTGTATGTGTGTGTGTGTCTATCTCTAAGTTTGTGAGGCTTAACAGATTGTTTTCTGTGTTGAAGCTGTTATTTGTGTCAATATGTCTCAGCAATTCCGAACAAATTTGAGCGTGGGAGTGTTGGTGTGCTGGCCCGTGGGTGCTGCTGAGTGTGTGTGTGTGTGTGTGTGTGTGTGTGTGTGTGTGTGTGCGCGCTGACTGCTGAGTGTGTGAGAGAGGGAACGAGAGAGAGAAACGAGAGAGTGAACACGATGTACCCAGGCACAGGTTTCCTGGGCCACATCCAACTGTAGGAGTCTGTTTGCAGCTATGTACTTTGGGGACACCTCCAATCACGCCCCACATTCTGTCCTCGCCCTAACCTGATCCACCCCTGTGACCTCACTTTACCCCGAGCCCCCGACACGTACCGCCACTGATACCCTGCCCCCTCCCCCCCGATGCCCTTGACTTCTTGTCGTGTCCCACTATCTGCTCACTCCTCCCCTCTCCTTCCTCCTCTCCCCCTGCCCTCTAAACCTGACCTGAGTCCTTTCATGGTTTTTTCCGCAGTGCCCTAATGGTCTCTCTACAACCCCCCCCCCCCCCCTTGTCTTTCGTCCCTTCCCACCTTTCGCTTACAGGAGTAGAGGGTTAAGTCATGTGAGGTGATTGCTGCCTCCTGTGCCAAGCCTGCAGGCTGGCGCCAGTGGCATGAAGACAAAACAAAACCCAACACACACACACACACACACACACACACACACACACAGACACACACACACTTTTAAGTGCTATTCCAACACGTGCGCTGAGAATTTAAAGTGGTAATCCTTGAGATCCTCTTGTTTTTAGTTTGGCAACACGTCTGGTGCCAATGACGCTGGTCATTACGGTGGTGTTTTGGCTCTGTGGCCCAGACCTTTCTGTTAACAAAGTTTCTAACTACAGTTCTTCTTCTATTCATTCAAAAAAAAAAAACACTCATCTGTGCCAGGGTATTTTTCCCAGGAAAGACCAGTGGCTCTGGTGTGGCACTGTCAGCCTCGCTGCCAATTTGTCCGAGTGGTCTAACGAGGTACTACAGCAAATAAATCCACTGTGGCTTTGAAAGCATTTTTTCTCCATGGACAAGCATTTGGAGCCACATTATAAAAGACATCTGTAAAACTGCCGACAGGCCACTTCACATGCCACACAATGTCAATTATTGGTCTTATTAACGTTTGAATCATGAATACTCAGAACCTTGAAAGGCATGGCACAGTTTAGGTAAAAGGGTTGTTAAAAAAACTTTTTTGGCAACAATTTTGCCATATCATGACACCAGGTGTTTGGGATTGTGGGTAAGCCTAGCATGGTTCCATACCTGTGAAATACTGCCCATGTCTCAGATTTGTTTAGTAATTCATGTACTGTAGGTCTGGTGTTGGGCCCATTGACACCTTTTTCCCCCATTTAGAGAAACAATCGACCAATCAGAGCTTAGCAGGCGGGATGAAGAATGGGGACATCATCTTCCTATAGCTACATTAATGAAGAATAGCAACAGAAAGATGGCGACAAGCGCGGATGAGTTCAACACAGCTGTACATATTTTTGCAAGTCGTCTTACGGAAACAACAACCCTTATAGTGACAAATCCTTAATCAACTTGACAAACGTTAAGATAACTGTTCCTAGCGGCGGCTACTGCAGCGTCTGTGTCAACTGAAGATGACGTCAGTTGGACGGATCAGTCACTATTGATTGGTTTCATGCTGAAGTAATGACCAAAGTGGCCCAATGTATGACCGGTGAACGTGGTACCCTGGAGTCCTGGCACACTATTTTGTTATTTTACTCAGTAAAAGAAAGTGGCAAAACTTCACCTCAAGCAAAATAAAAATGATGTTGCTGAGCTGAGAAAGAAACAGGTGTCAGTATTTTGGAACAAGCAAGGCAAAGTGAGACAGACCACTCTCCACAAGTGTCAAGAAAATCAAACTTGATTAAAGAAAATTCTAGCGTCAAGAAAGAGGGTTTGTGTTGGAGACAAATTAAATAGCTTCAAGTTAAACTGACCGGACCAGATCAAATGACTTGTTAAAATGAATTTCGTTTTCTCCGGGATAACAAGCTGCCAGATCAGGGTGGAGGGAGGCAGGTCCGACAAGATAAAGCAACACTGATACAGAGAGAGGAATGGGTAGAAGGAGTGAGAGAGGAAGATGAACCAGGGAATGAGGGAACGCGACAGGATGAGCGAGGGAAATCTGGGTTTAAGAGCTTTGCTCCGCTTTAACATGAGCAAATTATTCAGAGCCTGCAAACAATGGAGCCAAGAGAGGGAGAGGACTCAGCTGAGATCAACACCATGTAGGAATTAATGAAGTTCTCAGCTAACATGCAGCAGAGAGATTTTATAGTCTGGAGGCTGGAGACACTCTCCTAATTGTGTTTTGATAAAACAGAAATGTCTCATACTTCATTTTCCAATTAAAACTGCTGCACTTTTTAAGACAGACAGATTTTTGTCTGTTTTGGCGACTTGTCATTCAATTAATAAAATTTGAGTAAACACTTTTGTTTGCAGAGACCCCCATTTACGTAATTTTGTTCTGAGTGACTATTGTTATTCTGTTTAGATTTTATAACGACAACCTGATTAAGGTCGACCAGACCGAAACGTCGTGAATAAATATTCCAGCAATATGTGAGACAGTGTGCAACTGTGCCAAAATATGTCATCATCATGAACAGTGCCTAAATTATCATGAGCAATAGCACCAACAGTGGTGAAATAAGTACTCAAAACCTTTACTTAATAAAAATAGAATTGCCACAAAATAAAAAATACTCCATTACAAGTAAACATCCTGCATCCAAATTGTAACTTAAAGCTGCACACACCAATACTTTTTCATCCACAATGGATCAAATGACTGTGTGTAATGTAAAAGGGGTCTTCTGGAGGGACAAACCCACAGAAAATGATCACCCGACTCTGCAGTTCTGGATCCAGGCTAGGCTTACCCACAATCCCAAACACCTGATGTACGGTAGGTCTATGGATATATTAAGGGGAACTGGATATGATATGGCAAAATGGTTGCCAAAAAAGTTTTCCTTTTACCTAAACTGTGCCATGCCTTAGTATAGTAAACTTCATTTCCAGCTGCAGCAGACAGATGTTTTAAACACAAAGAAAAACAGCTCTGATAAACCCACTGTAGCTGCCTGAGCAGCACCAAACAGCAGACTGACACAGTGAGCAACCAGCTGGTGAACACAGTGGAGCATTTAGCAGCTAAATCAGATCATTTTCCCAGGAGTTAGGGAGCTAATAAGAATGTTTGGATTTATATTCATCAGGTGGACAGAACCGTGACTGATAATGTTGCTTTGTGTCTGCTGGTTGTGTAAATAATTAACTGTTTGAAAACCCTTTCATCACATGTATATATATTTTATATGAGGTAATGGCATGTCAACATTGTCACTGTCAACAACAACAAAAAACAAACCAATATGTGCAGCTTTAAGTGGAGGTACAGAAGTTATATTAAAGTACCCAAAGTAGGGCCACAACTAACAATTATTTCAAATCAGTTTTTAGATAGACTGATTTATCGTTTAGTTTATTAAAAGTGGGATAAAAAATGAAAAATGCGCATTTTCGGCAGCCCTAGGTGACATCTTTAAATATTTACAAAATTCAGATACTTAATTTACACTGATAGAAAACAGAGAGGGAGCAAATTGTCAGCTAGGAACAGCTAGGAACAATCAATTTTTCTTGATAAATGACTTAAATGTTTCATTCATTAATAGAAGAGTCGGCTGTGTATCAACTAATAGATCAGTCGACTAATCATTTCAACACTAACTTGAAGTATTAAAAGCAAAGTACTTGTTATGCATTATATTTATGTTTTCATATACTGTAATGTTATTATGTATACTGTGCTATTGTCTCATTGTTACTGAGGCCTTAACAAGCTGATCAAGTGTGATCGCATGTTTTACATACAAAACGTATCATCACATTTTAGCTGATCAAATGTTTTGTATGTACAATCTTAACCTCCCAGGTATCTACCATGTAAAGCTGTAAAATACTGTGTTGGAGTAGCAAGAAAGTTCTACAGTACAAGAACAGTACTTGAGTAGATGTACTTTCCACCACTAACAACCAATATAAACAATTATTTTAGCTTCAAATGAGCATTAATTAGGATCCTGCTGTCCTCACACAACCTCTCCTTTATGCAATTAGCAGCACCAACTTGCATCAGGAAATTATGTCACAGATTTAGATGCAGGTGGATCAACTCCGCTGGGCCGAAAATAGATGTTTTGTTTGTGTTTAGTGGAGTTTACCCTCCACACGGCTCTAATCTCAAGCTAAATCCGGCTTCTCCCTTATGACTCCGATGTTTACACTGCTCTTTTTGCTGGTAACCACGAGTGTGTAACATGCCTGAGTGTGTTACATCCCTGATAGATCGCGTATTGATCTTTCTCTCTCTCTCACACATACACACACACACATACACACACACACACACTCTGTGCCTTTCTGGTGCCAGCACCCTGATTAAACTTCTAAAGCAGATTGCATAATGCATACAACAGAAACGGGGCAGTGGAGATTTAGAACAGCAGCCTCTCTCCCTCTCTCTCTGTCCCCCCCCTCTGATGAAGGGATTGCATAAGGCTGGAGAAGAGATGGATTCAGGTCATGGTGGCTGTGGGAGCCAGTGTGAGTGATTAGACCGGACACACTCAGGCAGCTCTTGCTCGCTCCCTGTCTGGAGAGGAGGGATGGAGGGAAGTGAAGGAGAGGCAGACGGAGCGGAGACCGGCCATCCAGCCTGTCAGCCCATTCCACTTGACTGCTGTCCTATTCCTGACCGGCCTGTGTGCTGTTCCAAAAATAAAACACTACGACGGAGTGGGCGAGCACTTGCATATGCAGTAACAACCCCCCCCCCCCCCCCCCCCCCCCCCCTCGAAAACACACATATACAGCCTTACTTCTACATATAGAACAAAGATGTCTTGTAATATTTTTGTCACTAAGCAGCTTTTCTCAGGGGTGATGACTGAAAGCTCATCAATAAAAAAACTCAGTCAACAAATGTCCATCCAACGGGCGCATCTGAGAGTTCCAGCCTTCCCACAGTTTTACACCATGAGTTGGCCTTTTTTAGAGTCCTTTGGTTTTATTTGAACTTATTGAATATTTTGTTCACATAAATTCAAACCATTTGTTTCAGTCTGGTTGGACTGTACCATCTAATAACATTATGGTACACTATGAATATCCATATTGATACTGGAATGTTTTTAACCTTTTCAACAAGTTTTCAAAGTTTTCTAGATATATAAGACTGAAAAACAAATCTTTTTATACCTTTCAGTAATCAAGCACGTTTTCTGCTCTGATTTAAATGTTTTATGTGAAAAGCACTCCGCCGTTGTGTAATCTTTGCTTATGGTTACTGCCCTGAGGATTTCCATACCGCACAATCAGCATAAGATCTCATTAGGCATGAAAGAAATTAAATATTTAGTCAGTCAAGGACAGGAAAGTGTCACTGGGTTATCTCGTCACCACATGACGTGAAAATAAATGAAGGGACGCTGCACTTTCTCCCTTTATTTTCCACCAGTCAGTCACTGTTTTGCACCGAGCAGTAGCACTTGCTGAGTGTGCATTGTGTGTGTGTGTCTGTGCGTGTGTGTGTGTGTGTGTGTGTGCTTATATGTTGTCATTACATAAGGACAGCAGTAGCAGAGGAGCGGAAGTGACCGCAGGCTCAGTAACTGGTTTACAGCGTGAGGTTGTAAAAGGGTAATCTAGCAGCTGGATGGGAAACAGAAGCCCGCCCTCCATTTGAATAGCTCCCTTTGGTGTCTTCACTACATGGTCAATTATCTGGGCCTTCGATAGAACCAGAGGACAGTAAAACCCGAGCAGCACCACAACTACTTTTCCCCAGCGAGTTCCTGCATTGCGGGTAATGAGGTTCTGACAACGGACCACTGGGCTCTGAACGCTCCACGAGTCTATAAGAAAATAAATGAACATATAGGAAGTTATGGGAAATTATTCTGTGTCACTGTGCTTCAGTGTGGACGATAGACACATTACGTGAGCTTGTGCTGCCCTCTAGTGGAACTGAAGCTTTACTACGTCAGTTGATCACGTGGTACCATGAAGCCCCACAGGGATTTCATTCATTTCATTATTTCTTTTTTTTTTCATGCAATTTATGTAGAAATTAACTTGCATATTAGAATGAGGGCAGATGTGAGATCACCTATATGTCATTAGAGTCATGAAGTGGACATCATCCTATTACATATTTGTATTAAACAAGATCTACCCAGTCTCGTGTTGCCTTCAGGTTCAAGGCTTTATTCATTGTATTTTGGGAACAGGCTGATTGGCTGTAACGCCAAACATGTCAGCAGACGATTGCTGCCTCGAGTTTGTGGGCCGTAAAACAAAAAACAATTAACTAAAAGAGTCTGTGATAATTCATACACATTCATATACAGTAATTTTATCTATGGCTTTTATAAAAATATTGATTAGCTGCTCTGTTTTCTTCTAAAATGGACCCTGGACCAAAATTTTGTTTTTCAAGCTGATTACTTGTTTTATAGTTCTGCACTGGTTAGTGAAGAGAAAAGTTTATATTAGGTATATATTCAACATTTGAATCAATAAATAAAATGCATAAAAGCTAAAGTAACTAATATTATATTGCAAACATTAAATGATACTCAATACTAAGATATTTATCATATTACTGAGGTACTAGAGAATAGGTAACGATAAAACACCTAATCAGATATTTCCTATATTCCCAGTTGTAGTGGATTTTTGGGAATGCAGCGTTAGCAGGCATCACCAGCCTTGATTAGATGCCTTCTTTGACTTTAGCTGACACGCTTACTTAACATTTCTAACCACTTATCAAAGAGTCTGTGTTGTTTGGATTGTGTTGAATACACGTAGCAGCCCACACAGCTGTTGTAGACAAGCAGTGGACACCAGAGGATGCTGTGGCTCACACAACCTCTTCAGATACAGAAGCATGTTACATGGGCCGCAGGAACAGGGCAAATACACTGTTCTCCACTCATCAGATCAGGTTTATTGTGTTAAATACAAGCTAACTATCCCCAAAATGTTGAAATGGGAAAGAAGCCGGCAGCTTAAATGTACCTAATTAATGAATTTCCACTTTGTGGAAACCAGGCATTAGGTTTGATTCGTAGGTATACTGTATGCAATTCATGTTTTGCCAACTTTCACTATGTGCTGACCCTGAATCAGTCGAAAACATGAAAGTGACCCAACACTTTAGTGTGAAGTTAAGAAATGTAGTTTAGTATTGAGTCTTGAGAATGTCAATTATGATAATGAGATGATCCATGAAACAAAAGTAAAACTAAGCATACTGGCAGATTTGTTTCCTTCTTGTTTAAAGAAAAATAAGAGTCAATGCTAAATGAATGACTTGATTCATGCTTTCATATGAATTTATCGTTTCCTTGCTTTCACTCAATAACGCACTGATTGCCTTTTCAGAGAAATAACATCAGAGAGTCTGTCACTACTGTCAAATGAGCCTTGCTCAGGGCCACCCTTGACTGTGATTCCGCATTTCTCAATCATTTCCCCATCCAGAGCAGAGGACCTGAACCTCCCAGCCTCAGAGCAGCTACCACCTACCAGCTTCAAACCTTTCAGCCGCTGCTGCCCCAGGATGATGTACAGCCATGGGATCCTGTTCATCTCCAGTCAATGCGTGTGAGTGGCTACTGTATCTTTTCAATAGACGTTCCAAATGATATGGCCATAACAGATGCAGGTCATGAATCAAAGGTCTTAAACCACCCGGCTAGCTGATCTGTTCAGCAGGTGGTACTGTCCCATCTCCTCTGGCTACACAACAAGGAGGCCCCTCATAGACATACACACAGAGTCTAACTGGCTCTGCTGTCCCGGTGTCTGCTGTCTGCTGTGTCCTTTCTACCTGGTGCCGGTCTACATCTGAGCCTCCCATGGACCACACTGACTATTCCTGCCTTATGTGAACTGAGCCTGTGAACGCAATGACCCCATCAAATCAACAAAGCCTGAGAGGAAGGAGGGGGAAAAAATATGTGAGCGAAAATTCTGCACAGCATATCAAAGCATAACTCTTGTACCCTTTTATTTGGCCCAACTCAAATTAGAAAAGCATAAAAGCGCTTGAAAAATAAGGATCACACATGTTTTGAATATGCCGAAATTTAATTGATAATAAATTGTGCTTTTGTAGACCCCAGACTACGCATTGAAGTGGTTAAAGGTGTTTTTTTAATGGACATAGGCTGGAAAATCAGAGAAGAAAAATAATTCACCGCATTTGAGGTTGTTTTGAGGGGTTTTAGTTTGATAGTTGAACTAGTTCCCTATAATGTAGCTTGGATTGCAACCCAAGCTCAGCTTAGTGGTACATGCGCGCATTAAACCTTTGTTGCATCTCTCATTTCCTGGTGTCCCTATCTGATAAAGGCAAAAAATGCCCAGAAAAAAATGACTGATGATACGTTATGACCTTTGTGTGGACATGAGTTGTGATCAGTTTAGCCAACAAGATTAGATAGGGTCATTCTGAATGACTTTTAGAGGCCTGACGAGGTAATGTATCCATTACTTCACAGAAAAAGTCAAACTTAGAGAAAAAATAAACATTCCTCTATTATTCTATTGAAATTGTATTACATCATACTGTAAATAAATGCAGATAATTTCTATTACCCCATCTCACTCACTTGCCTCTTCACCCATACACATGGGCAAGAAATACCCAAAAATTAACATGATATGTGAATATGTGTAAACTATGGAAGTCCATTTCTGCCAAGAAAAAAAAAAAAGCACGCATGAAAAATTAAATGTATTCAAGGTAAATCAAAATTATAAGATAGCAAGTCAAATTTATGCTAAATTTGGTACTAAATTATGAGGTAGTCTCAGGTTGGTATAAATGTGATGTCATTAATCTCATACATACATATATATATATATATATATATGTGTAAATTCAAACATACATATAAATGTATAAACCAAAAAATTAAATTGTAAGCAAATCATGTTGGGACCCCTTTGACCCTTATCTTGGGACCCTTTGGGGTGTCCCAAACCTGAGGTTGAGAATGTGTGCAGTAGCAGTCTATGGCTAAATTCTAGACCGATTACAAGTGTTCGGAAAAATAAGTGTGTGATTTTGAAATGACTAAACTTCTTCTTACTGTGTTCTTGAAAAGTGATAAAATGGCTGGCAAACAAAAGAGCTGTTTGTAGGTTTGTGTTGTTGATATGAACTTCATTTATATTGCTTTCTAATGTGATCCAAGGTGCTGGAGATATAATATTTCTCTGCTCCGGAGCCTCAACAGCTGCTGAAGTGCAGGTCTGAGCTCCCTGGTGGTTTTGCAAGTAAAGGAACACCGTACATGGGCTGATCTCCCGCCTCCCTCGCCACTCTGGATGGGAGAAACAGAATCTCATCTGGGAAGTAGAACACCCTCGTCGAAGCCCACCAAGGCCTGTTCCTGAAACCCAGAGACGCCTGCTGGCACGGCATGAAACACATAACTCTTGTATGGGAGTGGATCTGAGGTTTACAGCTTGGGCTCCTTACCCAATTAGACTGGATCATGGAGGCAAAGCAAAATAGGGCGAAGTTTTTACAATGCCACAGGGGTCTTTAGAATGGATGGGTTCTGTTTGGAGGTTTTGGGGGAAGGGGTGGGGGGCAGGGTGGGCTAGGGATATGCTATTCCCAAGTCTCTTTTATCACAGCCTGTCAGAGTAACCACACAGGTACACAGAGCAGCCGCTCTCTGTCCTTCAACAGGTACAGAGGCACCAAAACCAATCTAAAATCTAACTTAATTTGTAACCTGTCCTGTAAGCTTCACAAATAACACCACTAAATCTGCCCTGTAATTAAAATATAATCCAATATTAAACAGATCAAACAAAGATCAATAAAAGGAGACTGATGAAAAATCCCAATTCTTTATTTTCTTTGCATATTATACAAAATTAAACGAAATGCACCCTAATTTGAATGTGAATGTGAAGTACAAAAACAAAAAGAAAAGCTTACATGATAATAAATAGCCGAAAAGTAAGAGCAAGTAGATAAAAAATAAATGACTGATTGTGAAAAAATGTGGTTAATAAAATATATTACAACTCATTCATTTGGATGAACCAAATCTACCTTGTCGTACTGTATGTGCAATACCCTGCACAGGTTTATGGATGTATTTATACAACATGGAATATGGGGTAAATGTATGAAGTAAGAGTGTGTTCAGATATCAAAAGTGCCAGGTGGAAATACAGCTGGCAAATAAAAGAATCAAAAGGTTTGTGACAGTTAAATTATGTGCATAAAAATCTAACTCAATCTCTGTGTCTGTTTTGTGCTTCAATGCAAGTCTGCAACCTCCATTTCTGCTGGAGGCAGGAGAGGGCATGAGGGAAGATAGAGTCTGGGGGATTAACGTAACAACGGGATCATGATGGATGTCTCATGGTATTTCAATCAACAACACCAATGGCCGCACCATAACAGAAAAGCTCCACTGCAAACAGACCACACCAAAAGACATAGGAAATGCCATATGACAGGGTTCCTCGTCAGTTTTCACCCCGAAAAGTTTTAAAAACAGAAAGAAACCTATTAAACTTAGCAAGAATGGTCTTAGAACTCAAAACATTGCTGCAGGTAATGTTCAGAAGATAAGAGCCTGTTGCAGTCGAGTCAGGTTTTCTAACTCTAAACCTTTTGTGCAGATATTTAACCCTAACCCTACTGAGGGCTGTTGGTGATGGCTTTGAGAATGTCACACGTGTTCTTGGAGATGACCTCTCTCAGCTTCCGTACACGGCGAGGGCTGGAAGAGCCCACGTAGCTCTCTGGCTGAAGGACGGCCATGCCGTCGTTCACGTTGCCCATGATGATGACCTGTCCCTCGGCAGCGGCGCCCGTGATGTTCGGGCACGGGCAATTCCAGTCCATGTTGAGGAAGGTGACCTCCAGAGGCTCCTTGCCAAAGAAGCGGAGACCCATCTTCTCGTCCTTGAGGATCTCTTCCACAGTCACAAGGGCGTGGCCCGAGTCCTTCTCCTCTGTAAGCTCCGTCATGCGACCCAGGACGACAAAGTCGCTCCGGCAGAAGCTCGTCACCATCTTCCCTCGGGGCTTGCAGGCCTTGCAGTGGTGGTTTTTCGGGTAGGGGCACATCTCCTCGCAGGCTTCTTTAGAATCAAAGTTGTTGTCGTTGCCCTCACATCCTCCGTAGATGAAGGACTGACACTGTCGCAGGGTGCTGCTGTAGGCCCAGCGTGGCTCGTAGGCCTTACAGGGGCCCTGCAGGCTGGGGAGCCCGCAGGGGCCTGACAGCTCCGGACCGCAGCACTGCATGCAGTCCTCGTACATCTCGAACACCTTCCTGGGCTGCTGGCTGTTGTTGTTGCTGTGGCAGTGGGTGAAGGAGAAGCAGTTGTTGGTCTTAGGCTCGTAGTACCAGCTGACTTTCTCGAGCTCACTCCCACAATCCTCCGCGTTATCTGGGGGTTTCACACACTCTTCAGGCAGGCAGCGGGTCACATTCTTGGGCTCAGGGGTCTTGGGCGGCTCTGTGGGCAGCACAGTGAGGGGGTGGTTGACCTGCACTGAGCCAGATGGGTTTTGAGCCGTGCAGGTGTAGACGCCTGAATCGTGCGGCAGGGCGTTGTAGATGACCAGCTGACCGATGTTAGTGACCACCATATTTCCTTGCACGTGATTCGGCCTCATGATTACCTTCTCCGCCCCCTCCGCCACCTGCTTCTCCCAGGTGATCTCAGGCCGGGGACGACCCGTCACGTCACACAGGAAGCTGGCCGTGTCACCCACATTCACAGTCTGCTGAGCGGGGCTGCTGACCATGACAGGTGGCTGAGGCTCGGTGGGAGGTGGGATAGTCGCCTGAAGAGGAGCCGTGGTAGGGCGAAGGGTGGTCGCCTGGGGCAGCGAGGGGCTGGTGTTGGGCCAGGTGAGGTGGAAGCGGCAGGTGACAACAGACAGGGTGGTGCCCTTGGAGCACGCCTCTGCGTCCATGTAGCACTTGTTGTAGTAGGTCATGCCGTCAGAGGCGCAGGTGAAGTGCGGCTCCCTCTCGCAGCGGTCCCGGCACTTGCAGACCGGCTGGCCGTCCCAGATGTCACACTCGGACCCCTGCTGGGTGCACATGAAGCTGGCACAGGTGGCTTCCTTGGGCATTCCCACGGGGCCCTTCTTGCCGTCCACGTAACGGGCTGCCACACAGCTCCGATTCCCACACACATTTTGGCAGCACTTCTCAAATGACTCACACTCCTGTAAGAGGAGAACAGAGAAATTACAGATGCAGGAAGTTGCATGCATCTTGAAGGAATTTTCATACAGTCAACAATGATCAAATTAGAAAACAAAATATAGATTATTTACAATTTACATAAAAACTTTTAAAATATAACTTATACAATACAGAGACTGCAAGCAAAATTACTATTCTAATTCAAAAAAACTGATTTAAAAAGTGTGAAGTGGTGAAGGACATTACCTGATCAGATACACACTCTCGTGTGCAGGTGCTCATGGCATCCACCCACAGGTTGGGGTTCATGTCATTGGGGCAGATCCCGGCGTGGGAATAGGTGACATGGGGCAAAACTCCGACCTGGTGCTCCATCCACACTGACACACACGCCAGGAACCAGATCCACCGTGGAAACAGCATCCACCACATCTCCAGAGCGGGACACAACTCAACAAGAGCTGAGCAAGATTTTTTTTTCTTTTTTTTTTTTTCTTCCTGTGATCCAGCAGTGAGCAAACTCCACTTCTCTGAATGCAAGAGTCGGTGAAACGGCGACGCGACTCAAAAGAGCATCGCACGTGTGCGAGCCTGCGAGACAGACGCGGTGTGTCAGCTGATTGATCCGGTGTGATATCCCGCTCCTGCAGCGATGATGCGCTATTTATACAAGCGGTCCGCAGCCATCACCGCTGACATGACTCGCCAGGTTGCTCGCAACATGACAGACATGAGTTGCTCCTGGGATGTTGGAAGAGGCTGGGGCTGGCGGGGCACCTGCCTGTTAAAAGGATTGCTGGTAACCCCATTTAACCCTTTGCGGGCTCCAGCGGCGCCACAGCGCACTGTGCGCAAAGACGCACGGAGAGAAGGCAGAAAAAGTATCACCATCCATATGTAGAAGCGCCGCGGTGTTTTAATATGGGAATTTATATATCTCCGCTTACCTGCTGACAGAACAGAAACTCTTCAGAACATAACTCGTGTTTTAAATCACATCATGAACTAATTCTAAGATTATTTCCTTCAAAATGTTATTGGAGTAATTCGTTTTTGCTGCAACAAAATTATATTTTAATAAACACTTCAGGGGTTCCAGGATCATCTTCTTACATAGTAGAGTCTGTAGCTGCTTTTTTAAATAGTATTTTTATTAAGTAGTATTTAAATTTGATGTCTTTTGGAAAATACAAATATTTCAGATACATGTAGGTTTTTATCCCAAAGGAAATGTATGAGGATATGCTCAACAAACATAAGATTCATATTTCCCTTCACATTATCATAATATTTGGTAAAAGTCTTTCACAGTCATAATACACACATACAGAAAAGAAGTGGAACACACACAATTGCGATCAGCATTAAAAAATGCCTTAGGTTTGACATGATAATATAAAGTGAAATATGTTAAAATGAATAAATATACATTTATTACCTTAGATAGCAAAAATAAATATAATCAAATTAAATCTCACTGCATGCAGCTGCTTTTTAAGAAACTCAGAAATACTGAGGTTGCATAGGTTCAAACCAAATGATTCTTAATGCTTATTCAACTTGTGTACTGTGTAAAAGGTTTGAATCACTGTTAATTAAAAGTGTGACATCAACTACTTAAAAACTGCTCACAATAAGTTAAATTATTCCAAAATGTACTAAAACATTTTTAAGAACTTTATAATACACTGCAAGTACAGTAAATGTTGTATTGATTAATTTTTTTTTTTTTTCCTGTCTGGACAGTTTCTACATGTGACCTGTGATACGTGACTGCTGCTGCACAACAATTTCAAATCTTTCACTGACATTCAGCTCCGGACTTAAACTTAACAGTATACATGCTCCACATTCTACAAAGCATGTCTTTGTACACAGGATTAGTTGTGTCAATACAACCACTTTGTGTGGTTTTCTGGAAATTTACAGACTTGTTCTCAAGACACACAAAATTCCAGGAAAAACTGAGGCTGCTGCGAATGCAGACGGCAGGACATGAGATTGACAAGAAAAGCTTTATTGCAACATTATAACAGGTTATCGCCCAACGCTCACAAGTTTTGGCATCATACCTAGGACTTAAAATAGCAAACACAACTACACCCCTTTTCAAATCTGACTCTGTAGGCCAGCAGAGGTGAGATGAGGACAATACGACTAAAAAAAAAAAAATACTTTGAAGATCAGGTGATCCACAGTGGGCGTGTGCGTTGGCAGAGCATTTAATGAATGAAGGTGTAATTATATTTTGCACAGCTCCTTCCTTTCCTGTGTAAACTACTTCGATTGGTTTCCTCCACAGTTCAGCTGAGGACAGGGGAGCTATTACACCGCCTTCCAGTGCAATAACAGTGGACTCCTGCTGTGTCAAAGTGTTGGTGCAGGAGATTGTTTGTTCCTGATGCAGACATGGTGATTTTTTTTGTGTGTGTTTGTGTGTGTGTGTTCGCATGACAAGCAAATAAATAAAACCTGTTTATCTCGAGCTTGCCGAGCTTCCAGAGTTGCAGGTCTCAAATCCTGTAAGAGGGATTATATTTGCTCCATTTCACCGCCAGTGACTAAGAACTGCACACGCTCTGCATGTTTGATTCACTATATCAGCTTTTAACAACTATCTGCTGTCTTTCCCGTGATTTAGGAACTCGCTTCAAACCTTTTTCTAGTTGTCTTATCTGGTCACTTTCTGTACAGTCTAACTGCAGAAGGCCTTGTTGAAGTATACAAACCTTTCATTAGATACTCATTTTTAAGAGATCAATAATGTTGAACATATAAAGAGAAACTATATCCTGTCACCACCCCAGGACGGGAAAGTCGGCTCACCTCAAGCGGCCCTCACACAGTCTGAACTTGTCATGTACAAATGACATGTTTCATACGGAGGCGGAATTAATAAACTCCTGTCAAAGACAGTGAGGACGGATACATCTCGGGGCTACAAACACGTAGGAAATGATAGGCTTATTTGTTTTCAGCCGGGAAAACGTCAACACACAAGGCTTTTTCCCTTAAAAGAACAAAATCATCCAATGGCACGCCCTCAGGCCAGAGGTTATTTGAGGATTCAAGCTTCAATAAAAGTAACAGCTACTACACACTTTCAGTCTGGGTAATATGGAGAATTAAACCACACACCAGTAAATATAGATCAAATATAAAATCAGTGTAAGTCGCAAGTCTCTGACCCTTTCGTGAGTCCAGTTTCAAACCAAAAAGCTCCGGAGGCTCAGCTTGGCTGACATTAGACTATTAAGCACCTGGTAATGAGCTTACTGTACCATGTAGTGTGCATTTGCAGTACAATCATTGGTTTGGTGTTTTTATGTCATAAACAACCTACACATATACAACACAACACACACACCCCAAATATTCACAAAACAAAACAAACAAAACTGAAACAAAGACACCAACTCACTCCAACATGAGACTTGGACACAGAAACAAAAATATAAAATCAATTAGACTATAAATAGCTAATACAAAAAAAAAGTTTAGGCAAAATAAAAACACTAATAGTTAAAGGAATAGTTGCCGCGAGTTAGATGAGAAGATTGATACCACTCTCTTAGCCAGTTAGCTTAGCTTAGCATCAAGACTAGAAATCATGGATGTATTATAAGAACTGATAAGCAGATCGAAAGATTGGACTATTCAGTCCAATAAGAATACGCCCAAAAAGTTTTCTAGCTTCCTGGTTCTTCCGGGGTATGTGGCCCACTGAACATGCCCGGTAGTGTTAATCCCTCTGTCTCGCTCTGGCCTCTATGTGTCGTCATTCAGAAGAAAATTTACTTAACTTGGGTTTGGAAAAGTTTTGCAAAGATTAAACCTCCATGCCTAAAAATATACAATCCAAAGAATTTGAAAGAAACTGACCAGGTTTATAGCTGGGGGGTGTTGCGACAACAGTTTTGCAGAAGTCTCTTTTACAGTGGAGGTCTATGGGGAAAATGCTTTTTGGGGCCACGGGGGATTTTTCATTGCAACACCCGCGAGTGGCCACTGGGAGAAATTGGAAGCAAGGCTGAGCGGAGCCGAATGCCGTTCTGATTACAGATCCATGGTAGAAACAGGGAAATAACTCGCCTGGCTTCAGGAAGAAGCCTTAGAGTTAGCTTAGCTTAGCACAAAGAGTGGAAACAAGGGGAGACAGCTGGCCTGGCTGTGTCCTGAGGGGGCGAGGGTTAAACAGGCTAAATATGACGTGTTCATTGTTGAGCTTCAGAAGTGCGGGCAGGGCGGACTTTATCGTCCTTGGACAGAGCCAGGCTAACGCTTTCCCTCCGTTTCCAGTCTTTATGCTAAGCTACGCTAAGCGGCTGCCGACTGTCGCGGCATATCCAGTGCACGGACACGAGGGCGAGACGGAGCAGGAGAACTAACACGCCGATCTCCCAAGATGTGGAACCATTCCTTTAACCTCTATCGACAGCTGTGGGTGGTCCAAATAAAGCAAAAGGAGATCGAGAAGATTCACACACTGCTATTCACACACGTAACATTGAGCAACACTAATCCTGAGCAGTGTGTGGAAAGAAAAACAAGGAGCCTCTTGCTTTGTCACCACTTTGCTCAAGTTTGTTTTCACTTCTGGTTCCTGCGCCCGCAGCACAAACTGATGGCCGGAGCCAAACCTCCCTGCCATTTCATGTAGCTTTGCCCATGGGGCAGGGACATTACTGAGCGAGCTGGCAGCCGAGCACCCGTTCATCCCGGCCCATCGGCATCTGTCAGTTTTGGCATGTCGGAGAGACAAAGAGAGTGTGTGTACGGCACGGGTAATTGGAGGAAAACATTGGGAAATGCCAACCGCAGCTTCTCTGTGAAATATCAGGCCGTGGTGTGTGTGTCTGTGTGTGTGGGGGGGGCAGCAGACGTGTTGCTGCGAGGGATCCGAGCTGCTAGCAATGTCCTGTGTGTGTGTGTGTGTGTTAATCTCCATGGACGGTTACTACAGACACTGCAGTAATATTACAGTACTTCTGGTGTTTAAGACGACTTCAATAGTGAGGTACACAAGTTTAGATTGCTTTAGATTACTCTGTTAGACAGACTGAGACAAGGTTTAGTTGGCGGGACAGAAGTGCTTCTAGTGGATCCCTGATTGACTGTGAGCGCGCTCTAGTGGTTGACTGGAGTGACTACATTCTCATTCACACTTTCTTTTTCTTCTTATATTTGACCATGAGCACCCAGCTCACCGGGACTGAATATTTCTGTTGGATTGAATGTTCCTCCGATAAATCTTACATTCACCAAAAAGCTTATTAATTTGAATTTGTGGTCATTTTGGAGGCTGCAGTTTTATGGTTGTGGTTTCTTATACTGAGAGTTTCTAATATTTTGACCACCCCATTTATTTAGATCAATGATGATTTCAGCAACCAATGGCATCAAATTAAACAGCCCGGCATTTGTTTGATATAATAAACTGGCAACTGGGAATATTTTGTCCTACAGTAAATGGATATAATAAGAAAAGACATTTTGATAAAAGTCTAATTTCTCTTCAATTATGCTAAATTATAAACAGCATTCGGGCAGTTATCAGTCCTCAGTGAGAGTTGTTGCTCTACATGGAGGTCACCACTGGTCCTTTGGTCATATGTTTTCTAAAAAGCATATGACTGATCATCTGATCATTAATACATTCGATTTGATTACCTGCAGTTTAAATATCATACCATCATCATACCATGTGTGCAATGATTTTCGGCCATTTAGTACTGGACCTCTATAAAGCTTGGGGACTTATGAGGGACGAAAAAAACAAAAAAAAAAAAAAAAACCCTAGAATGAACTTCCAAAACAGTGGATGCTACATTTTCCACATTTTTTGACTCATAATTACAAATCAGAGGCTGAAATGTCAGGAATTACAGAAGGCTGGAAACATGTAAATTAAATCCAACATTAACATTAACAGATTCAATAAAGCTCATTAAAAATCAGTTATACACTATTTGTTTTGCGGTGGTTTTTGCTAGTATTCAAGAATTTTGTCATCATTTATCATGTTAATAAAAAATAATGAAAATAAATTACTTCAGAAGAAAGAGGTTTTCAGCTCAAGCTAATTTTGGATATTTAAATGATGTGACTACAAAGAAAGTAGTCCCATTCTATGAGCACATCTTTTACTTCTTGCTACTACAATGCCCTAATGCAAGACGGCACACAACCATTGTTCTTCATTTTTTTAATAAAGGCATTATCATATTTCATATTTTGGTGGTACAGAATTCAAGTTTTTATAGATTTGGTTCACAAAAGAATCACATATTTAACTGCGCAACCTTCCCTAGATGAAACAATTCTTTAAAAAGTAGCTTAAATAATGGTACAGTACAAAAATAAGTAGGTTTATCACAAAAGTGTATGTTTTTTCTTATGAGGAAAGTACAGTGGCACAGTATTTTTCTTTGTAGAAAAAATAAAATAAAAAAGTTCCTCCTTTTTTTTTTTTTTTGTTGTTGTTTTGCTGCAGACGGCCGATTAGAAAAACGATACATTCATGGCTTTCTTCATCAAGCTGGCAGAAGGCACTAAAGGGCAGACTTGGATCGACTAGTACCTGCACTTATGGCTTCTTTTTTCCTACTTAGACGCCAAAGGGCAGTGTTTGCCACACAGGACAACACATATAGTGCCAGACCATCACAAAAGAGTATGTGCACGTCCTAACGTGGGTTTAAACACTACAGCTGTTTGCAACTGCTAACTGATCCAAGTCTGCAAAGGGGTTCAGGCTCAATTCAAAACCAGCAGTAAGTGCCCTGAAAGAAGGTGCTCTGGTCCCACTGCCAGGTTTGAGCTGAGCTTATCCTCAAACCCTGGTTTGTAATGTCGGGGGACCAAAGGCGGTTCTACTGGGTCAGTCCTGCGTCTTTAGCCATGCCGTAGAAGATTCCTCTCTGTGATAGGAGGTTTGTAGGGGTATCGAACTCTGCTATCTGTCCCTTGTCCAACACCAGCACTCTGCAGGAAGAAAGTGGAGAGAAAGATTCATTCACAATGCTTCTATAGTTTTCATAACAATGATAAAAAAAAAGCTCTTACGATATTTAGTAAAGATAAATTCGACCTTCTTATTACTATGTTGCATAATCGGCATGACCATAAAATCCGTACTGCCAAAGCAGGCTGTACATGGTTTACAAGCTGTAATACTGAATCTTTATTCTGAATCATTAAGATAAAAGAAAACATGCATATTTATACATGTTCTATGTGTGTATATATACACAGTATATATAAACATTGCTAAAGCCCTTTTTAGAAATGGAATATGTAACTCTAGAAAGAGGCTCTTTCTTTTTTCCTACACTGGAGTACCACTGCAAATACTTTGACCTAGCAGTGTATGACAAAATTATACATACCAGCATAAAACATACTAGTTTTAATACTTTACTTAACAGTGTTAAAAGTTTTATGGTGGATTTTTCCTTTAAAGCAAATATTGCAGTATATTGAACCTTGTGTAATCCATGATCGTGTTGAGTCTGTGAGCGATGGTGAAGACGGTGCAGTCTTCAAACTGAGTCCGAATGGTGGACTGGATGAGATCGTCCGTCTCCAGGTCAATAGCAGCCGTAGCTTCGTCCAGGATGAGGATCCTCGTCTTCCTCAGGAGAGCTCGAGCCAAACACACCAGCTGCCTCTGGCCCACGCTGCAGACACAAGAGCACACGACACATGAAACACAGCACCAAACACAACTGTTCATTCAATAACGCTGCTGTACTGCGTCTCTCTGAGCCCACCTGAGGTTCTCTCCTCCCTCCGCACACTCCAGCTCCAGCTTTGCCGGCTGGTTGCTGACAAACTTGTGGAGGTGAGAGTGTTGCAGGGCTTTCCACACCTCTTCGTCACTGTACTTCTCAAAGGGGTCCAGGTTCATCCTCAGTGTGCCTGAGAACAGCACGGGCTCCTGTGGCAGAGAAAAGGCTTTGATAACAGAAACACCCCAACTGAAGCAGTTCTGTATTCTTCTGGTTGGGAGTTTGGTAGTAGCTGTAGTAGCTTTTTCATTCAGACACAATATATTTGGAGCTGTAAGCAGCTGATAAGAAATATTTACATTTTATCTTCAACTGCAATGAACCACTTATCACTTCAGCATTTTCATTCAGTTTTCATTTGCTAGGGTTTCACAGAGAAAGAACCACTACATGGAATGCAATTTCATAAATGCGTCTTTCACAGTTATATTTAGGGTAAAAACTGTGATTAAGATTTGGTTTTAACATGTGCTGTTTTCCTTTCACTGGTCTTGTGAGGAGTGTGTTGTGTACCTGTGGAATGATGGTGAGTTTGGACCTCAGGTCGTGCAGGCCTATCTCAGATATCTTCACCTCGTCGATGGTGATCTCTCCTGCTGCAGCTTCCAGCAATCTGAAGAGGCAGAGCGTCATGGAGGACTTGCCGGCCCCGGTGCGACCCACGATGCCGATCTGTACACAAACGCACGCAGAGCTGTGATCAATGAAGCCGCCCTGTCGACCCATAAGTGCTTATTGACCCCCCACCCCCCCACACACCTTCTCTCCTCCTCTGATGCTCAGCGTGAGTTTCTTTAGGACCAGGTCCAGTCCCTCTCTGTACCGAACGCTGTAGTCGTGGAACTCCACGTTCCCCTCAATGGGCCATTCAGGCGGGGGCTTCTTGTCCTCCACCTCCCACGGAGCCTGTGAACACAAACACAGCATTTCTGACTAGGAAAACTTTCTGAACAAGTCATTAGCCCGCTCGGCTTTCAGCAGACCTGATTTGTTTATCACTCTAAATACTGGGAGAGTTGGACCCCTGTCACTCAGAGCTGCCAAACATTTATTTCACCTCTGGGACATTCTGGATGCTCCAAACAAAGGCTTTCGCTAACAGCTATACCAGCTACAGAAGGGGCACATACTGCTGAAAAAGTACACTGTGTACTGTACAGTACATATGCCCCGTTTCTCTTATGCAACAGAGGGGCCCTTGTTGGCACAGGGTAATCTAACATTTCTGGATCTAGTTATAGTTTATAGGTCCTGTGTTGTTTGAGAACATGACTTGGCAGCAGGACAGTTTTTTGGAATGTGGGTAAATTCCAACTTTTTAACTGCAGCGCAACGCTATTTTACTTTTGAAAGCAAACACACATGCACAGTCCAACTTTAGCTTCTGTGGAATATTACAACGGGACAGACGGGGACACATCACACACACAGTACCAGATACCTCTGTCTTGGTCTCAGAGTACTCCTTCACTCTCTCCACTGCTACTATGTTGTTCTCCAGATCTGAAGACATTCGCACCATCCAGTTCAGAGACATGGTCACCTACAAAGTGGTGGATAAACGGTTGAAATAGTTAGCTAAAGGTTAGATTAATGGTTAAGGCTTCCAACTTCTGTCACTCCAAAGTAATACAAAAGAACACATTTAGAACATGACGGGTGGGATCTGTGCAGGGGTAATTGAGTTAATCTGTGAGGATACATCAGACAAATACTGATGTATTTCATAACCATTTCGCATATGCTGTCAGGGTAGTAACTAACCATTACTTTCAACGGCAATACATCTGCCGATTACTTTCTTGACAAGTTGTTTATTAAATGACATAAAATGTCATAATTGTGGAAAAGCCCTCTGCAATTTCCCAGAGCCCACTTTGACGTATTCAAGTCAGTCCTGAAGCTGTGAAAACCCATTTGGCCGTATCAGAACTTGTCAGAGCTTTTCTGGCGGAAAACAGACACCTGCTGTTGTAAATTAGGTTGATGAGAGTTTGTGGCTGTAAAAAACAAAATGACATGCCACCGTAAAAGAGGCTGAAAGATTCCTTGAACTGAGTTGAACTGCAGAATTGGGTGGTTATTCTCTGTTGGTCATAACGAGGGACCCCTTTAACATCACCCATAGTAATTCATTGTTCATTAACCATCCATCATTAATATGAAAATAATGATTAATGCAGCTTTAACCAAAAAATATTTTAAAATAATTTAAGAAAAAAAGAACATGATGAACTATGACTCAATGCTACCCATTTTAAAATAGAAGTCATTACTGGTAACATATTTTGACCTAACTTACATATCTATGCTAGGACTTACAAACATCAGTCGTTGGTTTGTGGCGTACCTGTAAAGCGTAGGACACTGACAGACCCACGAGGCCGGGGTTCAGATTCTCCTTTCCAGTCACAGCAAACAGAGCAGCAAACAGCACAATGCAGTTCCCAATGAACTCAATCCGCACTCCCAGCCACCTGTGTGACACAGTGTCACGGCAGGGTTACAGTTAGAACAAATCAGACCAGAGCTGAGGAGCTCAAGCGTCTGGTATAAATATGTAAGTGTTTGGCATGCTGACTGAAAACACCCGTGCTGACATCACTGACTACAAATGAATGTCTCACACGTAAAATAATGTTTAGTCTGCTTTTACATGCTAATCAATTATTATAGGCTTATATTTGTTCTGTATAGCAAGTACAATACACAGTAAGTGGAATCCTATTTAGCTACGGCATGTGAGTTTATACACTATTTGCTGTATTTCTGAGCGAACTCATCCCTCTGCAGTGAGTCTTTGCTTCATTCTGGTGTATCTTTATGCAGTGAAACATCTGGCAGCAGCTGTGTTCCAGCGTCTTTCACATCCTTTACTCAGCCGCTAGTCTGATGGGCCTGGCAGTTTACTTTAACATGGGCTGAAGCTTTAGTTTGTTGATACTAAATACAGGCGAGTCAGTGTTTCACGTCTCCAACAACTTGGTTGTGATGGAGTTTGCCAGATCACTTACAGAGTTGTATGTATCAGCATCTACTTAACAGTAAGTGGCCACTCCGTCTCAATTCTTATTCAGTCTTCTGCCTCCCTCAACCCCGTGAACCGTCACAGATCAGTTGGTTGATAAACATGTTAAATTAAATTAAACAACATCTGCTTACAGGGTTCCTGGGTCCTACATTTTTCACTTTCAAAATGGCAACTGCATTTCATTTTGACTCCCAGCCGCCTGCTGGCTTTAACTTCATATTTATGACATGACAATATTATCAATCTCCCCATCTATATCACAGCAAGAAAGTGAATAAGAGTATTTTCTAAAGTGTCAAAATATTCCTCTAAAGGTTTTTTCCAGCACACCAGTGGCTGTTTACAGAAAGATACAAGAAGACTCTGATGGAAGTCTTAAACAATACTGGAACACAGCTGCTGTTCTGCCGAGCTGAAACATGATGCTTACCTGTTGGACACTATACCAGGGTAGTAACTCTTTTGGTTCTCATCCACTTTCATATCACTCATCAGAACAAAGGCAGAGTGTCTGCCATATGCTCGGATTACACTAGAGCCAGTGACGGTCTCAGAGAAATGGGAGTATATGGGAGAGCGGCTGACTGACTCCAGGCGCTTTAGCTGCCGGGACGTGGCAACGTAAAATCTCTACAGGGGTTGAGAAACAAGCACATCATTACAACTGAACAAGACGTCACAGATGCTCAGATATTCAAAAACAGTTATGATGCACGCACACACATACACACTTGCACGCAGGCAGAGTAATTAAGAAAGCCTGTGTGAACAAAACACCTGCAGTGCTCATTTGATATTCCAATTTCCACATTTGATGGGATGCCAGCTAATGTTACATTAGCTCCTCAGAGGCGGCGAGTTCAAAGTCTATATGCAAATCAGCTCTGCTGCATTCATTCCTCACATGGAACCAGGCTAATCAAGTTACCAGTAAAGCCAGAGGAGCAGTAATCACTTTTTGCATTATGCCTTTGTCCATTTTTGTACAGTAAATGAAGCACTGGTGATGTTAAACTGCAGGTGTTTTGTTTTTTAACACACTGATTTTTGCATTAAAATCAAATTTATAGTTTAATAAAAATAAAAAATAAAGACTGAAAATGTTAAAAGCTTAGTTTTCCTTAGTACCATCATACTGATAAAGTGAGTGGTTTGGCTTTTATTTGGAGAATTCTGTCATGTATCATTCAAACAGAAGCACCTCCGACGACAAGATTACAGACAAATGATGCAGCAGAGCCATGCAGGATAGTCGCCATGACAAAGCCGTAGGAATAATATGAGCTCTTTACAGCTGATTTACGTCATTTGGAGGCCAGTTAGTGTAAATGTTAAAAGGTGTGCACACAGACCCTAAACACCCCATGAATCGCTGCTCTAAAATCACTTTAATGACTGACTGACGTGTGACTGACAATTTCGAGTCAAAACTCTTTGTTTCTGAAATTGAACAGATTTAGAAGTGAGAGTATGTTTAGGAAATGTTTTAAAGATAGACTGACTCTACTGTATCTTCTTTATCCTGCCTCCGTAAAGCTAAAACAAAACCCTACAGTAAGCTGGCAGCCTGCAGTTCTTGTTGGCTCAACAAGTTTCTAAAAGGCGGCAGGGTGTGTGAGACTCCTGATGCCCTTTAAAGCCATGTTAAATAATCCTTTCAGAATGGCTTCATATTCTTAATAATTGTGCTGTTATAGGGATTTGTTCTTCTTCTTTTTTTTTTAAATAGTTGTCCTTATGTTGTCTAATTGTGTCTCATTTACTGTCTCCTCCTCTCCCTCTCTATCCGTACGCATTATTATCCTATTAATACATGTTACTAACTCCACTTCCTCCCCGTAGTTTTGTGCTTTTTCTCCTTCTAACTTTCTGCAGGTGTTTCCATGTTCCTGCTCCACACTCACTGCTACAGTTATTGTTATTAGTCTGGTTATTATGTTGTCTCTCCTGCTCTCTCTCTCCTCCCCTTACAACCCAACTGGGTCGATGCAGATGGCCGCCCACCCAGAGCCTGGTTCTGCTCGAGGTTTCTACCTGTTAAAAGGGAGTTTTTCCTCGCCACTGTCACCAAGTGCTTCTCATGGTGGGAACTGTTGGGTCTGTAAATAATATTTTAAAGAGTATGGTCTAGACCTACTCTATGTGAAGGCGTCTTGAGATAACTTTTGTTATGATTTGGCGCTATACAAATAATATTGACTTGGCTTGACTTAGGGCACCTTACAGTGAATAGAGTTATATGAACTGTTCTACTGACAGAGTGATTGATTGACTGTTTGATTCTTTAACCTCATGTCTGTAGGCTTGATTGAAAGCGAATTTGGTTTTCCACACTGCTAACACTGTCTGATTTCTACCCAGTGGGGTTAAAGGACTACTCCAGCGATTTAGTGTGTCACTTCCATAAAGTTGGGGGACTCAAAATACTAAACAAAGACCGGTCAAACCCAAAGCAGCAGGGCACAAAGGCACTGGAACCTTTCAAATCCCACAAATCTGCAGTTTGCGCTTTTTTCAAAATTTGGAAAGATCCCTCCAGAGCCCCACAGAAGAAATTATACAACTGTTTTCTAAGACTGATTAGCACTGTTGTGACAAGTCAACTGAAATTGGTGGAGTGCCCCTTTAACCAGATGCAATAGCAGAAATATCCCAAATTGTGCCATCTTGATGCCAAGTCCAGGAGAGTGTTTTGATCACTTGATAGTGTATTATCAAATGTGAATCTCAAATGGCCAGTAAAAACATTTTATGTGACCACTTTCACTCACAAGCTCTTAATCTCAACTTAATACGAGGTTATGAACACCAAGAAGAACCACAACCCATTTGTCTTGAAGCTAGAATCAGATGTGAGTCAGAAACAAATACTCTCTATCAAGCAAAGCAAATCACTAGTGATTATTTTGCAAAATTCATGTTGGATGATTTGAAATTTGCCTTGTTAGATGTAGCTGTTACCAAAAAAAAAAAAATCAATAAACACTACACACACCACCATTAACAACTGCTGTCAGATAGAGCTGTGGCAGGAGTGGGCAGAAGTTACTAGTGAGATTATGTCTGCCTCCAGAGCAGCCCTGCCTCTGAGGATTAATGTACTATAATTAGAATTTTAATTCCAAAAAAATTTGAATTCAAATTGAACCAGTCTATCCCAGTCTTAGTGGCCAGTCTTCCACTACAGACTGGCCACTGAGTGCCCAGCCAGCTATCACTACTTGACTTGCAGAGACCAAACTACACAGCACCTACAGTACTAGAACAGCAGTGACCAAGATTTTAACCACATGCAACAGTCTACCAGCGCGCACACACTCAACAACACTCGCAGACATGCATGTTGTATTAATGAGTTAGCAGACTCGTTTCCTATTTACCTGAACCCACCAATAGAACACCATTAATGGGGCTATGACTATGAGGAACATTGGGGTGAGGGCAGAGCATATGAGCAGCACATTCAGTGTGTACCAGAAAGTGCGCATCCATATGTCAATATTTTCTGGGATGTGGGAGTCTATAGCATCCACGTCTTTGCTGAAGCGGTTAAGTATCCGCCCAGTGGGGGTGCTCTCGAAAAAGGCCTGCGGAGCGCGCAGGACCCCCTGAAGCATGTTGCGGTGTGTGAGCTTGGCTGCCCGCAGCATACTGTAGGCCCGGCACAACAGGCAGTTAACCAACAACAGCACACCTGCGAGAAGGGGGAGGGGGAGGGGTCAAGTGTGACAACACAACAACACCTGTGTTAAATGGATTAGGACCCGTTCCTAATGTAATGTCCATGATGAAACGGCAGCTTCTGCTGTCTGTGCAGGTTTCACAATGTCACGTTCAACACTTGATTGTGGCTTTTTCAACAATGAGAATGAAAACAAGACAAAGTTAAAGTTTTTTTTTTGTACTGCTCCTTTTTCCTTTTGGTATGTGCTGTCATGGTAGTTATTACCGCTCATGCTAACCGGGACTTATGTGTGTGCTCCAAACAAACAGAAAATACGCCATGGATTTGCACCTTGTGACTCTGCCCCTAGTAGTTCAGGGCATCATGAATCATGAGTTGTTTCTTGTCATTTCACAGCTATGACTATGTTATGGGCAATGGCTCCGCTGGTTTAAAAGTTGATGAGAGCAGTGTTGATTGGGCATGACTAACGCAGGCTTCTGCTTTACCTTTATATAGGTATAGGTTAAACTCTGTCTACCTCACTGCATGAAACTTATTAGAATAGTTTTTATGTAAGGTAACATGAGGCCAGGGATTTCTGTGGCAGTAAAATCTCAGTCTGCAGCTTGCCATAAGTGAAGGAAATGAATGTAACTGCAGAAACACTGAATTTTATGACATTGAAGAACTGCACCTCAGGTACATGAGAGCCGTGCCCCTGATCAGGAAATGTATATATATTTAAATATTATTTAAGACATACCAATACTTTTGAGGGGCTTAAAATGAAAATAATATATACTCTGTTACGCACACAAACTTATCTAACCAGCCAACTCACATGGAATACACATTTGTGACACTTGTGACATTAACAGCTCCATAGACAATACTTGTGTAATCCCTAAAACAAATCCAGATACCCTGCAGATTCAGTTGTATTAACACTGGTCCACCACTAGAGGGAGGTTACAGATAACTAAAGACTGAGTAACATTACTTTTGGTTCGGTATATTGTGTGCATATTGGGACCAGGCTACTGCTCAACATAAAAGTGTGTATGTCTGGATGGGTGTGGAAGCAGGCTGAGGGCAGGACAGGAAGCGTTTTGGCTGCGGAGAGAGCAAAGTGAATTCATGATTGAAAAGGAGATAATCAGAACCGCAGGTGCTCATCACGGACAACATCGCAGGCTACGGAGAAACAGAAGCCAAAACTTGAAGTTTAAAAAAAGCTGCTGCACCAACATGCATGCGGCATGCCATCCCAGGAAGACGAAGAGTCACACATTTGCAGGAAAGAAAGAAAAGAGGAACAGAGAGGATCATTTTTCCGAGTACCTGTACAAAGACGTATATGAAAGCCAAGGGCGCTATGACAACGGCAAAGATGGGTGTGCTGGCAATGATAACTATCATGGTGGAGAGAGAAACAAAGAAGGTGCCCAGCAACATGAGCACAGTGGCTGGAAGAGCCTCGTCTATGACATAGATGTCCTTGGAGAAGCGGTTGATGATGCGTCCTATAGGCGTGGTATCAAAGAAAGACTGGGGCGTGTGAAGTTTGTTGGTGAGCAGGTTATAGTGCAGCTTCCTGGCTGCGCCGATGTTCCCCATGGCTAGTGTGAAGGAAGACATCATGACCAGGATACCTGCGGTGGGGTTGAACCAGAGTAGGAGTGGAGGAAAAAGATATTGGAGAGGAACGTTTTATTGTGGAGTGAGAAAGCAATGGAATTACTAGTAAACACAGGCAGTGTTTGTCCTGAATGTAGAGCTGTAAATGTTCACTGTAAAAGAAACGGCAGTGAAACATTATACTGGTCCTTTAGGACTCTGCAACAAACTCTGCAATGAAGAAGCTGTTTGGGTGGAAGCGGCATTTGGAACCATGGAGTGTCAGGTTCAAAAATCCTTTTGGCACCATGATGTGGCAGCACATTAAACCTTAAAACAGTTGGCACCTCAGTACAAAAGACAGTTTCTACAGAATTGTTTATATACAACAAAAAAACACATATAAATGAATGGAGTTTAACCTTAAAATGACTTTGTGCTTATTGTGACACTCTTTCTTACCTTGTGTAATGCCCAGTGCTGCGTACACCCCCACCCTCAGATGAACTTTTTCGTGAGTCTGATTTCTTATGGCGTCATTGGTCCACTCGCTGAGCCAGATGTTTGCTCCGATGGCCGCGGCACTCTGGCAGCCGTACAAGAAACAGATGAACACTGACAGCAGAGGTCCCACCGCCTTGGCGTACTCCAGGTACACCTTGGATTTCACCTGGTTAGTAGGGTAAGAACATTTGAGCTGGGTGAGTTCAGCCGAGGTCAGCTCAGAAAGCCTTAATGACAAAGGTATAGAAGTTATGCAAATTATACAACATACATGTTTTATTATGTAAATACTTGTATTTTGTCTATAAAATAATAAAAATGTGATTTTGCAATGTTAACAAGGAATAAAAAGGATGAATATTTACTTGGTATATTGAAAAACTATTAAATATATAATTGTGATAAAAATGTATGACATCAAATTGTTTATTCCTGACACGCCACCACATCTTAGCATTTTAATTTCTAGTCTGTTAGTAACAAATTCTCTCTGTGTCGAAACTAAAGTAAGTAAAAAGTAAAAAAAGGCAAAATGTCTCTCTGTATATTTAAAAAAAGAAATGGACAATTGAAGATATTTGCATGAGAAAAGACTGAAAATAGAGATTCAATGGACTGACCCTGCCTGTTTCCGTGGTCTCTGCTTGGATGAGTTTCTCCGCCTCGTGTGGTTTCTTCTTCTCTTGTGACTCTGAGTGTTTCCTCTGGCTGCAGCCGTGCCTCCTCACTGAGCGTGATCTGGGGTTCTCTCCTTCTGCTGAAATAATGCTGATCTGCCTGTAAAGGGAGAAAAAAGAAAAAAACTTCACTGTATGGCACTTCATTGGAAGATTTCATTTACAGAAAACCCAACCAGAAGATAATGTCTTAATCTTGTCCAAGACAAAGGGCAGACTGTATTAAAAAAGGCTTATTACAATATCTAGTCTTATAGGTAATTCTCTTCCTCTACTGTACCTTATGAAATTTCTCTTGGCTTCATTGATCACCGGCTCACTGTCCACCATGTCTGTGTGGTTGCTAAGGGCATCATCAGGGAACAGTTCCTCATCTTCGATTAACTCTGTAAAAGCATTGTTGTTGGACAACTTTTTTTCAAAAAAGCTCAACCACAAAATATAAGATGCTGATTTACGATACGATTTATAAGGTAATACAAAAATAAGGAAGTGGCGCTCTACCAGTGGCCTCATCCTCCTCTACGATGTCATCCATGGCGTAGTTCCTGAGAAACTCTGCGAAGGCTCCGTTCTGTTTGAGCAGCTGCTGGTAAGAGCCCATCTCGGACACTCTGCCCTCCACCATCACCATTATGTTATCCACCTGAGGCAGGAAGCTGATGCCATGTGTCACTAGAATACGTGTCTGGAGTCAAACAACAAAAGAAATGTTGTGTAATAAAAGCGAATAAAGTCTATTTATCGAAGAAACTACACGCATAAACATATCAAAGTGAACTGAAAGTAAAAACACACCTTTTATTGCAAGTCACACATGCACTCCACCAGCTTTTATCAGACACAAATATGAAAAACCAAGTAATAAACTGATAAAAGATACAACTTCCTCTTTTATGAAACAGGTTTACAGCCACGCTAGCAGCACATGTGCCTCTGCAGTGTTGTTTACAAGGGGCTTTTTTATATTACAAACTGGTGTGTGTACATTTCTTAGTAAAAAAAGAAAGGAAACCTGGATATAGACTCTCCTCACCTTGCCCTTTAGCAGCCCCTCTGGACCGATGAGGTTGTCAAAGATGTGTTTGGCCACGTGGGCATCCACCGCCGACAGCGGGTCGTCCAGCAGGTAGACATCAGTGTCACTGTACAGAGCTCGGGCCAGACTCACCCTCTGTCTCTGCCCGCCAGAGAGGTTGATGCCCTGCAGGATCGAGGCACGTCATCAGAATCACTTTAATCAATGCGGCTATTGGCTCGTCTATCATGCTATTCCAGTAATACATCAGTAACTACAAAAGGTGTAGACAAAACCTTAATCAAATGGGGGGAAAACAATTGATTAAATGTCTGAAGCCTGTTTACACATAGAATTGCTGAAAAGAAACTAGAACCAAAGCTGACACGTGGAAACAGAAACAATATGTGGTTGCTCAGTAAGGGAACAGAAAGTTAAAGTGCTTCTTCTTTTGTACCTTCTCGCCTATCTCAGTCATGTCTCCCCCGGGCAGCACGTCCAAGTCAGGAGTTAAGGCACAGGCTTCCAGAACGCAGCGGTACTTCTGCTCATTGTAGGGTGCCCCAAACAGGATGTTGTCCCGCAGGGTGGCATTCTGTATCCAGGCCTGCTGGGGTACGAATGCCACTGACCCCTGAGGAGAGAGGCCAACAAACCTCTATTTACACCACTTCCTCTAATGATACTGTCGGTCTGGCAATAAGCATTATAGCAGTTATAATGTTGCACAGTATGTAGGCTGTAGACACATTGTATTGACATTTTACGCCGGGTGCAGGCTAAAAGGAACGTTAAAGCTGTATTCATTGATTTGGTTTTGGTTGGTCACTTGGGCTGCTCCACTTTGTTCAACAGCAAGTCTCTTACTGTATCCGTCTGTTGTTTGATGCTGGACAGGTAGTGTACAGTGGCTTTATCAGAGCTTTTTCACTGAAAACAGCTGCCTGCTGCTGCTGGAAACAACTATGTGAGAAGACTTACCCGAATAGAAACCTCTCCCTCCAGTTTCTCCATTTCCCCAAGCAGCGCAGAGACTAGGGAGGACTTCCCACAGCCAACGTGTCCCACCACTGCCAGAAGGGAGCCCTGTGGCACCATCACATTGATACTACAAAACACACAGACAACATTCACATGTTGTTAAAAAAGCCTCAGGTGTGACAACACTAATGAATGAGAAAATCCAAACATGTAGTAAAGTATGTTGCTTGTTATTGCATACTTGTGCAGAACAGGAGGATCTTCTTTACCCCAGGAGAATTTCGCATTGACAACCATCACTGAAAACTCTGTTGAGCAACAAAATGTCACATTAATTTCTTTTCGGCGAGACAAAAGGCTGAAAAGCATTTCTTCGCTATAAGTCATCCAGAAGCTGTTCAGGTTGAGTCACTGGGTGAGAGGTACAAGTGGGTTGGTAGGGGAAGTTGTGACATTGCACTAAACCCTTGTATTTCAAGATCCTATTGAGATTACACATGACAAAGCACATTTTCTTAAAAAGGTACTGCAATCATTAGTCTGCAATGACATTAGACAAGGATGAAACTGACAATAAAAAAAGAAACCACATGTTTTGTTTTAAGCTTAATCTAAAGAGGTGAAGTGTTTCATTTTACCTGTGTCCGTGTTCTTTCGGTCTACTGAATTTGGGTCCAGCTCATCGTGACTCAGGAAATACTGGATTCGCTTCAGTGAGACGCTGGCCTGCGACACAGAATAAACATTCAGGGCACTCAAAGAAAACTGTAAATGAACACACGCAGAAAAGGAAGAGGAAAAAAGGAAAACGAAGAAAAGAACAAAACGTTACCTTACCTGTACGACACTGCTGATGACTTGAGGGAGCATGTTGAGAGGGAACCTGAGGATGTTAAAGAGCGAGAGCGACACAAAGGCCTTCTCTGCATCCAGGATGTTGTTTTTATCCACGGTCACATACACGGCAAACGTTGTCAAGGCAACCTGGAAACACATCGGCAAACAGGCAGTTCAGACACCGAAGTCCACCAGTTTACCGTACATGTGTGCAGCAGTCACTGCTGTGATGATACACATCCACACACACACACACACACACACACACACACACACATATTAATCTGAGTCAACCAGTGACTCAGCAATTAGCTCATAACCAGTAGACGGTGATGTTTACAGCGTGTGCAGTGAGTATACAATCACTGACCACAAAATCAGTCAACCTTTGCCTAATTAAATGCGGTCATGTGACCTATAAAACCTGATGCAGATAACTGATGTAGACGCCAGCCAAAATAAATATGCGCAGTTTCTCACACTGCTCCCATATTATTTGCTGGACATTTCTCTGCTTTACTCAACACAAAACTAAACAGCCTCCTGGGCCAGGTCATGCTTTTCTGAGTCTACGATTTGGGTCAGTAAACAGACAGTCAGCTGATGAAAAGCGGGTAATGTTGTAATGTTGCTATGGCGTTTGCACTTGAGCTGCACTTGAGCTTGTCCAGATCTGCTCAACAGTAAATAATTCCCGACTTGTCTCCAGGGGTTGTCAGTAGGTCAGGAGGGGGGCAAGTCGTAAGATTATTATTCGTCCTTTCTGATCATCTAGTGTCAAGGTAGCTTGAAACTTGTGCAGCATAATCCAAGAGTTGAAGCCACAAAGTCTATAATTATATCCTCAATATTCTGTATGGTCTGCATTGCAACTGATGCTGCTTTCAAATGCTGTCTTATATATTACAATTATGGGGAGAGCATGCTTATAAGATTCAATTAGGTTGCAAATTTCAAAAAAAGTAAAGGAAAAAGAGTGTAGTGAGAGTTGAATGATACCCTTCATAAATATTCCAAGCATATCTTACCAAACCAAACCTGTCCAAACCTTCCACCTACAACAGATCCACACTGACCCTCCTCTCTCCAAGCAGGATATATGAAAAACGAGTGAGGTGGCTGATGATTAAAATCTCGATTCCTAGTGTTATGCCACTGTGACTAGTGGTCTGTCGCTGCTGTTTGACTGAATTATAACATTACACTGGAACATAACTACTCATTATAGGTGGCTGTCACTGATGTGAGCAAAATAAACGCTAACATAGCTAGTGTGGCCTTGGACACAGGTTGACCATTAACGCCAACTGTATGGCAATGGTATTAAGTCAAAAATAAATATTCAGTCAAAGTGACATACCCATAATGCCCATGATGTGATACTCTTATATTTGCTTAACATTTAAGTGTTATTAATATACAAGCAAGCAAGTTTTAGTCAGTTATTAAGTTACTAAAATATCAATTACAAAATTGACCCGAATATTCTCTTCCACCAACAGTTTCTAAACAAAGGAGCTCTTTATCACCAGGTTTCTAAAATAGTTTCCAATAAAGCTCCTTTGTAATGTTTGACCACAAACTAGGCTATCTGAACACTTGCCGAATTGTATTTAAAGCTGTCAAACGTGACTTATGAGCTTATGAAGGCTGCCTGGAGGCAACTAGACTTCCTATAACAAGCCCTAATTGGCAAACAGCAGTGTCAAAGCTCATAGTGCCATCTTCGGAAATACCAGATTATACTAGACATTCATGCAGCCTGTTCTGATTTGCTGGGTCTCACATCCAGCTTACACAAAACAGCCACAGCTGATCATGACATTCACCATGTGCTTAATTCCTGACCAATCAGTGTCACAAAGCAAAGTCTCTTAAATGAAAAACAGCTTCCAGACATGTGGACTGAGCCTACCAGGAAAGGGGCACTGGTCCAGGCCATGGTGGACAGCGCTCCCAGGTAGGCTGTCTTGCGCAGCACATTGAGCTCCTTCTGCCGGATGGCCAGGACCTTTTCTTTGAAGGAGTTCTCCCAGGCATACAGCTTTAGGACTTTGATGCCGTTCAGGATCTCGTTCATCAGCTTGATACGAGCATCCTTGTACTGCATCTGCTCCACCTGGGAGAGAGGAAGAGGTGGATGAAGAAAAACTGTTCTTTATCTGTGAATTAATAGACATACCAAACACCAGAAATAGGGTTAAAGTAAACAAAGTATTTGAAGTGGAAACTCCATGAATAATGAAAAATAATGTAAAATGACATTTCACTAATACTTGCTTGGAATAATTAATTTTAAAAAAATGCATAAAAAGACAAACATGCTTATATTATTGATGTGGTTCCACTGAAAGTAACATATTAAATCATTGCCACGTCCTAGTTTGACTATGCATACCTGGTAGGCTCGGGTCTTCATGGCAATGACAGCATTAAAAGGGATCAGCATGATCATGACAGCCACCCCAGCCAGCACAGATGGACCGAGGTTCTGATAAAATACAGAAGATTTGGCAAATCAGTGCAAATGTAATTCAAGATAAATAGAGATAAAGCAATAAATGTGAACATGTAAACAAAATATGAGTGAAATGCTTCGTCTGAACTCTCAGTAATCCATGTATAATCTGTGCACATACCTGCCAGAGGAAATAGAGTGCCAGCATAATCTGAAGAGGAGCAGACCACAACATGTTTAGAAAGGTGGTGAGGTCCATGAACCTCTGTGCGTCCACAGACATCAGGTTGACTATCTCTCCCACTGTAGATGAACGCTTGGCAGCGTTAGTTATCACCAGCGCCTGCACAACAATGATGGCAGGAAAAAAAACACACAGATAAATGTATTTTCTGTGAAGCATACTGTATGTCCTCTAAAATGAGATATGCTATAGGGGGTCTCATTTACTGTATTAGCGCATGTGTGTGGTAAAACCAGTCAGATGTGAGAATTTGGTGCATACCTTCCTGTAGATGGCTCCTATCACAGCTGTGCGTACATTCATGCCAGTGACAAAACAGTATTGAAAGTGGTGGTGGAGGATGAGAGTCTGCAGGAAGGCTGTGAAGAACATGAGGAAGGCCAGCGAGTAGCCCCACCAATCAGGAACATCCTTCTGTTTTGTGAAAGAGATCAGCATCCTGTAAGAGTGACAAAAGGAAACAATTCTTTTAGATTAAACACACAACACTGAATGAGTCTGAGAAGAGCTGTGTTGATAATGGCACATAGAAAACTTATTCTGTAATCTGTGCTTTTTCTTCACATGGTCCGTAGATACAAACACATTTTCTTTGCATGTTGGTGTAAGTTAGTGCTATCTATGCAGTAGGTTGGAGTTCATGAAAATTCTGGCACTATAATTTCTTCCATTCTTCTAGCCTGGTATTCACTTGCAGAACACTGCAGTTAGACTTGACCCAGAAACCAAGAAATAGATCCCTCATAACACTTTTTGTAGTCTCTTTTCATGACCTCCCTATGAACTTTCAGCAAGGACTTAAAATATTCTATGAGACACAGTCTGGCCTCTCTGCACTCAAAAGAACTGCCGACCTCTAATACCACCTTAAAAATGAAACCGAAGCACTCACTCACAATGCAACTAGTCCAAGATTAATTATTTAGAATTTTTTCACATTATCAGAGACATTAGCAGCCTGGTTGCTGTTGCTGCTGTGAGAGCCTCAGCAAACCAACATTTACATGCCCTCCCAAGATCCTAATCTCATCTGCGGCTCATCTGAAACATGCTGATTGTTATCAAAATCGAACATGCCATCCATTTTTATCAGCCTGCAACATGCTGTTCACAGTCAGGAAACTTGTATTCTGAGAAAATATCATCTGTGGTTCCACAAAGTCTCTGGGAAACCAAATCTGTGCAAGTGGTGTCTTAGACAGCATGTTAGTGAGCTTAGCATGCACGCTAGCAAGTTAGAAGTAATTTATTTGTCATATGCGCAACATACAACATTTTCCCCGAGGGGTGATGCCAAAGTCCCGCACTACTATTCTGTGATTGACCAGTGCTAAAAACAACGATAAAGACAACTAACCTTCTACCTACTTAGCTGGCTTTCTACTCGTACTTGGCCTTTCATGAAACTGCCATATGTATATTTATTAACAGGTTTTATCAGAGTTATTATGTGTGACATGTGGCAGGACCTATAGTAAAGTGACAAATTGGTCCTGGTTCCTCCTTCATCCGCTATGACTGAGTCATAGTTAGATTTATTATCTGAAACAGCCTGTGTGTCAGAAGGTGTCCTGACGAATAAAAGGGAGATCTTTTCCAGAAAATGGAATAAATGGATCACCTTCACTGCAAACAACAAGCGCCCTATTATAACTAGATCTGGACATGTAAAAATATATTATAATTCTTAGAAACAAGAACAAAACATTCAGTTTTCCCTATTTGTATTTGTAGGAATATTGCAGGGTCGTAAAGCTTTACTTCCTCTTTTCTGTTTTTTTCTTCCTGATGTTGGTGTCTCACAGTATATATTAGCCTTATTCAACCACATGACACGACATAACAAAATACAAACAGGAAAACTATGTGCTCAGCCATCTGATTATCTCTACATATAGATATGGTTTTCACAGAAAAGCTGCTATCACTCCATTTCCTCCCTTAGATGCTTAAAGGAAACTAACGGTATTTACATAAATGACTTTGCATCCTGAACAGCATGACTTTGAAAGAAAGACAGCTACTATACTTTGATAAAGCAAACCAGCATGCAAAAACACAAACAAATCATGCAAAAGATGTCCTGAAAATAGCATTTGGGAACACTGGAACAATGGTAGTTTGTGTTTGAAATTTGTAAGCACGCAGTAGTAGTAACAAGTGACCTTTCTATTTACCTGAGCAGCTGAGGGTTGACGAAGGTGATGGCATCCTGCAGGAACTTGAAGGCCGAGCCAATCAGAAAATAGGGTCCAAAGGCTCTGATGAGGGCACGTAGGAAGGACGGCTTGCGGGGAGTCGATTTCTGATTAGACAGCAACACTTCTACTTCCTCCGGGCTGCTTTCACCTCCTCCTCCTCCTCCTCCTCCAACGTGGTTGGTGGTCGACGGCGGAGGCTTGGAGTACATAGCCTGGCTGGACAGATTCGGTTCACTGGAGAATTTGAAATTCGGGAGGTTTGGGATAGGAGAGAGATGGAGAAATTGAGAGAATAACAGTTCAGTGAGAAACTCCCAAGTAAATAAATATAATAATATAGCATATTTCTAGAGTGATTGTCACAAAGGGCACACAAGCTCAATAAAAGGCCTATTGGAAGGCCTTGTACACGTAGGCAATTAGAAGAATACTGAAATCAATCCTGTATCTCACTGGATGAAGCCAGGATTGAAAAGATGCGAGTCCTATGGCTAGATTTTTGCAAAAACGGGCCGTTAACACACACAGACTCAAAAACTGAACAGTTTGTACTGGCAGAATTCTAATTTAACAATCAGCAAAACAAAACAGCTGACAGACAAAATTAGCAACTAGCTTGTGGAAATAATGGAGAATTTAGCAGCTAAAGAGACAAATATTGTGAATATTGGACATTCACCAGGTGACCACAAATATTTAACTGATATGATTTAAAGGAGAGGAACAGTAATATGAGATGCACTGAAACTGTTAATGATGCGTCCTAGTTAAGTGGTAATTCAGACAAGAAGCGGCTTAAATAATAAACTGGCTTTAAATTGTTGGATTACACTAGGGCTGCTGTTTTCATTATTGACTAAACGACTAACTGTTTTTAGTCTAAACTATACCAGATAAAACACATCTCATACGTTATAAGGAATCTCTTTGGTAAAATTAGATCATTGCAAAAGTACAAGCAGTAATACAAACAATGCCAAAAAGAAAAAACCTGACAACATTAAATGCAGAGTGTGTTCTGCATCCTGTTTGCCCTCACTGCTTGTGGTTGCAGTTGCATTTATTTCATTTGTTCACAAGAATGTTCATTTGTTGAGAAAGATCTCAGGCAGTGAAACATACTACAAGAAATGCAGTAAAAGTGTTCAGTGAAAGGAATGTTTTGCAAACTACACAAAATCTATTCTAATACCAACTTAAAGCGCAGGAGTCGGATTCCAGCAGTGAACTAATTGCCGACTACAGTTCAACAGGACAACTGTGATGGAATTCAGCTTAACAACAAACAGGTTTCCAGACCACAAGTGAAAAGGCCTAATCAAGCTTTCCCAGATCATTTTACAAGTTGTTCTCAGTGAGAAAGCACAATGAAACCCTGACAGGAAAACTGCGGCAGAGTGAGGAAGCGGCCTGGAGGTTGGAGTTCACCAGGCTTGTCAAGTGTGTTTGGCCATGAAATTCTCTTTTCGCTTGAGTAGCACAACTCGGAGCAGAAATGCTTTTCTCAGTGACCAAGCAACTGGGATAATTTTCTCCAGTATGTTGCTGAACACACTGAACTGTGGAATGTAAATATTGCAGAGAAAAAAGTTATTAGTCCTGCAGCACATTATACAGAGCAGAGGGGGTTGGGTGGAATAGTTTAATCCTTTAAGGCTCTGACATTAATAACACAAACATACAGAATACATCAGAGCAACAATGCTGATTTGCATTTTATTCTCATAAGGAAGGCGAGTCCCTACAATGTGACTGTGCCCACACACACACACACACACACACACACACACACACACACACACACACACACACACACACACACAAAGAGCCCTGCCCTCTAAGACAACATCCTCTCCCCTCTCTGTTCTGACTAGGAAGTAGAAGGTGGGGCAACTGATGAAGATTTGGACTTGGACTTTTTTAATACTAAAGCAAAACAGAGCACAAATCTGAAGTCTCATTCAGTAAGTTTACATGTACTCAAGTAACCTGGTTATTGTCCGCTTTCTGCGTCAACCTGGTGTCTTAATGTCATTTAAATGAGAAACCTGGTTAACACAGCTTGAACTCTGCAGGAGGAACTGTATTTCTTATCCATCTATCACTTAATTAAAGTTGAATGAATTAAAGTCCAGTGATATTCTATATTTTTCTTATTGTCAAAAAATTACTCACTACAACACCAATGTGTGTTCATCCACTGCTAAAAGTAGTCCAAAACCAATGCAGTATTTCCTTCTGTTTGAGTTAACTGCTATAAACTACAGTGGCCAGCAAAAAAACCAATAAGATTGTTCTTAGTTTTTAAAGATTAATATCTTCAGTAGGAATTAATGAGCTTGGGGCTGACAGACACTTCAAACAGGGAAAGCACCAATGTGGCAGGAGTGCAGAGAGATGAAAGGAAACATCATTACACTTACTTCAGCTATATCCAGGATCATTTAAAATTAAAACTGAAATAAGTAAGTACACATATGTTTCTACAGCAGAACAGCAGACTTTATGTAAATGCTAAACCTCCGCACAGTAACGAAAAACTGTCCCCACTACAGAACCCGGTCTCTCGTTGCACCACATCAGTACAAATGTTCCAACCAGGAAAAACAAGCTGCGGCATCATATGTCAGTAATACACTTACAATAAGCCTGCATGGTTCAAAAATATGGTAGCGGATAAATGTGTTTATTGACCAGTATCCAGGTCACAGCAAATCTCAAGTTTCCTGCCATAACCTGATTTCTCCCAATAAATTGCTGTATTTGTATATTAAACGTAGTGACTGTTTGCATAGTGACACCAAGTAGAGCTTTTATATGAGTGACACAGATGTACTGGAAAACTTTTAGCTTGTACTGTATGTTTCAGAAATTGACAATACATCCTCCATTCATCCACTCCTTCCTCCTCTTGTTTTACAAACGCACCTCTTGGCTTTGATCTGCTCCTTCTCCCACTCTTTGAGGAGTTTAGGCACCATCACCTTGGAGCTGTCGCGCTGGTTCAGTGACCACAGGTCTTTAGCCTGCAGGGGCATTTTGTAGCCTTTAATGGCCATTCTGAGAGACAAAAACAGCAGTTTAATTCATTGTGATACATTTAATGCAATTCAATAGTAACAAATGTTTTTATAGTGTAAACACATGAGACATCACCTAAGGGGTTGTCACTGCTTTTTTAATCTTTGTCAGTATGTTTTTGTTATGTCTCCTGTTGTGTGTTTCATTCTCTGGACAAAACATGATTCCTAAACTAAAATCCTTTATCTCAGAGACAACTCAGTAAGAAACCTCCCCACAAAGACACTTAATTGAGTTTCCTGGATTTGCTAATCATCATTATGTACTAGTGGATTGGATTTCACCGGAAATTGGCTTGATGTATTTTCCGGCACGGGGGGGGGGGGGGGGAGACTGGCTTACAGGAAAACAGGAAGAAGATGCTTCCATCACAAAAAAATATCCTCATTGTTGCAGGAACAACAAGAATAACAAAAACAAATAATAACAGAACTGCTGGTTCTCTGAGAGGCTACCAATCCTCTCAAACATGGTTTCACCTGTTTATAGTAATTACAGGCATAAAATTTGATTTTTATTGAATTATACAAGTTTTTATGTCAAAATTGATCTTTTCAAAAGTCAGCGTTAGCATTTTGCCAAATTATGTATTTTTTTCATGCCCCTTTTTATTTCATATCATTTTTTATTTCATTATTTCACTTACCATTACATTGGTCACCAGCCAATCATGCTCCCTGTCACCCAGCAGGCTCAATAACTGCTACCATTTTAAGCCAGTTAGATCAATGCCAAAATAATCCTGAATCAACCAACTACAGGCTGCTGCTGTAAATAAAGACACACAGACACAGAAACTAACATCACCTCTTATCTATTTTGCTGATCAAGGTTGCTCGCTACTTAGCCAGCTAACTAGTTAGGCTGGGTTGTGAGCTTGACTTATTACTCAGCATGGAGGCGAAGGGCCAGCATAACTAGAAGCAGCTAACGTTGGCTGGTTAATTCAGAGTTACCTGGACAGTGATTTGAATCTAAAGATGTTCCCCAGAGAAAGACACACAACTGTAAAAAGGTCAAAAAGAGAGACAGAGACTCTGGGGTTGCTCAAGCCAAGAGGAGCTGGCCAACAATGCGAACACTGGCTCTTTCATTTTAAGTAGATGCACGTGCAGCCTTGTTGATCTAAATGTAAAGGAGAGGTTAGTTACTGTGTCTGTGTTTATCTACAGCAGCTAACTGGCTACATCTGGCAGCAGTTGTTAAGCCTGAAAAAATGTGACTGAAAATGGACATTTTGAATGCATTTTTTTAAAAACAAAACATTTGTATGATTATTAATTTCATAATGTATATTTTATTCATTTATTAAGTGTGTGTCTGTGGATGTTGGGTGCAGAGAGCAGTGTGAACCCACCTCGTGAACCACCAAAACGTCATGGTGGAGAGAAAACCTGCTGTGGTTTCAGGGCAGGGATTCTGCGAAGAAATTGAAAAATGTGCAGAAAAAAATAGGCCAGAGAGGTTAAACAAGGATAAGGAGGACAAACTTCTCTGAGCAGCCAGTAACAACCATGTTCTGTGTGTGCGTGGGTGAATGAGTGTGTGACCTGCTTTAACAAGCACGGAGCGGCCCCAGAGCACACACACTCAGACTACTGAATAACACTGTCAGCGGGAATACAATGCATTCTCACGTACAGCATACAGACACACACAAACACACATGCTTCATGGATTCTGAGTGGACACTTGAGCAGGATGTATGACTCACGGGGTCTGTGACAATATTGGAGAAGAGAGGGGGTTTCTCATTGAAGCAGCAGAGGATCAGCTCACAGACCACCAGGCTGAAGTAGAAGTAGAACGTGGTGAATCGCAGCTTGTCCTTCACCTCACTCTGAAATGTAAAACAAGGAAACACACATTTGCACACACGCAGATGTGAGTTCGGACATACAGTTGCAGGCATCCCCTGTCAAGCAGTGTGTTTACATGCAGGAAAATTAGGCATGGGAATCGTATGAGAGCTTTTCCCCATACAAGTGCTCAGATGTTGTTTTCTTTAAAATGATACGTGTCTGAATGGACTTCTTTTTCCAAAGTGAAGGGAAGATCATGACATTAACACAATAAAAAACAGACATGCATGGTGGCAAAAGTAAAAGTCTACAACCATGCCTGTACTACTAAATGCTGAAGTCAGTAGGTTTCTCCCTCTGGGGACCATGATTCCATCCAGTAGTTATTTCAGTCTGGACTAAAGTGGTGGACCAGTCCACAGACAGACATTCCTGACCCTAGAGAGATGCAAACACAGCTAATTTTTAGGGCGAAAGCAATACAGCGTGCAAGCAACAAGGAACGAAGCTCGAGCTACATTGCTCTGTCAATTCCGGTCAACTGGGGGAAATAAGGTTACTGTGTAAACACCTTAGTCAAACTACTGGTATACTACCTTATTCTCTAAAATGACAAAAATCAAGATGTTTTCATACATGAAAATTGACTAAAATTTAACTTCCATCCATTCAATTGAGTTCTCACAAAAACAGTCCCAACACACACACACACACACACACACACACACACACACACACACACACACACACACACACACACACACACACACACACACACACACACACACAGGGGGAAGTCACTCACATTTCTTCCTTCCCCGGCGGCAAACAAACATCTAAATCAGCTGAACACGATTATGAATGGAGGCGTCACCTTCCACTGCGCAAAATCACTTTACTTTTTCTGAATTATATTTCTGCACGGACTGATTTTCCTGGATCAACGTGATTATTGCAGCGCAGGTCTACAGTAGCCTGGGCTGACCTCAGCCCACGGCTGCTTGGTGAACTGCCTGCTTCTCTCACGTTCTGCCTGCCTGCTTGCATGACTTTCTGGGCTCAAAAAGTGAATTCTCTTATCTTGATTTATGTTTTGGTTTGAGGTGTTTTTTTGGCATAAACAAAGAGAGCTAAAAGCTTTGTAGAAAAATGCCAAATACCGTCCATCATGAGGCACAAAGGGATTGTCATACAACAGCAACTACTCTGTGACAACAGACACACACACCTTTTGAACTCTGACATACATCTGCAGGCTGTGTAAGGGTAGTCTGCTACGGACTCATAAAAGACGTTCCGCCCACACAAACGTGCATGGCAAACAGCTGCCTACCTACACATCCAGCAAACACGGAGCAACATTAGCATTCAAATGGAGTTGTGTTTATGGTCATCTGATAATTGTCCAGTATTCACTCTCTTCTTTTAGCTCTGCGTTGGTCTCAACCAACACCATCATGTGATCCATTGTTACCATAAACAGTTCGATTATAGCAGCTTTAAGGTAATCATTTTTTTTTTGCATAAAAACAACACCTTTCAGCATTTGTAGTAGAAATGTTTAAAAGGTCACTAATCACTTTGCTCCCAAAAGAAAAGGGGATTTATTTAGGACTCATGTAATTCCAGTAGATTAAAGCTCTACAGTCCTGGAAGCCAGAATTCTCAGCACCTCGCCAAGTAGTCACTGGGGTCAGCGGTGTTTATCAACAACTGTACTGTATCAATCCACATGGATGTATTATGAACAATTTGCGCTACTTCCATGTCGTGCTGTGTGCTTCTGTAAATCTTTTCCCCAGTCTTATAACATACACTGTCTTATCTAGGATTTGTTTTGTGCGTGCTGCAGCTCTGTCGGTGACAGCCCTAGAGGTAGGCTTGGAACAACAGGCCTACTATTCCGTCTCAGCTTAGTGGTGCCCTGGACTGACCCATTGAAAACATCCACTCGCTGTAAGCTGCAAACCAACTCCTGAGACAACAAGGGGGGGTGGCGGGCTGAATGATGAAGTCGCCTTTAACCACAAGAGCACGGGAGGGGATAAGAGGCAGAAGAGTAAAGAAAATGGGAAAGATAAAAAAATGTAGTACAAGAATTGAAAATTGGGGATATGAATCCGAGGAAGATGGTGAAGGGGGAAGATGAAAGGGCACCAGGCAGAGATGATGATTGCAGACATGTGAAAGGCGTTCTCTCACCTGGCTGGTGGCCTGTAGGATCTTGGAGCGGAAAGGCACGATGGCACACAGCACAGACAGGAACCAGAAGATGAAGAGGACCCCTGAGGACTGAATCCCTCGTAACCTCTCATACTGGATCAGAAACGTGGCCAGCAGCTGAGAGAGGAGCAGGGGGTGGCGGGGTGGGGGGGGGTTGCAGAGGGAGAGACTGAGTTAGATTACTGAGGGCATGTAAGGTAAACCACAGTCTGACTAAGTCAGTCCTTGTTGACTGTTCCTCCATCTGACGCTGGGCTAGAAGGGCTGCACCAGGAGTTTTCTTGCTTTTATGTAATCCGACCAACTAAGGTTATCACAATACCAGAAAGTGAAACTTCGATACAATACTAGTGTAAAAATACCTATTTCGATATCATGGCAAAAGGCACACAAAATATGATATTTCTAGTTCTGGACTTTCCATAGCTAACTCTAGCTTCTTGAATAACAGCGACAGGTGGCTCGCTGCCTTGTGCGAAAAAAAAAAAAGAACCCAAAACAAACCACAATAGACTGATTTATGATCAGCCCTAAAGTGATCAGGTGGGTGAAGGGGCAGGATCTTGAAAGTTGGATGATTCCAATATACTTGGCACCCAATTCACTCCAGCTGGATTGGGGAATTTAATTTGCACCCGCAGTGGCTTGAATATATACATTAATGTACTACTCACTAACTTCAAATTAGATATTTAAGTTGAATTTCTATGCACGTAGTTTTCATATGATATCATTTTGGTTTTACACTAACTTTATTCAGAGTTTCTTGACAGCAGTGAAAGTGCTGAAGTGTCTAAATAATTTTTACTGTGATCTTTTATCATACTGTTTCCCTTTGATACCATCTCTTCATTGTGTGCTCTGCATTTGTATATGTAAAACATTTGTTTGTATAATTCCAAAATAAAATCTGCATACTGTACCAATGCTGCGAAAGAGTTATTGAGAGCAGTAGACTGAAAACAGAACCACACATCCTGTGAAACCTAAAATAGGCTTCTTCCCAGGAGTTGAAATCTTGTGCAACTGCTTTTGGGTGAACCTATCCTCACCATGGTCATGCCGAGAACCAGGGGGGTGACGTAGTAGATGGGCGGCTGGCTGTGCTCCTGCCGCAGCTCGTGGAATGTGTAGAAGAGATCTGTCCAACACACAATCCATAACAACAAGCCAAACACCTGAGAGCGGACAGAGAGTGAACACAGGCACAGTGAAAAAACAGACATTCAATACTGTAAAAACAGAGGGAAGTACGAGAAATGATTAACTCGCTGGTAACCCATCTAAACATTAGATGGGGGGGTTGGACGGTCCTGTGCTCATTGTTCAGTATAGTATATATCCATTTGCATTTAAAGTGAATTCAAAGTGAAAGTATTTACTGCTAAGAAATCAGTAAATATATCCTTGATGTTTGTTCTGACTTATTTGGTCAAAAGTGTAATCACTAAAAACAAGAAATGTTTTATTTATTTTCTTTGTATACCTTCCATTCCTGTACACCGCTCTTCACCTAGATACGATAGACTACGCACCCACTCATGACATCATTGTAACCTCTCTAATCTTATCTACCCCACCCATTCGACAACACCCAACACTTTGTCATGGGGGCCTGTGGAAATCTCTGGCTACGCCTCCTCCTAACCCAAAAGGAGCCCTGCGACCTCTGATGTGAGAGAAGGTTCAGACTGGGGGGTCTCAATTTCTCGCATGGTTCCTTCACTAGAAATGCTTGCTGAATTGTAAATTATTACATAGCTGCTGCATCAAAATAATGACTTTACACAAAAAGTGAGGAGAATTCAAATTTCAATTCAACTTTAATGTAGATGTATCAGTCTAAGCTTGCTTTGGAGTGCACTGTGATAAAATGTACAACAATGAAGTCCTCTCTCACCGTTTTGAATCGGTTCATAATGGACATCATGATGTAGCCTCTGTTGTTCTTCTTGAGATAGAAGAGGTAGATGGGGCAGACAGCCCAAAGGTAGATGCATGGCAGCCATGACAGGACAGAGAGCTGGAAACACTCTGGGAGGTCGGGCTGTTCTGTGTGGAGCGTCTGATTGGCTACCTGCAGAGACACACAACATGGGGAACAGTACTTTAGCTTACAGATCTGCATCTGCTATCAAACAAGCCCAAATGGTGCTATCTGACCCCCCTCCCATCCCCTGCTGACCAGCGGAAATCCAGACTGTGACACATGCTATAAACAGTGCACGCATGTACTACCATGCCTCCACCACCCACACAAACACACCACCACTTCATCGCATCAGATGTTTTCCTTATCGCTCCCCTAAAGGTCAGGGGTGGGAGAGAAGATGTGAAATCCACTTCCTCACATTTTAGAAACTGGGCCGACATAATAAATTCAAAATATTTATTCACTGGGAATGTAAAGGTGTATTTTTAAAAAATTTGTTTCACAGGCAGCAGCAATAGCCCTCTGGATGAAATACCACACATGCATACACACACAGTGGTATTTTGTGCATTGAGACATAGGAATGAGTCCATGTGACACACTGACGTGCATACAGAGCTCCACAACTATGACACTGTGTGTTCTTCCTAAAGTAATAAGATGGACTGTTTCTGGAAATAGAAGTTGCTTTTTATGTTTTGTTTAAATGTAATTTTTCAATGCTCTGAGCACCGTTCACCTCCATTTTATTGAGGTGGCAGCAAAAACCTTGGCAACAGTTATCTTAAAAACTGGACAAATAAACCCAAAATGATCTGCTTCCAGGTCTGCAGAGTCAAGTGGGATGAAACGAGAGACAGTTCTGAAACTCTCAATATTTGGCTATGTGCCTTTTATCTTTCACGACCACTTCTCTCCTCCTGTCAGCTACACTTGAGGACGGCTGATATTGAACCGCCTCTCTGTTGTTGCAATAGGGGCCCCACAACTCATTTTTGCCCTGGTGCCCTGGTGCTGGACACAATTTGTGAGAAAATATGTTTAATTGTAATTTGGGTGAACAGACCCTTTAAATTTAACCAAACTGAAGGGACAGAGAGCAGTGCAAAATCAACTGTGTGCCCTAACTCATGCCCTTTATCAATTTATGCTACTTCTGTCACTTCCACATTCTGGAAAATAGAAACAAAAGCGTGCAGGAACCTGAAAACATGGTCATAGGCCAGTAAAGGTTAACAAACGCCTGGTTCGAGCTCCACGTGTGCTAATAAGTCAATACTAAACTTTTCTACGACATTGTACAAAAAACAGTAGGATTCATTTATTTTGCTGCTGAAGAACAATAACTGAGCCATCCAGAAGACATCCGGAGAAGAAAGGTAAAGTGAACATGAATCATACCGAGATGCAGCCTTGACACAGCGGTTATCGTGCTCCCCTCGACAAACACATTTGAAGGCCCACCCACAGATGGAACCAAGATAAACACAGCTGCCAGCCTCTAGCCACTCTCTATACATCACCACCCCCATCTGCTGAAGCATGCGTGCCCGGCTAAGTGTGTGTAAAAGTGTAGTGGCGCTAAGGAGGTGGCAGGTAATTGCTTGTGCTGGTGTAGTAAATTCATAGGCCACGTGTTAAAAAAGCAGACCACAAGCAAACGTTTCTGACTGAATTTTCGATCTTTGAATTTCGCATCTTTGTCGCACACCTAGAATGTGAAAAAACAAAAAACGGATGCACTCTTACAATGACTCAACAGAAAATTGAACAAACACTTAAAACAGACCACACATACTGTCATTCAATTGGCTTTTTCCATTTTAGCAAACATGGAGTATCTATGCTTCCAAATGAACCTTGGCCATTTAAATCTAACCTATAAGTGAAAAGTGTAAGTATAAATGATAATCACAGGGAGCAATAATATACTCTATAAAATAGTGCTTTTATTAATGTAATATAAGAACTTTATAGTTTTTATTTTAAAGGAATTTTGACATTTTTGGGAAATGCACTTGCAGAGCGTTAGATGACAAAATCAATACTACTCTCATGTCTGTGCAGGAAAAATTAAACTAAAGCCAGCAGCTGGTTAATAGACACTCTGGAAAAGATTTGGTAGATTCATTAATAATAAATAGTTGTTAGTTGTAGCCTTACCAGTAGGCTAGCTGTTTCCCCCGGTTTCCAGTCTTTATGCTAAGCTAAGATAACCGGCTGCTGGCTCCAGCTTCATCCTTAACTGACAGATTAGTGGGGACCCTGGTGGCCTAGGGGTTTAGTGTGCCAACCGTCAACCACAGCGTACACAATCTCGGAGCATTTCGGCTAATCTCTACAGATATCTGAATATATACTGCATACATAAAAAAATGGGCCGATGGGTTCAGATGCGTTACGCTTCTTTTGGTCTCCACACGGACTGCTGACCTGTATGCAACCAAAGCCTGCTTAAACATGATTGTCAATACTACTTGAACTACACACGGAAACTACCTTGCTTCCGATACCAAAATCTTGGTCCCCTGCCTAAAGAGTCTGCATTCAAATGCAGATATCTGTTTACAGAGATTACAGTGTAAATGGTTACAGTCCAGACAGGGACCTTTGTTTGCATACCATTCCCCATCTGTTTTCCCTTGTTTACTGTCATCTCTCTACTGTGTAAGGGAAATTCTTGTTGTAATGATGTGTTTTCCAACCAGATCACATGATGATTAGATTTGTTTAGTATTCATCCACCAAGAAAAATCATCATAAAAGAGCTAAGCCTGGAAGGCACTCTTCCTGTGTCAGAGTGCATGCAAGCAATAAAGATCTGCTGAGGATTGAATATTGTGTCATTTGGTATTTAATTACCAACTCTCATCTGCAATAGACAAGAACTGAGATATCAGTTTCCACGACAACTGTCTCTATAATAAGGGCACAAAATGCATAAAAACAAATATATGAGAGTAGTATCAATCTTCTAACTCTTGGCAAGAAAGCCTATATACTCATTTCCCAAAATGTCATACTATTCAAAGCAAACACAATAAAATATGTATTTACTTCCAAACATATCAAACACTGGAGCCAAACAGGACATACTCATGGCTCTATTGTTATTACTGGCTTTTGCCTCCGCCATATAGATATAATGTATATGTATATATGTAAGAAGTAATGGCTTTTGCTCTGTTTGCATTGCAAATGTGTGAACAGTACAACAACATATTTCTCCTCCATCTCCTTCCCTCATTCAAAACAGCACACAACCCTATCAGAGTACTGAAAAGTAAATGTCAAATTTAAAAGCATTCAGATATCTCCACTGCACACTGGGGAAAAGGCAGATAGCAAATACCATGTTTAATGACTGACCATATCAAACCAGAGGTTTTCTTTGCTCACATACACCACATTAATTCTTATCTTGGTCAGGGGGGAACTATATGTACATAAGACATGGTTTAATTAGTTTTTTTTATGGTGGCTCACCTTTCAAATAAAATGAGTGTGTGTGCATGGAAGACAATTGTCTGCGGATAACTTTTTGTGTCTGTCTGAAAGTGAAAAAGGAAATAATTTTCATGCATGAAAGAAGAAAAATAAAGGCAGATTTTTGTAAGCTTTTTGGTTGCTATGAAAGATAGGGTTCTTGCATTAACTCACTCCCTTTTTAAAATCTTTCATCTGATACAGAGGTTGTTTTTCTACATTGGTACTTATCAAAGCTGTGGCCTGAAAAGGTTTGAGCTTACTGATACAAACTGAAGATTTTGTAACTACACATAATGAAACATAAATACATGAAACTCATACACAACACGTTTTATAAGCTTTAAAAGTCAAAAGCTGACTGTGAGAGGCATATCAGGAGAAAGCTATTAAATGACCACTAGCAGTGGACATTACCATCATTTCACAAAACAGATTTTTATGATGATTATCATGGACAGGGAGAGAAAAGCTGCTGTACACATACTGCAGCTTTTACTAAAAGCAGAATGTCTGGCCTTTATTCTATTTCACAGGCTTTCAAGGCAGTTATCACTACACTTGAAACCTGAAACCTGAGGCTTCAACAAAAGGTGGGATAAAAAGGGTGAGGCGCGTTGCGATAACAGTTAGCCAGCGGAGACAGACAAATTATTTCACTCAGCTGAGTGAAAACCTTAGAGTAAAAGAGTCTCATCACTCGGTGGGATGGTTGCATAGCACCTACTTATACTCATCGCAGCATGGTTTCAAAGCCATAGGGATTTAATGCTAACAAAGGGCTTAATAAAAACAAAGTTACATCAGTTCGTGAAAATAATCATTGGTTAAAGAGCATGAACAGAAGCAATGTTGGTAGAAGTTGGATTCAGATCTAACCAGTTAATAAGCACACACAAAACCATAAAGCCCTTGAAAAACTGGTTTAAAAAGCACTTCCCTCTAATATAAAATATTCATGATCGAATAAGCAACATCAATGTTAGTTAGTGGTACTCCAGCAATTTAATATTGCAAAAACAATAAACTTTCATCATTAGACCCTCCTTGCATCCTAAATGCCCACCCTCTTTCAAACCCCACAACTCCATCTCCACCCCACCCCCCCCCCCCCACCCCCCACCCAATATCTTAACCTGGCACTCTTTGAACTACTGTAATTCGTCTTGTTTCGCCCTCTTCTTCTACAATGGTATAATGGCACCTGATTGGAGTATTAGCACCACCTACTACTCATCTCAATGAACCAACTACTAATATATACATTTGCAAATTTGGTTAAAATGTGCACTACATTTGGATGGAAACCTGGCTACAGAAGACATTTTACAACTGTTTTCGCTAGTTGAGTAGTACTTCTTGTGACAGTAAACTGAATGTTATGTGTAAAATCAGTGGAGTGGCCCTTTAAGAGAAGAACGTTGATAGTTCTTGAGTGATGAAATAAATAACACCTAAGTTAATCTGTTTCAGCAGAACTGTGTGGGTGTGTCGTGATTAGATCTGCCTTACAGAGGCTTGGCAACAACGCAACAACTGACACATCACACTTCAAATGTTGATAAAACTGAATGTTCTGCGCCTTCTGCGCTTCAAGAATTTCACATTGTACTCAAATGTGTCTTATATTCAAGCTGTTACACAAATTGACTCCTCAACATAAACTTGTCACATTGCCAGCAGAGATATCCAGGATGAGATCCAAAACATCTGCAGTGAACCTTTTTCTATGGATGTCCTAACGCAGAATGATATACATCTATACTATAAGTGGGCATTACAGATAATAATTGACTGAGACAACATTAGTGGTAAAGCCATTGACAGCAAGCTGGCGCCAGGTAAAAGAAAAATTGGTAAACCACACTGACAAAACTTAATTTGAACATTTGCGCATAACTCAGTGATCCATACAGAAATGATTTGTACAGTCAGGAACCATCAACTGATTATATACTGAGACCGAAACAATGTAAAATGTGAATATCACTTTAAGCTGCTTTAAAAGAGTAGTACTAAATACACTCCTGTAACACTGTTGTACCATGAATGAACTGATGCAGCAGAACCAGAGATATCATCTTTTATTCCATGCATTCTTCTTCTTCATCAAAAACTTGGACTTTCATTACCCACAATGCAACTCAACCGGTAACAGTTCAGTCAGACCTTTGTTGGACTTCACACAGCTCCCTCTGGAGACATAAAATGCTTTTCACAAATGCAGTGGTACTTTGATGTGTAAAATTGGTGTTCCTACTTTAATCAATATTTGTCATAGTAACACTGAATCAGATCACTAATGTTAAAGAGGATGCTTGTAATGAGAGCACTGAGAATTATCAGCCCACTCTTCAGTAGAGCTACAGAGTGGGCTTTTTAGACTGTTTTAACTCATTGTTTTGATTTTGAAGAACATTTTCTACATGGTTCATTCCCTGCTCTGATCATTTCCAGTAGCAGTAAGTTATTGATTTCCCTTATTAAGAAAATCAGAAAGCAAGTGGCTATTTACACAGACTGCTACCTGACGTAGTTAAACTGTGGGAGGAGTAATGATAAACAATACGTATGTGCAGAAACAGATGCATTTGCACCTTTTTTATATCTGGTGAGAATGCGTTTCAAACCACCTCCAGAGGTGGCTCCCTGAACTTCAATCTGTCTTGAATGCTTCTTGGACACATTTTCACTTTACTTTTTAGAGATCGGATAGCTATCGGATCAGCCCAAGATTCCCAGTAAGTGACTTACTGTAAATGGGGTCTTAGATCTAATTTACTCTAATGATGACTGACAAAATAATGCTCCATATCCTGTGCCTACTTCACAGTAAAAGCATTCTTCAGGTTTAATGATGGAAAGCTTTTAATGTGAAGCAGCAGCAGCAGCAGGAAGTACTCAGTTTATCAGGATCATATCACAGCTTTGGTAAGGCTATGGGGAAGTCTGAAACCTGGTTGTCATTTTTACTCTACGCATTAAAACAAACATCATATAATAACATACGTTAATTAGTGAGCATGAGATGTGCTGGTATGGATTTTGTTAATTTTAGACAGAGCAATTATTGCCATTTCCCCGTTTCCCCTCTTTATGCTAAACTAAACTTACCAGCAGCTGGCAATAGCTTCAGATTTACCATAGTCATCTAAGTCATATGTATGGTTATCCCCTGCTATGAGGCTGCAGTGGAAATGTACATGATCACAACTTGGCACACCGTGGTGTGGCTAAAGCAGGATTTACTAGGGTAGTGGGAAAGAGGTATTACATTTATTAATATCATAGCACATAAGTCCATCCATACTGCTCAAACTAAAATTATTTCCTTAACTAACTTAACTTGTTTTACCATAGTCAGATTTTGTTGTTAATTACTTTAAGTATCATTTTGTGGATCTAGTGTAACGCTTCAATCAAATGTGCTTTTACTACTGCTGACCAGGGCATTGAAAGCCATGTTACAAACAAGGTACTAGGTCATTGCCACAGGGTTTTCAGTGGAATAATCAGTACCTGCTTCTGCAGTGAAATCAAAATGCTTCACATAGCGGTGAAAATGAATCTGTTACAGTAATCAACACAATTCTGAAGTGATGTAGGTGGTGTTGGGGTGACCGACTTCTCTTGTTGTTTTCTAGTGTCTTTAGAGGTTTGAGAAAACAAACTGCAGCAGGCTGTCCATCTGTTCGCTGTTACACTGAAAAGCTGTCAAGTGGTATGAATAGAAGGCCGTTGATGGTAAAAACTGCAGGAGGACAGGAATTGCTGCTGGCCATGTTCGCTTACACACCAACATGGAAAGCAGCAGCAATGTTATTCCCGGATCTGTGTTCTTCATAGTCTACTGGACACTGCCGGATTCCTTAAATGCAGATTATAGGATAGATTATAGGATTTCAAGGGAATTTTCTGTTTTACTTGAAATGAAAACCTTTAAAAATGTTACATAACGCACAGGAAGTGACTGAGACTGTGAGGATGATAAATAACAGACCAGCCTGCTGTAGAATATGGATCACATGAAGAACTACACACAACTTTGGAAGGTTAAAAAGGGCAGTATATTAACATCACATAGTTCACACATACAAACACTTTTTTAGCAACATTTTGTAACAAGGCAGGGAGATCCCTTCTTATTCTGAGGTTCTCATGAGACAATTGCACAACTCTCAATTCCTGATTTTTTTTTGCTGGATAAGCTGCCTTTCCGTTCAGGAAATAGATAGTACATTGGGGGATTTTCTATGAAAATATAAAATGTTATATGGGACTCAATGATATTTAGAAATAGAATTAATAATAAATGAATGGATGAACAAGTTAAAACGCAATTTTCATACGGATGCAGTGTCTGTGAGACATTTCTATTACAGACTAAATCTGGGAGCAAGGAAATGACAAATGAGTCATTAATCCGAAAAAAGCAAATGCCTAATTTCCTACATTACATTGTACAGTTATTATCAGTACTACTATTGTTTCCCTACAGTCAGAATTTTCATTCATGGTGTGGAAAGGTGTTGACTTTTTATCTAGAGTATATCTCTGCACTACACTACACTACACTACACTATCTCAGTTAGAGTTAAAGATAACACACCTTAACAAATGCAAACTAACTACTCGAAAACATTAAATGTTGCCACAAAATGCCGCTTGTCATCACAACTCTGACTTCTTTAGTTACAACTTCCTCTTTTTCAGTTTCCATTCAGCTTCATCTCCAACTTACAGCACCCACACCCTGACTAATGAAGACATGAACTATTCCAGATTTATGCAACACCTTGTAGTTCCCACAGTCTATGACAATACAGTGCATTCGAGGCAGCAAACTCCACTCCTCCTGTCAGGCTGCGCTTTTCCCCTCAACACACTACTGTAATCCAAGCTGCTGCTGACAGATTGAACTGTTGGTGGTATATAATGTTGCTGATAAATGGGCTTTGGATCAGGTTAATGAGTGTGCTACGTGCCACACATTCTGTCCTCTTCATATATATACACACATACACACACATATACATATATATACGTATACACACACACACACACACACACACACACACACACACACACACACACATCTGATAACTTTTGTCATTGGAGAACACAAAGTCAATGAATGTGTTTGTTGCTCAATTTAAGTGTGTGTTCCAGGCAGAGTACGCATCAGGGTGACAATAGCGTAATAATTATTATTACATACTAGTATATTTGAAATAATAATACAAATAACATAGGTATAGTAGAAAATGACATTCACATTTGATTAATGCTTGGTGCCACTGCTGAGCATGCACAGTTTTTTTTCCATTAAACCTATTTTAGACTATCTCATTGATATCAGCTTTACTGTTTACTATTCACTTTAATGCAGTATCACAGCTGTAATAAGTTACTGCTTAACATCCTACTACTGCTGCTGCTTCACATTAGAAGCATTCAACTGGCAAAACACGTGATGAGTTTTATTGTGAAGCAGCCACAGAAAACGCATTGTCACCATGATTAGCACTAACCATGATCATTCATCAAAAATGCTTCTAATGATGAGATTGTTGTACCAGCTGTTGTTTGCAAAGTCAAGAATGAACTTTCAATCTCAATGTTTTAGACTTTCATGTGCAGACAGAGTCAGACAGGGAAACACAGCTAGCTACATACTCCAAAAGTTGCATGTATCCATGACAGGTTCTCTGTGATGCTTTTTACCAGGGACTTAAAACTGTTCACCTGCTCCACCTCAGTTCCACTGATGTAGACAGGGTTGAGATTTTTTTTTCTTAAATTAACGATCAGCTGCAGAGTTACAGAGTGTAGTACTCAAGCCCAGAGTGCTAAGTCTTCTTCTTAACCTGAAACTCAAACCATTTTCTGATGCCCACCAAAAAATATATATTTGAATTTTTTTTTAATTTCTATTAACATAAGGACTACTCGACTAATGGCTTGAACTAACGACTGCTAGACAACTAGGAAAATCTTTGGTCGTGGGTAGCCCTTCACATGATGTTTTAATAATTTAGGATACATGATACTATTTAAAAAATAACACTTGAAATGAAGGCTGCAAGACATTTTATCACAACTGCTTTTGATTTTAACAAACATTGCAAAAAGCTGGGCTATCGAAATAATGAGGAAGATTCATAAAACCAAACAATGAATCCATTAATCAAGAAAAGAACTATCAGATTTATCAATAACGAAAACAATCGTTGGTTGCCGCCCTAATCTGGTATTGGATAAGGTTAAAAAGAATAAAAAACCTTTGATTTAAAGCCACTGTTATATCAGTACGTTACTGTAGCAGAGTAGCAGGACTTTCAAACTCCCTTTCCGGTCAGATTGATAGCAATGACCAATACAAGCGCTCATTTTACTGACACAAAAGTTGTTATATCTATCAGCTAGAGATAAAAGTGCAGTTTACGTGCAGTAGAACCCCTTTTTACAAACAATGAGATTGCTAAAGTCCTTGGCTAGGCCCTAGTGTTTAACCTGACTCACATTGAACACACACTGTTTAATAATGGGGGATTACAACTGCCTCCAGTTTGTTTGAAGTGGACGTAAACAGCAGCAACTAGTTTAGGTCACCTCAGATGGCCTCATAAACAAGCCGGCCCTTAGTGTAATATCCGGCCAGAGGAAAATCAGGTGCACGGTCTTAACCCTTTTGAAACAACACAGTGCCTCAAAGCTTCCGTGTCTGGTGCATACAAGGGTTTCTTCAAGGCACTGTGGGCCAAAGGCTTCCCAACTTTTCTTTTGTCACACAGACTCCACAGCAAATAGATACAGCATGACACAGACAGACAGTTTAATAAGATTTAGAGGAAAACACTGTAGTAGTGGTACACTAGCCTGGTGCCAACAAACACATCACTTTGTGCCATCACACTCGTACTCTCAGGATTTGTGATAACAACTTTAAAGCTGCATGTATCAATATCTTCGTATTAACAACCGATTAAAATGACATGGTTTAATGTGAAACAGGTCGCTCGTAGTGATGAGCCCAGAAAGAATTATCACCCAACACTGCAGTTCACCGCGCTGCTGTCATCACCCTCATTTCTCATTTACTATGAAGCAGCTGCAGACACACACACACACACACACACACACACACACACACACACACACAAACAAGTGTACAGTTAGTGACTGGGGGTACTTTTTGTTGCATGATGCATCTGGACATTAATGTATATTATATACTGAGTATTGTTGAAAATGTTCCACATTCAATTCTAATATTAGAGTTAAAAATTAAGCTTGCAAATACGTTGCTTACACAGAAAATGAATACTATTTTTATGTTTGCAGCACAAAGAATTAGAGACACACTGAAACTGCACAAAAATTAGGACATTTGGTCACATCCACACTGCAATCACAACATTTACACATTACATGCTTTCTCTGGATCACCCAGCCCGGTGGGGAACACTGATTTGACAGCATCCCTACTTTAAACAGACTTCCCCATAGTCGCACTGACAGACGCGTGAAAGTCAAAGAGTTGCCGGTGACCTCGCAGCGTTTTGCTGGTGCACTGGAGGAGCTCCGGTTGTGTTGAACGGACGCACACGGCAACAGTCGCGATGAAACCCAGGTCATCCAGGTAGTCTACTAGATAGCTGCCATAATATCCCCACTGGGATTTACTGTGCGTCTGTGGTGAGGAGTTACTTCATCCTATCATGGCTTATGGTATTCCCCATCTCCTGTAATATTCATTCAACTTCTACAAATAGTTAAATTAATACGGTTGCTTTATGATAATTGAGTCTCCTATGCTATTTGTATGAAGTATGGTGATTTTATCGCCACACACAAATATTCCCAGTGGGACTATAGTGTGTCTTTAATGGCTTTCCATTAGATACTTCCTACTATGCGGTGTCGTTATCTCTGCTGTGCTATCGCTTCAATAACCCTCCACGGAGCTACTGTATAGTGACTCTGAGATAAGTTTACGGAACCACAAACACAGCAGTAACACCGACATACAGCTGTGATGTTTGACATGTTATTCGTACAACAGCGAACGAAAGCACGTAATTCAACGCTACGTTAATTGGGAGCTTGTTAACACAGTAAATGCTATTAAGTGGATTATTTCTGGTTAGCCATGACCGTCGCTGCACTTCTGAATGGCTGCCCGGCGAAGAAAACGAAAGCGGCCGATGACATAACGTTGAACAACCTTGTCAGGTAGCACCGCGAAGTACACACGCAGGGCCAGCGACAGTCACGACGAACCAGCGGCGGGGCTACTCACCCAGAAGGGGAGCTCCGGTCCGCACAACCTCTCCATCTCCGTCCGGGCGGGAGACCGGTAGCCTCCGGAGAGCTCTGTATCCCCGCTACAGGTCGAGCCCTGTCCTGTCGGTCCTGTCGGTCCTGTCCTCCTGTCCTGTCCCGCCGACCGGCCGTCCCGTTTTCTCTCTCTCTCTCTCTCTCTCTCTCTCGGCGTGAGAAAAGGACGCTCGCTCGCTGTGACGCGCCACGCGGACAGGTAGGGCAGTGAGTGCGGCGGCGGCGGCGGCGCCTGGCTTTTGTGTGTCCCCCCGCCCCCCCCCCCTCCTCCTCCACAGAACAGGGCGCACGGACGGACCTGCGTCAGGGATCGCTCCGCTTCTTCCGCTCTGCCGAGGAGCGAGGAGGGAGAGTCATCCGGCGCCGGCCGCCGAGGCGAGGCGTGGCGTCCCCGTACGTAGCTCCGCCCGCCCGCCCGCCCACACACACACACACACACACACACACACACACACACACTCACACAACCACACACACACAACCACTGTCTTTTACACACACACAACATGACTCGACACATACACACACACATAACCACTGTCTTTTACACACACACAACATGACTCGACACATACACACACACACAACCACTGTCTTTTACACACACACAACATGACTCGACACATACACACACACACAACCACTGTCTTTTACACACACACAACATGACTCGACACATACAGGCTTGGGTTATTGCTGAGTCATGGCGACAGGGTGATGTAAAGGTAGGATTTAACAGGTTAAATAGGTCCTAGGTGAGATTTTTGGGGTTGCAAAAATAATTAAGGGTCAATTCCAGACAAGAGGAAAGGTTCGGGGTCAAATGGTTTAAACATATATGTATATATATATATAGATATATAGATATAGATATATATATATGGTTACATATATAACGTTTGGGATCACTCCAAGTCCTCACATAGATCTAATTACAAATGCACGTGTAGGCTATGAGAGGTTGGGGGAGGGTGTTGCTCCCAGTGTAAATGTGCTGCAACTTGAATGTGTGCATGCTTACAAGTCCATTGTGCAACTTTCATTGTGCTAAATAAGGAAATAAAGAAGCCGAGGTGTCATGACACATAGCCCTCACAAACACACACACCTACAAATGCATTCCCAACCCACTGTGGCTGCACATACCTTCATGCCTCTATAGTTTAATCTGAAAGCTTTTTAATACAATAAGTGCTATTAAATTGGTTATTGTTGCGTTATTTTAGTTCTGTATTGTGTATGATTGTTAACGCTTGTTTTTTTATAAGGAGAAATAATATATATACATGAGAACATACATACATATATTAATATGCAGAGTCAAACACATAGAAGCATGTGCATTCAAGTAAAAACACTCTACACAGCACTACATGGTGGATAATGTTTGTATACTGTACATACACACCTACAGTGCAAATCTAGATACAAACCCACATATGTATAAGACAAACAAAACTGAAACTTTTTTTTATCTGTTACCGTAAAATGAAAGCCAGAAAAAGCTTTTTTCACAGCAAACCTTTGGGCTTTTTATAGTAGGAAAAGCAGAGGTGTTACTAATAACATTAACAATGTTGTATTCAAGTGTCTCAGTAAGTCATGACAGTGTGCCAATGAGCCAGCATGCACAACACCAGGACCCAGAAACTGAGGCCGCTAAATTCAATTCAGCCATCATTCATTTTTATTATTTACACGTTCTTTCCTGTGATTTTCCTACTGCGACAAATATACACCTATGACATAGCATGGAGCAACCTTGCCATTTAAGTAAACGCACGACAGACAGAGATAAGATATCTTGTGACACAAACACGAGCCGTGACAACTACCAGTGACTGACGTACCCAATAGGGGAGCTCTGCTCTGTACAGCTGCGCGATCTCTCCCAGGACACCGGGAATAACAGCAATTGACACACACCCAGAGAAGCACCATGGGACTGCATAGTATCTAAGACTTGTCTGCTTGAATTTCTGGAGTGAGCAAAGCAGCATTCAATTTAACCCAAATAAGGTTCCAGGTGTATACTCTTCATCTTGTGTGAAAAACAGTTTGATATGGACTGTGTGCCGGACTTGGTATATTATCAATTTCCCACTGATTCAGCTGTCTTATGTAATGGATCTTGGGGATTTGCATCCTGGGCCAAGTTAAGGATACAAATACAAATAATACAGAAGGAAGGAAAATACCTCATTACAATATACATTCAATTCCAGCGACTTGCGACTCAAAATCACAAATGTAATGAATAATTATCATTAACTGCTTGGTACTGCAACAAGTCTACGACTAACACAACATCTTTCTCACCATGACCTTAGACATAATTTCCCCAAATTACATAACCCCCTGATGATACGGGCAATCACCCTCTTGTATCAGATCACTCAGCCCAATCAGAAAAAGTATTGTTATAGAAATAGAACTGTGGCTATGGAAAGCCCAGGGCTAGCTTAACCTCATTTCACAGTAGCATTATATTTATGTGTTTAAAAAGGGCTGCAGTAAACCCCTGGTCCGGGATCAACTTCTTCAAAATGCTCACAGCATGTGACTTTCCTCTCATAATAAAGTGGATGCATGTCTCTATTTGGAGGAACTGGCCTGACAGTAAAACACCATATCCATTAAACTTGTGTTTTATTACACTGAACAGTGGTATCTGGCTGATTTGAGGCATCCATGTTTGTTTGGTTTTCAGTGCACTTTCAGGCACCGAGTTCAACCCCTATGAATGTCTTCCAGGAAAGACTGTCCAAATGTGTGTGTCATTATCCTTTTATTTAAAGGATTACTGCATTGCACCCCTTTATGCCTTTTTAGTGTGGCCGTTTGAAACAGCTATAAACACTTTTGGGTAACGCTTTAGATTAGGGCCTGCAACCTACAGCGTAATTCTCCCCAATTTACTGTTTAATTTAACAGTGCACCAGTAGAGTAACTACTGATACATACATGCAGGTTTTTTTTTGTTTAGTTTATTTAAGAGAAAGGGACAGGACAAATAAATGAATACACATTGTAAAAAAAAATAAAAAAGTAAAACCAGTATTAGCCAAGAGGCTATTTTTTGTCTATCGTCCCTGGCTAAGGTGTTAAAAAAGCTTCCTAAAGTACATCAAAGTCAAAAACAAAATAGGGGATGCGGTTGTTAGGTACAAGGGAACACTATGTGAAGTTAGGGAGCAAGGGAGAAACAATGTGGTTTTCAGTTCAGTTGTATTTACTGTAGCAAACTTAATCATAGAAAGGATTTCTTCTTCCTCCATAACAAAAAATCATACTTCAAAATGGGGAGAATTACACTGTAAGTTACTTACTTTTGTCTTCAGATGTGGTACAAACTAGTTAGTATTGAGCACATTGACAACATAACACCTTAAAGGGTAGGGTGAAAGCCCTTTTGAAACCTATTTCCTTAAAGGTATGCCTACTCTGTCTGGTCAAACCAACATTTGCACCCGTTTTTAAATCGAGTCTCTGCAGTTTGATATCACCCAAAACACTTGATAGAGGACGCGGGAATGCATACAGAAAGCCACAGAGTCCTTTAGAGCGTGAGGTTATATCTTCTTGAGATAAAGACTTCTGAGATACTGAGCTTTAAAGCTCTCTGTGATCTCTGAGTTATCGTGGTTTATGTGATTAATCCGTTTTGACAAAAAAAAAGCTGATGAAACATAAAACACCAAGGTTATGCATTGCACTGCAAGAAAGTCAATTTAGACCAAATCATAGGTGCATACATACATTTGTTTTTGGCTTGTAATGCAAAATAGCTGATGGGTTTTGTCTACTTGTGGCGGGGAGAAAGACTTTCTCAGATTCACTATGCTCATTTAAAACAATATTGAACTGGAATGCCTGCTCTCTGGACTGTATAGGCACTCAGCACTGAGGCTTTGTTAAGTCTCCAAGCCTCCTGCTACAGGTGTCACTCCTCCAACAGGGGATCTGATTACAAGACGTTAAGCCCTTCTGTTCCAAGAAGAACTGACCTTGGCCCGCAGGCAGACGCCTCAGTGTCCACGATTAGTTGGCTATCCTCTCTGGTGCAGGTAAACGAAGGCAACCGGCAGTGGGAGCTGCAGAGTGTGAACTCGCCGCAACATGTGGGGAAGCCCTGCGGTGTGTTTACAGGGGAGCTGCCACAGCTCCTCAGGCATCAGCAGTGTTACGTTGTACAAGTAGGGCCTGTACAGAGCGACTCCATCCCTGGACCTGTAAGCCCATTTATCTCCCCTTGCAGGCCAGGACGGATTTCCCTCTGGCTGCTGGAGAAGGTGCATTTGGATCATTTGTTTTGAAGAATAATCAAAAAAAAAAAAAAAAATAAATCAATAAAGCCCTGGGAAGCCTTGAGGACGATAGAAAACACTGCCTCTTGTGAACTGTTGAGTGTTGAGCACACCATCTAGTGGTCAACTGGGAACAACTGACACACATTCTGTACATATGTATGGCATTAGGATCAGGATTATGTTTATGGTTGGCATTAACACACAGTGGGAGCAGCAGTGGCAGCCATGGAATTTACAGCAACATTTGTTTTGTCATTAGCATCAGATTTAGTATTAATATTGCCACCATTGTCCATGGCAGCAGCTTAATACTAGCATTAGTATTAGTATAATTACATTCTGCATGAATGTTAGCATTGATAAACCTGGTAGCAGCAGATGTATCATAACACAGCCAGGATTAGGATCACTAAAATTGAATTACCTACTTAGTTATAATAAGTATGTAAGTCCTTTGCTGAAAAAGTGCTCCACTAAAATCAAGTCTTTGACTTAAAAGGGGCAATTCAACATTTTTTTTACATCAAGTTCCGTTTACTTGTCAGGAGCGATTTTGGATCTTGAACCATATTAGGGAATGAAAGTCAGGATATCTGAGGCGTGGCTGCATCAGTTTTGACCATTCTTCTTTTCTTTTTCCTTTCAATGTTTGTCCCCCACCTGTATGGAAGTGCAACACTAAATCACTGGAGCAGTGAAATGTCCTAAAGTTTCAGTGGTAACAGTAATAATCACTTTAGATCATTGAACCATAAGTATGATTGATGTTAGTAAGCTTGTAGAAGAGCTGTACTGTTGCAGCTTTGTTAGTAGTATTATCAGGAGCGATAAAAAAAAAAAAAAAAAAAAAAAAAAAGCCTATTGACATGAACACACGGTGAGTTCAGCCATATGTGATCACTTAATTCCATCAGTTGCATGTATCACAGTAAAGTTCTTATTTTAGGTCTACAGAAATCCTGACATCTCAGTTGTGGTCTGTGCTCAGCCAGAAGATGGAGACAGGGACGCAGCAATGTTTGGTGCCATGGTTCATGGCGCACAGGGGGACCGGTTCTCTGCCTCTCTCTGCGAACTCTACAAATCCCATCCAGGAGTCTCCCTCAACGAGAACACTGCGGACATGTTCGCTAATTGGCTTTTCAATTAGGAAAAAGAACGCGAGGAAGAAAGTCGTTCTTCTGTGAGGATTTTATTTTGAAAGTCTCAGTGAAGGTGGGCGGGTGTGCGCACTTGGCATCTCCGAGCAGTTGCGCCCTGGCCGCACATCTGGAGAGCGGGTTCGCTCTGAATTTGAAACCGACTGCATATACAGACAGCGTTCAGACTCGGCCACTCTCTGACCTGCAATCGGGAAAATTACATTCCACTCGTGTCGGATGAGTCCGCGTCCCAGAGACAGCGTGAGGTTCAGCCGCGACTCGAGCAGCCGTCGCTGGACTGAACCGCCCGGTTCAACAGCTGGAGGAGGGCTGGAAACATCTGCAAGCGCCTGTTCCGGAGTGCGTAAATGTAAATGGCTTTGTGCCGCCTGTCCTGGATGAAACATCCCGGGAATGAGGCAAAGCGGTTGGTGCGCATCACAGGCTGATGGGACACGATAGAGTAGAGTCGTCTGCAGCAGCTTAAGACCCAAGTGGAAGAGACAGGGATGAATCAGGTGACATTTTCTTCCGAGGACTTGCGTTCCCTGCCACCCCGACCACCGATTTTACCTGCAGCCTCCCCAAAGAGACGGTTTGTCAAGCTGGGAAGGAAGACAAGTGATGGCTCCCAGCAGTGAGTATCAAACACAGCTCCTGCACAAAGGAGCTCTGAGAGAGCTGTGATGACAAAAGTCTTATCTGTCACTTTTCTGCCTGTCATTCATAGATAATGTGCTGTTTTCTGCTTATGCTCTTAAATATCCACGGAGAAATACCATTTACCAGCTGAGAAGTACTAGTTCTCTTCTATATATGACTAAGACAATTAAGGTAAAGAGGACACTTACAGAAAGTACACTGATTTTAGTGAATAAGGAGGAAAGGTAAAAAAAAAAAATCTAAATTCATAAAAGTACATTTAAAATCATATTTTCTTTTACAGCTGTGTGGTGTATTAAACCACTGACACTCATGTGCAGCACTTTCTGCCCTACCACAGACTAAAACCGGTTGCACTAATATTATTAATCAGAAATCTTAATTCTTTTATATCCAAGTGGTGGCGTAACGGCACAGGACCTTTGAACCATAGTGATAAGAAGCTTACAGGCTTTTTCAGAGGTAAAACAACACTTCCCTTTTTCATTAATGTACTGAGGGAGCTGAGGGAGGCATGGTGACGGAGACTGGACGGCATTGTGCTGGGGACAGACGCGTATGTATATGCAACATTGTAGCATGGAGATAGGACTTTGTGATGTAGGTTTTTGGGATATCCTTATATATTATCTAAAGGCATGTAGAATGTGCATATTTTCCGCTACTTATGCTACTTTTTCCCCTTCTGCTGAATACTTTGTTTTCTATTTTATTTTTATTTATACCATTATATTTAATCTTATTTATCACTTTACTTTATCCTTAGCTGTTGCATCAATTGTGGCTCTATATCTTTTTTCTCTTTACACCATTCAACTCCTTAATTTCTCTCCATCCCTGTCTCAACGTGATGGTCAGAATCTGCTGGTCCCTATGGGAACCGTCCTACCTCTCTTTCTGACCTTCAACAGGGGGTCAAAGTCAGAGGTGGTGGTACAGATGAGCTGGTAGGGATTCAGTGTCTTGCTCAAGGACACAGCATAGGTCTTGACCGAGGATTCTGCCTCAAGGACCCACCCCTCTCCTCTGTCCATCAGATCAGCTTCATCCACGGGCAGTTCATCCACCAACAGGTCAGCCGAGGGCGTGGTCGTCAGACAGCCCAGCAAGAGCCGCATCCGTCGCCATACCAACCGCCTCTCAGGAGTCTTCCTCCGCGGGCCTGCCTCCAGCTCAGGCTCCATGGCACTGACGGCAGGCAAAAGGACCTCACTGTCCGGCCAAGCCAGGAAGGGCAGCAGTACGTCACAGAGACTTCACATTTCTCCCTGCATGTTTGTCCTGGGATGTTGTTGTCGTTGGAAGATATAAATATATATATGTATAAGGTTGCTTGTGCTGCATTTTAACATTATTCAATTATTGCTGCAGACATTTTTGTTACTTTAAAGGACCCACCGCTTTTACAAATACAGTAAAGGTCAGTGTACTAGTCACTAGTCGAGGTTTAAGAGGCAGGGAGGGTCTAAGGAAAAGGTGACATCGGTTGGACTATGGGTAACGTACTATCCAGCATTTTTGGAGCTTGAACCATTCTAGACTAGAAAGACTGAAAGCATGTTATCTCGGCCATTGCTCTGCTTTGATTTTGACCAGTCTTTTTTATAAATCTTTCTCTTGTGAGTCCCCAAACTTCGTAAAAGTGCAATACTAAATTGCTGCGGGGGGACTTTGATTGTGGTAAAAAAGGAAAATCATCACTGAGAGAAGCGGCAGTCATTAACACAGCATTTCACATTGTGTTGAGGTAAAAGGGAGACATATATCACTGTTACCTGTGTTCCAAATGCATAGCTGTGCAATAACTCTAACCATAAGTTTGAATAGATAGTACATTCACACATACAAATGTCAACATACATATTTAAATTGCAAGATTTTTAAATGTGGGTTTGAATGACATTACTACATGAAAGATGGGGAATAACCAGCTCAACTGACATCTGCCAGCGCATGTATACCATCATTTCCTGTTAGTACAGACCATTGGTTTATTGTGTAACTGCAAAAAAAGTGCACTGCAAAGAATTTTTGTTATATGCTGATTGTCTTTCCTACTGGGTTTATGGTAAATGTCCATCTGTCATCAATGCTAATGAACCACAACTGAGACAAAGCATTAAAACATATTCCCTTTGTTGTCATGCAGTGTTCTCTGCACATGCTTTAAGAGAGGACGACCCCTCTGAGCTGTCCAATCAAATAACTGCTCCAGGAATCCTGAAGATCTTTGGAAATGAAATCTGCGAGGGAGCTCACTATAAGAGTGTCCTGGCCACCACACAATCTAGTGCAAAGGAGCTAGTCAAAGAGGCCCTTGAACGGTGAGACCATGTGTTATCAGTGCATGTGTATGTGCGTCTGCCTGCCATATGTGTCTGCTTTGTATGTGGGTCCTTGTGTGTCTACGCAGGGTGAGTTAAATGATGTCCTTCCACATGCTTCCTCTGCTGTAAGATACCTTTGTGCTACATCATTTGTATATAAAAGCAGTCAGAACAGTCCTTGACGCACAAAACTTTGGTGTTTGATGAAAGGAGAGCATGTTCATGTTGTTGTGATTAGTATAGTTCAGATGAACAAAGTCGACTTGACCCGTTGTTCTGTTTATTATAATTGCAGTACAGTGCACACAGTGTGTGAGTGTGGCAAAGCGTTCATTTAGTCGTTCTGAAAAGGTCTAGAGCAAACCACAGACTTGTGTGAAAGACAGCCAGTGTCGGCCAGGGTTTTAAGGCGGCCTCTCCGGAGAGTGAATGTCTGTCAGTCTTTGCTTATGTTTCAGCCAAAAACATAATGGAATGATTAATACAAATGGTATTCAGCTTGTAGACGAAAGAGTCAATCTTTTTTATTTCCCTCAGTGAAAATACACACTGTAGCAGTGACATCTAGCTATGTCATTACTCTCCTTTTAGTAATGGGTTAGCAAATACATTAAGCACATGGCAACATTATGATTCTTGATAAGCTAATTTCTGTACTGTTTGCAGGTGTAATGGAATATCCATGATAAGGTGTTACTTTGATTAGTTCGAAAAAAAAAAAAAACAGCTGAAACCAACCCTCTGAGTCAGCAGATATAAATGTTTGCACAAGTGTTTTACGTTAAAGCTGCTCTAATCAACATTCTTACATTAATAATAGATCACATGACTCTGTATAATGTGAAAGGAGTCTCATGCAGTGATGAACCCACAGATTCAGCAGTTCCCCTCAGCTCTATGGAGCGTTTTAGCTTCTTTCAGCTCACTGTTTTGGTTTCATGGCCAACAACTTTACTGTTTTGGCTCGGTCTCATTCCAAGCACCAAATGGCAGACAGACACAGTCAGCAACTAGCTGGTTGAGAAAGTTGAGTGTATAGCTGCTTAAGAGCTAGACATTTCCTCTAAGGAGTAGGTTAAGACCAAAGTAGGGCTAAAAGTAGACTGAATATTGGACTAACATTCATATGGTGGCCAGAAAAACGAATCCAAAATGAATGCTAATGTTGCTGTATGTCTGCTGGATGTGCAGACGTGTTCACTGTATCAACTTTATAAGGTGATAATGTGGCAATATTGTTTTAAAAGCTTGTTGCGTTGCCTCCAAGTGGACAAATTGACTAGCAGGGGCATGAAGTGAACTCGTGTAACTTTGAGTTTGAGTGACAATTATGGGATAATAACCAACACATAGTGTAACAGCAGTACGATTAGAGAAGAGCCATAACTCAGAAATGTTAGTCACACAGCAATAATTATCTAAACTACAGTTACCGGACATGCCAGACCAACTAAGACTGTAGCAACAACTCCAGTATATTGAACTGAGCAAGGGTGCATTTTCCGGCTTACATGGACTTCCTTTGCAGTCCCTATCTGTTGTAATTATTACCATTAAGCTGCTTTCAAATCATTCAGAATGATGGCATATGTTTTTGTATGTAGGAAAATGAGACAATGTTGTCTCTGAGTCGGATGCTTTGGGGGTATGGATGAGTGGTGGCGTGCATTGCTGTCTACCAGAGTGTCTTTTCTGATACTACCACGAGGCCATAGTGTGTAATTTTCAAATCCTACACATAGGGGACACTGTTATCAATTGTGATTTACAATGCAAAAAAACACAGGTTTCCAAAAGTACACTAACGATTGGAGTGCTAAACTCATTTTGTCCATTTTTATCATTACACTAGTTATATTTAACCTATGTCTTCTAGGTATGGGCTGGGCAAGGAGGAGGCAGAGTCCCACGTTCTCTGCGACACCATTGGCTCCACGGGGGGTCATCAGTGGAGGACAGAAGGGTTCAGAGTGGTGGGCGACAATGAGAAGCCCCTCCTCCTGCAGTCGCTATGGAAACCCAGAGAAGGCCTGGCAAGACGGTTCGAAATCCAGAAGAGAAGCTCGGTGGAGGAGAAGACATCCAAAGACAAAGACACCATTACTGCTGGTACAGGGTCTGACTATAGCCTCAGGGGGCTTTAGGGACGGATCACTTCACAGTGTACCACATCCCTACTCAGGGTGTCTGCATGTCTTGGAATTAAAGTTTTTACCATTCAATAAAGCATTGTCAGTATTAAATCCAGTTTTAGAGTTCTCACAGTAAAAAATGTGGTTTGTTGGCACGCTGTTTTTCCAGTGAAGATCAGCCAAGCCACACAGACCAAACTATATTTTAATAGGTCTACAATTTCTTATTTTCTTTCTATTCAATTTCTTTTACAAATTTGGACTTATATTTCATTCTTACCGCCATTAAAATGGTTTAAGAAACTTTTATGTTAAATTTATTGAACATTGCAGACACCCTTGTGATTTAATTAAACTTCTTCCAGGGACACACCCTTTCATTAACACTTAACTGTTGTAACATAATGCTATAAAAGCTTTGCACAGCAAAATATCGTATCCGCTGATATTTACAAAGCATGATAAAACAAAAAACTACCCCCAGCCTTATGTAGATGCGGGACACAAACACTTTATGGCACAGTAAATGTGCAGGGTGGACCACTCTGTCATTTCTGCTGTGGTTGACACAGCTGTGGTCATAGCTGGAAGAGTGCGTCCTGTTTTGTGTTTTGCTTTTATGAATGGCGTGGCTTGTGATAGCCTTCTATCAGTGTCAGCTTGTGGATGCCTGCTCTGTGGGTGAACTTTCCATGAGCTCTGTCTTTCTTTCCACTGAGGTCTGTTTCCTGTATGGGGCTTCTCCATGTTGACTCTGGCATAAACACATGACGTACAAATGACCAAGCACACACGGGCAAGCACATGCCTCACCTTGCTTCAGGAAAAAAACGGGTGTTGCCGTATCACTGCATTCCATTACCCCTGTGCTTAATGTATTTATATGAATCATTTTAACAGCAGCGTTCAATCTAATCCCCAACAGTTTTATTTGTGCATTCACCTCCCTGTTAGGCATCAACGCACAGGCTCGAAAACTGCAGAAGAGCCGCTCCAGAGTGACCTCCACCCTCATAGAGAGGACTATGGGGCGAAGCCACAGGCTGTGGAGGAGCAAAAGTGAGATGGACCTCTTAGACTCTGACACCGAGACCAAACAGGACACAGACCATGATAAACGTCAAAAGGATCGAAGTGAGAGCCTGAGTCAAACTTCAGTGCAGCGTTACGAGCGCCCGAAAACAAGCCCGGAACAGAATCACATTCACAGCCTCGCAGATCCCTCCGAGGGGGACGGGGGGTCGCAGCCCAAAACAGAGACCCTCTGTCCGTCGAGGTCGAGAGGCGAGCGGGAAGGAGAGGAGTCGGAGAGGGAGGAGACGGAGAGCAGCGACGATAACACCACACAGTACTCTATTCACCCTCCTCACGACTGTCCATACCTGCTGTTGCTGCAGGGCTGCAGCCTCGCACAGGTATCTCATTCAGACACACACTTCGCAGTAGAGCAGCAAACTATTTTGGGCGCCCCTGGTTCTGGGAGTAAAGGTCCCATTCATTTTTCCCATAGACATAGACAGGACTCACAGCTGAAGCTTTACTACAGCTTGGATTGGCATGAAACTCCCTGTTAAATCATCAGTCCAGATTATGAACCACGTAAGAAAATATATGGTGCTTTGATAAAAAGCCAAAGGTATAAGCTTGTTTATATAAAAACTTTGAGGTAGATGCTAACTACCACTCCCAAGGTGCATTTCGGCAAGAAACATCCAATCACTTTAAATTCCGTTATGTGCGCGGCCACTAGCAGGTGGAAGCTAAAGATAACAGTGGTGAGGAAACTGAAAGTACAATCTGCAGCTTAAATCATTTCACTTTTAAATTCTGGGTCAACTGTGGGCAGATTCAGCAACTATGTTTTTGTTCTCAACTGTAACAACACATTTGAAATGCAAAAGTGTTTTGATTCGGCTCTGACTCGTGCCTCTGGCCTCTTCCCAATGGCAACGGTTTATCTGATCTAACGTCTGCGCTTCGTTATCTTTGCAAACTGCATGAGCTTGACAGAATAGCTACAGTATTTAAGGGCTAGTGAACTTAGCGAACGGTCTATTCCAGCTCTCTACCACTGGTCACACAAATTGCTCAAATGCATGCAAGCTGATCAGTGGAGTGACTACTGCGTTATGCCCTTTACTCACTGTAAAACACCTAAGAGCAGCTCTAACAGCATATGATTTTTCAGTGCAAAGAGAGAGACAGAGGGGAGAATCATTATCGGAAAGGTCATTGAACTGTACTGCGTGTGTCAAAACACTGATCAGGAAACAGAAAAAGACAACCCTGGCACTGCTTCCTGGCTGATTACACATGGTGTCACTGGTGGGCACATGCAGGCACACACACTAATCTTCACACACCGCTGTGATTTTAACTCTGCGTCACAGTTGTTTTCCCAAAAGACACTTCATAAGAATATAATCATCTAACATGGGAAATAATATTATGAACAAGGTTTAGGGAGTTTATTTGTGAATTAAGTCAGCTGATTAAATCTGCCCTGTTGGAAAAGAAAAGCATCACAAGGGGGAATGTCAAACATAGTAATCCCTGCACACTGTGCTTGCCACTCACGGTGATTAATAAAACATTGTTTGCCTAATCAGGCTTGGATCAAGCCTCTAATTCTAATACCTCCACATGATCAGACTGCTTTCACTGAGAGAGACTGTTGTTATGTAGCTGGTGGTCCACAGAGAATCACCCCTCAGTTCCCTCAACTACAAAGCATTTTAGCATCTTTCAGCTCATTGTTTTGATTTTATGGCAGCAGCTTTACTGTTTTGGTTCACTGCCACCAGCATACTTTCCTGTTTTAAGTAAAAAAGCTCTGATAAACCCCACATAGTCTGTCTGCCCAGCACCATATAGTAGCCAGACAAAGGTAATGGCTAGCTGGTGAATATAGTGGAGGATTTAGCATCTAAAAAGCCAGATATTATGAGTTGGTGGAGACCAAAACAGAGCTAAAAGGAAAATGAATATTGGACATAGATTCAGGTCAGAAACAAAATACACACACACAAAAAAAAAAAAAAAAATTACACAAAGAAATGCTAATGGTGCTGGGTGTGTATAAGCAACTGTTTTCTTACACAGCCATAAAAACTATAGTAGCTATAATTACTTAATAAGTTGTATTTCACCACTGTTTATTTGGACTAGAAGAGAAACAGGAGAGAAGTGAGTTGACAAGTTATTATCAGCACGACTGGCAATCAAAGGAATGGAGAATATCCACTCAATTGATGCAGATTGTATTGTAACTTGTTATTTTTCTCTTGCACTCAGGACTTTGTTATCTACCTACTTGCTGGGCCAAACATTGTATTTGGTCGGCAAAGTGATCTTGAAGACGGTTCAAAGCCAGACATCCTTCTTTTTGCCACCGACATTCTTCCGAGACACTGTTATTTCCATCACCATAGCGCTGGCAGCCCCACCATGCTCTGCCCCCTTCAGGACGCCGTGGTCACGAGGAATGGCGAAGTGCTGAGAGAAGAAGCGCAGCTTAACCCCGGGGATGTTGTCGGGTTGGGACAGCGCTACCTGTTCCTTTTCAAGGATCCCTTAGCTTTGACACACAAGGTAAGCGTGAGATACAGGAGAGACAGGAAGATGAGGGCAGATCGATATGTGTAAAGTATCGTATATACACATACATATAAATCATGCTTCTTGATTCTTGTTTCTTTCTTGGAATTGAAGGAAGTGAACAATGCTGCTCCTGATCCTGGCATTACTGCTGTCCCCTGGATGCTTGGTCACTCCACTTCTGCCATAACAACAAGCCATACTAGAGAAATGATCCTCTGCAACTCCTGCATCACAACCTGCACAGATCTCCAGAGCTCAAGCAGCAAACAGTCCCTAAACAGCGGCCTCCCCTTTTTAAAATCGCCCAAAGGCCACAGCCTGACTCTGAAATATGAGAGTGAGGGCGAGGATCGCATTGTCAAGGAGATAGTTGCTGCGGGACGTAGCAAAGACAGACCACCGCTGACTGTGGCATTTCTACTGTGCTTGTGTGTTCAGTATTCGTCCACATGTCTTCAGACCTCAGACCTGCGCAGGCTGCTGTTGCTTATTGCAAGTGGAGTTCAGACTGCTGTGTGGGTGAGTCGTGGGATGAAGCTTAGCATGTTCAGTTCTTGCTAGTGTGTTAGTTGTGCCACCAAGGGGGGCCCAGGGGGGCCCAGGGGGGCCCATGGCCACCCTGATACAATTGCTGGCCCCCCCTTGCGAGTCGCAAGCCAACAGCATGGCACTGGCCAGACTATGGGAAGTAGCTCCAGAATGGTCGGGAAATCACTAAGCTTGTTTATTAGATGCAAGTCACTTGGGTTTACTTTCGTTGTTGTATTGAGTCTTGAGTATTTTTGTTCGCTTCCTGGGATCAAAGGCCGGCATTTTTACCTCATCCTCAGATGTAGTTTTAAAACTTTTACTATTCCGTTGATATAATGCCTACATGATGTACATTTTTAAATTAATTTAAATTAATAAGACAGTATTCTGGAATAGGAGTCTTGGTGGGTTTCTCAAGCTCTAGGCAAAATATGGCAAAGCTGATATTTGTAATATGCTGTGTGCACTGCATCTAATGGGTACTTAAAGACAATACTATAAATTCACAATGGAAAAAGAGTGATAGAAAGCAAGGTGTCAATGGGGACCACAGCTCAATTTTAGTTTATTTGAACAATTAGATAAATTATATAAAGTCTTAAAATTAACTATATAGACTTATTTTTATGTACATCAGTGATCTTGCTTTAACCCTTTGTGACCTCCCTGTGGTCTGCTAGACTTTTAATTAGCATTTCACACTTTTTATCCTACCTTGTTTTTGTATTAACAAAGGTTGTTGCCTTTTTTTTCATTGTCATGCAGGAGCACACTAAGGACCTAGCAGCAGTTCAACCTGAAGTGTAAGCACACCTTACTGTTTTTCTCCAGCAACCAGTTATGTTAGTTCACATACTACACATCTTTTCTTTTGTATTTCCAGTCTCAATGGTGAAGGCTCAAACCCAGAAGACCTCCCGGCTCTCAGCCTGCAGGAGGTGATCTCGGGACTGCGCCCCCTGGTGGTGTGGATGTCCAACAGTCTGGAGCTGCTACAGTTCATCCAGTACCAGCTGCCTCTTATTCTGGAGTGGAGAACCCGAAAAGAGCAGGGACAGGGAGATGAAGAAGAACGGGTCGATGAAAAGAGCAAGACCTACTTGGGTTAGTCACTTATTGAGCTTCAAATTTGATAAAATGATGTGACATATGAAAGCAGTTAACTGATGATATGTTAGTCCAACCAAGGCTTATTTTTCCTCACTGACAAAGACTTTGAAGTTAAACTAAAACATACATTCAATATGTCACTGGAGCATAACTGCACCTGTATCATTTATAGATATATGTGTGATTTTCAGCCTTGTTGGAGCTACGTCTGTCCTGTGTCCGTTCAGCCAGTGAGGAGACAATGGCTGTCCTGGAGGAGGTCATCATGCTCGCCTTCCAGCAGTGTGTGTACTACATCACCAAGGTGAGAGGAGCACGAGAGCACGGCTATAGCATACACACAATTTAAATAGACTTAAACAGAAAAGCTTTTCAGGCTACACCTTTTTTGGGAATGGCAAGTAAGTAATGACTGAAATATGTTTGTACTCTGTACTCCAGTGTTTTGCATGGAGAACTACACATCTACCTTACCTTAGCCAACAAGGTACTTTTCTTGGCCAAAGTAGGAGAGTCACACCAGGCCTGTGTAGCAGCTCCATAGGTTCCTCTCACAGATAATCATGATGTGGAGTTAAAGAAAGAAAAATAATCAGAGACAGGCTGAGAATAAAGAGCCCAGTTAGCCACTCTGACAGCTTTCTAATGGACCAGCCACACTGCCAGACCACACTGGAGGCATTATGAGATTGGAGAGAGACAGGACACAGGACAGGCCTTTGTGTGTGTGTGTGTGTGTGTGTGTGTGTGTGTGTTTGTGGAGGATGAAGGAATCAAGCCAGGGATCTCCAAGTGCTGCCAAGGAAGCAACCTGTATTTCAGTTATACAAGTACAGCTGAAGCGATTAATCAGTTAGTCAATTGACGGATATATGAATTGATAATCGTTCCAAAATGTGAGGATTAATTACTTTTCCAGAATGATAATTTAATCTTAATGTTGAGATTTGGACTGTTGGTTGGACAAAAACGAGCCTGGTAAAAGTGTCACTTTGGGCTGTGGGTAATTGTGACGTAATTTCTCACTATTTTCAGAATTTTTACAAACCAAACAATCAATCGATTAATGGAGAAAATGTTTTGCAGATGAATCTATAAAAATAATAATTAGTTGCAGTCTGATACAAAATAGTTCAAAAAGAGCTACACCTGAACTACAACAGTAAAATCCTGCTTTTACATTAATGCATGAGTAATGATAATCTAAATATATAAAATATAATAGTAGAACAGCCATAGGGGACATTTTTCTGCAAATAGTATTTTTTTGCAGTGTGGTATTTAAACTTTTACGTAAGTAAAGGATCTGAATACTTCCTCCACCACTGCAAATTATTACTTGTAAAAGAAAGAAGGAAGAAAGATCCCTCGACCCTGCAGTTCCCCTCAGCTTTACAGGGCATTTTAACATTTTCCAGCTCATTGTTTTGGTTTTATGAACTGCAACGTTACTGCTTTAAAGCAGCATTCAATCTCACCACACCCATCACCTTCTTTTCCAGTCGCAGACAGTTGTTTTTTGGAAAGAAGCTCTGATAACACCACGGTACACTACCTGCTCTGCTCCAAACAGCAGACTAGGTAGTGGCGCATTTAGCAGCTAAAAAAACAGATACTTCCCTCAGGATTTGCTGGAGACCAAAACAGAGCTAAATAGAGAGTGAATCATGGATTTACATTTGTTGGGTGGCCAGAAACACGACTCCAAAAATGTTTAATGTTGCTAATGTCTGCTCTGATGTTTTATTAGGCACATTGAATGTTAACACATTAGCCATAACATTTAAAATGTAAATATTGCACAAACAAATGGTTCCACTGCCCCAAGTGGCCAAAATATATATTAATACTGCTTTAATCTAACTTGATTCCAATGACTGAGATGCTGCAGATCAACCTTATTTGCTGAAATGAATTTCAATAATTATTCTAGGTTATCAGGAAGTGATGAATCACATATTTACATAAAAACCCTCCTAAACACCAGTTAACATTCCTCCATTCCTACATTACCTCATCGCTCCCCTAATGAGAAAAATAATTTTTGGTGTAAGGAGAGGATTACTGACACCACAGGATGTCTGGGTAATAAAGTCCTCTAAACCTTTCTCATGTTGCCAATTAAGGCTCCCTTTCTGTGAAGGTAGCTTTAAGTGCTGTATTTGATTGTGCAAAGTTTGTGTCATGCTGTATTCTCACTGTGTTACTTGGAAAAAGTAGAAAATGTTTTTTTCATCATAGCCACAGTATTCAGTTGTGTGCAGTTTCACTGAAGCACCACACCCATTGCATGGAATTGCGCCGAGAAAAGTTTCAGACGAATTTCCAGTTGAGCTGTGTGGGTGTGGGTAAAAGCACTGTCCAAGAAATACTAATGAGGAGATTGGCCTATTTGCGTTTGAAAAACGACGTCCTTGGTCAGCAGTAGTGTACTAGAACTCAGAGCTGATAGCTGAGCTGTGTCTCGACTCAGATTCTCTCCGGGCACAGCCCCTCCAGTGACCTGGATGCTCCAAACCAGCGAGACCCAAAGTAAAAGGGAGCCATGTCAAGCATTGAGCCACATCAGAGATAGCATCAGCCAAACCAAGGTCTCATATGTCCTGCCAGTTGGAATTCAGATGGACTTTGTGCCCAATGCGCCAGGTTTGAGGCATCTTCTTTGTCAGTTTCCCTACAGGAAGGAAGTCAGTGATATGACATTGTATCTCTAAAGAGGAAACTATAGGAATTCCTCAATAGTTGCTGTCCTGCAATTTTTAGACTTTTTGCCCAGTGCACGAGGATGTGGTTATCTAACTACCTGCCCCAGACAGCATTTATTTCTCTCAGCAAGGCTGCCCAATGAACCGAATGACTTCCAGATGTGGTTTGTCAGTAAATCCATAAATAATCTAGAAGTATAATACAGTGTGTTCATGAAGTTTGAACTTTTTGATGTTCAGTTGACATGTTGCATTATAGTCTAAATTCCCCTGTCCTGACAACTTATGAGTACACAGATTTGTTTACAGAGAGACGTGTGTGGGGTACCAGGTTTAGTACAATAGAAACATGTTAAATGATGCAACTGTGGAAATCTCTTAATTAAACTTGCAGAGGATATAATAATCCATGAAATGGCTCAACAAAACTCTGAAATATTCTTGTGTATAGAAAAATTGGAGAGGCTGTTTCATGACAGTCCCACCCCAGTCTGGACCAAACTGATGGACTGGCTGACTGACTGCCAGCCATAAACTGTAATAAAACACAGCTTTGGTGATCATGGAGAAGAGGAAGGAACAGAAGATCTGTTTTCCTGTTGTTTAGTCATTTCAGTGTGGCTGGAGATCTCTACAAAAAAGCTTTGTTTTCACACTTGAAAAGCATTTTCAGATTTAGCTGGCCCACTGTGGACAGTGTGGTCTTTTTTTTGGCCTTGCCGGTTAATCCAGGCGTGCCATGTCATCCATCATGACTGTCACTTTGCATCAAGCATTCGCATCCACATCCTTCCTGGACTGACAGAATAGAATTTGGTGTGTCAGTCCGAGGAGTAACCTGGCAAAGGCCTCATAATTTACCCTAGTATCTATCCCTTCCCTTCACTAGTTGACATGGTGATTTATGTCAGTGCTTACTGCAGCCAATCCAGTCTGAAACAGGAATCAGTTGGTGCGGGGGAGATTTTAATGTTCCATGTTGTAAACAAGGAAGAAAAACAGAACTAACACTAACCCTACTATGTTCAGAGCAAAATCAAATCTAAATCCAAACAGAAGTGGTAGCATTTTCTTAAATCTCCGTATATTTCTGGGTATTTCATGCTCCGATGTGAGGGTAATTGCTGCGGGATGGAAAACAAAAGGCGCCACTGGTGAGCTGCTATTCCAACTGAAGACATGTCCTGATGAATACAGGCGCACTTTAACAGGCTTGCGGGCAGACTGTGTGTTTACTTGCCCATCACAGTGAATGCACAAATAAGCAGACAACCCAGCATACGCACTTTATTTTGTGACTCTGGAATAATGCGTGCCATGGATGCATGTGGTAGTCCCAGAATGAATGAATCCTCCCAGGCTTGGCTCCGGTGAGCGACATTTTCCGACCAGCAACACTGCAAGATTATTTGGCTTCATTTTTCACCCATTTCCATTGTCTCATGCGTGATGGGAGCTGTGGCTGTTAAGTTCTGCTGTTCATGTTCGGCCTGCCTCCGGGCTGCGGGGCCTTACAGTAAATGTAAAATGATCTGCTCAGGGTGGATTCCTTCAGAGCTCTTCACTCAGCAGCCCCGTTGCAGCGCCGTGCCAAGCCCACACGAGCCATATTCAGCTTTTTAGGAATGTGGATCTATGGGTGGCGCTGGCCTCGGAAGCTTGGTGGGTGCAAGAGTGAGATTGGAGGGGAAGGGGGATGTCTGTGTACAATTAGCCCGAACAAAGCGATCGTTGTCCGGGTCAGCTCCGCAGAGCAGCAAGGACCTTTGGCTGAAAAGGAGGAAATGTTGCAAACTCTGTCTCTCTTATTCCTGCAGATTTCTCGTATGTTCAGCTATGTTGTAGTGTGAGAAACACAGACGGACAGACATGCAGAGGCAATATGGGTGGTCCGAAATCTGGGTTTGAGGGTTACATGTTCTAGTTTATCCCAGCGATCAGAACATCCACCGCACAACGTTAACTTTTCCAACCTCAAACTGACCCACAGGAATTTTTAACAGTCTCCAGTTCCACAATGGATGAGGGAGTCACTCTCATACTGAGCCTCGCAGTTCCCCTTTAATCAACCGATTCTGTCTGATCAGGTCCTCTACCCCATCCTGCCGGGCCTCCTGGACAGCAACCCGTTCAGGGAGAGCCCTGACCTGCAGGTGACTGGCGAGACGGCTCGGGCCGCGGGGGGCAGCGGACTGCAGGTCCCTGGTGAGATCCAGCAGCTTGTGGAGATTCTGACCGAGACCTGGAGACTGCTGTCTGACTGTCAGCTCCACACAGAGATTTCCTCACAGCTCATTGGCTACCTCTTCTACTTCATCAACGCATCAGTCTTCAACTCACTCATGGAGAGAGGTACCAGTGCATGAGACAGATAGATAGATAGACAGATAGATAGGTAGATAGATAGATAGATAGATAGATAGATAGATAGATAGATAGATGTTTTGCTGTAATTGCCCTGCCCCCTAGTGGCCCTCAAGAGACATGACAGTGGCTACAGAACCAATTTTCACTATTTTCAGTTGAGGATTAATACACATTTAGTGCTCTAGTGAATATTTAGTGTGCTAGGAAGACAGAGTGTGTGGGACTGAATCAGAATAAATGATATTGCCTGTATGATATGTTGATGGAAGTCTATGGAACTGAGGAATAAGTGAATACGTTGGGCTATGGATGCACAGACAATACTTGTTAGTATAGTTTGATTGTTGATTTTGTTGAGAAGAAAACAAGAATAATATAGTATATATAATGTATATAGTATAGTATAGTTAATATAAAATAAGGCCAGCCTTATCCTTTTTATTTTTGATGATTTATTTCGGGTACATCAGTAGCTGTGTATTCTGCATGACTTATTTTTCATTCAAAGGCAGATTTCAATGCAGGTTGTCTGGAATAAACAGTGTACAGAGTATTGTTGCTGTAGACTTAAAAGCTGTAAATGAACAAAGAACTGATTTTAAAGATGACTTTCCCCTGATGTGAACACAGGCTCTGAGCCAGGTTTCTACCAGTGGTCCAGAGGCGTACGCATGCGGGCCAACCTCGACGTGCTCCTGGACTGGGCCCACGCAGCTGGACTGGGAGAACTGGCCCTGGAGCACACACACACACTCTCGTCGGCCATCAATCTGCTGGCTACACCTAGAAAGAATTTAGTGCAGGTGAAAACCACTCACACACACTTCACACTCAGCAGAGTTGGGTTTATCCAACTGTAAATAATCACCAGAGACATAACAGGCTGAGGATTTAGTGATTTCTGAAGACTGGACGAAAGATGATATTGTGTGTGTGTGTGTGTGTGTGTGCGTTAAATGTTGCTCAGTGTGGTGGGTATTTTAAAGGTTGATTTCAGCTTTTTTTTTTTACTATACTTGCACTACCTTGAGGCAGAATACGGATGAAAAAATAAAGGATTCAGTATCTTAGAAAGTATCACAAACCCAACTGGCCTAAAATGACTTCTAAAATTGTTTTGTTTTTTAACAAAAGACAATAGGAAATAAATAAAAACTAATAAGCTGAACTGTTGATCTGTGTGTGTGTGTGTGTGTGTGTGTGTGTGTGTGGGTGTGTGTGTGTGTGTGTGTGTGTGTGTGCAGACATCTTGGGTGTCCTTGCGGTCTGACTACCCTGCCCTGAGTCCAGCCCAGATGAACCACCTGCTGAGTCTTTACAGCCCAGCGTGTCCCTGCAGACACACCTGGACTCCATCTGTTCAAGACCAGGCTGCAGCATGCAATACTGGTGAGAGGTCAACATACTGGTCAGCCATTAGTACTGCATTCATCCACGGTACCAACTACGAATGTGATAAGCTGCAAGATTCTCATATGTAAATATTTAAATGTTTAATCTGTCGTTTTCTTGTCATTTTATTTTGATGCAATATTCCTTTCGCAGCTGATATCCTGGAGAGTTTTGACACCCACCATCCTCTGGTGCTGCCAGACGGGGGCTACCAACTCGAAGTGAGGAAGGAGGTAACAGATTCAGTCCTGAGAGAACAGCTGAACAACCTCAAAGAGTTTATTTCCACCCTTTCTGACTCCCAATCCGATGAGGTCACAGCTACTGAGGAGCAAAAGGTACGATTCATGCCTTTTGATTTTAACATGAAATAGGTATACTGAACAATATAAATACTACTGAAAAAAAGTTGGGAACTATGATTAAGAATTTATGCTTATGCTGAGGTGGAAAAGTTTATATATCGATAAAGAATAACTTTGAATAAAAGAAACTTTTTAATAAATGGACGACAATGGACTAATAATGTTAGTCCTTATCTGCTGGATGTGTAAATATGCAGTTTTATGTCACTGATGTGTTTCCAGCTTGATGTGTTGCCCCCAGGTAGTGAAAAAATAAATAAACGCAGCTTTTATCAGTGAAAAGGTTTCTGATTTTTCTGGAGGAGGATTGGAAACTTTATAGTTACCAAGCTACACTAACACTAGGGGTTATTCCAAAAACCACCGGTGTTCCAAAAATGCTCTGTTTGTAAAAGCTTGTGGAATAGCTGCAAAAGTAATGAGAAATGACAAACAAAATGATATCTTAAAATTGCTATAATAAGTATTATATTTATAGTAATACAGTATTAAACCAAAATAATCAACAGACTGTATGTTGAGCTGCAAACAGAAAATGTTTGGTCTTGATAAAGGACATTTTATTAAACTTCTGTCAGTTAACTAATCAATAATATATATGTATGTGTGTATATATAAGAAAACAAATAGTTCCCATGTGGAAGGAATGTTGGCTTTATATATAATAAACCAACATTCCTTCCACTTGTGAACTACTTGTTTTCTTATAACTGCTGAAGCTATAAAAGTGAGACAAATACAATTCATTCCACGGTATCATATGGTGGTTTCCACCGATCACAGGCTGTAGTGTAGTCTATGAGTTATGGGTGGAACATGTTTTTATGATGAACACTGTCACGATTTTTAACGACTGAAAATTCTTGATACTCAGTTTCCCACAAGAGTCCACAAAATTTCGATGCCTGTCTTCACTTAAATTATTTTGACAACGCATGCAAAGTTTACTGCCAGGGGACATTTGCCGTTAGCGTGAAATCACATGCAGTGTCTTTGGGCAGAAAAGCACTGCTGCCTGGAGCGTTCCCTGTGCTGACTTGACATGAGCAGCTGTAACAACGAACCATTCAGTTCTGCTTCTCTGATTCTGATTTGTAACCCATCCCGTAGGGCTAATTATAATTCCTATCAAATAATACAAACTGTACTCAGACATTTCCAGTGAGGGCTCTGTCACTGCCTCTTTATGCTTTGTCCTGTAACACTCTGTCATCCAGGGTGGTACCATTCCCGCCGAGGCTAAACCGACTAAGATGGATATCCTTCCAAAAGCCAGTCTGGAAACCTCGGATACATCGCCAGTTGAGATGGTCTTACCTCAGGCTGCTGCCCATGACCTCCTGTCCCCTCCTGCTACCCCTGGTGCGTTACCTCCATCACCACCTTCTCCAACCACCGCCCAGTACCTGGATGAGTTCAGCTCCTGTGGTGCTCTCCTTTTGTCCCAGAGGCTAAGAAACCTGGAGCTGCAGACCAGAGAGACTGACACCAGTGAGATGAGGAGCTCAGCTCTGGACCCCTCCTGTCTCCTCACCCCGCCCAACACCCCCCACATCATATACCCTGTTGATGTGGTGAAGGCATCCCAGGATAAATGGGTGAAGGGTGAGAGCGAGACGCTTCCCTGGTCCTCTGGTGTAGATGAGCATGATGAAGGTACATTAACAAAATCCATCCATGGTTTCCTTCCGTTTGTCTGCAGTGAAAGAAAACTGGACATGCCCTTTATTCTCTCCTCAGGTGGATTAGTGTTTGAATGTCTGGCTGCACTGAAAGTAGACCCTTTGAAATCAGCGGGCCCCGGTGTGAAAGGATTTGTTGAACTGGAAGTGGAAGAGGAGGAGCAGGACGAGGAAGAGGGGGATGACCGTTACGATGACAATAACGATGAGCTTTTCAGCTTGGAGCTGGAGCGAGGTGAAAGAGGACTTGGTCTCACTCTGGTCGACACAAGGGTGAGTGAAAGAAATGGAGACCTCGTGATTCATAGTTAAAGGAGCAGCAGACGGGGGAGTGTTTCTGATACAGTGCTCAGCCCTCTCTGTCCCGCTGTTATTACGGACATGTCTGAGCTAGCCGCAGACACTTGACTCGCTCGTGGATGCTCTTTTGTCGAGCTGTGAAGTTCATCCTGCGTTGGTCTAGGGCTTATGGGAAATGGTGTTCATTAAAGGCCACTAAAAACAGAGATTACGAAACAACTCAATATACTGTTGAATAACATTGTGTTCCCTGGCCTGATATTTAGTTATTTATGTTATTACAAATGTCAGTGGGATTTTGAATGAGATTTTGTCACTTCTGGAACAGAGCCAGGAAGTTCTGGTTTCACTTCGCCTCACTATAGCGGTGAGAAGTATTTAAAAATTACAACAAAGATGACAGAGTGACCAGATCCACGACTGTGGCTTTGTTTTGCTGGTTACACTGTAGCAAACCCGTGTTATTTATGTATCCACATGCCTAAGAAAAAGGCTCACTTTTGCACAGATTTCATTGGCAGTGTTATCTAAAAAGGTAGCGAGTCACTACTCAGAGGAATGAGACTGGATAATGCAAAGACAGTGAGTTTAACTATGGTAAATGTTAGTCTTAACAAAACATGCAGATGACATAAAACAAAGTGATATATATTTTATATTCTTATATCAAAGCATTGTCACCATGGTCTACATGGGTGACACTCTTCCACTGGATGCAGATCTGCTCTCATTTGCAGTTTATTTAAGTTGTATCAGTGGGTTTGCACCTTCTGCACTAATTACAATGTATGTGGCAATACAATATTTTTTTTCTACCATACATGCAGCAACGCACTGTGCAAATCAACTTCACAGATATATCATAGATCTGTTGTTGACATGTGGTAATGCAGTTTCAACAGGGGCCATTTTGAAAACTTTGATTGTGTGAACACTGACATTGCGTCAGGGGCTGTTTTTTGTTTAATATGAAAAGGCTGCAGTACAGCCGCTGACTGCAAAATCTTGGGTGTCAGCGAGTCAATGACACTTTGACCTCCTCTCCCAGGACACTTCCTTGAGGGTGAAGGGCATCTTCATCCATGCGGTGGTCCCAGACTCTCCTGCAGCCCGGTGTGAGAAGCTGGTACCAGGAGACAGGATCTTGGCTGTTAATGGCGTCAGCCTGCTTGGCCTGGACTACCAGAGGTAAGAATTATTCAAGTCCTGAGCAAACTCATTTTTTAAAACTCGAATTTGGATAACAACATTTCTCTTTTCCACCTCTTTGTCTCTGTCAGTGGGAAGGAGCTGATCCGGTCGTCAGGTGACAGACTGAGGTTACTGGTGGCCAGATCGGACTGGATGGCTAAGGCTATACAGAGTGAGTGCTGACAGATGAGACTGTTAATGCACCACGAGCGCACCTATGGATGACTAGAAGAGCTTGTTGAACATTCAAGTTCAGGACATGCACCTTTACATAATGATATGGGTGTTAAGAAGACAAAAAAATGCACTATAAAATGAGTAACAGGTTTTAGCTGCTCAGTGCAGTGTTGCAGCTTTTAAATTTACGTTGTCATAGCATGACAGGAATTATTGATGTGTACGTTCAATGCCGTGCTCCAGGGAGTATAGCATTTTGATCTCAAACTGAGTAGAAAGGAGGCTTCCCACACTAGTCAAAATAAAAAGCGCTGACTGAGGTGTAATCATTGCCATTCTTAAATGTATCTGATCATCTGGATAAAATGATTGGATGTGTGATGACTGTTACATGTTGCTAGTCTAAGTGATGAATGAACCATAAAGGCATATTGTCATATTTTTTTTGTGTTTCTTTGTTTCTCTCTTGTTGTGAGCTCTTATCTACCTTTAAAAAAAAAGGAAAAAAGCTGTTTTCATAGTTAGCTCATGTCTATTGTGTTTCAGCAATAAATACATTTTAATCCTCTGTTGGTGTCAGTCACACTGAAGCAATGAACTGGTCACTTACATTTTCTTTCTCTCCGTCGCCACCTTGTGGCTGTAACACAAACTGTCATCCACAGGCTCAAATGTTTACCCTGTTTTATGTGTTCAAACCGGGGTCACAGAAAACATTTTTAACATGTGCAAAATGTTTTAGACCCTGTATTCATCCCAGACTTCACAGAGAATAGCAGCCGTAGTCGGCTTGGATTCAAGTAGTGAGTCCAAAACTGGAAGAATTCCAGCAACACACACAAGACTGAAGAGAAATTGGTTACACTGCACCTTTGAGCTACAAAACAGGTGCATGTTCACCGTCTGCCCTTTTCCCTCCTTACTATCTAACCACCAAGGCCGCTCTCTTCACCAGGCTTTTACCCTTACACAATACCAATACAGTTTCAGTTACATTCACATTGGGGTTAAACTTTATTATGTGTTGGCAGCCACAAGCATGCACATTTTAACAAAACAATTCCCATAACAGCAGAAAGCTAAATAAAAAAATCTGATTCTTCATTTAAGCTTACAGTTCTGTGAGAAAATTGTCATACTCAAGAAAAACACCATGCCAGGAGGCTTTCTAGGGTTAAACTGTGTATGATAAAGATAAAGCAGAAGCTAATAAGAGAGGTTGAAATAAAGTTGATAGGCTTATTGTAAATTAATTGTATTCCCTATATTTCCATATATTCCATCTCTTCTTCACTTCTGCTTCCACAAATCTCAGGAACCCAACAAAATATTTTAAGTGAACAATCTTCTTTACAGGTTTATGTAGGCTTCATCATGGTACGGTAAGTGTTTTATTTATTTTTATGGAGCTAATTTTAATCCCATGCAAATGTATATTTGACATCCTTCATTTTGTCTTTGTAAACTGCATCAAAGTGCTCTGCTTCTGCCACAGTTAGATGGCTTTTCCAGTCTCCAGAAATTCCTGAAACACAGCATGCAAGAAGATAAATCAAATTACATTAAAAGGACAGGTATGTGAAATTGTGTCCCTATTTTGAATGTAATGTACTGTATAAATTAGTGGCACCATTAATTTACCTTTATTTAGTGTGCTTGACTCTATAGATCAAATCCAATAATAAAAGCAAAGTACTGTTGATTTGGTGTGTGTGTGTGTGTGTGTGTGTGTGTGTGTGTGTGTGTGTGTGTGTGTGTGCACATGTGTGCCTGTGTTAAACACTGTCAGACTAGGAAGAAATCTATAAGGTGGATGGTAGATAGAGACAGCAAGAAAAGGTGGTAGCGAGCTAAAGGGAGAGCACATGTAGACCAAACAAAGAGAAAAAGGATTCAAAATAATAATAATAATAATAATAATAATAATAATAATAATAATAATAATAATGATAATCCACGTTGGAAGTTTTGTCATCATCAACTGACCTTTCCTGAGAAATTCGGATATTGTCTGGTCCATGAATTCAGGAGGAACTTTAGAGTAGTTCGACATGCTGTTCTTCTTCATGTTCTTGAACAAACACCGGTCCGCGATCTTCTCTATCACCTCAGCGTCCAGAGATTTCTCCAAGAACTGAGCGATCCTGGCAACAGAGCCTGTCAGGTCCTGCACCACAGAGAGACACACATCATCTCCTATTGCATCCTATCCTCCTGCAACGATTCTCACAGTACAACAGAGATTGTAGTGGGCAGCTTTGGGAATTATAGCTATATCTCACCATTATCATCTCTTCGTAGCAGATGAACATTATGCGCTCTTTGCCCTCAGCAGTCAGCCAGCCCTTTACGTGATCAAACCATGAGCCAAATATAACTAGAAGGAAAAGAAAGTAACAAGTATTCCTTTACCATGAGTAAATGAAAACTATTTATATATGTGTAACAATGTGAACAACCTTTTCCATCAAGGAACTTGTCAAGGAACTGGCTCTGTGGGTCTGGGTTTACCAAGTAGCTGGCCATCTTGCTGTAGTGAAAGTAAGATGTAAACACATCTTTGGGGTTCCTCATGACATAGATGACCTGAAATGATGATATAACTTCTGTTAATCACCTGTGGACCTTTGAACACTTGAGCCTTTTCATTCCTAAAACACACTGCGTGTGACACATTGCGTGACATTTCAATCTGCTCTGCTTTCATTTGCCACATAACATTTCTATTCAGTTCTAATGAATGATGACATCTGTATGTGCTCTTTACATTATGATACATCAACATGGCTGCCATGAGGCAAGTGGTAGTTATTATAGCATTTATACTCTTCTTCACTTATACTACTGCCCCTCCTCTTTCTGTCACCCCTCATTCTCCCACATGCTGTGTATACTTCTAAAACCCCATAGCAACCACCTGGAACATTACAGTATTTGTCTATCGTATTCAGCAAACACACAAACTATATGGCCGTTTTACCCTCGGCTTTGCCTCAAAGAAAGTTGCTGGCATCATGCTGTATTGGAAGTGTGTAGCGAACATGCGTGGAGACGGCCTCTTTTCAAGGTTCAGGATGGGGACCCGGCGATCCTCCAGCCAGGGAACACGATTCCAGTTAGGAATAGTCTCGACAGGATGTGGATCCCCCCCACTCATGATCAGAGGGACAATCTCCTGCGTCCATGTCGTACCTGAACAAAGGACAAGGCTTTCTGAAATGTGTAGTCATAGTAATGACTAATAGACATTGTTTCTGTTTGTCTTTTGGTTTAGCTTGTTTTTGTTTTTTTTGGGTTCACATCCAGTTTAAAGTTTCATTCCGCCCTTTCTGTCATTCTTTTCTTGAGCCTTTTCTTCAGCCCTCAATGCAACATGTGGTGATGAAATCTCTGGCCCAGTCTCAATGTCCACTCTGTGCCCTGAATATAATCAATATTTTTTATTAAAATTCCCATTTCAACTGCCTTCAGGGCAAACTGACATGGATACGAATAATTCTGCTTGTGTCAATTATGATCTAGGGTTGAATTACCAGTTAAAACTCAGTGGCTATTTGTCAGCTGGATAGGATGAGGCTCTGCCTGAGGGGACAAAAAAGTACTGTACAATCGTTGATCAGCTGTAACATATTAGTTTAAAAGAGTTATTTGCATAATGATTACCTTCACCTTTGATATGAAGCAGATTTTGAGAATACTTTCACTTAAGTAAAATTTTGAATGCAGGCCACGTACTCATGGTGTAATGTGAGTATTCTCTTGCTAATTTTACTCAAGTAAATAATCAGAATAATTTCCCCACCACTATCATTATCTCATATAGAGTAGTAATTCGTAAACAATTTGTATAGCTGATTAGCTCCTAATTTGTTCCTCTGTAACTACTGTGTACTACTGTACATATCTCGGGTGACGATAAGATGACGGCTCTCAGCTTTTGTGAATGTTGTCACTTTCTGACATTTTTGCAGCGGTGGAGGAAGTATTCAGATCCTTCACTGTTACAATGTTACAGGGAACCAAGTACAGAACACAGAGACACAGGGAGGTAAAGTGAAGTCAAGGAGGTTCATTGTAGAATTGTAGGGGTGAGGTGGAATAGAGAGGTAGGATGGACAGAGGAGCAGGAGTGGAGGGCAGGAGCAGGCAGAAGTTGCATGAGGCAGATGTGAGGTTATCCTGGAGCAGAAGAGAAAGCCACAGGCGTGGAAACAACACGAGGAGTGGTTCTCTGAATGCATTATGAGATAGAATCTTGTAATTAGGACTTAGGAAGCCAGCCTCTCCTCTGTCTTTTCCAAACCATGATGGAGTATGGAAGGGTCTTCTGCGCTTCTGCAGTGTTTGTTTGGTGGACTATGGGACTGTGTAAAACATATCGAGAGACTGCGGTCAAAGCAGGTAAAACTATCGCGTTTCTAAATGTTTATGCTTGTTGAACAGCTGTTTTGAGAAATTACTCTTATACCTGCAAAACTTTTATTGAAGGTACAGTGATGAGCAAAGTTGTTGTTAACTCAAACCTTATCTTCACTTCACCTGCTTTACTGTCTCCCCATCTAGGCTTGTAAAAGACAGAGGAGAGACTGGCTTCCTGAGTCATAATTATGAGATACTAAGTATACTTAGTATCTCATAATTATGACTTACAGGACTTTTATTGTTTTGGCACAAATGGGCTTCCGTAGTTTTCATTTGTTTCATAGTATGATTCAAATACTGATGACTTGGGGCATGAACTTCACCAATTCAGCCGAAATTTTAAAAAGGAAAATACGGACTGGGATGCAAAGACCCGGGGAGAACTCTTACACAAGCTCCATTCTGTGAAACAAGTAGGCTTTACAAGTGCTTGTATTTCTATTTAATACACTTTTTTTTATATGACATATAAATTTAAGAAATACATTTTTTTTTTTTTTTTGGTACTTTGTTTAAATCTTAACACATTCACATTCAATAAGTAGCATTGACAACTCACCTGACTTGGGATACGTTATAATGATGATATCATCTGGGCGAAAAGAAAATTCTTCGTAGAATTTCAGGCTCTGTGGAGTGTGCAGATTTTCAGGCATATAGACCCCCTTGTACACAGTGTATAACTCTGCCTCAGTCATAGTTCACAGCAGAATCTCAGCAGATGCAGAAGCCCAGACACAGATTTATATCTACTGAACTGTTGGACTTTGAACATTAAATGATTTTGCTGTATCCTTTTGCACTTTGGAGGTCCACCTTATTTAACTACTGCTAAGCTATTCTAGTACTATTACAGGGTGCAGTCTGACCATAAAAACTTTTTCTCATGTAGCAACTGGGACTACAACTTTGATTATGTTGTTACGCAACTCTGTGTTGTAGAATGACAGCTAAACAAACATTTGTACTTTTGTACCCTCGTAACTTAAATGAGTTAAATTAAAGCTTACAGTCATTAATGAACAGCTTGCAAGGTACAGTGTAAAAGTACACCCTGTTCACCCTGCTGCCTGGCAAGCAAGGTAAAGAAGCTGTTTCTGGGGTGGATAGGGTATTAATACAATTAACTCTGGTATGGCCATCTATGCCTTATAGAGAAAATTACATAAACATAGAATATAGAATTAAATAAATCATCTTGAGCTATTAAATAAGTGAAATGAAAACTTTTGTTAATGTTGTCAGTAAATAACTCAACTATACCTTAGTTAAAAAATCAAATAACAACAGAGTAAGATAAATAATCTTCTGGGCCCAGGTGTAGCTTGCCAAAACAGACGGGGTTATCTAGTGCCTCGGCGGAGGGGTTGTCCCTCAATCAGCCAGCCAATCCCCACCTTGTAACACAGAAAACAGTAAGCATCTCAACAGCAAGGCGCTCTTGACTAAGCATCAGCCACAATATTCTCTGAGCCTGTAATGTAGCGAATATCCAAACAGTATGATTGCAAAAACAACACAAGGAATGAAGGAAAGTAATCGGATTATTGTCTGTATAGACAAAATGTGGCAATGCCCACATCAGGGCCAGAAATTCTTTCTCTATGACAGAATAAAAACTGATTTAAAAAAGCTTTTACGAGTTGATTTTCCCAGGGAAAAACTCACAGGACATCCAACACCATTTCCGTCAGACTTCTTTATCCACAAGCAAGCAAGGAGACACCACCTACTTACTTACCTTACTACTATTCACAGTATTTCCCTGAGAATGTTCACTCTCTCTCATATTTACTTTTTAGCAAAAATGGTTTAAGTTCAGTAAACTCTCACAAACTTTGCTCAAAACTCACTAAAGTGCATTAAACATGCTAAAAATAATAAATATAAATAACAGTGCCATATATATTGCTCCGCCGTAAAGATGGCGGCTGCACTTGGTAAAACTACGGGTTTGTTTAGTTACGGAGTGGTGGCGTGCTCTCACACACACTTCACTACTCTTGACAAAACTCAGCTCTAGCTTACTCAAAATATCACAACGAAAATCTATAAACATTCTTAAAAGGTTAGCAAGTTACTACAGACATGTTAACTCTGTTAATATACCTGATAAAGGGGTGAAATAATCACGAGAGTGATATGAGTGGCGTTTCCTCAGTGAGAACTTTACTCCAATGAGGAAACGAGTTCCCCATGGATGTATATCATGGATGTATATCATGGATGTATATCATGGATGTATATCATGGATCTGTATCAAGAACTGGATACAGTGTTGGAGGCGGGGCTTCCTTAATTTCTATGGAAGTTGCTCAGTGGCGCATGAAGCAAACATCCAGGTATTCAGTATGCGGAAGTTACATGATTTTCCCGCTCTGTTGGGCCCATTGAGCATGCACACTAGCGTTTCCTTAAGCCCCGCCTCCCAGCCGCTCACATGAACTCAGACTAAAGTAACTCTGGATTCAGCTACCAGTGAATTTTACAACTTTTAGGACCTAATGATTTAAATAAGGGCTATTAAAGTGTTAGATCCGGGAAGTTGAAATGCCTCAAAAAAATGTATCCACTGAGTTACAGACGTCTCTTTCTCAATGTTAGTCAATGGAAAAAAGTCTTCTTGGGCCCAATGGAGTCACGTGACAGACCCGGAAGTTGTAATTCCACCATCTGGCCGCTATGTCTAATTGGCTTCAGAGGTCAAGAATCACAGTTCAACTACAGTCAGGCCATATTCACAGTCCATGTTATTGACTGTCTGTTCTTTAAACAGTCCATAAACAGTCCTTGCACATACTTGTGATCAACAGTCCATTAGTTTCAATGTTCTGTATGAGCAGGTTGCAAACTGTCCATTACCACAAGCTGTGAAAAACATTCCACAAATTGTCCATGGTTCTAGTCAAACATGTCACCTCTGTAGACTCACGCTTGCTGAAGTCCCTACATGCAGGCTGGCTGGAGGTAGTATTGCTGTAAGGGTGACAGCCATGGGACCAGTCCTGGTGCAGGATAGAGTAACAGCTGTGACGGTGGCTGGATGCTGTAGCATGAAGGAATACCCAGCTGAATGTAGGTCATGCGTCTAGGTGGCCGTCCTTCTCTTTGTGGCAGCTGGTAAGTCAGTTCCTCAGGTCTATCAGCAGCACTCGATGAGGTAGAGGCATCTGGTGAGTAATTGTCAGGTGGATTTCCTGCAACTAAGTTTATCTCCTCATCAGACAGGTTTTCAACAGGTGTGCTGAGCTCCTCCTGCTGATCTCCACCAACAGGCTGAGGTGGTATGGCGTCAGGGGCTGCGGCTCCGACTCTCCGTTCAACTGTTTGAGGCTCGTGCTCAGGCTCATTCCCTGGTACAGCATGTCTCTCATTAATCACGGCAGACGATGTGGGGACCAGAAGTGACTCCACTGTCTTCATCAGACTCTTGGGGCTGCAATACAGCCTGGTGCCTCTTTTTCTGTTTGCTTTTGCCACCTTTAGTTACTTCTGGTTGTGTCTCAAAAGGTATGTGGTCACAGGACATGAGAATATAAAATGGTGAGTAACCTGTCACTTCACAACGGGTACAGTTGTAGGCATACACTAGTTTGTTCAGAGACTCCTTCCAGTTTGATTTCTGTGACTCAGTCAGTGACTTTAGCGTTTGCAACAATGTTCTGTCCAGACGATCTACTTGGCCTTTCCCCATTCGGTGATAGGGCATTGTTACGGATCTTGCCATGCCATTGAGTTTCTTTAGCTGAGTGAACAACTGGTTTTCGAATTCTCCTCCTTGGTCATGGTGGATGCGGGAGGGGAACCCAAACTTCAGGGCAAAGTCACTGAAAATGAGATTTGCTGCAGTTTTTCCTGACTTTGAGGTGGCAGCGTACGCTTGAACAAAGCGCGTGAAATGGTCCTGAATGTCAAGAATGTACTCATATCCACCTTTGCATCAGTTGAGATGGAGGAAATCAATACATACCAATTCAAAGTGCAGAAGGGAGAACCAGGAATTACCACCCAATCTGTACATGATGTCCTGGACCCGAGGAATAGGCTGGCAGTCAGGATGGGTTGTCCTGTTCAGGTCTCTGTAGTCTATACACAATCGGAGTGTGCCATCCTTTTACCTGACGCACATGACAGGTGAAGAGTTAGACTGGAGGTAACCCTTCATCCTGGTACAGCGGCCTGGGTATTGACATATATGTGCGCTTGACTGGTTCAGGGTCTTTTAGAGAGATGGTCATTTGCAACCCTTCAATGAGGACAATATCATTGTCTGACCTTGAGAAGGAATGACACGCTTCTCTGAGCATCTGCCTAACTACCTGCCTCTGCTCTTCATTCAAGTGACTTAGATCTACAGGTGGGTCCCACTGTTCACTAGCATTACCTGGCGGTTTAATGCTGGTGTGGTTCACCGTGGCTGGTGTTTCAGCTTTTTCAAAGATCTGGGAAGGCAACACATTCATAATAGTCTGTACTGTGCCAACTACAGTGCGCTCTGGTAAAACAATGTCATGGTCAGTTGGGTTAGAGACATCAATGGTGATGACTGGAAAAACACCTTTACTGACTCTGACTAGTGTGTAATAGAACTCTAGACCACCTGGCCACTGGGGGTCCAGGTCTGGCTGGAAAAGAATGATCATGTCTTCTTAAAAAAGCTGGGTAGCTACACAGCACTCAACCTGAATACTACTGTGTTTTGATATTACAACCATCTCTTTCTTTGTTTTTACCGCATACTCATCTGCCTGCTCTGCACTAACAGCCTGTATAAAAGCTCTCACCTTGTTTCTTTTGAGATTTGGGAAAGCTTTCCTCACAGTGTTATACTGTTTGGTCTCCTCAGTGTTCTTAAGGATGTGCTCGATAACACTGAAACCTATAATGACCGGGACAGGTAACAGCCTTTCATCACGAGCACCGGAATGATCAGTTCTTTTGCTCGGCCGGTTTCAGAGGCAAGCCGGAAAGTTGTCTCAATCCATCCCAGGTAAGGCATTTCACTTCCATTTGCTGCAGTCAATGTCAGGTCGTCAGGTAAGTCCAGGATTTCCAAAACATCTCTTAGGCTTAGGTGGGGCAAGTATTCCTCTTTCCATTGTTCATCCACAGTTGAACCTGAGAGCCTAGTGAGGTGACTTTGTGGGTGTGGCCAACTGAAGCAAGGGTGGCAAGTAGTGGGAGCTTTTGTCTTTGCGGAAAGGCTCTCCATTGTCACCGTCAGTCGTCAAGCATTTTTCCTTATGTTCAGTCCAGTGTTGTTTTTGACATGCTGTGGAACAATACAATGTCTTTTTATAGGATGAGCACTATTTCAGCTTCTGCTGTGAACCTTCACTTCCACAGCTTGCACATTTCTGGGACATATGACATGTTTTGATGTAACTAGACACATTCACACGAGGACAAAAAAAATTATTTTGGATATAGTCGTACATTTTACGGACGCCCAGATGCCCTGATTGATCATGTGACGTCCTCAGCACCTCTTCTCGGAATTTGATAAGGACAACTACATGAAACATATTACCCACAAAATCTTCCCCATGTGGCATCCATTTCCTCACCAACAAATCGTCTTGTAGCAGATAACCCTTTGCAGCACTCTTCCCATCGATATTCGAAAGCACTCTTTCGAACACCTCACTAAGCATGGGGCAGCACAGAACTCACAGTGAATGAGTTCAGGATGTGTTGATGCTCTGTGGTGACCATGAGTGCAGGGCTCGGAATGATTTCGGCTACTGGGGGATGGCAGTAACTTTCGCCCAGCAGGTAAACAGTGGGAGGAGAAGGCCAGTCCTCGCCATGGTAAGCCAGAAAGGACCGCACGGAGTCAGCTGCAGGCTTCACTTTATGTTCATCTAAGTAGGTAACTACTAAAGAACAATCAACGCACACAAAGCATCATAACTATGAAACTCTGCAGTGAAGTATACTAACTTCATGTATGTCTGCCTACCAGACTTCTCCCAAGATCTAAATCTCTGGCAATATGCCACTGGCACCAACTCATACGCTATTAACACTGCAGCCTTGACGGACACATAAACCTTACTGGAACCATACGCAGATTTCTGGTAACATAAGAAGAAGTTGAGAGCCCAGGAGAGACAACAGAGACCTGCCCCACACCGCCAACATCACCCAAACTTAACCTGCTCTCTTCCAGCTCAAGTCCTTTAATTTCCACTTGCAATAACAGTAGTCGTTTAAAAGTTAACCCAGAACTCACTCCAGCTTCACTGGAGGCAAACGCATCAAACGTGTCCAATTCAGGACCAACAACATGCACTTTAGACGGGAGAACAACTGCTTCAAACTGATTTTCTCTTAGAATATTTGTCACGTTTTCCTTCAGCCGTCTTTCACAGACATCCATCTTAAAATGTTTAAAAAGGTTAAAAAAATGTAAAAAGGTGACTTTTACTAATTCCTCCTGTGAACAACGTTCCAATAACTCCTCTGTCAGAGCTCTCAGAAATTCCTCAACAGTAACCATAACTGAGGAAAACAACAGGATTCATGTGACGAACCATTAGGGACATTATTCAGAATTACCATGCATATATGCGTGCAGTTTTCCTCTCACATACACATGTGAAACCAAACTCATTCATATACTATACTGAGGAGAATACACTCTCACCCAAACACACACACTCTCACACACACAGGCACTTGGAACGTTTTTCCAAACAGAGTGTCCTTCAACTCAGATTATCTTTCCTGTAACCGCTGGTCAATTCACTGGTTATATAAATGCATATTTACATTAGTGATTAAAATAATCAATATAAAGGTCAACACAATGTCAGTGGAGGTTTGGAGATACAAACACATAATCGCAGATGCAACTTAATGCTACAGAAAAGAACTCTCTGCATTGTAAACAGATCTGACTATCATGAACAAAGCAACATATTATTTATGAACCCAAATGCTCTCAAATCTAAAGATTTGTTGGGGTAGTTCTGAGAATGTGTAATACACTAAATAGTTTTAAAAAGAGATATTTAAATTAAGATGATTATTGATTTAAGTCTGATGTAAATCTTATGATTTTTTCTTTATTATTTATCTACCTCAATAGTTGAGCCATATAAGTGATATAAGTGAGAACTTATTAAACACGAGAATAAATTAAACAAGACTGAAACACTAAACTAAATTACTCCTATCAGGAACGTGCAGGAGGGAACAGATGTACAGGGCTTATGGAGGGTTTATCGAGCGGTGTCCCTACACAGACACAGAAATTCTTTATGTTTATCTTGAGGTGTACCCACTTTTTGTAAGTAGGATTCTGTTGCCTCAGCATCAAATATCACATGTCAAATCATGACTCCAGAACTTTCAGGTGGTTAGTTACACATAGGTTATTGGATGTCACTTTTATTCTGTATCGTTAAGTCAGTTTTCTCTAATCCTTGGTGGGATGTGGGTGTTTTATCTTGGTTGGAAACCCAAGGTGTTCTGGTTGTGTGGCGTTAAGGTGGCACTGGGAAGGTCAGTACAAACAAAAGATTTAACCCTTCGAACTCTGTGATAAAATGGGCCTCAACTGCTTACATTGGTGACACACACGTGATGACTGATAAGCCAGAAGCCTTAGCTTTCAGCTGCAAAAGAATCAGAATGATCACTCTAGCTATTCTGGTTTTTATTTTAGATCAATTTAAACAGGAGCATGCAAACAGCAAACCTAACCTAACCCTAACCTGTTTTACCCTGGTTTAGGCGGTCCGTATTGACACTCAAACTTCGTTGGTCAATGTTCGTGATTGTTTGCAGGCCTATGTAAATCAGGAACTTTTCATAGCACTCTCCAGTGAAGTTCCCTATTCCCTATTTGCCTGTTTTTTTTTAGTGACCTCTGTTGATCAGGTTCATGTGACGTTCATGTGTAGAGAAGATAGTTAGTTTGCATATTCAGATTAAAAATACAAAATATGATAAACAAATAAGTTATTATGTATGAGATTAAGATAAATTCACAAGCTACCTAGCAGTATATGAAGAAATTAGCTCCACCTTTACCAGCTGCATCATTAAAGCTATGAACACATGAATGCATCAATATTTGTTGTACTGTATATGTCATATATATGATCATGAAATGGGCCCTTTCACTTTTGGTACTTTAAGTATGTTTTGGTGCTAATACTAATGTACTTTTAGTCAAGTAACATTTTGAATACAGGACTTTTGCTTGTACCAGAGTATTTCTACACTGTGGTGTTGCTACTTTTACTTAAGTAAAAGATCTGATTACTTCTTCCACCGCTGTGTGCCTCCACATAGCCGAGGACATTTTCTCCTGTGCAAACCTCTGGAGTAAACCTCTTCTAAAATGTACAACTACAGGTGCAAGCAAGGGTCATTATACTGAGTTACTACAGTAAGACTCAATTCATATATATACTACGCAGACTCTTGTTTGCTGAGATCTGAGGGAAAGAAAGGGTGAGAGGGTCTGAGGACCCATGAACTCGCTGCCCCTCTGCTCCACTGACAAACATGGGGGTGTGTCTGCAGCTTCAGCTCTTTGGCAAACAGTCAGATGATTGAAGAGTGCAAGGCGACCAAAATGCCCTCTGTGAAGGAGGAATTGCTGGATGGCTCAAGGGAGGCCACAGAGGTGTTTTCACTTTTTCAACAGTGCTCCTTAGGATAGCAAAACACCTGGATTTTATTTTGTAGCCTTTTCCTAATTTGTGCATGTCTATTACTTTATCTCAAACCTCCTTAGAATGTTCCTGGTCTTTATTTTCACATTTTCTTCAGATTCGCAGTCTGATACTGATAAAGAGACTTAAATGTGATACTGATTCTTAAACTTAGGAAGTTATTTTAATGTTTTTTTAAATTATTTATTCATATATTTATTATTATTTATTAACAAGTAGGTTTTCACATACAAGGGATTTGTAATGGAATATTGGTGCAACAGTAAACATAATAAGTATAAAATATAAAAATATATAGCTTGTATTGTATACGAATTGTATTGAGTTATAGATAAAAATCAAACTTTTGTGTTTTAAAATTAAACATGATCAAAAGCATGGATTGCATTTAGTATTTGCTGGTCTATGCTGCTCTGGACAAAACTGAAATATAATACAGAAGAAGTCCCCCCCCTAGTGGTGGACCACCATGGGACCTTATACTGCGAAAAATATGTACTGAAGATCACAGCGAGAGACAAATCATCTTTTAATCCTGTTTGAATTGTGCCAAGAATTACACATATGATGTTTATCGATTCAAAAGATAATGTTTCAAGTAAAAAAAGTTGCAGTTTTTTATATAATATCTTGTAACGCTTACAGGGGTTATACGTTTGAACAGCTTTTTTGTTTGTATGTACAGATATAGAGAAAATAAATGTATTGTTTGATGTGGACAGTCAGCTCTGGAAAGTTTGACTTTTTGCTTAAGAATTTTGATCTGTGAATATAAAATTTAAACAAAATAATAAGCAAATGACATGACATTTCACTGACGTGTGTGCGTGTCAGTTGTGCGGGTGAGAGACAGAGACATATGATATATTTGTCTGTTTAAATGTTTAAAATATGACCACTTTTTTTTATTCTGAATTTGGTTTATCATGTTGAAACACACATAGCAAATTAAAAACTAAACTAACAATTAAAAACTAAAACTGAGCCAATGCAGATTTGTTGCATCACGTTGTATTCTATATATGTGCATGTATATTTACTATTAATAATAATTATCATCATCATCATCATCATCATGCACTGTGCATTATTTACAAATGACTAATTTACAGCCAATTATTTAAAGTATTTAAATTGTCTGACTATCAGTGATCTAGGGACATTTTATGGTGGAATGATGAACCCCCTGTGGACTTTCCATGGACTGTGACACTTCTATGCTTGAACTATTTGTCGCTTGACCTCCCTTAGAGGAGAGATACAAAAGAAAAGAAGAAAAAGAAAGACCGGGAAGAGTAAACCAGACAAATTAAAAAGCACATCTCTAAATTCTACATCTACTCCACTTCCCATGCGCTGAATATTGAATTAAATTAATTTCTAAATCTTAAGCGTTAGTTATTAGTTACAAGTTACATCTTAGGGGGCAGTGTTATTTACCGTCTATGCCAGTGTCAGCCATAGATGTATTATGGTTTACTGTATCAGCAAATTGTCAGCAGGTGTCAGTGTTGCTGTGTGGACAGCATGAATGTGTCCAATGATCTGAGGATGGATTTAGGAAAGGACACAGGAATATACTGTCAAACAAAAACATGATGTTTACATTTTGCAGGTGAGCTGGTGATATTAGAGGTGGTAAAAGTGGAGTACTTTGACGGTATTTACAAAGACAGTGACATGAAAGATGTCAAAATATATATTTGAGTTGGATTAAGATACTTTTACGTTCATGATGTTTGTGGAAGCAGAAGTGCTGGTGATAAGGACAGAGTCTTAACAATAAGAACTTTCTATCAAATATCTCAACTTTGATCTTTCTCATAGACAGTCCTTTATTAGTGTTTGTGAAAGCCTCGCTGTTGTTCCTTTAATGTACTGTACTCTTGAAATGATGTGCATACTTGTATACTGTCAAGATAACACTGGTTAGTCCACTTTGGTTGAAATAAGTTGCCCATCAATCAGGACTCCTACATGTCCAGACTCAGGAAATGGAAGAACCATCACACCCTGGACAAAACCTGTTCCAGAGCACTGTGTGCCAAAACAACCAGATACAAGAACAGCTTCTTGAAGTTTTTTTATAAATAAAACACCAAAAAAGCCATTATTATATTATTATTATTATTATTATTATTATTATTATTATTATTATTATTATTATTATTATTATATTTTCATTCCATTGTAAATTTAAAATCTTTGGCTTTGGGACTGTTGGTCATCTGTCAATTGGTGATTGTGATGAAACAACCAGTGGTTGTAATGCAAGAACAGGTCATTGTGACACAACAATTAATGTACACACACCTATTTTTTCACCTACTTGTTAGTACATATTAGTTCTTTGTTTGTGTTTGCCTATCTTTGCTCAGCTTTGTTGTCCTTGTTTAGCTGTATGTCCATTTCTATTGGAACTGTGTGTATCATTGAGAACAACCTAAAACCAAGAATGTGGGACAAAAAAAGACAATGTCACTGGTTCTGTTTCATCTATTTGGATCCTTTTTTATTTGTAAGCTGCGGTCCATTGTGAGTCTGATAATATTATAGAGGTGCAATGTTAAATCGTTGGCTTACTCTTTTAATAGTCACTCTAGCAGGAATAGCAACATCTTTTTCTGGCTGCTGTCTTTTCATTTCCAAGGTTTGTGCAGCGGCACCATGCGTGGTGCTCTGTACCTTTTTCAGGTTGTATTATAACCAATATCTAAGTGTTTTTCAGTGTGACACTGAATATAATAGCACGTACTGACTTATAACAGTAGGGGACTATTTGCAAGCATTGATTAATACACAACATTTGCAAGTATATATGACAGCAGGACAGTGGGATTGAATCATAATAAACTCATGGGATCTGTAAACAGTAAGAAAAGATTACGCTGATAATTGGATTCTATCAATGAATCCGATACTTCCTCTGATGCATCAATAAGAGCTCGCTCTATCTATCTATCTATCTATCTATCTATCTATCAGTGACAGTGTGGACATTTTGTGTCCACTTTTCTGAAGCTCAGTGGTTATGACACCCTGGTCTTGTGTCATTAAATTGCTGCTTTAGACCACTGGGTGTTAATTCCACTAAGCCTCCCACCGTGAGCCATCGTGGGGATAACAAGGAGTTACAGAGCTGCTCTCCAGCTCTGAACTCATTAACAAAATGTCACCCTGAAATACTCTCCTAATCCTTAATGAAGGCGTAGGAAAAAGTTAGTTTCAGCTGATGAATACTGGCTAGACATTCGATTTGTGGCTTAACTCATCTTGACAGCCGCCCACTTTTACTTGTCCTGGATTATCTTTATCCTGAATTTGAGCATGATATCATGAACCCCCCCCCCATCATCATATCCAGAGGTGGAAAGTTGGAAACGCACTATTGTCCCCTGTCTATTTGTGTAAAAGTCTTTAGTTTGGTTGGCATATTTGATTTACATATTTTCTCAACACTTAATGTTGCAAAATCAGCCGAGTCAGCAGTTCATATTTATCAGAATTCATTATTTTGTTAGTGTAACAACATAATAAACAGGTGAGGGTGGGGTGCATGTCATTGCTGGCCAAATAGACTGGAAAAGTTACTTTGTAACTGATTGTTTTTTTAATATGTTTACACATGAACAAGAATTTTCATCTCTAAAATCATTAGTTTTATCGTTACTGATCTCAGGATCTAATCTCGCGTCTTTTGCGGCAGCTAAACCTGCGTATTTAAGACCAAAAGAAAGAGAGAATTCTCAAAGCAACTGCAAAGGGTGAAGCGCACCCCTAACTGCGCTGCCATGTAAATAACGTCTCGGTGCTCCGGTGCTATTTGTGTGGTGTTGGGTTCTTATACAGACAATAAAGACTACTTTGAGTTTGGCGTTCAGAACCTTTACCTGAACAATGCTGGCAGTTAAGTTTTCCATGCATGACTCAGTTATACTCGCGCCTGTGACCCAGGACCATCTTAAGGCCCGCCCCACGACCTCATCAACAGGTTAAATGCCAAACTGTTTACACCACAATTTGCACATATTTAAGTTAGCTAATATGCATACATTTGATGCAAAATTGGCCCCTTTCTGTTGCAAAAAAAGTCTGATTCACAAACACCAGCACTAATAGCCACACCAACAAGTGAAAATGATAACCACTTCCGAGAGTTGGTGGTAATGGAAGCACACTTCCCAGTGATCACAGCAGCAGTGATGTCTGTAAAATACAGTCTGTAAATAATATTGTGACATTATTATTATTATAATTATTATTACTGTCACGGCACGTGCATCTGTGAATTGTCCGGACTACAACCTGCTGTATTCACAGATTGGCTCACTCCGACATTATACATTATCCCTTTGCACTAGTGAGCTGGCATGTTAAAGTCTGGCGTCAGCAGCCGCAATCCATACTTTGTGAATTCGCCCGTCAGAATCTGTAGATCTAAGGCATTTGACAACCTTTGAGAAGATCTCCCGATCTCGCCACAGTGGTAAGATTCTGTGTTCACCCCGTTTGTCTGCGTCTGTCTGCAGCTGCTGCTACTTTGATTCTGGTCAGTGGCAGCCCGGAGCTGGTGTGCAGACAAGACGTGTTTGAGTTCATCAATCAGTGTGGTGACACAACGTCCACTGAGCCAGATGAAGTAAGTCCTTTGTGTTCTTCAGATGTGTCCCAGGCTGATGAAGATGCATCACAATACACAAATCCCCACCACAACCTGCCAGGCTCTTTCGCAGCAGTGTAGATTACAGGATCAACCTTCTGTTACGTCTGGAGAGAAGTTCTGTTGAGGCTTTGTTTGGATTTTAGAGTGAAGACAGTTAGAGAAAACAGTCCAGATGTTAGATGTTGTTAAACTCATCCCATGGCTCCTTAGGAAGGCCATGAAATAGAAATTCAAGCTCTGATGTCCCAGAACCACCCTTGTCTACTTGAGATCATTCAATCATCTTTTGTTTCTTTTGAAATGTCAAGTGTATAATTAGGAAACGTTCTTCCTCAGCAAACAGATGGAGCACAGCTTTTAACAAACAAACACAAAAACTGTTTCAGTGTCTGCTCAGACCAAAAGAGTGGGCAGCTTTAGCCCTCGACTTGAATCTGCTCACCTAAATTGCCGAGGAGGTGGTTGTTATCACTCTCGTGGTTGTCAGGACAACCACATACTTTTTTCAGCAAGCCGGTCAGATAAATACAGCGGCTTCTTAGATTTACTGCAGTTTGTGTTAAAAGCTGAACCCGCCACAGAGCCAGAACTGGAGCACGTACACAGCGCCCGTGGAACAGGCCAAGGTCAGAGAAAACACCGAAGAACAGTGCTCCGATTGAATTGGATGAGTCATATTAGACACTGACCAACACCAGCGCAAAGTGGTGCTTAAATGTATGGACCCTACACACAGGTATGTTCTAAACATACTGTGCAGTGTTACCTACATCTATCTTGGGAAAAACTGGTACCAATGTAATATCTTAAATCCAATCTATATATTTCGAAATTATTCTGTAATAAGGGATTTAGTAATTAAATCAGCATGCCCCTGCATCTTGTGTACACTGTACATTTAATGTTAAAAAAAGAGAGGCATTCAGTGTAAGCGTTGAGTATACAGTACATATATGAGTAGCCATGTTCTATAGCTGTGAATCCACTGCCATCATGTTCCTCTCTATTCTGGTCCTGGCAAACGTGGCTTCTAATTTCCTTTCTTCTTTCTTTTTTTTTTTTTTTTTTCAGTCCAATTTGATAGGTTCTGAGAGCAGCAGTCTGTCAGCTCTAAATATGAGTGAAGATGGGTATCTGGAGGATAACATCATGGACAACAGCTTTGCCTCCTCCCATCTCCCCCAGAGCCTGCACAGCAAGGTGGCTGAAGGTAGCACTCCACCACAGCAAAGTGAAGGAGACTGTGAGTCAAGGCTCACTGTCTGGCGTGCCCAAGCTTGAGCCACCTAAGAAAATACACAATGTGTGATGTTAGGAAATGTGACCTTGTCGTAAAGCGGACCGTTAATGATTCTGATTGCTCCGCTCAATACAGGACAAAAGGGCAAGTCTGTGTTCACAGACTGACCTGAGATTCACTCAGGCCCTATGGGATACAGTCCTCCCCCGCCAGACTAAAGTTCAGAGACTACTGGACGCACAGCTGAAGGACATCAATCAGCACAGTTTGGATGACTGAGAAACAGTAGTCCTTTCTCATAAAAGACATTGTGTGTTGCTTCATTTCCCGACACATGTATCCTACCTAGATTTCAGAACAAGACGTTGACATCTGCTCCTACTTGCACCTTCTCTGACGGGGTCCTGTGTTTGCACCATCTAACTGTTCCTCATTCTGCTCCCTATAAGTCTTTTGCTCTCAGCGGCCTGCCAGATTTTCGTGAAAACTCACTCATTAGCCAGGAATGTATGAAAAACCCAGACACGCGTACAAGGACGTACACACCTCCAAACAGATTTTAATGAACTGCCGGTCTGAAACGACACTATAATCCCTGCTACTCTCTTTCTTTCTTCTTTCCCAGAGGCAGCTACCAGTTACCTGCAGTAAGGTTACTGTATGCAGGAGAGGAAATGGAGCTGAGTGAGAAAAAATAAGTTGAGACATTCTGTGCTCCAGTTTCCAGCCAACAGGATCCAAGATCCGTTTATGTAAGAAGTCAGCATGCTTGTGAGCTGTCGCATCCATTTTGACATTGATCTGTTTCTCCTTCAGATCAAAGAGGATATTGGGTCCACCGAGCTTGCCCAGCTTGACAGCAGCATCAGAGGAAGTGAAATGCCCTGTGCTGTAATAGGTCATATGGTGAACGCAACATAATGTGCAACTGTCTTTATTTCTCATAAAAATTCCAGTTGCTTCCACTCTGCTGTTAAGTTACCATTAATGGAACTCCTGCAGATGTTTAAAATGAAAAGTTTAGCAGGACCTTGAGAGATGATGCCATTTGAAACACTGAAATGCTTTTAAAAAGGCCCCGAAAACTCCTTGGTTTCAAATATTAAGCTCTTTTCTGTAACATTGACTATTCATCACTCAACATTTGCTCAGCTTGTTTCTCTGATAACTTAAGATCCATACGTCCGATGAATAATATCCTTCATCCGGTTAAAAGATAGATAAAAACGACCAAGATCTAAAAAGTTTATCAATCAAAAATGTGGCTTAAAACTGGCTAACAATTGAGTCTTCTGGGAGACAACCACAACGCTGATGCATGTGTGAAGGGGATGTGACGCCATTGACAGGCAACCAAATTAAAGGCACTGTACCTTGATTAAAATTACAGATTTTAAAATTGTTGGAAAAATTTGGAACAATAGAATTACACAACTCAACAATACATATAATAGTTCAAGTTGTTTTTAGACATTTTTATGTGGAAAAGTTACATATTATACCTTTAAAGTACATACACACCATAAACAAAACAAAAATATGACACCAATGCTGTGCTCCAACCCTGTAAATGTTTCTCTCCATTCTTTCTCTCCCAGATGGTAAGGTTGTGTACAAGCTGCCGTTCCAAGCGGCCGTCTGTGAGAACACCGTGATCCACTATGTGATTGTTGGAGACGAGCCTGAAAGGCATCTGTCTCTGTCCTGTCTCCATCCTGGTTTGAACCCTCCCCGCCCACCTAGGAGTCAGATACCTGCGGGGATCTGTAGTCACCACGGTAACCACAGCCATGGCCAAGGGGCTGATGAGAGTGGAAGGCATCCATTCAAGTGTGTCTGTGGGACGAGAAATTTCAGTTCATGTCACTTGAAATGATGGCGTGTGCAATGCGCAATCTGCCACCATTACATGTATACTAATACCACAAGAGGCTGTGAGTTTTGACCCAGCATCAAACTTTATTCTTCTATTTTCTCCTACATGACAACATTTCAGCCACATACTCTACCTCAGTTAGAGGTGACGGTGTGAGTACACTTTGTGTGTGTAAAACACATTTAAAGTAGAACTGCAGTGTATTATATGGTTTTATAGCTGGGGACATGGGTTCTCTCACCAAACAAATTGCTGAGAACTGATAACATTGCTGACCTTGCTGAAACTAGGCTCGACATACAGAATGCAGGCGCACGTATAATTAAAGAGGCTTATTGTGCAGATAATTATCACCCAGCAGCTGCAAAGAATTTGTGGATATGCCTGTACCTCCTGATTGCACAGCACTACATCAATCATGACAAGAACAACAAAAAACGGAGAGAGGAAGAGAAGCAGTCAGAATATAGGGCAGTGCAGTTTCACTGGTTTCTAGACCCCCCCCCCCTCAAAAAAGAAAGAAAGTAGAATGATGAAGAAAAACAAAAATAGATAAATATGTATCACCTTGGTGATAATGAGAGGTGCACATGTAACACTTTCTATCTGGGCTCATAAAGCTCAGGGGTGAAGTACTTGCAGAAAACTGAAAATTATGGCGTGAATTCACAAGATGAATAAAAATAGCACCTTGAGTTATTTTGTACATTTGGACCAAGGTACTCCTGTTTGCCTTTTTGTTTGCCGAAGACTCTGAGCCCTGTGAAAGGGTTGGAAGTCAGCACATTCTCACTGAGGCCAACGACGTACTGTAGGTGTACAACAAACTTGACCTCTCTCTAAGAATAAAGCAGACATACACCCACTCGCGTCAGAACATGCACACACAAAAGCGGAGGCACACCACCCGCGTTGTGCGTCATCACACACACACACAGTACCCAAAGCAGTGGTTTAGAATGGCAAGCATGAATAATTGATCCTCACACTCTGATGCAGTGATCCTGCAGCTCACTGGCTTCAATAATCACATAGTATCAAAGTGCTTTGGTGTCTTTATAGAAACTCAGAGTGCTTATGGACTTCAAGTGTTCTACCTCCATGCTTATCACCTCACTTGAGCACTTCACATAAGCAGCATTAACATCTTTCTGTTTTTAAAAAAAAAAAAAAAAAAAAAAAACTGATCAGATCTGACAAATACATCACTGTTACTTGAATTAACCTAAGTCGATATAGTCTATTAAATGTCCGAAAATAGTGAATACTGCCAGTCACAATGTACCAGAGCCCCTCCTGACATCTTCACACTGACCAACAGCCAATGCCCATACTGTAGATACTACGATCGGAAACAGAGGAAAGCCTCAAATCCTCACATTTGAGAGGACAGAACCAATGAATATTTGACATTTGTCGGATAATAACAAACAGTTATTAACAGGAAGAAATGTAATAATCACTCCACAATGTTTCATGTAAACATGTCTGTGGGGAGTGATGAGGTCGGAGCCTAGACGCCAAACTTTAACTACGTCTGCCGTTGTAATAAACATTTCAAATGTGAGTTGTCTGACTGAAATCTGATTACTGGTCTGAACAGGCTGTTGCTGGGGTGGGTTTGGTCTTTTAATATCCTTTGGGCTCTGAGCAGGCAGCTCACCTTACCGACATCACTGATGCTGAGTAGATGGGTACCAGTGATGTGCTGGGCAGTTTTAATTACCTGCTGCAGAGCCCCCAGTTTGTGATGTTTCCTGTCAGGATGCTTTCTATTGCTCTTCTGTAAAACAGCCATTTCTGAGCTTTTTTAACCAGTGGAGATTTGAGATGTCCAATAAGGGTTCTCTGTGGTGTTGATTCCCAGCAACTTAAAACTGTTCACCCGCTCCACCTCAACTCCATTGATGTAAATGTCTGTCTTTACCTCATTTTTTCTGGACGAGATCAGGCGGTGACAAAAAGCTGCAGGCAGGTCGGACAGTTTCCAGCATCTTCAAAGAATATACAGGAAGTGACAGAAATCCTGGTCTCAACAGATGGATCGAATCCTGTTCGATCCATCTGTTGAGACCAGGCTGATTGTAGTTTATGTAGAGCCAAAGATGAGCTGTCTCTGGTGGAGCGTACATAAAAACAATCATACGACCCTAACTTTAAGAAATGTAATTAGTGAATCAACGTCCTCACAGCTTCATACAGGCAACACAGAGCAACAGCAACAGTGGGGACTATAAGATACAAGTTTCCTTCAGAGATAGAATATATTAGACTCAGTTCCAAACTATTTTTTAATAGCTTTTCTGTCACTTCACAATAATTATAACCTGTGGAATTCTTGGACTAAACATATTTCACTTATGGCTGCCATCAAGTTGTAATTAGGCTTTCTTATCATTTTTATTTATTGATTCATTTGTATTTTTTTTATTATATATGGCATAAATGAATGAATTATTTACATTTTTGTATGCATGCCCAGCCCTTACAAGACACAATGAATTCAAACAAACCAGGATCAGAGTGCTGTGCAAACATATTTAAACAACAAAGAAAGTCCTTAAATAGAAAAACACCATAAGTATCTTTCACAGTCAAATCTTCAGACCATCATTCAGTAGAACATAATTCATAAATTACTGACTGAAACATTTACTCTATTCTGGAAAATCAATATAAATACTAATAAAACAATTTATCTTGTCTTCTCTTGCAGGCAATCATGTATATGTGGAAATGTGTATCTGGTATTGTATTCTGTCCTTTGTTATTTTTCTGTCTGCCTTGTGTTTTAATAAGGGCACTATAATAATGACAATAATAATTATTATTGTTATTATTATCAACCACACCAGATATGTTGTTAACAGTATGAGAACAGCCGACAAACTAAAGTTAAATATTACAACTACACAGAAAATTAGGATTTTCTACAACACATGATGTTTGTGGTCAAAACTTAGAGCCAATCCGATCTTTGACTAGGCGACAGCCAGGCGTTTCCCATCATGCCCTGTTGTCTTGCAGTCGGTGGAGAACAGCCGCGGCGCCTGGCTCTAAAAACCTCAATCTCGTGAGGTTATCGCTGTCCATTAGTGCATAACGTCAGTGCAGGCAATCAGGCAATTTGGGATCAAGTCGGACACAAATCTAGCCAGCATGTATTGTGCTACGATCGCCGGTGATCGATTCTGCGCAGGCCTGGCTCATTGCGAATGAGCCTTCTGAAAGCGTCTTTCCATGTCTGGCTTCCATAAACAGGATATGGAATTAGAAAAACCTGGTTTCCCCTGATAGATTTCTCCTTGAGGAAGCTGTTTTCTTGGCCATGGAAAGGACATGATCATAATATGCAGCGGTGTGTCCTCATCTTAAAAAAGACATGTCAAATAAAGCTTACTCGCCATGGAGTTTGAAAGACATGGACACCCAGGCAGGGTGGATATGACAAAAATAATATTATTGGTTGGCATTATGGGAAATGTAGGATTCAACGTTTTTTGGCGCTTGACCCTTAGTAGGGACCAGAAGTCAGGATATCTTGGCTTTTGTCTCTTGTGAGCCCCCTAATTTTATAAAAGATAAATAATAAATCAATTAACATAAGTATACATGACACTGAGAACAGAAGAAGAATAAAAAATGATCTGAATGTTGACTTGACTCAGGCTTGTTTTCAGGTCAGTGAGCGTCTCTTGAGCCAGCCTTCCTCCAAGTGAGACCTCAGGCTCTCTTTAAAGGTGAAGTCAAGTGGACGCAGACGTGTGCGATAGTGACTAGTGATAGAGACTGCTAAGATAAACACAGTGTTCTTCTGAAATATTGAGCAGCACATAGATCAGTGGGGAAACGCTCCTTCAGATGCCGGCCTCTGAAAGCAGAAAAGTAGGTCAGTGGATGTTTTCGCTTACACGTGTTGAGGTACATTTGGGTTAATAGTGCAGCCAAGAGAGAAACAGCTAAGAGATCTCATCTCATCTCAGATATCAGTATTAAACATCTTCCACAAAACAGTTTTCTACTACAGCTACTTCTGCTTCTCTTAACATCTGTTGCCAAATAATCTCTTAAGGGGATGTCAATTATGAAACAAACTGAAACACCATGTAGTATCAGTGTGAGGCTCGCAAACCCAATACTAAAATCAAAAGGTCACCCAGAAGAAATTAAGTCTTGAACTTAAAAGTGGTTGATAAAACCTGCAATCCAATATTATTCAGTACACTCTAACAAATGCAGTACAACGATGCGCTGATTCCACCACCAGTGGAAGTAATGGTGAGTTGCTTGCTTTTCATCCGGCTGCTTTCCTCCTCCAGCCAGGTGTACTCGGACACTGCAGTGCCCGTCCTCAGCAGCAGGGGTGTGCTGGGCCCGGCCAATGAAGGGTGCAACACCAACGTACCAGAGAAACTGCCTGGTATGGAGAAACCATGCACACGCACTGTTTCCGTAAAAGGTTGCAACTGAACATGAACCTCTCCAGCTGTTGATCAGAGTCCACGTCGGACCCAGAAAGCAAAACCATCACCAAGACTAGTTTCTTACTGTCCCCAGCTGCCACCCCCCTTTTTGTCTGAGGAGATTTCTGACATCAGCTGTTTGTTTCTGAACGTGTGTGTGTGTGTCTGTGTATGTGTGTGTGTTTAAAGTAGTTTGTGATTATGTGAGGGTTTGCTTCCATTGTTGGGGTTTAATAAAGCATGAAATGCCTGGGAGTATTGAACAGAGTAGTGTGTGTGTGTGTGTGTGTGTGTGTGTGTGTGTGTGTGTGTGTGTGTGTGGGTGTGTGTGCTATGTAAGTGGTAGTGGAGTGGACGATGTGGAAAATGGATCAGAACACTTGGCCTGCACTTTAAAAAAGAGAGAGGGGCTGAATTCTCTTTACTATGTTGCTGCTCTTCTGCCCATTTAAACGCATCAGTAGGAGCATTTTTAACTTGTTCATACTTCTACATTGTTGAGGACACCTTGCCATTGTGCTCTCATAATAGCATAATTATCAACTCTGGACCCCTGGTAATGTTTTCGTCCCCCTGGTAATGTTTTTGTCCCCCTGGTCATGATGTAAGGCCTTTAATTTTGAGAATCTTTGCCAGAATTTCTACCAAACCTCAATTTTTACTACTGTATATTTTTATAGCCTTCTACACTATATTGTAATACAAACTTTATGCTCCAGTTGCTGCCTTCATCATATTTTGTGTGATAAAAGTAGATCTGGCATTGTAGACATAGTCTACTTTCATTTTCCATCTTGTGTTAACAGCAGGCTTTTTAGGTGCCTGTGGATAATGTTGTTCATGACATACAGGGTACGACAGCTGATCAAGGGTCTACGATCATAAAACGAACAAAAGCTTAAAATATTAACATTTGAGTGGCCAAGATTGTATTCCCTCATTTTGTTTCCTGTTGGGCTTTACTGAAAAAATTGCGCTGCTAGCAATCAGACCAGACCAGACTGAGGTCGTGACAGCCCCAGCTGTGAACCCAGATGATAAAGGGCCGTGGACGTGCTGTGTGAGGACACAATATTTACCGGTTGCGCGGACACCGTCTGCAGAACAGAATATCCCCCCTGAAACTGGGAGCCTGCACCAGAAACTAACTGTGACTCATCGCGATGAATGAGGTAGTGATTAAAGGATGAAGATATTAACCATTATGAGTCACACTAGGACCGGAGGGATCAATAGCTGCTTTGAAGGATGAGCAAAAAAAAGCCGGTGACTGATGGAAGGTGTCACAAACAGAGCTGAGGCTGTGCAGGGTCGGACATTCCTGATGCCTGTTTTAGTCCACAGCAAGCAGGGATAGTATGCGGATTTGTCATGATACTATCCGTCACTGTGTGACCTTTGCTGCCATCATGTAATATGGGAAAGATGGCACTTTACGTGTACTGTTACAGATGTGTGAGCAGGGGTACGAGTGCATCATGGGAGTAAAAGGTTGTTCCTGCCAGCCACTCTTTAACATCACAGTTGGATGAATAATTAATGCGCCACGCCACCGTTTTTTTTTTGCATCATTCATCATTTATACTTTACATGACTGTCGACCACTTTCCAAAAGCAAACCAGCAGGTTTTATATTGCAGCTGTTCACATTATGCTAAGATGTTGGCCTTCGCTTTAAATGATTTGCCTTCTTGGTCTAAATTTCGGACAGCATAGTTTATGAATGCAGTCCTGCTCAGCTGCAGACTTTCAAGTGTTGTACAGCAGGCACCACACTGGCAGATCATTCAAATCACATTCACAGTTTTAGCTGCAAAGATAACATTAAAGAGACAAATACAAAAACAAAATGATTTTCATACTGTATTAACTAGAATGAAAACTACTGGCTGCCTGGAAGTAAACATTATCATTATCAAATGTCATTTATCATTACTGCTATAATGAGTTGCAGTAATGCCAAACAAGCGACACTGCTGGTTAGGTATAATACATTATGGAGGATATTTACTAATGTGACCCCTGTCTAGTCTTGGATATAAATACAGGTGAACTTCAATGATAAAGCCAACAGTCGGTGTGGGTCGAAGTGCTGGAACAACAACTCAACTGGTTTATTACAATCAGGGTCACTTCACATCAGTTTTATAAAAGTTGATGCGTCTTGCTACAGTGGTGCAGCACACTAACCAGCACTGGAAGTATGCTATCAGTGCAGAACAAAAACTATACACATGTTAAAAGGTGAACTCCCACTGCACCAGCCGCTCCTGTGACTGGGGGCCAAAAAAACAGTAAAACGGTAAGTTAACACAATGCTTAATATACTAAAATACAGGAAGTTAAACAAAATAAAATGAACAATATAAAATTAACTATATGACCATAATCTTATGACCCAGGAGGCTATTTGCACAGCGGTGATCACAGGAGCAGGAATGAATGACACATCTGTACTCCATGAGCCTCTTAACTGCTGAGGTGCTCTCACTTTAATTTGCTGAATTGTGCCTGGGCCCTATTTTCCCCCTACTACACTAGACCTGACTTGTGTTTTCTGCTGCTGAACTTGAAAAATGATTGAAGTGAAGATACTTTTGGCAGTGCAAGCGTGTAGATAAACACTGGTTAAATAAATCTTAATGTAATCAACAAAAAAAAATGATTTGTGATTAAATGTGTTACAACCAAATTAATGTGTGAGATTTTTGATAAAACTCCTTTGACATATGTTATTGACACAAACATACATTATTTCTGTAAAAATAGAAAATAATAAAACAGGCTTGCTCGATGACTTTACCATTACTTCACTGCACTAGATAGGATATTAAAACAGATTCAAGCAGGAAGCCACTGAGGGAAACAGAAAGGGAAAAAAGTCAGTCAGTTTGACTGTTTTGCGCCTAAAAAAATGGTTAGTAAATATCCCCCAACATGTCACTAGATAAATTTAGAGAGACGTAAACATGGTTGGAAGAAAAAGACCCTCCAGGCGTTCATGCAAGCAGTGAGGTAAAGTAACACAAGTAGGGTTCGAGGGGGGAAATAATCTGCACACAACATCATTGATCTTACAGTGTAACAAACCAAATCCATAAAGCCATAATTTCTATATCTGCTCTCACTTCCAGGATAATACATTAGACTAAAGGCAGGGGAACACTTTTTAACCATAGTGCTGTAGGCATAGCTGTCATCGATAAAACTGGTCAGTTTGATACAAATTAGAGCGTAGATAAGAGTTTCTCAGTGCATTTATCTCTGATCATTACACACATACAGTGCTGCTCAGTGCTGTGTATTCAGCATGTAGGTCGCACAGTTCTGCCACTGCGGTGAGCCGTCACAAGTGGCATCAAGACCACTGAGCTGCAGCCGAGGAGTCTGTCATCCATGCATCGTAATCATGGGATCTCTGACGTTATGTAATCACGTATTAAATGTATCATCTCATCAGAAGATCACTGTCATTGTTTGCTGACATCTATTCTGTTACTTCCATTGCAGAAAGGGCTGTGAACATTTGTAAGACCCTGTTCCAAACATCATTTCTAGTCCTCTTTCCCACTCAGTACTTCACAGCTCAGGTGACTGACAGTGATGGGCAACAAATCAGAAGCAGCAACTCCTCCAGCCCATTGCCCACTGGGGGGAGAACAGTACCTCTTACCTGACCTCACCAGAGACTACCTGGGAATGAGTCAGAGCTCGAAGTGTGCACCTATCTGCATATGGACTGTCTCCAGAGCAGTTCCCTGTTAGCCTGGCATCGCCAGTTCATTTTCGATATCTGTGATTATGTATGTTATGTGGATCCTAGTCCCAGTATGAAGCAGTTTGTTATTTTTTTGCATCTCATCTGTTCATCATCTCCCATATCAATATCATGAGTGCTACAGAATGTGTGGGCGCTCTATGCCAGGCCTGGTGGAGACACTAAGATCGCTAGTCTTTTTGTGTTCTCGCATTTAGCGACTCACACATTTCTTTACTCCGTTTGTTCCATCTGTCTGTCATGATGGCCCCGACTATCTACTGCAAAGTATCTGCATCGTTAGGTAATGCCCTCTGCCCTGAAAGATGATGCAAAGATACAGTGATACAGAAAATTTTAGTTGTAGTAGTCTGGCTGCTGATTTGTCTCACGTATCAACACAGTGAGCAGTTGGAGCTGCTTCAGTGACTGTGGCAAAGAGTTTATGGAGGACACTGAGGTACTTTAAAACACTCAGCGCCTGATTGCCTCTCAGTCAAATCTGAACACACAGACATGATAAAAGAAAAGACACTCCTTCTTACTTTAACATCCATGGGTACACCTCAAGCAAGAACAGCTAGTATCTAATTCAGTGCACTTTAATGGTGCCAATTTGACAAAATGTAAACAAAATACAAGAAAAAACATTTTCAGTACAACCTGACCGATATTGGACTTTTTAGACCAATCCAGATAACGATTATTAAGAGTTAAAGAAATGCTATAAGGCTATATCTGCACATTTCTGACGATGACTACTAAAATTACTAAGATACTCTGGTATCCTGCTGGAATTGAAAACATTTTAATAGGGATGCTGATACAGATCTGATGTGACAGAGATATTGAAACTGACCTCAGGTCAGGTATCTGCCAGATGTGACTCATCCACATAAAATACAGTTTTCTCATCAATGTCATAAAGTTATGTTCATTCAGTCATGGTTTAGTTTTCCCAGATTTCATGTTACTAAAATGTATAGTAAATAAGTATTGTGTGTGTGTGTATGTGTGTGTGTGTGTGTGTGTGTGTGTTTCAGGGAGCTGGTGAAACTGCCGTGCAAAGAGAGAGGAACAGGATCACAGGAAAAAGCTGATGCATTTCCTGAGTGGCCTGATAGCCTCACTCAGCGTAAGTGATATATGATCCCTTCAATCATTGATCACTAATCCATATCAACAGTCTTTGCTTGCTCACGCTCCATCATTCTCGGTCTTTTCTATCACACACACACACACACACACACACACACAAACACTCCACCGCAGAGCTGACTGTAGCTAGAACTAAGAGGCCATCTCCCTGGAGGGAGTCCCGTTTACAGTACATCTCTGTAGAGCAGTGCAGCAGCGGAGACTCACAGGGTTCACAGGTCAACAAAGTTGCATCGGGCCTCAACTGTGATCCTCTCAGTTGACTATCATCTTGTGTGGTTTTCTTTGAGACGTGCAGCAGAACCGGGCTGCGTTATACAATCGATATTGAAATCTGGAGGGGACACAGCTTGATTTAAGTTCTATGTCTAAATTTTAAGTAAATAAAATGGAATGTCTGATGTGATTGTGAGGCGTAACACACTGGAGTCAGACACATGCAGATACGAGAGGCTTAGGGGAAATTGCGTACAGATCTGCCTCTGGACTTATTATCTCCGCTTATTACTTGAACTTTTATATTATTCCAGGGAATTGATCAAACAGTGGCAGTACATGTTAATTAGGTCATCAGCGTTTTAACAAGATGAGACGTCTCTGAAGCAAGAGGGTCTGAAACCCAAAATCCACTCAGCTTGGGTCGTCACACATTCAGTTCTTCAAGTCCTGAATGGATCAGTGCTGAATGTTAATCAATGTTAACTGAAGCACATACATTTAATTCATTTTCCTTAAATTAACATTGAAACACAATGAAGAAGCAAACCATGTTTCATAGACTGAATGTAACTTTTACGAAAGACAACTGTGTGAATCTCCAGGAAATTATATTTCTGAATACAAACATTATGGTTGTTTCAAGACCATTATATTTCTTAACAATGTTAATAAACTATACCTGGGGCTATCCTCGACTTTCAACCATGTGAGATCAGTGTGCATCTTGTCTAAACTTGCTCTTACCATTCTGCATTAATTGAAGCTGAGTAATCAGCTTGAGACAATACTATGACTTGTATTATCTTTCTTATAAAAGAACTGATTCTGAGCCAAAAGCCATACATTTATTCTTTGACACATTTATAACTAAATTCTTTTTGGCTACCAAATTTAAAATCAAATTTAAATATTATTTAAATCATCAACATTAGTTGACGATGTATACACAGTGGTATCATCATCAAACTTAGCTAAATTGGCTTTCAACAAGTGCCATATCATTAATAAATATAGAGAAAAGCCATCTTCTCTGCGGAATACCATACTACCACCATTAAAGAAGAATTTTAGTGTTCTACCACTTAGGTAACTTCTCATCCAATCAAGGGCATAAAAATTAAAACCATAAGTAGCTAGTTTCATTTCATGGACTCTTAGATCAAATGCAGCGCTGAAGTCAAGTAGGACAGCACCAACCATCCTGTTCCTGTAGATATCACTCAACCACTGATCGGTCATCTGCTTTAAAGCTGTTGTAGTAGAATGCCCCTTGTTATAGAGCACGATTGTTGTTTCCTTCTTGTGGTGTCATTCCACGCTCGAGCTTCACTTTTTAAAAAAACACTCAGCTGTTCCCGAAAACAGCAGGTCACTGTAGCTTTTATACCAAATGTTACTCAGACAGGAGGAAACAGTGCTATTGTTGGGGACTATTTTCAGCGGCGGATTAATCCACATTTGGTGCTCTAGTGAGTATCTGGGGCAGCAGGGTGGCGTAAGGGGGACTGAGTCAAAATAAACAACATGGTAATGAAGGAACATGTCGCTCAGTGTAACAGTGTGGCTTGTTAATGTGTTTTTAGTCATTTTTGGTGTGCCACAGACACAGGACTTGGCTCTTTTCATGCAGTTTGTTGACAATAACAAAAAAAATATTGATTGTTTTGGTGAAGTTTCACCCTCCTCATCATGATGGACACAGAGATCTTATGGAGAACCGACTGGAAAATACATATGTGCAGCCCAGTGTTAATGTGTGAGAGTCACAGTAACTCAGTGGTAGAGCCGGAGAATTAGATGAATTCTAACAACACGGCACCGCTTTCTTGCTCGGTCTGCGTTAGGCACATCTTACATCTGCAGTTTCCCCAATTCGCTCTGTGACACTTGCCCCGATTTCCATTATCATTTCATAACATTCAAAGTGTTTTTCTGCTCAGTCGCAGCTCCCTTCACACACACACTCTCCTTCTACACACACACACACACACACACACACACACACGCACACACAGATAGATAGATAGCTGGTGTGTTTCTCACATATGCTAATTCGGGTTTGTTCACTGTTGTGTGTGGCGACATAAAAGAGCAGCTGTTGCCAGGGCGCAAAGAGCGAGAGGAGCAGATCCCTCACTGCAGCAAAGAGCACACATGCACACACACACACACACACACACACACACACACACACACACACACACACACACACACATACACACACACTTACATCTACAAGGATTAATATGATTAAAAGACCTTTTCATCTGTTGTTGCACTGAAACAGGTGAGTATATGATTGGTGTTTTACAGGTTTTAGCCAGTCCTTTCTTTTTCTCCTTTGGTCTTAACTGCTGAAAATGTTGTACTTCATTTCTATCAAGGAGTTACTCCTCCATCAGCTCCCCAGGGGAGCCATCTCGGCCTGAACCAGAGGATGGGGAACGGACACTGGTTTGCACAGGAGGGCTACGTTGAGCCGCCTCCTGCTCGGCCTTAAGACTCCGCTACCTGCCCAGAACCAAACCCTCTGAAAAAAAGACATGCCATAATCCCATACACAAAACACCCTGTGTTAAATTCTTCCATCATCTGAACAGAGTGAGACCACTGAGTCTGAAAGAGCTGAGGATGGAGAGGAAAGACCAACACAGTCCTCATTCGAATAATGAATGTAGAAAACTTACTGTCACTTAATCACAATTCTTTTTCAAAAACCAATCCTTCCTTTGTGTCTCTATCAGCGTCGTCCCTGGGGCCGGGGTGCTTTGACTCATGGTACTATATGTGAACACACACACACACACACACACACAGCCTGTTTTTATTCCTTCAGTAAGCGTACAGTTCTAGTATATCATTAGTAATAAGGGATTCTGTCACCTTAACCTCACTGACAGATGAAGTGATTAAAAGTGAGGTTTAAGTTAAATCAAGTGGAAGCGGCGCTGACTGGACAGGTCCCTCTCAGGCTCCCATCATTCCCGGTAATTACACTGTCACAGTGAACAGGTTGTACTTGGATAGTGCAGGCACGCTGAACATCTATATGGGGCTCACAGAGCTCGTCATCTTTGACCACTTACAAGGCTCTTCTTGATACAGTTATTACTCCTCAAAGAAAAGGCCACCTGACATTCTGGACCACAGGAAACTGCAGCGCCAAAAACAGGCAAAAAAAGGGAAGATTATGGGGGGGGGGGGGGGGGGGTGTTGACAATGCAGAGAAAGCAACCAAGCATCACCACTTCTTTTTTTTTTTTCATCATATTGCGTGAAAAAAACTGAGATTTCCTACTTCTTAACGTCCTGGAACCCCGGTGGAACCGCCCCAAAGGACTCCTGTTGGTCCCGAGCTTCACTATTAGAGCCACAGTCTGCGTGCTTACTGCAGGATAGTAATCCTTGCAAACCAGGACACTTCTTACCCATGTGATGAGTGTTGGTGGAGGGATCAGAAACAGCCTCTGGGGACAGCACCTCCCTATTTTCATCCTGTGATGCAACCTCTTGGTAACCAGGGGGCTGTTTTGTACAAAGAATCAGTCATGGGTAATGTGTCACTGAGACACAAAATATGGTAAATGAGCCAGCTGCAGCATGTTTCTGATCAGAACAGGGTATATATTAATGTAAAGCTGTATAATATAAGGCTGCAAGAGCTCATGAAAAACATGTTTATGCAGCATCTTACAATGCATTCCATAGGACCAGTAAAATATAATGTCCTTACAGAGAAAAACGGGACCCTTAACTTGCTGCAGAGTTGAATATTGTACCAGTGTTTTCTAAGAGATACAGAGACTGAGCCACAGTCACAAGACAGGACTCAGACGACTACCGGGTGATATTTGTTTTTTCACAACACATTTATATTACAAGTGGGACTCCTGCACTGCATAGATGCCCCGTCTGTGTTGGACTTATGAGGCATTCGCGTACGGCTTGTACACTCCAACTTCAGTGCTCTGAAGTCATGAATTAGTGTAGTGAAGTGATTTTAGATGTAACAATTCTGTAAAGGTGTGCACCTGATTTAGTTGGATTATTAATTAAATTGTATTTATTTTTAACCAACAGATAAGGAGACCAGAACAATATACAAAATCAAAAATAGATAAGAATTCTAAAATAAAGCTAAAATTTGGTTTAGAACAGACACAAGCTCTTTTTCCTAAATATCAATTGACTTCGGCCCAGAATTAAACAAACAACAACCCAAAACATTAAAGGTGGACTGAAGATTAGGAGGGGAATCTGTTAGAGAAGATCTACAGCTAAACAAAAAACTGTATGGCCTGCATAACAATGACGGTTAGTTCCATACGCATTAACACCTAAATTATTTATAGAATCAATGTGGGCCGGACACTGACTCCTCAGGCAGGACAATTTAATTGCAATTGTTGTAATTTTAAATGGGAGGAGAAATGTATATTAGTGAACAGAATAATAATAATACATCACCTTTGCCATGTGTTTACAGACAGTATTCAGTTATGTTGTCTGTAACCATTACAACTCACTTTTCCATGGGTGTCAAATGGGCACAAGAAGTCGGAGTGCTTCTGTATCTTAACAGGATTAATAATAAGTCTTAATAGGATCTCGTAGTTTTGAGCTTTATGGGAAAGAAAACGAATCCCCTGCTCCTGTTTAGATATTCCCGCCCGCCCCTGAAGGCAGCATAGTCTGTACGGAGACAGGAGCAGCGGCGGCTCCCGGCGGAGCGGCGCTGCGATTGGCCAGAGCCGAGAGGGGGGGGGGGGGCTTCCTCTCCTCCGCCGCCTCCCCGCTCCTCCTCCTCCTCCTCTCCTCCTCCTCCTCTCCTCTCACCCCGGAGGACGGAGCGATGCGGAGACAATAGGACGCAGATCCGGAGGAGGCTGCAGGATGCCCGGCGCCACATCCACCGTCACACGGCTGCAGCGAGGCTTCCCCGAGGACGCGGACACCAGGCGCTTCCCCCGGCTCACCTGGCCTTAGTATGCGCGCAGACCGTCCCGTGTGTTCACCAGCAGCCCGGGCTGACAGGGCGGACTCCACGGCCCCCACATGGGAACCAAGTGAAGGGTGAGTGGCGGAATAAAAGCCGGATTGACGCGCTGGCGCGTCCTCACCCGCGCCCCGACGTCCCTCACTGAAGCGCACCGGGGCGCGTCGCTGTGTGTTTGACCGTATGGAGCGCGTCCGCTGGGCCTGTTGTGCAGCAGCACAGTCTGAGGGGGGAAAAAAACAATGCTGTGATTGGTCCTTAATGGTGTGTGTGTGTGTGTGTGTGTGTGTGTGTGTTGTGTCAGCACACTCGTCTCCCGCAAACAACCAAGAACCTGTGGTGTGAGCATCTTCTGTTGACTGCTGACAATATTTCACCCTGGTGGAATCTGTGTTATTGATCACAACACCAGCCCCCTTGCACCCCCTCCCTCCCTCACCCTCCCCACACCATGCCAGTGTGTGTGTGTGTGTGTGGGGGGGGGGGGCTACTTCATGTTGCCCCCCCCCCCCCCCCCCCCACCCCACACACACACACACACCCAAAGACTGCTGAAGCTGAGGGTGTCTGGACAGTAATAAGAGAGCATAATGTTTACATCCTGGCCGCCTGCGTCCTCATGCTGCTTTCAGCAGCCGCTTGGCCACAGGAACAAACTGTTTTATGTTGCACTGTTTTCAAGGATACAGTGTTCATTTACTGTCATTCTAAAACACAGGGTTACACAACAACAACAGTCCTTTACTTATATACTAATGAAATTCTGTTATTACTTTGCATAGGTAATGCAGGAGCCAACCACCGTGTCATTATTTAAGCCATTTTAAAGTAATCTGATATTGATCTATGTATTCTGAGCCACTGTGGGAGGCTGTCTGCTTGCACGCGTGTGTCTGTGTTAAGCTCGAGACACAACTGATCAAAGTGGGTTTAAGCTCCTTGATGGCACATAAAAGCAGACACATCACACACACTCACACACACACACACACACACACACACACACACACTTCAGCATGATGAGTCACAGATCACGATGTAGGTCACATAGACACTCCGGTGCTCGACAAACCACCGGGCGTCTTGCCGGCAGCGGCGGTAGCTTCGGCCGTGCTCGTCCTCATCACATTAAAACACAGCTTTGGTAGGAAAATGGGAGATGTCCTGATGCTGCTTGTGCGCAGAGAAACATGAATGTTTGGTGTAGCTGCAGCTTCATTGGTTCAGTCCACTGTCTGTTAAGTAGGGCTGGCTGAAATGGAAGGATATTTACATGACAAATGTATGCAAAATCACAGATAAATAATCAAACTGATGTTTGAAGAGATGCACTGTGTTCCACTTTTAGGAGTACGTGACAGTAAACTTTCCATACATGTAAAAGAAAACCTTCAATAACTCATTCATTAGGTTTTTAATTACAGCTTGCTTGTCGTTTATTTGGAAAATTGTATTATCATGATACAAAGTTAATAACAGATAACACTGAATTATCAATCCGCCCTACTGTTTAAGAGTTTGGCATTTTGGGAAATACCTATATTTGCTTTCTTGCCGAGAGCTGGATGAGAAGATCGATACCACTCTCACGTCTGTACGTTAAATATAAAGCGAGAGCCAGGAGGCAATTACCTTAGCTTAGCATTAAGACTGTAAACAGGTGGAAACAACCTGCTTGGCTCCGTCCAAGGTGAAAAAATCTGACAACCAACACTTCTAAAGCTTAACCGAAATGTTAAAAGGACAATCTGCAGCTTTACAGAGAGACATGCCAGTCTGGCATCGGCAGACTAATTCACAGATGCGATTTCCAAGGGGCGGAGACAATCAATCAGAGCAACGAAACACCATCCTGTCGGACGGTACGTCCTGTCAGAAGTTCAGCAAACACATGTTTCTTACCACAATAAGTGTAGCTGGCCGTGGAACATTCGCAATGATGGCAGCCGTCTTGGTTATTCACAAAGATGCCTGAATGGCGCTCCTCTCTGTCAGTCATTGTATAAAACCCACCCTATACTAGATAAACGGTTGTGATTGGCTTGGCCAAATACCTGTACCTACAAAATCAGTTTGAATGGGAGAGAGTCCAGACGTATCTGCCAGAGCAAATAAAACATGAGTTCACAGATCCGTCTGGTTCCCAGACTAAAGACATGCGCTTGAACTATTTTTTGGCTGCACATAGTGACTTCTTGGAGTCTCTGCTGCTGGTTGCCTGGCAAATTCACAGTTAAGACGAGACTCCAAGAGGTAAAATTGAAGGTAGGTGGATTTTGTTGATAACGGACGGTCTTTCCCCCTGCTTCCAGTCTTTCTGCTAAGCTAAGCTAACCACCTGCTCCCTCTAACTCTCAGCATGAAAGTGGATAAGTTGACACTTCTGTGGTTCTTTTTCACCAACTGCCGTCACTGTCAGAAATCCCCAAACGTCTCCAACCGAATCAGAATTACCCGGAGGTCTAAATGATATAACGAGAATGCAGCATTAGTCCCTAGTTGGGGTCAAGCTTAAAACACATTGTGACTCGATATAATCTTTCATTAGATCCCTGCCAGGTCTTTCAAACAAATTTGTGTTGTGCAAGTCCAAGAAGAGATAACCCTGATGACACTAGTATGACATCATCAGGGGTTATTTCCCAAAGCCACAGAAGACATGGGACATATCAAATGGGTGGAGGGCCCTTTTAAAGCCAGAATGTGGGATTGTCGTGGGTTTAAATGTGGTTTTAGGCCCTAAATGAGTTCTAATTACAGCGAGGTCGGGGTCAGTCACAGAAGGAGGAGGTCTGAATAATTATTGTTCTGACCTTTAGACTGAGCTGCTACACCGGGGATTTGAGCTGCTGTGATGTCGGTGGGCGCTGCTGGCCGGTGGTGCAGGGATACTGGCCGCCACTCTCTTTATCTTTCTCCACACAAACACACACACTTGCTGGCACTTTGCTACTCAACGGTCCTTGTCATCGGGTGCCGCTCTCCCTCTCCTTCCTCTCTCATTATTTTTTCTCCCATACACCACTCCCTGTCAGTGCCTGGTCGCATGCACACACACACACACACACTTTGATTATGTGTGTGTCCAGCAGTCAGTCACTTCTGATCTTGCCAGCTTTTTGTCAGCCGAAGACAAATCCTATGTGGGGCATGAGATGCATGTTGCCGATGCCCCTCATGTTTGCGGCCCGCCCGCCAGGGAAACTGGAAGCTCATTAGAAATGAAAAAAAAAAAAAAAAAACACTGTTGGAGGGCAGTATGGCTGCATCAGCGGGGGTGGAGCGTGGCTGCGATCTTCGCCTTGGCTCACTGAATGTGCTCGGCCGGTCAGCTCTGCCCACTGGTTGCATAAGCAGTCTAGGATTTAGTCAGTGGCTGCCCCCGGTCGCTGCTCTGTTTCCACAGAGGGTTGAACCTGGTGGTCAGTGTCAGGAGGAGGAGAAGGATGAGGAGGTGGGGGGGGATTTGTGCCCAGTTGAAAGGAACGTGGTGTATTTTGTGTCTTTTTCTAGTACGGAGCATTTGAAAGCCTGTGAGAGTGTACAGTTGGTTCTGAGGAGGAAAGCAGGTTTATTATGAAAGGGTATAATGAAACAGTATAACTGCTTGGGTTTGAAACTAACATTTACTTTCATCATCTATAAAGTTATTGATTATGGATTAGTCAGTTATTTGTTTATTCTATGTCTAGAATGTCTAAAACTAGTAAAAAATGCCCACCACAATTTACTATAGCACAAGTAAACATTTTCAAATTGTTTGTGTCCAAAACCAAAAATGATTCACTTTACAGTAATATAAAAAGCAGTAAATCCCCATGTGCTTGATGAATTATTTAAACAATGAATTGATTGCTTCAGCACTAATGAGGCTGTCACAAAAAAAGACTGGCAGCCTCGACACTGCTCTTTACCTCGTGGAGGGTAAACTGCTGCATTGCTTTAAAGCTGCATTATTTCATTATTTGGACTATTTTACGCAAAATTGCATTCAGTTGCTGCTCAAATGAAGCTGGTTGCTAACTCTGTCTGCTGCTCGGTGCAGGTGACAGCAGCTGTGTCCGGCTGGGTCTGGAAAAGTGGTTAATGGGAGCTGGAAAACCAAAACAATGAGCTAAAAGACACTAAAAAGCTCAATGCAGCAACAGTTATTGTCTCCACCTTGCTCGTACTTCAAATAATGTTTAAAAAAAGACACACGTTGCACCTGTAAGGAGGATGAGCAGAGGGGTAGATGCATTGTTTCAGGACCTTGTGTACGTCCCATTTCTACTATCCAATCAGATTTCAGCCCTGCCAGAGTGCTGTCCAATTATTAACTCTGCACTTGTTTCTACCATGGATGTGAAATACAGCTAGTTGTGCACTGATTTACTTCTATTGTTTTATTGCAGAACGCATGCACACACACACACACACACACACACACACACACACACACACACACACACACACAGTGGGATAGCAGACTTCCTCTCCACATGGAGAGTCGACATTTGTCCTGACCTGATGACTCATTCAGCTATGAGTCTATTGCTGTTTCTATATAAATACAGACACAGCTCTCTTCGTGGTAAACACGCACAGAAAGACTCATTTTAACATCATATTTTGATACATTTGTGATATTATAAAATAATATAAAGTAAAAAAACAAAGAAAAAAACTCAAGACTGCAGACAACTGCTGTAACTAACCAGTCAACTTCCTGCCTCCAATCCTGTGTGTGTGTGTGTGTGTGTGGACACTGATGCGACAGAACAGATATTCTAATACTGTTTTTCACACTGGTGAAAGCCCTCAGTGAGCGTGGTGCTGCTGCAGCGGATTGTGTCGCCCTTGGTACAGAGCTCACTCCTCACTCTCTCTGACACGAGTGCATTTGAAACGCCAAAGGAAAATCCCGTGTTTAACATCATTAAACAAAATGGCTGAGCAGGGCGTAGGTGTGTTAAGTACACCGATTGTGAGCTTAATGTAGTTACGATCATCAAGACTTGAGGTGGGTTAAGGTTCTCTGTAATTCACCAGCGTAATCCAAGTCAAGTCAAGTCAAGTCAATTTTATTTGTATAGCGCCAAATCATAACAAAAGTTATCTCAAGACGCTTTCACATAGAGTAGGTCTAGACCATACTCTTTAAAATATTATTTACAGACCCAACAGTTCCCACCATGAGCAAGCACTTGGCGACAGTGGCGAGGAAAAACTCCCTTTTAATCCACTACAGTATCAACACTGCTTCCCAGGGAATCCTGGGTACAAACCAAAGACAACTGAAATACATCAAACAGCAGCTGGTGGAGAATAAAGGGCACTGGATTTTAAAATAGAAACATGCACACATATGTATGAGTACCAATACTGCATGAGCCAGTAAAAGAAAAAAATTATATATATATATATATATATATATATGCATGTAATGTATATTACACTGCTGATATAGAAACGACACACATTGGTGCTGCATGCGTCCTGCAGTGCTACAGTCAGCACTTCTGACCCTGGACAGAAACAAATGGCTTTCTGTTTACAACCCCCTGCGTGTGTGCGCACGTGTGTGTGTGTGTGTGTGTGTGTGTTTATCGCATGTGCCCGAGAGCTTGTATTTAAGGCGCAGCACATCCTCTCTGCGCCGACATTTATCACCCGAACTGACTCATCCCTCCTCACCTGCTGGTGTCAACTGCTTTTCCTGTCCGCTTCACACACAAAAGAGACGACACACCCACAGAGGAACGTAGAGGCCTGTGGAGGGGTATGACAAGGTCCTTCAACTAGCGTGTTAGTGTGTGTGTGTGTGTGTGTGTGTGTGTGTGTGTATTTCAGCTAGTGACTTAACATGTGGTGAAGCAGGTTACGACTGCTTGCAGCTGCTCGGAGTTATTTTCTGCATCCCAAAAGAGATTTAACACTTTGGAGGATCTGTGGAGGGGATGATATAAATGTAATTTGTGTGTGAGACTGATGTGGATATGCGCGGATGATGAAGAAGGCGAATACGACAGCAGTCCCAAGTGCTGCTGGTTTTTCCCGCGAGCGACGACAGGAAGGCAGATTCACAAGTGTCTGCTCGGGGATGGAGAGAGGCTGCTTTCCTTGCTCTTCAGGTTACGTAACGGGTGTGTGAGTCTGCGTGCGTTTGTGCGAGCCCTATATTTCTTCCACACGTGCCTCCATCTATGGAGTGAGGTTTCAGGACTTGGCAGGTCTCGCCTTCTCAGGAAGGAAAAAAAAGAAAGCAATCACTAAGAATAATCACACTGCAGCAGGGAATGGATTTGCTCAAAAGGACTGTTATTGGCTGTGTGTGTGTGTGTGTGTGTGTGTGTGTGTGTGTGTGTGTGACTCAGCTCACAGCTCAGCTCTGGCGTCCCCCTTGGCGAGTAGCATTTAGAATTACTTAAGCCTTCACTGCAGACAATTAGCATTTTCAGTGACTATCACACTGCAGATCAGAGCGGGCTGTGAGCCGCAGCATGGACGGCTCGTTGTCCAATCACTGACCTTGAAAAGTATCACAAACACACGCTCCTGTTTACGTCCCGTAACAGTACGTGTGCGTCCTGCATGTTTGTTCGGCGTTTGTTTTATTGTAAAAATGAAAAGGAGCGGCCTGCCTGCCCTCCACTGTGGGCACAGCAACAATGAACCAACACATCATGTCTTGTTTTACATTTATTTCCTTAAAATTTTATTTATAGATTTGTAATATTATTATTTACTTATCATATTCACACATGAAAAATTGTTAAACCACTAGTGCCTCAATGTGAATTTATAATATATAAAATGTATTTCATGATATATTACATGTGAATTTGTTTTTACAAGTTTTTACATTGGAAAACTGCAAGCGAATGGTTTTCCACATGATAAGCATGTGGAATCTGTTTCACATATGATAAATTTACTTTACTTTACTTTAATTCTATATGTTCATGTATTAATTATCATTTCACATTTTATTTGTCTTTTGCAGTTTGTAGCCTTTGTGTTGAAAATGCGACCACTGCTAATAACAATACTGATTATTCTTTATAATTATATTGTTTAATTATAAAGTCATTTTTATAAGACCTGTTTATTGTTTTTATGGTATTTATTATTGTAGGTTTATTGCATTTAAATTACACGTATATATAAATCTGTAATGTATTCTACAATAATCAAATCTACTGTAATAATGTTACAGTAAAATAATAAACTAGAATGTGCATTTTCTTTTTCAAATTTTAATATCTGCAGTTACACAAAATGTGGACACTGTCTAACTGATGCTGAAATATTTGGGGAATATACAAATAATGTGAGTGACCATAGAAATATACTCTAAATTTAAATATATTTAAATAGACTTTAAATGTAGATTTACCCCTTACAGGTGTAATTCCATCAAATGTTTAAATAATAATAATAATGATAACAATAACCATAATAAGGATAGGAATAATAAATATGTTTAAAAATGCGTGTCCTCTCTTGTTTCTGTACAGTGACACCAGGTGTTAGCTGCTGCTGCTCTTGTCCTGCCTGAGCATCCGTCCCCAAGTTTATCCCCCCTCCCCCTGAAGCGGTCCCCAGCATGAGTTCCTCTCCGCTAGTGTCCCGAGCCAACATGGACATCCTGGACGAGCTGCAGCTTATCGCGGCCCAGAACCTGGAGAGGCTGGAGGTCAACAAGTACTACGAGGTGATCAGGGAGCTGGGCAAGGGCACCTACGGCAAGGTGGACCTGGTCATCCACAAAATCAGAGGTGAGGCGACATGCACATATACATACACAAAGACATGCATACGTAACCTGCTGCTCTAAAGAATATTCTTCTTCTTTTTTTTTTTCGTCCATTCTGCCCCAAAAGGTACAAAAATGGCATTGAAGTTCTTGAAGAAGAAGACGACCAAGCTGAAGTCGTTCCTGCGGGAGTACAGCATCTCCCTCTACCTGTCTCCCTGCCCTTTTATCATCAACATGTTCGGTATCGCCTTTGAGACAGACGAGTACTATGTGTTCGCACAGGAGTACGCTCTGGCAGGGGACCTCTTCGATATCATTCCCCCACAGGTGCTCCATCCCATCCACTATTCTGGTCATTGCTTTTGCGCATCGTTGCTTCTGGGTTAAATGTAACCTAGATCGGCGAGGAAGTCAGCCAGTAGAGTCGGTTTCCAGAATTCTCTGGAAATCCAGGAGTGATTTTCCATGTTATTAAATACTGTTTTAGTCTTAGATACTTGACCATTTAAAGCTTCTGGTTATGCAGTTAGATTTGGCAGAAAAGCCCCTGCTGTTTGAAGGAGCTCTCAAAAAATCCAAACAGTTTGATTGGACATCACTAGTCAGCTGGTGGCCCAGCAGCCGATGATGGTGTTGAATGGCACGAATGAAAGCAGCTACTGCAAGTGTGGCTTCACGGCTCTGCCTGAACCCAAACCAAACTCAGACCGAACATGTGTAAAAGCCTTGTTACACCCTGATCCCCCTCTATCCCTTCCTTTCAGGTTGGTCTACCAGAGGCAGTGGCAAAGCGCTGTGTGCACCAAGTAGCCATCGCTCTGGACTACCTGCACTGTAAGAAGCTGGTCCACAGGGACATCAAGCCTGAAAACATCCTCATTTTCGACCGAGAGTGCCGCAAGGTCAAGCTGTCTGACTTCGGCATGACCCGCCGAGCTGGCTCTCCGGTGAAAAGAGTGAGTAGCGTTTTCTGCCTGCGACCTCTGACCCTCTCTTGTTTTGACCGCGGTGCTGACCCTCCTGAGTTCCTCCCTCCAGGTGAGCGGCACCATCCCCTACACGGCCCCGGAGCTCTGCGACGTGTCCCGCCACGAGGGCTTCTGCGTTGACTACAGCACGGACGTGTGGGCCTTCGGCGTGCTGCTCTTCTGCATGCTGACCGGCAACTTCCCCTGGGAGAAGGCGCTGCCCTCCGACTCCTTCTACCAGGAGTTCATCCGCTGGCAGAGGAGGAGGACCAACACGGTGCCGTCCCAGTGGAGGCGCTTCACCGAGCAGGCCCTCCGCATGTTCCGCCGGCTGCTCTCCGTGGAACAGGACCGCCGCTGCTCAGTCAAAGAGGTGTTCGGGTACTTCAGCCACTCCTGGATGCTGGACGCGGAGAACAACAACAACAACGGCAACGGCAGTGGAGGCGGTGGTGGGGAGAGGGTTGGCGGTGGCGGCGGCGGGGGAGGAGGAGGAGGAGGAGGAGGTGGAGGGGTGCGGGGAGAGGTGGACGGCACCATCTCGTCCTCGTCCTCCGGGGAGGAAGACGAGGAGCTCCTTGTGGAGAGGATGAAGCAGCAGACTTTGTCTCCCCTCACCCCGCTGTCACCCCTCTCTCCCATGTCTCCGGTGGCGGCAGAGAGGGGGAGCGGCGGCGGCGGGGCCAAGGGCGGGATGATGGAGCCGGGAGGCGGCGGCGGGGGCGGCCACCATTTCGTGTCCGTCTCCACCAACAGCTCCGTGTCGTCCACCAACAGCTACGATCGCATGCCGCGGGAAAACAGTTCGCCGGGCGGCCGCATGCTGGTGGCGACGCCCATCGAGATCTGCGTCTGAGCGTGTCAGGACGCTGATGTTGTCACAGACTCGCCGGTACACACACTTTTATGCCTCTCATCCAACCACGTAGGTGTGCATGCATGGAAAAAGAAACAAACGGACAATGAGTACTAACACGTAGCCTGTTTTCAGCGCCTTGGGAAGGGAAGAGCACACACACGCAAGACTCAGAAAGTATTTGCAGAACACGCACATTCCTCACGACGTGGGGCTTTTGGTCAAATTTGTGTCAAAATACCCTGAGAGATGCCCCCACCCCCCATTTACACTTTGATTTCAATGATGCAGTGTGCAAATGTGGTTTTCGTGAAACCCAGAGGAAAAAAATTGCTTCCATTAGAGATTCTGTCACTAAAACCATCCGAAAAGAAGACCAAAATGTATTTCTTAAAGCAATACTTCCAGCAAAAAAAAAAAAAAAAAAAGCAAAAAAAAAAGCAAACGGAGACACGATAGTTGCAGAATGCTGTGTGTTCTCTTCAGGACGTGACCGGGTGTCACGTTTGAACGAAGCCAAGGGGACAGAGGATTTGTATTTTTGAAGAAGACTGAAACAGAGTTCAAGGAAACAACCTTGTGAGATAAAAAAAAAAAAAAAACGAGCGAGCAGGCGGTGGTTTTAAATGTTCCACGTGTAACAAAAAATGTGAAAGTGAGAGTGTGTTGTGTGTATCGCCGTGTGTATGAATCCAAAAGAAGTTGGATTTATTTTGCTTTGAGAATTTTATTATTTATTTGAATCTAAAAAGACTACACACTCTATTTTTTCTATATTAGTTTTTTGTAAAGCAGCTTTCTTTGCTTTCCGTTCCACTTACATTGTAATCTGGTGTTCGGGCGTAGCTAGGCTGAATCCACTTCTCTGTGCGACACGTTTGGCTGGCTGCTGTACAAAAGGGTGTGAATAGTTGTATATCAGAATGAGGTTTTCAGACGGAATATTTCACGTGAGCATCAGACTAGACTGAGAGAAGGCTTGTGGTGTCTGTTTTTCATGTCAAACATATCTACTTCACCGTCGAAAGACTATTTTTTGTACTCACTCTGGTGATTCCGTTTGTATAGCTTCTGTTTCCTCTGAAAAACTTCTAGCAAAACGTATTGTCTGAAAAGAAAAGAGAAATGATCACTTTGCATTTTCATTTCAATCTGAAGAAGAAAAAATCACAGAAGAGTCACCTTTTATAAATTGCATGACGAGTAGCTCAAACTTACCTTTAAGAGAAATTTGAACCGGCTTTACAAGAAAAGAAAAAAAATGCGGGAAAAAAGTTGAAAAAGAAACGTCAAATGTTGTGTTGTGGAATTTTTTGCCGTAGCACAATTTCTTGCATTATGTCCCAGAGTGAATATTGCCGTTACGATCTCCTGAGACATCTTAGGGCTAAAAAAAACAATTATTAGTTTCTATTCAGTGTGTTGTATTTGTATTGCTATTAATGTCGTGTACATCTTACCACCTTCAGGACCAGAAAAAAAAAAGAAGCAAAGCATGAGGACACAGAGCGAGAGGCTTGAATTTAAATCCCAGGTAGGGAATTAAATAATGTAATTTTGAAGAGATTTTTGCTTCTAAATTGCCACCGTTAGTGAAGTAGTGTGGCGTAGATGTTCTTTTTAGTTCAAATTAACAGCAAAAAAAGTAACCCATTCCTTTCTTTGACTCATCATGAATATTACCTAAATGATTTGAAGAAAAAAAAGCACTGGATCATACATAGGAATGGGCGTTTTGTGTGTTGCTTTCCAGGACATAAATCTGCATGAACTTGTATGTGCTAAAGCTCTGTTGTGAAAACCCGCTCCGTGTTTCTCCCGTCACAAGCTGCAGTACTCTGTAGATGTAGTATAGCTGCAAACAACATGTTCCTTTATCGGCCTCAGCCTTGGATCTGCCTGACTGAGGATCAGCTGAACCCGGCTCAGCCCCTAACAGAAACAGCTTGGATCGCGCGCGTCGAAGCTGCTCCCGGATCAGCGGGCGGGTATGCAAATTGCTACATCTTGTGACAATCTCTGACCTCATCGGCAGCCTTCTGACTCAGAACAAAGGACGGTCCTGATGCAGACTCTGTAGCCGGCTGCAAGCAGCACTGGCTCTGCGGTTTACTGTGTGAGCTCCAGCACATCACATTCATCTGGTGAGGCCTTTTTACATGTGAAGGAGAGATAACACGGGTCCGTACATTACCTCATCATATCATTCCTTCTCTGCAGTATTCCCCCTAAACCCTCCCTTCGGCTCCTTCTTAGCACTTTCCAGATGTGTCTGCAGTGTTATCAAACATCCATCCTAACAAACCATTTACCATCATTACAAATCAAGTGAAAAGAATGTGTAAATCTGGCAGTGGCGGAGCCCAGCCGGTGGTGGCCTGTAGGGCTGTCACTTTTAGAAAAAGGAGAAAAGCGACAACTAACATGTTATTTCTTTTCACATTACACAACCCAGCCCACATAGCCTAATGATAAAATACGCTGACATTGTTTTCATTTGCTGTGCCTCAACTGTCACAATGAGCGCCAAACTGATTGAGCTGTTTGACCTCACATTGGTTGTTGTGGTAATGCTAACGCAGGCAGGAAACAGGTTTATCTTTATCTAGTTTTTCCATCTGTGGTGTGAAATCCAAAATGCTTCCGTACGTTACCTCACACATGATTTCGTGGCATGATTACCTGCTGAGCGCAGCTTGCTGGTTTCCTCCATTTTGCAGCAACAGTTTACTGATCAACCAACAGGGCATGCAACGGATCAGTGACAGTGTATTTTACAGTAGTGTATTTTAGAGTACAGGGCGCCGCCTTCTGCTTTCAAACACCGAGAATTTTGAATACAATCAAATCATTACAAATGTTTTCAAATGATAGATCAAATTTCAAATATAGAGACAGAATTGAGACTGAAGCCTGGCCACCACACAGTGTCACTGTAGTTCTGTAGGGAATGAGGACCCGCTCATTAAAGCATTGCTCCAAGCGATGAAAAACCCCACAGGGTACTGAATACTGCCTTTCAGACTGTATCAACTTAATGTATTTAAGTGTGTGAAATTCACACTTCCAAGCGTTTGGCTCATTTCTTTGAAACAGGAAGATTCATCATTATTTCAGCCCACAGGACTATTCGTGGCTCATTTTAGACAGCAGAGCCACATTTCTCATATATCATTAATTCCACTTGTTACACTGCATTCATCTGTTTTGGAGAAGTAAAAACTGGGCGAGAAAAGTTATACGGACGGCCTGATATTGATACTTGAAACTACAGAAACTATTCGATTTTCAGTAAAATTGTTGGCATCATTTTTGCATTTGTGACTCATCAACCAGACAACAGAATGTTAGAATGGATATTTTGGTACAGTGGTGTGTTTGGATGGAACACAACTTCCTCCTGGTAGGACCAGGTCCAGTGTCTGCTGCAGCTGAGGACCTCCGACCTGGGAGGAAGGATTAGTCACACCAAACTAGACACAAAGGGATATGTCCGCGTCCCTTTTTCTTCCTCTGGACGCCTGAGTCAGTCGCTGCTGCCTCCTCACCTCATCCATAACGTAATGTGCTGTAATGGAGTTCCAGTGTCTTTTCTGTGACATCAAAAGCATCCTGATTTTGGTGGAGTTTTAGTGAGTAGACGACCACAGCACTAGAACTCGTATCCGGTTCTGTCTTTGCAATACAACTGTCTTCCTGTAAGCTGAGATTTAGTCAATAAAATGAGAATTCTTGTTGGAGTGATGTTTGGTATTGGGACTTTTTTTTTGTCTCCCTGGGAGTGATGCAGTAGAAGCTGGACATACAGGTGGAGGTAAATAATAGCGTAGTTTGTACAGTACAGCGTGTAAACTCATCTCACTCCAGGAGCTGCAGAATATAATTAACTTGCAGTGGCATGTTTGCATCAGAGCCTTATAGGACTACTACATTATAATTATATCAAAGAAAACATTTTAAAGCATGATCTTAAATCCTCTTAGTTGAAACTTTGAAACTGTGGATATTAAATATCAAATAATATGAATGTATATCTATTAATAAAATCAGCTACTGTATATACACAGTAGCTCCTGTTGCAACAATGCCACAGTACTTGTGAACTAGCTGCTAGCAGTATTCCTTTCACCTCAGTCATTTGAGCCATAATACAGAAATATTAACTAGTGCAGCTTTAATTACAATAAAATTACAAGAATGAAATGTTTCACAATTAGTTTTAAAAATCATATTCTTCCACAATGTGGTTCATATATTTAATGTATTATTCATATTTATTGCCTTATTTATTGGTCATTTAGGAGACAATATAAAATGTAAAAAGGTTTCATCATGTTATGTTTTGCCACCAGTCTCCCAAAAACAATTTTACAGAAAAACCACAACATTGAACAAAATATTTATTTTTGACAATTACATGACCTCTGATGCTCCGAGAGGCGACCAAGACGGTACAAAAAGTTGCCATAAAATAAAGACCATGAAAAAAAGTGACACGAGTTTGCAGTCCCATGTTAAACCTAAAAACTGCACAGCACTGACAGACACATGGAGGGGCATCGGAATGTGATGAGTAGTGTGTACCAGGACAGGAGATAGTCACGTCCGGGTACATGTATCATTGCTCCAAACACTGAGTAAAAAAAAAAAAAAAAAAATATCACTAAATAAAATTCAAATCATTAGAATATCTGAGATTCAGCCCTGAGATTAACACACGGACAAAATACTTTCCAAAAATTCCAAACATTTTGTAAGAATAACACACATTCCAAAAGCTGTATTTGGTACAACGCAAACAACTGCCTGTAATTGAAAAAAAATTGCAGTGAAAACTTCAGGCTGACACACCTGCTCATAAAAATAACCCAAATAAATAGATTTCACGGCAACAAAATATAAAATACAGAAAACATAATGATGGCACAAATAAAACAGACGTGGTGTTCCAGGATCAGAAGACCTGGGTGTGTGTGGGTGTGTTGTGGCCTGCTGTTGCTGAGATATCTGTTAAGGTGGATCTCACACACTGGTCTCAGAGCACACCGCTGCCCCTAGTGGCTGTGCAAGAAGTACACAGAGACATCACACCAACACAAACAGGCAGGCTGACGGGCCAAAGCCCTGAGCTCCTCACCTGATTCAACAAGGACTAATGCAACGGGAACTTGTCTCAGCACATGGTTTACAGTCCCAGAGAGTTGGACACGTACCTGCATGGTTTTGGGGTGGGGGGTGGGGGGGGTTGTCATTAGGAATTAATAACAACAAAGTCTGTGGCATGCAAGCTGCCTTCAGTCTTCAGGATGTCCACAGAAAGGTGATATACATCCACTGATTTGTCGTTGCACCAGATAGTGTGAAAAAGAAAAGCTTTCTATAACCTCTTATACGTCAGATAAGGCTTTTTTTTTTTTTCCAGAAAGGTTCTGGTGGAAACTCACCATTTAGGCCCAAAGTCAAAAACACAAAGCAATGTGAATACTGTGCTGCAAAAGTCAGAAAATGAAACTGAACAGAAAGAAATGATTGCAGCTCCGCCAGGAGAAATCCAAGTAAACAGCAGATGACTTGTATGGAAAGGAATCCCTTTACTTCCAGGACTTACTAAGCCTGCTTTATTTTACCATCCCCAAACAGGGCTCTCAACAAATCATACTGAAATTCCATAAAGATTCCAAGTGATTTAAGGACCGTGCAGACAAACGCAACATGGGCACATTTAAATTCTGCCAGCCTGAAGTGGGAGGCCAAAGTGCATTAAGCCAAATAAAATGACACGGTCTCATCCTGATCCTGATGTGACTCTGCTGAAGTTCACAGGGTGACCTGAGGACCTCAGACAGCCACATGAGAGAGCCTGAAGCAAACAATACACGGGGTGGGGAGGGGCAGTCAGCTGAAGAGGGTGACACTGCAGCCGGAGCAGGGGGCCCACACGTGTTCAGTGCCACTCCAAACCCCTTACATGGGGAGAATACATTCAAACACACTGTTCAGTCCCCCCAATAACAACATTACAATGTGTCGTCTGGGTGTATCTGAGACCCTGTCAAACAAAACGCGACGACGTGTGCGATGATCCAGAGAAGCTGTCGTGTTTCATATGGAACCCTGTCGTGTTGCTGGCGTCCAGTCAGGTACCGTGGTCAGTGAGTGTCGTGTTCTTCTCTGTCCCCCGTCTGTTAATAAAATCAGCATCTCCTTCACTGGCTCCATACGTCAACATTCAACTGCTTCACCAATAACTTAAAAACACACAATCAAACCTCTTTGACAACTGCTAAAGAAGCCAATAAGAAAACTTCAGGAATAAATAAACCAAATATAATCAAATACTTACAAAATCTTTAAAAAATTAAATATATTTGATTGTTATTCATATTTAACCCAGGAAAAAAATCCATATAAATAACTACAAAGTGACAACATAAATGACAAATTCAGCATGTTACTTTATGTGTTTTTTTAAGTCAGGTGAGAGTACGTTTCCCCAGTCTGCAGGTGCTACTGGTGTTACTGGTGTTACTGGTGTCTGTCTGGTGAGTACCGGCACACTGGACTGCGGGGGAGGGAGAGTTTCGCTGCCCCTCCAGTCAGTCACAGTGTCGGGGGGGCTACCAGTGCAGCTGAAGAGCAGAGGGTGAAGTTAAGGTTTACGGGTGCTAGCTGTCAGTCAGAAGAACCCTGGTCCACAGTTGCCATAGTTACCAGCAGAAGGGGAAGGAGAGCCCCTGCAGGATGTTGCAGGTGAACGTCTGGATGATTAAACACAAAAACACATTTTCAAAGTGATGAATTCATCTGAACACATTTCTTTTTTGTTTCTGGCGGGAAAAAAAGCTCAACGCCTGCTGATTCAGAAAGTGAACAGACGGCACCACGTGCACTGTGTGTCTGTAATGAACGGCTGCAGTCAGCAAACAGAACAAACAAGGCAGAGACTCCCTGAGTAAATGTGCTCAATCAGGCTGGAACCTCTTGCTTCAGTTTCAGTTATCTGGACTTGACGAGGGCACCGGTGTGATTTTAATAACCACTTGTTGTTGCGCGTTAAACTGCCAACTTTGGAAGAATCTTTTACCAAGATGGATGTTTTCTAGAACCAGAATGGGTGATAAATGTTTTTTAGCCATTCCTCTAGCGCCATCATCTGGTCGAAATTTTCAATTTGTCCAACACTTCGGTTTATGACCAAACACCTGCAAAACTAATGACATTCCCATCAGCCTCAGCTGTACTTTGAGTTTCCTGCTAATTAGAAAAGGTTAGCATGCTGACATGCTACAGTAACATGGTAAACACTAAACCTAGAGAAGCAAAGCGCAGCCTCACAGAGCTGCTGTCATGGCTGCAGACGCTTCATCAGTTATTCATGAACAGTTGTATCATGTAGCTGGTTAGGATGTTAAAGAATTAATTTCTTTCATCCTTTTAATAAACCGGTCTGTTGTGGTTCTCTCATGTCTCTCTCTCCCATAATGCTGCACTGGAACATCAATCTCTGCAACCACGTTTTGCCTCTGGTCGCTTGGCTGAGTTGAAGCAACTGAGCCAAGGGGGGAGTTTAGTGTGACACTAACTGGTTACAACAGTGTGAGTGTTGACCTCACACTCAAACTTCAGATTACATTTAGCTGGTGCAAAAAGGACTTTTTACTGCTCATTTTTCAACGTGACCTGCTGGATTCATGGATTCACCATTTGGACAATAAAATGCCAAAAAAAAAAAGCCAATCTTCACCTCCTGCACCCGTGCGAACATCTTCAAATAGATTGATTTGCTGGATCAACAGTCCAAAACACAAATAAATTCAATGTACAATATGTGGACAGACCAACTAATGTTTGGCATTTCTGCATGATAAACTTCAGTGCTCCAGTGATTTAGAATTGCAATTCCATAAAGTTTGGGAACTTGTGAGAGAAAATTCAAGAAAAAAAAAAAGAAAAGAAAAAAGAAACGTTTTAGTTTTTTAGTTGCTTTTTGAGTTGAGCTCCAAAAACCTCCTACACCCCCCATAATGCAACACATTAGCATCATTCATTAGACCCCAGCACCCTCAGTTTATAAAGCTCAGTTTGGGTTTAGAGACTGCTTCGCCACTGCCTTCGAGACGGATTAGTAATTTCCTCCAACTTGACGCAACCACAACTTCCTCCAGAGCTGCAGAGGACATGAAAGCAGAGCAGGTGTTTACTCACCTTATGAGGTCTCTGCTGTCTTTGTCACCTGTCACCCCAACGGTTCCCTGGAGGGACTTTGAATGTCTTGTTCTGATGAGGAATCACACAAGTTATTACTCCGTTAAGAACAGTCACACATGAAGTCCTCTATAAGAAAATGCACATACATCTCTAGATTTTCTAAAACAACTTGTACATTTTGACTGGTGCAGTTGATTTGAGGTGCAGTTATGTCTGCTCACCTTGTGCTTTTTACACTTCATGGAGAAATTTTCTTCAATGAGTACACAGTCTGCTAGAACAAGAACAAGAACAAGAAGAACAGGGAGTTGAAGATTCATTCGACCGCCCACACGTGCAAGTTCAGGCTTAGTGGAAGTGATAACAGCCAATAGCACTTCATAAAAGAGCTATTTACAGAGTGATACACATGAACCAGACACATTCACTCAAAGCACCCGGCGTGGGTGTATTCAGCAGGATATTTCAACAGGTCAGTGTTAAGCAAAGACTTTGACGAATGAAACCAAAACTGACTGCATGGCTGGACACCACTAGCAAACAATATTGAGTGAACAGACCTTTTAAAAGATAAAAGCAGTTAAAAACAGTGGTGCACATTGTACCTGAAGACATGCACGAGGGTAAGTGTGGATAAGCAAGTGTGGATAAAGGAGTGCACCTTGTTCACCTGTGGTGTGTGGAGAGGGAGGGCAGGGAGCAGCACTTACCTGACTGCAGGGAGCACCTGTAGTGGTACTTGTTGGGACAGCCTTTGAAGAAGCAGCCCAGTGTGGCGCCTGGGTCGCGGCACGCTGAGCACATCTGAAAACACAGCGGGTCAAAGGGTCAAATGACGTCGCCGTCTACACGTCCGCAAGCAGTAAGACATAGTGCCTACAGTTTGAAACATGTTGCACTGTCAGTTTAAACCCTAGAGGTTGCATTTACCAGCCATCAGGCACTCAAAGTTAATTCCCGATGTTTTAAGAGGAGTTTCATGAAAACCTGCACAGATCTGCAGAAAACATTTCTGATTATAAAGAGTGAGAGTTTATAGTGTCAAATCTGAAAGTCCTTTTAGGACACTAAAAGTGAACTTTGGGATTCAGGATGTGGCAAACTAAAGGTTCTTCTTTCATGCTCAGTCGTGTTTTCCCTTAATGTGGTCACCTTTACGCCGACGGCAGCCCCCCTCGAAGCCGGAAACACACATCAGTACTCACGCACGTTGTCCCCTTGGGATCGTGAATACGGCAAGTGTTCTGGCATCAGGCCTAACATGTCTGATCACAGCCTAGTCTGAGGGTGTGGCCACACAGTGGGGATTAGCTGCGGATCGCATCCTGGTGTGCGCCCTTGGGGTTAGAGGATGGGCTTTTCACGTAAGCCAAGAATGGAACACTTAGATCTCATGATAACAGGTGTGTGTGTGTGTGTGTGTTGTTGTGTGCGTGTTGTATATAGGCAGCATCATTGCAGAGACCTCAGCTTTTAAAGAGCAGCTCCATTTGAAAAGCACAACAAGCCAAACCTCTCAAGAAATTAAAGATTTGTCATATTGTACAAATCACAATGGCTGCACCAATCATTTTCTAACTGACACTGTAATTATCAAATATTCACCATTACCCATGCTTTCATTTGACAACACACCCGAAATCTATTTGTATCCTAGAGGCCTAGAGACCTCGTTTCATCACATCACCCACATCTCTCTACTGTGTAACAATATTTTCACATTACGGGCTTAAAGTGCAGCTTTACCGTCTCCTGGGCCACCTTGACAGCCTCCTCCAGTCCGTAGACTCTGCCCTTCACGAGGAACACGCCTGCGGACCAGATGGCGCAGTCTTCGTGGAGCCAGTATTCACAGGGCTCCAGGGGCAGCACGGGGGGGCTGTACCAGTCCTCCACATCGGCGGACCCGGTGTCCGAGCGGGCCCGTTTGGCTGCGGGGCTGCCGGCGCCGGCCCACCCCTGGCTCTGCGGGTGGCCCTTCTCCTTCAACTGAGCCCCCGGCCTGAGGGGCCGTGGCACGGCCGGCACGGCGCCCTTCCTCCCCCTGCCCCTGACGCTGCAGGACGAAGAGTCCGAATCGCTGTACCCGTTTTCGTCCTCTTTGAGGCCCGACATGCTGGCGGGCGTTTTGGCACTCGGCCGATACCCTTCGGGGTAATAGGGGCCGTGGAGGTCCCCCAGGTCCATGGCGTTGGCTGAGCGCCCGCAAAGGCAGCAAACGAGAGAGCGCTGGTGCTGGCTCTGCATGGACACCCGGCCCAGCTGCAGGCAGGAGGTGCTGGGCACCGCGGCAGACATATAGCCACCGGTGTGCGCCGGCTGCTGGCCCTTCTTGTGTTGAGTCCTCACCTGCTCAGGGTAGTTGACTACAGTACACAGGGATGGCGACAACTGCCGACGCTCCACCCTGACAAACGGAGAGAAGCTGTCCAACCTTGAGTCCCTTTTCTCCTCCTTGTAGTTGACGTACCTCAACCTGATCTCTGGCTCCTTGGGGGAGAACATGGAGGAGGGCTGGCCCCCACTGGGTTTCTTCCGCCTACTCCTGGGAGCGCGAGCCCCCTTCGTCTTGGCAGTGGGGGGCGTCTTGCTACCTCTGGCCTTGCCTTTGGCTGTAACTTGGCTTTTCTTTGGAGATTTCGATGGCGGCGGTGGAGAGGAAAGTCTAGCCACGTGAATTTCCACTGAAGGGTCGGGGGGAGAGAGGTGCTCCGGCTCTTTCTTTGAGTTTTTGTGAGCAGCAAACTGCAAGCTTTTTTGAGGGGCTTTGCTATGTGACTTTTTAGAATTATTGATGTCAGAATCAGAGGTAGAGTCTTTGCAGCTGTCAGTGTTAATGTTATTAGTTGTACCCCTCTTCGCTCGGTTCACTGATATTTGTTTGACTGTTTTCGCTGAGAAAGATGCTTTCGCTCTGCTTTTCCTTTTTCCCACCGACAGGCTGTCACTCCTCTTGGGGCTCACTAACTTAGAATCAGCAGCTGACGATCGGGAAGCATTTGCTTTCTTAGTGGCACGTAGGCATCCCGACACTTTATACCTGCTTGAATTTATGTTCATAACTATAGCCTCTAACCGCGTCCCTCTGCCGGAGCGCATGGGCAGTTTCTTTTCCTTTAAAGTTCTCTGTAGTGCCTTCGCATTCCCGTTCATGTGAGGAACGACAGCCTTGGGTTTGTTTCCCGGAACATCTGACGCACGCACGTCATCCGTCAAGTCAATCAGAGGCTCCAACACTGCCTTCCGTCTATGCACAGGCTGCTTGTTCTCACTGCTTGGATCTAACCTCGTGGCATTATCGCCGACGCCCGAAGCCGGCTGGACGGCCCCGTCCGTGCTCGACCCGTCCCACGCAACCTCCCCAGTTGTCTCTAGGTAGGAGTTGTCGCCGCTGGGTGAGCTGGAGGCCTGGGGCAGGATGAACACATCCTCGACGTCGTCCTGTGAGGTAGCAGAGGGGGAGACAGGGTCCTCCAGTGGACTGACGTACTCCCTGCTCAGTGAACACAGGTCTCTAGCACCCACGCTGTCCGGGACCGCGTCCTGTGTCTTAGACATGAGAAAGAGCACCTCAGAGGCGCCCCTCTCCTCGTCCTCCCCCGTGGCAGGGGTGAGGGTTTCCGGTGAGGATTCAACGCACGCCCCTGAACTCGACCGACTGTCGCCCTGACCATTCTCCACACCCCTACCGCTTTCCCCGGAAAAGCTGCGTTCCCCTTCGCCTGGCACTTGCCTGTCCACGTCCCCGTCGACGGAAACGACCTCGCCGTTGAGCTCACGGGGCTCCCGTGTTAGGCATACCTCCACATCGTCCTCTGGTCCCACCTGAGCTAGAGACGATGACTGAAAGAGTTCGGTCTGAGTGGCGAGATCCATGGGCCCCTCAGCCTGCTCCACGTAACGCTGGTTTAGTGCACAGCCGGTCTCCCCGGCCCCTTCATCCGAATCACAGGGGGGGCGGAGGGACAGCTTGCTAATGGGCGGCACGGCGCACAGGGGCGAATGCCGGGACAGGGAGTCGCGGGGGGAGAAGACGCGAGACCTGCTCACGTAGGAGAGGGTAACCGTAGTGTGGGAGAAGGCATCGTCCGGTTGAATCTGATCCCCCGACTGGAGCGCGGCGCCCGAGGAGCCGCTCTCCGAGAAGGGCAGCCCGGGACTGCCGGGCTCGGAGTCCGGGTACCAGCCGGGGCTCTTGACCATCCGCAGGGCATCTAGGGACGCGGCGCCGAGGACGCGGTCCTCGCCTTTCCTGGTCAGGTCGATCACAGTGGGAATGCTGGAGGTGGAGAGGTCTTGAGGCTGTAGATCATCCAAGCTCCCTGGTGGCTGCTCCATAACAACTGCAGGAAGTGGACAGGAAAAAGAACACGGTGTAACTTTGAAGTTAAATTCTGTTTAGAAGACCAAATTTATTTTATCATTACTTTTTTTTTTTTTTTAAGTTGGTCAACAACTCTTTATCTGACCAGAGCAGATACACTGAGCACAACTGCTCTTTTCCAGGAACTACAGGTCATAGCTGAACTACATCACCTCCAGTGGTTAGTGTGCTTCTCGAAATGTTTTTTTTGAAACAACATTTTATTTTAAGATAAAAGCAGAAAGTTAAACCGAAAAGCCCTTTCTGCTAACATAAAGTCTTAACGTGGACATTAGCTGGGAAACTGACGTGAGCTTGAATTGCATTAAGGTTAGAGAACATGGCAGGGGTTAAGTGACAGTTTTGGGCTCGTTCCCAGTTCCTCTCATCTCTGAATGTTAATGATACCGAGTGGTCGGGTTCAGCGGGAGTCGTCTGTCCGGTCCGCCGGCTGACAGGTCGGCGCTGCCGGGGACACTTAGCCTAGCCGAGCCGCAGCTAACGATGGCGCCCTAGGCCCGGCTCCGCTCCGCTCCGGCGACGGTCCCGCACGCCGAACTGCATGAAATATCTGGCAGCTTGAAGGGATTTTCATGAAAGACACAAAGTCCTACGCAGCGGAACGTGACTTCGCAACTTCTGCCGACCGACAGCGACCGCTCCTCATTTCGGCGAGGTCTAACCCCTCCAGGAAGCTCCTCGCTGCGATAAAACACCAACTTTTATGGCTCGGTGGTCCACATTGTTCGTTACTTCCCACGGCGACTCTTCGCGTTAGTAACTTTACTTTGTTGCAGGCACAGCGGCCAAACCAATTTTAAAATGTCAAATCTTGTTCAAAGGCTGTTCACGAGTATGTAACATGAGCTCCGAATTTAAGAGCGAATCGTAACGGTTCCAATAAGTAAACTTTGTCTTTTACCAGACTCTGAATTTGACCGACAGGCGAGGTATTACTAAATTGCGGATTACTTTCCATGGAGTTTGGCAACACGTTCCCTCCATGCAAGAGGACGGTGAGCGTCGGGGCAAGGCCCGGCTGGATGAGACAAAGACAGAGCGGAGGTAACGCGCTGGGCTGCCGATCAAAACTTACCCGGGGGGGGGGGAGACCGGAGCCGCTTCAAACGTCCAGTTAAGAGATGGTCCCACCCTGCATGTCTCTCCGCAGCCCGTCTACTCTAACGAGTCCCAATTACAGCACACACACACAAGCCCCTCATTAAATAAAGATCCACACTTTCAGGGAACAGTAGCTGTCAAGATGTTCAGAGTATTAATCTCACACTTCCGGATTCCCCCTTCACAATAAAACAATTAGCGGTGCGTTTCAGGGTTTCTCTTTCTTTTATTTGAAATAATATGAACAGAAAGTACAGTTAAACAGTACACCAACAGGGCGGAATGACTCAACGCATACATGTTTTCACTACTTGTTGGCAGGAGGGCATCGATTCTGCCAGGAGGATTTGCCCTCCATCTAACTGTTGCATGTGTGCTATCAAAGGCCCAGGAAAGTTAACCCGGGCCAGCTGACCCGGGGTGATACACGGCGTGTTTTTCTTCAGGTGACACCATTATTGGGCATTACCGCCAGCTGTGTGCTGTCTAACTCTGGCTGACTTGACCAGTAAAAGCAGGGGGTCAGCTGCGGAGCACAGAGGCATTATGGGAACAAAGTGGTCGGACCTGTACCGAACTTGTTTGAAGATTTTATCCTTTTCTTAAATAGTTTATAAAACAGCTCTAATATGATACACGTCCTGCCATTTGTTTTCCACGCTGAATACATGTGATGTACCAATAGGCGGTGATTAATGAAATAAAGATAAAAACGCTGCAAAATGAGATTAAAGGTTTATTCAAACCATTTAGTATTCCTCTTCCATTCAATTGGTGCACTTGTGAGACACGTGTTGGAACCAAATGGAAGTAGCATCCTGGGGTTTAGTCCCTATTAGTCAAGAACCAAAAGTGGTAGATACTACACTTCCCATAATGCAACTCAATAGCGACTCCCTGCATGGCAAATAGCCTTTTAAACTTAAACTAAAGAAAAAAAAAAAAAAGCTTTTACAAGCTGCCACGACAAGTGAACTGATCATATGTAATATTGGTGGAATCGGTATGATAAAGCAGACTAAGATGAGGTAATTTCACTTTTGAGAACTACAAACTATAAATTACTAGGGGAACTTTATATATACAAACCATACACATGTAACAGTAAACAGCATGAAAAAGTCTTATATATAATAAGCCCATTTTATAATAAAGAGAATGTCAGTATTACAGTGGTACAAATGTTACGCATGGACGTCCCCTTGGATAGAGCAGATTGAAAAAAACAATCTCAACCTAAGTCACTTACCAGCTCTTTTTCAGACATGATATGGTTAAAAGCTCAAGAAAAAAACAAGTAAGTGGACCTTGAGGTGAGATTGTAAAGACTGAACCTTCATGATGAATGTCTCGTTTTAACTTAGGAGCAAAATTAAGCTTCACAACATGATCAGTTTTATTTTATTTATTTTGAAGTGCTGTACGCAGCATGTGCTCCTATATCACAAACACGTCTTTCTCCCTCTGGAGAGACGGGAATAAGACGACATCAGGGAGACAACACTCTCGAATGAAATGCAATAAACTAAAGTCAATCAGTGTGAATTTACTGTGTAAGCAAAACAAAAGCCTCAATTTAACAGAATCATTATGTTTGTAATGTATGTTAACACGGCTGTGAAGAAGCACCTGTGCTGCAGCGGATGCACCACGAGAGGCAGCAGCAACCAGGAACTCCACGCAGTGCTCCCGATATTGTCACCTTTCCACTTGTATTGTAAAAAACAAACAAAAAAAAAAAGCATAGTACACAACAGAAACACTTTACAACAAAAAGGGTGCAAAAATATTTATTGCTAATAAACCTGTAGTCAGTTGGTGTATATTTGCTTTATATTTACAATAATAGAGTACAGAGGAATGGGAAGGTGAAAGAAAAATCCCAACCATTTAAATAAATACAAAGGGACTGCCACTGAACAAAACTACAAACAGAACCAACTCCAACAACTCCTATACAGCTGGACCAATGATTGCAGTGAGAAGAAAAAAAACTCTATATAAATTTTCATATATATATATATATTTAAATTATAATCAGTGAACCCCATCCATATGCATTGAGCGGTCGCCTTTCCACGGGTATCTCTGTCGATCCAATAGAACATCTATGATGTTAATTCAGAAGTGAGGCGATGGAGCGACATGGTTGGGGGGGGGGGGTGTTTCTAATGAAGACGAGCACTTTAGTTCCATAGCTTGTTTACTGAGCAACACTGATAACGGAGTGGCGGAGCGCTAACGTGCACACCTGAGCGCCAGACTCATTCCTATAGTTATGTTACGCAGGTATTGCTCGTCAATGTGTAGCCGCGTTCAGCCATTAAACATCACATTTATGCCTCTGGCTAGCAAGTCTAGGGAGTTAAAACAGTAGCTTACACAGTCATAGTTTTAGTGTATGCATGACAGACGCTCAATTAAAAACAGTATGTACAGGAAGACGTGGCAGCGAAACATAAACAATACAAAAAAAAAGTCACAGTTAACTGAAGTGCATGGAATGCAAAATCTAGACATGAAATTCAAACTTCATACCATGTTTTTTTAATAATATATGATGTGTGTTTTGTGACCAGTGTGTAGTGTAACTAAATAAGTCATTACAGAGCTAAAATATAGTGGGCTTCTAAACATGCAGCAAGGTAGGCAGACATGAAGCGTCGCTGTCAGAACTCCTTAGTGTCTTTATTTTCAAACAGGTGGAGTCTCTGCTCAGCGGTCAGCCCTTCCTTTAGACTCTGCAGGGAGACAAAGAGCATGTGTTAATAATGACTGCGATGAACAGGAGCTGTTTCTGAGCAGGCAGTCAATCTGCTGTCGCCCACTGATCACATCTCTAACACGGAATCACGAGAGCCCACACACCACATTACCTCTACACCCTGTGAGCTAAGGAACCCCGAAACTCACCGACAAATCAGTCAGAAATACAAGTGAATACACCCAGAAATCATACTGTTACATGATTAAAAAAGGTGTGTAAAAAGAAGAATGGTTTATTTTAGAATTCTATTTATCTTTAAGTAGCTCATGAGTTGTCTTTGACTTCATTGTGTCATCACTGACATTATGGAGATGTGTGTGGTTTGAGGTTTCCTTTCTCATAATGTCAAACTAAACTAAAACTAAAGCTCTCTGGCTAAAAAAAAGCTTTAATTAATTTTACAAGAGTTTATACAGTGATGCTACAGCACTAAGTGAAAGATTAACATCATCTACCAGTGATTTTTAACAAACACACATGGTAAACACAAACACACAAAAGTCAAGTTTTACATTATTTCATCAACTGAATGCAGGTCGAGGGAGAAATATAAAGCATTATATTAATTTGAATATAATATTTATTTATGTATTCAGTTCTATATTTGACTCCTCTGATAATCTTTGACTGACTATTATTGGTTTTGGGGCTCCATGGTATGGTATTGAGTCTGTAAGCAACTCATTTACAAAATATAGAAGTGCTGATTATTGGTAATGATTAAAAACCCAGTGGTATCTCAGACACAATGCCGTTCTCCACCATCATGGGGTGTTCGTGGATGTTAATGTGAAGTAGTGACTCAGATTTATTGAGTGCTTTAGAGGACGAAAGGGTGTGCTTGGAGCACCCGTGGGTGCGTCTGGTTTACCTAAAGGAGAATGGGAAGGAGGCCTACAGGTCCTCAGCAGCCCTAACTGTCCCAGGGCATGTCACGATTCACAGACTGAGGACAGAAGGGGGAAAAACACACCGGCAAGTGTGTGTTAGACTACGGCGGTGTTTCATCTGCATCACAATCCCAAGACCGCACTTTGGATGGAGTCACAACATGGAATAAATAAAATGCAGCCCAGCAGGAACACTGCCAATAATAGTGCAACAGTGGGCATGCAACACTGCATGCAACCCTGCAGTTGACCAGCAGGTGGCGGCAAGTCACTTGAAACTGCGTCTCAGCTTTTGTTTGGTGGGAGAGCGCTATTGTCAACAGCTGTAAATCTGTTGCTGCTTCAGACACAAAGGCTGATCCGGAAACAATGAAGTAACAGTGGGATGAAGGACGGATTTGACTTTTGATTGGCCACTTAGCAGGAAACCCACCTTTGACCTCATGGTGCGCTCTGAGCGTTTGGCCGCGGCAGCTGCCATCTTGAGGATGTCGGGGTTGCTTTTGGACTTCATGATATCTAGGGTGGGGAAAAAACGTGTCAGAGTTTATATAAAGGGAAACAATAAGAGCGCAGGATTGTCGCTGGGTGAGGCCCACTGTGGTTTTCTAGTTCATACCATATCCTCCTCGCTCCATCTCCTCCAGCGACGGTTCCCCGAGCGCCTCATGAGCCAGCTGCAGCTGGTCTCTGAGCCGGCCCAGGTCCCGCTCTGCTTTGGCCTTCACAATGCTCAGCTCCGTGTAGATGTCCTTGTACTTATCAGTTGCGTATTTCTTGTCCTGAAAACACATTGTTTGGCAGTTCAGATAAAGGGCTTTCATTACTGTCTCAAGTGCTGTTCTGGACGGGAAAACAAACGTACTCTTTGGGCCGCTTGGAGTTCGTCTTTCAGGGAGTTGATTTCCTGCTTCAGGTACTGCACCTCTGACTCCTTCACTCTCAGCATCACCTAGACGATAAGAGAAGATAAAAAATGATGAGTAAAGTCTGTCTTTACCTTCAGCACTGCAAGACTTTGTACGAACCAGCCTCAGGAGCATCAGACGCTATTTAAACCCTGACTAGTACAGACTTGGTTTTATGCACGTTTCTACGTTTTATTGCTTTGTTTGATGTGACTTTTTGCTTGAACCTTACTTCTAACTCGTAGAGCTCTTTCCCCTGTATTGTGGTGTTTGTGTCTCCCACTCCGTCCTCGGACGCCATTGAGCGCATCTTGGTGATCTCTTCTGCCAGACGGTTGTTCAGCTCCTAAAAAAGGCCACAAAGGGGAAGCTTAGAACGGTTTAGCAGAACGGCGGTAGGTATGCTTTAATTCACACTGCATCACCAAACCGTCAAAACCGTGTCCCTGAGTAAATATTTGTACCCAGGTGTGCTGTGTATTGTGTGTGCATGCACCTGGTTGTGTGCGTTGAGCTCCTGGTTCTCTCTCTGACACTGCCTGAGGGCCTGCCTCTCGGCCTCCAGCGCCTGGGCCAGGTGGGCGTTTTCCAGGCACTTCTGGGAATACTGCTCCGACAACACCTCAATCTCCCGCTGGAACGAACACAGCTCCTCCCTGAAACACAACACGACACCACGCTGAAAGAAAATCTAACGGCACCAGTTTGGGTGCAGGAGGAAAAGGGCACAAATGCAGTTAATCAGTCAATCTTCAGCATTATGACGCCAGAACAAGGTTTGTCAGATGTCCTGTGACAGACAGAAAAACACAAGACTGGAACTGTGTCTGCTATTCCATGTCGGAATCGGAATTCGAATCGGAATTGGGTTTATTGCCAAGTAGGTTTTCACATACAAGGAATTTGCTGTGGTGTACTGGTGCTTAACAAGTACAGACAAGACAAGTAGTGCAAGGTGCAAGGGTATACATAAGTGTCGCATTTTAAAGTACTATAGTTCTAGTGCTAAGTAAGTATAATTTACAGTACAGAATATGAACAGAAAATTACTAAATATCTGCTATGTGTCTTTTGTAGATGATAATGAATAATGAATAAAACTAAAACTGCGAGGAATGTGCAAAATATTGAGTGTGTACGGTTTAGTATAGACTAAAGTCCACGAGTGTGCGTTAATGTAACGCATTTCGCCGGGGGTCTGTGCCTTAATGTAGCGCGTAGTGTCTGTTTGGGGATAAGGGTCCATGTCAGTGGGGGTCCCGGGCCTTGTTGATCAGGCCAGCTGCAGACGGGAAGAAACTGTTCTTGTGGCGAGAGGTTTTGGTCCTGATGGACCGCAGCCTCCTGCCAGAGGGGAGAGTCTCGAACAGTTTGTGTCCAGGGTTTACCATGTTTACCAATGTCTCATATACACTGATCAGCCACAACATTAAAACCACTGACAGGTGAAGTGTTACAATGGAACCTGTCAAGGGAGTGGGATATATTATGCAGCAGGTGAGCAGTCTGTTTTTGAATTTGATTTGTTGAAAGTAGGAAAAATGGGGAAGCGTAAGGATCTGGCGGCTTTGACAAAGGCCAGACTGCGGTGGCTACACGACAGGGTCAGAGCATCTAAAAAATGGCAGGTCACATTGGGTGTTCTTGGTATGCAGCGGTTAGCAGCCTACCAACCAAAAGTGGTCCACGGAAAGACACCTGGTGAACCAGCGGGAGGTTTTGGGTGCTGTTTTGGCAGCACGAGGGGAAACTACACAATATTAGGCAGGGGTTGTGGCTGATCAGTGTGGATACTTGAGCCATCCTTCAATGTGGTTAAGAGTTCTTCAGACTCACAGAGATTTGGAATCAGTGAATTAGTCAGCAAACACACCAAAAAACTCTTTAAAAAATGCTTAATGCTTAATGAAAAGCAGTTTGATTTACTGTGAGCACCTGCACTTCCACACGTCACCAAGTTCTGTGTTACAGCCTGCTGAACACAGAGTACCTCAACACATGTCCCAGCAGGCCATGAGCAACAGCTGCAAAATCTGAGCACTTTGTCAGTTCTCAGATCAAATCAAACCTCCTTTAATCCAAGTCAGAAGAGTCTCAGAACGCCAGCCCTGTCAGCCCTACTGCTTATTAAAGATGGTGCTGCAGAATTTTTAATTCTGCATTTTAATCAGTGGCTTTGTATTTCAGGAACAGAATTTATGATCAGAGGCCCTTAATCGATGGAACAACCTGGTTCTACAGACCATGCTGCAGCTACACCGTGGAAAACTCACTCGTGCTGTCTGCGAATCTCCTCTATGTCTGCGTTCTCTGTGTTGCTGTTGGCCTTGCGGGCCCTGTCCAGCTCCTTCTCCAACTCTGTCCGGTGGGCGTTTTTCATTGCTTCAATTGCTAAAATAGGAAATAAAAAAGTTTCAATGAGTACAGCACAACTTTTATACTTTGTTCTAAAACGCCATTATCACGCTGAAAATATGGCAGCCAGAATATAATAACATCAAAGATAAATTAGCACAAAAGTAGGTCTGTGCTTTCTCTGGTTTCTTGAGAAATTGAACATGTTTAGTAGAAAAGAATTTCTGTTAGGTCAAAGGTTATTTGATCTCCGATGTTTTATACCAGAGATGGTGGCTGCCGTCTCCTCTGCCAGCAGTCGCTCTTTCTCCTCGTGAAGGTTCTCCAGCTCTCTCTGGTGTTTCCTCTGCAGCTCGTCTATCACCTTCTGATGGGACTCTTCCATAGCAGCAAAGCCCCTCTCACAGGTGGCCTATGAGATGGGAAAAAACGCGGTGCAACTGTGAGTTCATGGCTTATGTGGACGTGGACCAAAAGGTTCACCTAAAGCAGGAAAAACCCCAGGGCCCTACAATGTAAGCCAGCGCAGGTTTCCAGCAAATAACTGGCAAGCAGCAGCCTTTAGCCACGAGCAAGTTGAGCCTGTGTGAGTACAAAAAGGGTTAAGAGGAGTGACAGGATACACAACACACTGAAGGAATGCATGGATAATAAGAGAGGAGAGTGTTTGAAAGTATACCCTGCCATTTGCTGTCCACAGCAAAGCATCCACTGATGATAATTCTACAATCCTTATTCCAAACTGAGCTTGTGTTGTTGAATAGTGGCTGTAGTCTGCAGCTAATGTGCAAATCCTAATCTGCCTAAGAGCCAAATCTTTGATGGAATGTAGGGGTTAAGCTGATAATACAATCATGAATAGTTGGGCGTCTGATACACAGCAGGTAAATGTATCTTAAACATTTTTGACGTCAGCTAGCCAAACTAGCACCTTTAGTTGGAGAAATAATTTCCCAGAATAAGAATAATTATCATCAACGCTCTTTTAGAAAGAGCCATTACACTGCCATTATAACTACAGTGCGAGTTTCCACAAGAAGGAATTTCAATGGCCTTTCCACTAGCCCAACTAAAAACCTCATCCTGCTTCCGTCCTATTCATTGCCACTAATCTGAGGACTCCAACTCCAGCCAAACAGGGGAAATGGAGGTCCAGTGTGTTTTCACAGGGATCAAACCCCCGGAGAGTTCAGACCCAGGAACCTACTGTGAGAGGGCGAAAAGTCTCCCCCACAGAGCAAATGTAAACTTCCTGCTCTGACATCACACTGAAAACAAGCTTTATTTAGAAGCATGTCAGGCTATGTATCTTGCGTGTTAATATATCCTGGGTCGTGGCGGGGGCATGGACTCACTACCCAGACACTGCATACTGAGTATTTGGTTACCCAAGACATAAGCTGACTATTCCATTACAATCATCTTACTGCCAAGTTTAAATTAATAGGAGTTCAATTAACAAAAAAAGTTAGCTTTTTATTTAAACGATAGGGCAAGTGATATTTTATATATTTTTTTATAGTCTACAAGTTTAAGGAAAAGACCAAAACCAACAACCAATTAATCCTTCTAACAAGTATTGTGTGTGTATCAAAGCTTGATATCGCTTCTTCCTCTGTACCCTAGAGCTCCCACGTTGTCTAAAAACTACTGAAAACACATTAGTGAGCCTCACTGTTGCACTGGGTGACATGTTCCTTCATTTCCATGAACGAACACACACACACACACATTTTTACTTCGATACCTGTGAGGACATTCATTGAGATAATGCATTCTCTAGCCCATTACTCTAACAGTAACCATCAAAACTAAATGCTGGACCCCAACCCTTACCCTAAACTTAATTCTAACCTGGACCTTAAAACCAAGTCTTAACTCTCAAACAGCCTGTTGAAGGTGTCTCTGAAAGTGAGGACAGGCAAAAATGTCATCACTTTCCAAAAATGTCCTCAGTCCCATGGTCTAGAATCCATGGTTGTACACAGACACAGACATAAGTTTACTTTGACTCAATCCCGCATCCACTCTCCTGCTGCTCCAAATACTCACTAGAGCTAGAACGACAATAATCCACCGCTGAAAATAGTCCCCAACAAATGCAACATTTTCTCCTGTTTGAGTAATGTTTGATAAAAGTAGGCATAACCAGCTGTTTTAGGAAATTATTTATCCTTTTTTAGAAATTGCTTTTGGTCTTTTCATGGAATTTGTTGACAGTAAGAAGAATATAGAACATAACCAGCCTTATCATTTAAAAGCACAAAATACACTTCTAATAAACACTTTGGAAAAAAAAAAAAAGTTGTTGGTCGAATCACATATCAGATGCATACAGTTCAATTTGCAGAGGTTTTGAGATACACACTGCTGGAATTGTTGGTATGAACATAGGAACTATGTTTTACCAAAGGTGCTGTAGACTGTCCATGGCCAAGTCTTTGGATTATCATGAGTAACCTTGACATTTTTTAAGGAAGGAAACATTTCTATTAAGCTTTTATTAAAAGTCAATAGTCACTGTCTGGGCGCTTTGAGCAGAACCTCCACTGTATTAGGCAAACCTCCACAAATAAAACCAAAACTATCTGCTTGGCCCAAAAACAAAAAAAAAATGTATTTTAGCTAGTTGGCTGAACTGAATGAATAATCTGAGTCAATGTGCGCTTACTAGCTTTTTCCAGTGCTTTCAACCACATTTTATTGCCTCCACCAGCAAAAGAAGTTGTGGGCTCAGTTGTCATGGAATTGTCCTGTACTGTATGTGACTTCTTGGCGGGTGATCAAAGTTCAATACTTGGTCACATCATCACAACTGAGCCAACTGTAGTCCTTGCTGCCTTCAACCGTGTGATGCAGTTGAAAGCTCTAAAAAAAAAAAAAAAAAAAAAAAAGCTCAGTAGACCTTGAGTTAAAATTACTTGAAAGAATTGAAATGTTGAACTGTTGAGAAAATAGGGATTCAAATTAAACTGTTAGTAGAAACAGCCAAAGGAAAAGAGATCAGACCCACACAAATTTAGCTCATAGCGAAAACATTTTTAAATGATAATTGGCCATTTTGATTTTTAATATTCTAAAGCTCAAATGTGTTTAAAAGGGTCAACTCTTTGCCCTTAACAATTTAAAATGCGGCGTTGCTTAGTCCAAGGGTTAGATTAATAAGCACATTGAACTATGACCAGAGGAACTCATTTCAGAGGACAAGAAGCTGATATGATGTAGTGGTGTGTAAGAATCTCTGACAACTTGGTGACAAAATGGGTTCCTCATTACACAACTACTGAGGCATTAATGATCACATAAACCTTAAATGAGGTTAGTTTTCATGCAAAACAGAAGAAAAGTGGTTTACAGAACAAAGAGCGAGAGTAGGGTGAGTGAGGTTAGGAAGAAGAGCAGGGGTTCGGGAAGGAAGGGGGGTCTGGGAATGCCACAAAGGAACACAAGGCATCACAGATGGACGACGGTAAGGACAAGGAGCGCTTCCACCTTCAGGTTTTCCAGGTCTTTCTCGTATTTCAGCCGCAGAGTTGTAATGTCTCCCTGCTCTTCACGTCGTCTCATCTCTTGGGTCATGACTGAGACTTGGGTCACCAGCTCTTGAATGCGCTCCTTCAGGGTGGATGTTTGCGCCGAGGCGTGATGTGGCCGTCTGCTCTCGTCTGTCCAGTTCTTGTCTGCGTTTGCCAGACTCATCATGCTTCTCAGCTCTTCCATGTCCCGGTCAAACCTCTCCATGAGGTTTTTCCTCTCTGTCTCGTGCTTCTTCTTCAGGTTCTCCATGCAGTTCGTCAGCGAGTCAATCTCTTTCACATTTTCTTCTGAACGGAGACGCAGCGTCTCACTGGCCTTATAGATTTCCTGCTTCAACTTTTCAGCTTCCTGCTCGTAGCCCTCTTTGACCTCCTGTAGTTCCTTCCTATGCCTGGCTATCATGTCGTGAAGCTCTATGTATTTATCCACAGAGTCTATGGGCTCTCCTTCGATCTGGATCAAAGTTTGTTGGCCTGTGGTGGTTTTCAAACAAGCCTCAGATAGTTGACTCTGAAGATCTGCCATTTTGGATTCGAGATCTCTGGTAGCTTCTCTCAATTTAGGGCAATTTGGACAATCCAAGCTACCAATCTGAACATCTGTCTGCTTTTGCTTTAGTTCTTTCTCGTGTTGAACTTTCAGCCTGGTGATCACATAAGACATGTAGGCTTCTTGAAGGGTATCAAACAGATATTCAGAGGATTGTTTCTTTTCTCGACCAAAATCAAAGCTTGCTAGAGCCAAAGACAGAAGCTTGTCATCTTTGGCCAACTTCACACTGGACGCAATCTGCTTCAAAACATTTGACTTTGCCTCTAAGGTCTCTGTTAACTCTTGAAGAATCAGAGCATTTGTTTCATTATCAAGCCATCTGTACATGGCTGCAAAATCTGGCTCTGTCACTACCTCACTCTCAACTTTTGCTTGTGGACAAATCCTCCTTATCAAGAGCATCAAACGCTTCTCTGCCATCATCTGTTCTGCCACACCTCTTCCATAACTGTGTCCGTCTTCCTCTGGTTTTAATTCGGATGTACCCAACAGCTGGCTCCAGAACTCTCCATCTATTACCAACCTTGCGTCTTCCTGACTCACACAGAGAGGCTCTTTGTCTGTCCAAGAACCAAATAAAGTGCTTTTAAAATCACTGAGCATTTTCTCTACATTAACATCTACCTTTGCTAACATCTCTAAAACCTGTTTAATTGCCTCAGACTTCATCTCAATCTCTTCTACTACTTGCTTTATAAGTCCTTTATCATCAACCTGCTTCTCTCCTGCCTCAACACACTCGCTAACTGTCTTTTCAGTCTTCATTTCTAACTTCTCTCGCAGCATTCTTATTTCATTTTCTGCTTTTCTTAGCTTCTCCCTACTGACCCGCTCAGATTCTTCGTTTAGTGTGATTAGTTCACTGTTCCTGGCTTCAAGTTCCAAACAGTGCTGCTCTGCACACTGAAGCCTTGCCCCAGTCTCAAATAACTTTGCTTGTGAGGCTTCGAGTAGCTCTTTCTCCGGGTGCAACTCCTCGTCCTCATAGTCTGCTCGAAAGCCCAGACCTTTCAGTGTGGCCTCTTTCAACTGCAGCTTCTTCTCAGTGTCTTTTAGGGTGTTGCCAAGCTCCTCCAACGTAACCAGAGCTTCATGAAGCCTCAAGGATTTCTCATTGAGCTCCCTCTCATAATACTCCCTGTCTATAGCGTTTGCCTGGTTTTCAGACAGTTCAGCCTTCAGTCTTTTCAGCTCTTCCATGACGACATGATGCTGCTTCCCACCCTGCTGGCTGATCAGCTCGGCTTTTAGTCTGTCTATTTCTCTGTCAGCCTCAGTCAGCTGGTTCATTATCTCCTGACATTTTTGTTTCAATGCCCCGTTTTCACTCGTTAAAAGCTCAACCCTCTGAGAGAGAATCCCAATCGTCATCTCCTTTGTCTCTGAATGGTTCTCAATTTCTGAGAGGGGGCCATAAGGGCTTTTTAGGCTTTCAAAACTTTGCTTCTGTACCCTCCCCACCAAATCCTCCATGGTTAGAAGGCGGTCTTCATATTCACGGATGCTTTCTCCTGCCCTGGCTAAACTCTTTTTTAATGTTTCATTTTCTATCTCTTGCTGGTACTTCCAAGTCTCCAAAAGCTTCTGAAGTTGACGTTTCTCTGCTGTATCTTGATTACAACTATGAGATCTCAACAATTTTGCCAGCTCCTTTAGGGTTAGAGGTTTATCAGTTATCAAGTCTTCGAGTTCTTCAATTGCTTCGGTGCTGTCAAGAAGCAAGAAGCTAACTGTTTTTTGGACAAGTTCAGGAGGAGGACCTTCCAGAAGGGATGTTTTTTGGGGTTCGGAAAAGTAAGGTTCCTTGATGGGGAGGTGAGAAAGCGAGAGGCCAAGCTGTGCCTGCATATTGCGCTTTTTCAGCTCCTGCAGCTTCAGGAGCTCTTTGGTCTCCTGGTACTTCTTTGTTAAACTCTGTGCTTGAGAACTAACCAGTTCAGGCCTCTTCGTCTGGGGCGTCACATCAGCCTCCAGACCCATAGGGTGCTCCAGCTTGGAAAAGGGGACCAGACATTTGGTTAACACACAGCAGGGGAGACACAAAGCTTGCTAATAATTGTCAGCGTTAAATACCGATCATTTCCCTCTAATTTCTATTAAAATGTGACTTTACAATTAGCTTTCCCACATGATAATCCCAAACTATGAAAATTAACAGTGATTCAAAACAAATTCAAAATCCCCTTAGGTTTCAATGGTGTAAATTCAAAGCAAAGGAAAGAGATTAAATGGCCAGGGTTAGTTAATCACAACAGAGCATGCACATTAAATGGTTAAAAGTTACTTCATGTGGTAAGTAATGCAATATTAGTTTCAGCTGGATGGTTTCCTCAAGGATGGAAGGGCATACCAGGTCCTAAAAACACATTTCTGAGGTTCTCTGGTCCAAGCACATGTCTTACACCAAAGCAATTCTTTCCTGAGTGGAGATATGAATAATATTAACCAACTAAAATCTAATGTTCAAATATGTTTTCAAACTCTCTACGTAATTCATTGCAAGTCACTTAAGGAGTTCTATTTCTAAAACAAAAAGCAACACAAACATTGCATAGACTACCATCTACAGATCACAGGAGTGCCTAACTAACCATAAACAAACTGAATCATCTATAAATGCGATCATAGAATCCATTCACACATCAACAAACAAGCACAGAAGTTCTTGCAACATCACACATTTATGCCATTACATAGCTATATACAATGTTAACAGAATAACAGATGGATGGTCTGTACAGCAGTTAATAGAAGATGAGAATCTGACGTCCATGCAAATAATTAGAAAACAAGCCAAGAGGTTATTATTCATACATGATGAGCCAAACATTTCAGCTGGTAGAGCTACTGTGCCAGTGACTATGGAGGGTAATATCACTCTAAATTTGATTAACAAAACGGTCAACTATTTTAAGTAAAGTTGTAGAAAGAAAATGGCTATAATTAAATAATTCCAAGAATATTGATATCATCATTATCAACAGTAATTTAAATGAATAAACTTAAAAATTTAAGATGGAAATTATTAGAAAAAGATCTGAAAAATTCAATGGAAAATAAAAAGCTATTAAATATAATACATTTAAATAAATAACTATTCAAATTTGACATTGAGTTAGCAACAAAGTGCAACTGAACCATTATTCCTTAAAAAATAGTTTATTTACAAATGTTTCTCTTTTTAATTTAGAGTGAAATAATCCTCAAAAAAGTCACATCAGTAACCACAAAACTTGAGTTCCTTGGTCCAAAACAACGTCATACTGAAGTAACTGCTAGCATGAGTTCAGATACAGTACAGACCTATAACACAGAGACAGAGATTAACTAGTAGAAGCCAATGTAGTAAAAAGATCTCAATGTTTGTTTACATGCAATGAACTCATGCAAAGGCAAATATTTGTAGCCATTTTGTTGCTTCGATGTCAGTTTGTTTGATCTTTTCTTACAATAAAGTACAATCATGCAAAGAATGTTACAAAATGGAGGAAAAAACACTGCTCAACAGAGAATATACGCATGAAATCTACAACAGCATTTCCCATCATAGCAGAGTAACATACAGTGCGATGCAGCTGCACACTGAATACACAGAGACTCACTGGAGAGATGTAACCTGTCCGGACGTCCTGTTCTCTTTCCAGAGCCGTTCTCAGCTGGAGCTCCAGCTCCTGCTTGTGCTTGTTAGAGTCGAGGAGCTGCTGGTGACAGCTCTCCAACTGGGCCTTCAGGTCCTCTATCTGCAAGAGCAGCAGGGACAACGTTTTCAATAGTTAACTATTTAAAGGTGTGTTTTGAAAACTGTGAAATGGTCCATGTTTATCAAAATCCAATTTTCTTCAGATTGCAGGAGCTGAAATTTTAATTAGGCTATGACCCCAATTAACATATATACCACAAATGTAATATCTTAGTAAACATGAACTAAACTGATTAATTATTTTGACAACTGACTGATTTGAAAAAAAGAACAGATTTTTTTATATTACACACACACACACACACACACAATCACATTTTGTTTAATACAATGTAGATTTTCTGATATTTACTGAATAAACTACAAGGAAGGCACTTTTTTTTTTATTCTTCACTACACATAATAAGTAAACATACCCCTTGCTTGTAATTGTCCAGTAGCTGCTCCAGCTCTGCAGTCTCTCTGGTTTGCATTGTCGTGGGCAGAGGCACCCTCCTCTCATCCCGTATGGGCGTGTTCTCCACCTGTTGCCAGTGTTGTTCGATCACCTCCTCCACCATCTGCTGCCTCTCCAAAGTCATGGGACCTAATGAATCTGTTTGTACGACCCCCTCTTCACTCTCACAGTCTGTCCTCCCTCCTTCTTTAACGGATGCGTTCTCCGCCGATGAGCTAGTCACAGACTCATACCTCTTCCGCCTCTCCTCTCTTCTCCGACTGCGCTCCAGCTCTCCCAGGTCTGCCTGGAGGCTCTCGGCCTCCTGTGCCCGCTTCTGGGCCAGAGCCTGAGCGATGGGCCTGAACTCTGCCCAGTCAAAGGTCTTAGAACGGCCTTCTCTTCTGCGTTCACGCGCCCGGCTCTTCGTGGCACCTGGAGCAGATTCTCTCTCCACGGAGGAGGCCTCGGAGGAAGGAGAGTCCTGGGTGACATCTGGCCTTACCAGACCCTCCAACGGAGAGAATGAGCCATGATCATCGGTGGAGCTGAAAGGCAGGGAAAAATGCAGACGCTTAAGTTTTACCTTCAAAATGCTCATCGTCTCACAGACTCCTAACCCCCAATATCCACTAGAAGTGGCCAGAGACAATCTGCAGCCATTCTGGCCTGGGGATCATGTCCACCTTTTGCTCTTAATTATACAATTACGGTTGAAAAATGTGTGAAGCAATGCTGACATGATTGTACTGACCTTGCCACATCAGGGGCAGTGGAGGGTCTGACGTTCTTCATGACTGCCTGGATCCAGTTCCTGCGTATACCTGCTGTCATGGCCGACAGAGTGTGCACTCCCTCCTGGGTCTAAACATTTAAAAGCACCGTGAAATGTACACTGTGACCAAAACAACACAGAAATCTAATCTAATCTAATCTAAAGTAATGTGATACAACAGCCCTGTGATAAATAATTTTTGTTTAGACTAAGTTTAGAATAAACTAGTTTAGAATAAGGTTACCTTAATCCTGCCCACACCCGCAAACATTCTGACCATTACCGCCCGCACAATATAATTGCATTGATTTTGTGTCTTCTCCCATAGCACAGGGACAAACCGTTATTTTACCGCGTAGTTTTAATAAAGCGATGTCTACCTGTCAGTAATAACATAGCGAAATTACATTCTTCTGCATATAAAAACAATGCTTTGATTTTTGTAGATCATGTGGCTAAATGATTGTTTGGTCATTTTGAGCCACCGTACCTTGTATGTCTATCCATGGCAACGCCGATGAACGTGCTTGGGTTCAGTCCAGGTCACAGTCATGTAAGAGGCGTCATGTCCAATCTGTTCATGTGCTGTTTATTCTTAATAAACCAGCGGTTATTTCCAGACAGTGTGATCATTGACTCACACATATAAGGAATTTAACTCTACAATTTTTATCCCGCAGAAAACCCGCAGTTTATTTTTTGCCCTCCCACACCAGTAAAGTTTAAACCGCCTGCAGGACCCCAATCCCAAAGCAGTCCTCTAGTGTACACCAGGAAATGATATACATTTGTATATTATACTGCGGTAGCTATCCATCTAATAACTTTGGGTGTATTAGGCCACTGTGGAACGGCTCTATGGAAATTGATTTTTATTATTTATATTGATTATTCATATTTGCATTCATATGGTGATTATTTGTTAGGTATTTCATACACTGGGTTAGCCAAAAACAGGCATTCCTATCTGGTAACTTTTGTGTTGAATCACAGTACAATGCAAAAAATTATTTTACTTTACTTTTTCTCTATTCCTATCCTAATAGAGAATTTCAACACCTGAATCATTTGTCCTCTTACATGTATTTGGAAGCCATAGTTGCGTTGAGCCTGGTATTCAGTAACATTATAGCAGGTAGACAGGTCAATCTCACCATCCAGGTCAGAGGCCTGAGGTAACAAACATGAGACACAGAGCAAACATGAACTAAAACACACAATTGTACTACATATAAAATATGCAATAGGTATTAACATAGAACCAGTAAGCTCACCTCCTCAGCAATCGAATCCTTGTAGTATCTCAGGCTGTGGTCCGTCAAAACAAACCAGTATTTCTTCCACTACAACAGGGACAGAAAAAAAGACAGACTTCTGCTAGTTAAAGCAGCCACTCACATCCACAGAGCATCTGAAGGTAAGAAGATGTAAAGAAGAAGTGGTCGGTCAATAAAAGCTGCTCTGTGATGGCACAGAGTTATCCTCTCTGTATATCATATAAAGATGTATTTTAAAGCCTTCAGGCTCCACCCTCGTCTTTTAAGTCCATTGAAGATACAACATCAAAGTGTGACCACACCTCTGTAAAGGCCATAGAATGCTACAGACATTCGCAAGTGCTTCAGATGGAGAGTTGCTATGCTGTTTGAACTGGCTTTTGACTCCCTTTTTCATAAAGAAACCCTCAGTGTGAAACTGCCCAACAGAAATGCCAGCATTATATCTTTATTTACTGCACTGTGCGAATATGAAGTTAGATACGTTCTTTCGATTAAGGTTTTACTCTGGATTTTTACTCAAACTGATTTTACTTCAATATGCAAAACAAACAAAACAAAAAATGAATTATTTTACTGTATGTGGTACTTTATTTACTCTTTTTGATGACTACTTCTTAGAGACAAAGTTTAGATTAACAGTTCATGTACCTGGCTTTGCTCATCCAGCTTCACCATCCAACCTTTCTTGAAGTTCAGTAAATCCGGCTGGGGAAAAAAAAATAAAAGATAGTGAGAAAACGTGTGAAATAACACTGAAAAAACTTTGGGTGTCAAATTGACCGACATGCAAAATTACCTCACAAGCCAAATACAAATACAAACCATGTCATTTTTTCTCTTTCAAAGTGCTGCACTAGATTACCACCACTTACCTTAAAATATAACAAAGCAGACTACACATTCACTCAAATGTAACCAGAAACAACTCCTAAATGACACAATATGTCAATTCTAGTTCAAAACCATGTTGTTCAAAAATGAAGAGCAGCAAATACACATGCTCACTCAGTCAGCTGGGGGTAGAAGTTGCCCCCTTCCAATGGATCACACAAATTCAAACCAGATGATATGAGATTGTCTAAATGTGGACCACTGGCCAGGGGCAACTTCTGCCACATTTGCTGCCCGTCTGTGTGACTCCAGCTGAGGGTGCAACCCAGTGCTCAATACCGCTGTGGTCTGCCGTGATTCCACACGGTGGAAGAAACACACACATGTGCATTGTGACCTCGGGAAGCAGTGGGTAAGTCGTGCCTCTTGCTCGCTCGCACGCACGCACGCACGCACGCACACACACCTGCCTCGCAAAAAAATAATGACACACATGGCACAGAATGGGTGCAATGAATACACGCAGCGGGCAAAATCTGCACACAGAGGGAGCAGAATGAGGAGTATAACCTGGAGAGGAGAGGGGGAGGAGGGGGCTGCACTGCCCCCTGCAGCGCCGAGGTTTGGCCTACAACATCCACACCCTCGCACCACGCCACGCCAAGGCCAAAGACACATTAGGAAAAAGGCAACTTTAACTACAATAGAAATCATACACTGATATCATGTTCTTACGCACATTGAAATGGGGTGATTGACAGTCCTGCCATCTAAGAAGGTGGAGAAATAATCTTTTCTTTTACTCAACTTAATGGAGAGGTCAAAGGTTAGAGATGAAGGTGTGGGTCACATTAAAAAAACATGGAAGAAACAGGCTGTTTTGTGTATTCTACTTTAACTCATAATACTGCAGCACATAGCTGTGGGTATCATAAATGTGCCACTTTTCGCTCCATTTAGCAAATCAGTTCCTGAGCAAAGCTTTCATACTCTTGGGGGACAACCACAGAGACTTTTCCTTAATTTTTAATTCTCCTAACTCTGTTACCTAACCGTATCTAGCCTCTCAGCCCCGACAACAAGCCGGCGACCTCTCTCCAAGCAGCTGAAGACCTGGCACTGGATTCTACAGCTTAGCAGAACAGGAGAGGCTTTGTCTGGGAGACCAGAGACACGCTGATACACACCGGCCTTCAGAGGGTATTTGAATATTCAGCTGTTGGTTAATGTCGGAACAATCAGGACTCATGTGAACCTAAACCCAAACATCTAACAATCTCCTTTACGAGTGTACTCGTTTGTTTGTAGCTCATATGCAGATGATCTGTTGGACAGAAAATGTATCATTACATTTTACATTACATAATAACCAATTTAAAAAGTTATTTTTCAAGCAAAATGCCAAATATTCCCTATTTCTAGCTTCTCAAATGTGAGTATTTGATTTTTAGACTGTTGGTCGAGCTAACAACCAATTTATTTGGACATTTTATAGACAAAATTATAAATCAATTCACCAAGAAAATAATCTGTAGATTAAATTATGTCAATATTAAAACTGCATTGATGAATATTTGTTGTATTAACACTGAATCAAATTACAACCACGTGACTCTGAAGCTCTGCAAAGATTTCTAGCCTGTTTTAGCTCCCTGTTATGGGCCACTAATGTATTGTGTGTTCAGTCTTACTGTTCAGGAAACGAGCCCTGATGTTGACCTACTGAGGCAGACAGACAAAGTTACCCAGTGAAGAAAGATCAGCTTTTAGCATCTGGAGTTCAGATATATCAAGAGGTGAATACAGAGCTAAAAAAAGTGTGTGTATTGGACTTCAAGTGACGTAGGTAACTGTACCAACACTTTAGCCAGAGCAAATATATAAACCAATGATATGATGATGGTAAGATGCATGACGTAATCTACTGGTTAAGTCACTTCCTGTAAACACTCACCGTCATGACAGACTCAGTGGTCCTTCTGTCCAGGGACTTGGCTCTCCTCAGAGGGGGCAGGGTGGCGGGAAAATCCAGGCCCTGACCCACGTCATGCCTCTGCTCCTAAACGACACACGTAAACACATGCAAGGTTTTTTTTTATGATGTTTTCTCTTGGCATCTATATCTGTATATGTACGTGATGTTTTCATCTGCGTGTGACTGAAGATTTAGGGGCCGAGACAAAAAAATAGTGTTTAACAGAGTCTGACTGGGACTCTGATGCAGAGTGTTTGGAGCGGTTCTAGCCGAGCGCAGAGGGCCAGGGTGGGAAAGGGAAGCGTAATCACCAGGGGAATCCCACCACAGAATGGAAACTGGAAATGAATACAGCACACACTGCTGACCTCTGACCTACAACCAAAACAAAGACAGGACAGAGAGAGAGGGAGAGATGGAGGGGAGAGGGCGAGGGTGAAGGGAAAAGATAGAGGGTGGGGGAAAACCCACTCTGGTAGGTCCAGTGCCGAGCTCACATCTGTGCTGCCATGTGATGTTGTTTAAGAAACACTGTTTATAAGTTACCAAATCTATTGTAAACTGCTGCACAATGTTGGCACTGTTGGATCAAATTATTTAACACACACACACACACACACACACACACACACACACACACACAGCGGTGTTACCTCTCTGTGGAAGCGTCTGTGCTCACTGCGGCCCTGTCTGGCTCCACTTCTCCCTGACTCTTCCACCTCCATTTTCTCTGGATTCTCCAGCTCCAAGGCCTCCAACTTCTCAATAACACCGGAGCGACTGCAAATCAGCCCCCCCACAAACACACACAGATACACATATAGATATATTATTGTTCTTCATAATTTATTTCCAAGCACCATGTCTTGCATGGTAATGATACTGAAAGGATTATAGGACATGGCAGCAGACAAAATATCTTAAACCCATTTTTTACCACATAGTTCTGGGAACTGAACTCAGGATCTAAACTAGTGAAGTCTCCTTTAACTTGCCTCTTTGTGCTTCCACCACATCTGAAGAACCGGTAAGATTAAATCAAATCAGACTGATAACAGATTTAAAAACCATGGAAGCATTTGAGACTAAAAGTTCCCACATGAGCGAGGAACAATATAGTCATCATGTTGTTCTTTGTATTCACTGTGACTGCTATTTTAATGGATTTAAGGTATGCATAAAGAAGAGACATGGCAGAAAATCTGCTCAGTGTTCTCTGATTCTAAAAAAAAAAAAAAACTTTTTTTTTTTTTACATATTTTTATTTTTATTTTTATTGTTTAATCTTTTTTTTCCTCTGAATCGCTGCTCCCTTTCTAGTTCTCACGAGATTTGCAACTCTGCCTGGAAAGAAATGTAGTAAATGTGAAAGATTTGGTCAATTCGACTGCCTAAAATGTGCACGTAGAGATGCATAAGAGATAAGGGGGGCTCAATATTATGAAATACAGAATAAGAGTTGAGTCATTGGTTGATCAAAGTTGTTGACAGCTAAATCACAGAACATCAGAGCTACTTTGAAAAAGGTATCTGGAGGGTACAATGAGGACTCTGGACCACAGATGCAGAACGCAGCCTACGCTCACTTGGGTCCATGTATAACCTTCATCAAACTATGAAACGATGCAATGCCAACTCTGACAGGTTCCCACGCAGCCCTTCTGTTAAATGGCGGAGGAATCTGCATTACTGAGAGGAAGAGGCAGTGGGAAATATTATATTACTCTTTTGCCTAAACGTTGCCCTTATTTGGGGACTTTTCAGCCAAAGCTGCGGTCCTTAAAAGGGAATGAAGGAGAGGGGAAGAGGACAAGGATAGTGCGAGGCCAAACACCCACTGTTTTTGTCGACAGCCGTGTCCCAAGTGAAGTTGTCAGAATACAGATCTGACAGACCTGCTGTGAGAAGATTGTCAAACTGTCCCTGAGCAATGAAAGTCTTGTTTCTGTGGCCAGTGACATTTCAGCAGCGTGCCCAGCACACACACGCGCACGCGCACACACACATATACATACATATATACATACATACACGTGTGTTATTGAGTTTTATCTGTGGCTACTTTTAGGTTAAGTTTCAGTTTCTGTTTAGTTCTTCTTTTTTTAACAAGCATCTGTATATTCAAACATCCATTTTGCTCATTGTCCTTAACTTGTCTGTGTGTGTATGCTTCAGGGGTCAAGACATAAAAGTTTGGCAGATAGGACATGAGGATCTTAAGACAAGGGTTTGTCCTAAAGGGACATTTAAGCCCTTCGCAGACATGAAACGTAAAACATTGCTGGCGCCATCTATCTGTTAAAGTGATGGCTTTCTATCATTCTGACACAAGTGCCCAGTACATAAATCTTCATTTACGGGAAGAGCCCCAATTTTTGCATGATATTTGGCACATGGTGCCAAAGGAGTGACGTTGCCGCTGCAGAGAAGTTCTGATAGGAAGGAAGAAAAGTGTTTTCTGTTCTCTCACAGCATCACTGAAACTTTTTTTGCAGTTGAATCTTCAAAGAGTAACACTAAATCTTTTTTGAGTCACTTTCACTCATACTGGTCCCAGTCTGTAGTGTTCAATACAACACGAGTTATTTGCCTTTATCCAAAGAAAATAGAGGGAGTTGAGTTGCTCTTTAATTAATGACCATTGAGAGAAGCACTCAGCCTTCTTCTCACAGAGAATCCTCGAAATAAGTTCTCAATTTCATAATCTATTACAGAATCAAGTGGACCAGTGATGTGTTTATGGGTCCTCCTTTTCCTTTCACACCTGGCATAGATAAACGGAGTGAATGGAGTAGGAAGTGGGCTGTGGGAGGAAAGAGATGACCCCCCCACCTCAACCACTTGGTCTGTTTGAAAATGTTGCCGTCTCTGGTGTGTGTGTGTGTGTGTGTGTGTGTGTGTAAGACCTGTGACATCTTCCCAAACAGCACCAGATTACTGGCTGGAAAGTACAAAGGCTGTGTGTTTATACAATCTATGCTTTCAGTTAGTAAGTTTGCTGATAAAAACAGAAGAAAACTGACAGGGAAGGGCTGGGGGGTTGCGGTGGTTAGTGTGTGTAATGGAGCAGACTTTCTCAGAAACACACACTTAAGAGATATTCAAATCCCAGTATGTCTTCATTTCACCAAATACAGCCTGTTCTCCTCCATTCCACTGAAACCACACTGGTTGTCTGAGTGTATGTGCGCACATCAAAAGCTTAAAAGTACGTGCGTCACTGGACTCTGTGTGTGTGTGTGTGTGTGTGTGTGTGTGTGTGTGTGTGTGTGTGTGTGTGTGTGTGTGTGTGTGTACATGCCTTTAAAAGGATAAGCCAGAGGCTCAAGTATTTCCAGACCAAAGTGTCTGCAGCATGGAGCTGAGATTCAGTCCACTAACCAGGTTCATCAGGTTAAATCGGAGGCTGATTAAATACGTCACCTATCAGCAAGGTGTTACAAGGCTGACGATGTCCCTCCTCTACAGCCTGACCTGTGTGTTAATGCGTCATTCAAAACGCTCTCAGCAAACCAAATTGCATCGTGGATCCGTGAAAATGAGGGTTAGGGTGGGTCCATCACAACACCAGCATTTACAGCTTATATGAAACAGAAATTCATCTCAAGTGTTTTCAGTTATTTACTGACAACCGGGCAAATTCTCATGAATTGGTTTTAAAGGGACACTCAACCAATTTTAACACATTTGTAGTCTTCAGTTGTCATGAAGGCCGGGTTATTTCAACTTGGGTTTGGAGACTACAAATTTAGAACAAATAGTCAAATAGGTTTGGTAGATGTTGCATTATGGGAATTGTATGATTCAGCTTTTATGGCACATAAAAAAATCAAGAAAAGAAACATCTTGACTAAAAGTTGTGACTAATAGTGCAAACTATGTTGCTGGAGTGCTCTATTAAGTGGGCAAATATCTAAGAAATGTTCAAATTGTTTTCACACAAGAATTGATGAACACACAAATCAAAATGTTGTGGTACAAAAAGCAGTGCAGCTCGACAAGCAGAAGGAGCAGACACTGACCTCCTCTCGGGGCTGAGGACGGCCTCCCTCTCCTGCCTGTCAGGGCTCCTGAACCTGCTCCTCTTCTCAGCCTTTCTGGCCTCGGCCTCCAGCCGCCGGGATCGCGGCGTGTCGTGGTGGCTATAGGGGTGACCACCCCTCTGGTTGGCTGGGTGGCTGTCAGTGCTGGTCACCGTGCTGCCGCTGGCATCCGAGTCCAGAGAGCTGACCGAGCCGCTGATGTGGGAGCCGTTGGAGAGCAGGGAGCTGCCGGAGGGGAAGGGGTCGCTGGGGGCCGGGGAGAGGCAGCGCGGGATTCCCCCCAGGCTGGAGCACGAGCCTGTCGGGGAGAGCAGGTCGCTGGGGGGCTGCGGCGTGGAGCCGTGAAGCGCCAGGCTGCCCCGGTCCACCTCGTCGCCATTCACTGAGCCTGCGTCAGAGACTTGTGCCACACAGTCACCTAGACAAGAAAAACAGGATGCCACAGGACGCTTTTATGAGCAAAAAATGATAAACTTTACTTTCTGTTATGTTTGTTATCTTAGTGTTTTTCAAATCTATGCATGGTATTTGCTTTAGCACTTCATAAACACTAGACGGAGTTCCACTATACAAAGATGTTATTCCTCCTCACCTGCAGGGGGCAGCGGTGATCCTGGAGGCAGGTCTGCAGCCGCCCAGACAGCAGCCACCTCCGCCTCTCTCTGGTTCAGCTCCTCCTGCCAGATGATGGAACTCGAGTCCGGGACCTTGTCTGCCTCGGGGATCCCAGAGCCGGTCACTGCGACCTTGGCTGGACCCGGCTCCTGGACGTGAACACGTGAAACAATCAAAAATGATGATACAAAAAAACCTGAAATGTGTCCGGCTGTGACAAGCAACCTTTACTGTACGGCGTGTGGAGGATTACCTGGGAGGTTGTGGGCTCCACCTTGCGTTTCTTCTTCTGGTTTTGTTTGTTCGTCCGGGGGTATACCACCAGCTGTTCACTCCACCTGGAGACAGATGAGGGGGTTTTTGTGACATTTGTGTGCACATCCTGTCCTGCCCAAACCTACCAGCAGACCCGTCAAGACCACTTACCCATTGATGATCTCTTTATTCTCTCCTCGGATGAAATACTCCTGGTCCGGGGTGATGATGCACAGGGAGTTCTTCTGGCCCGTCTTGGGCTCGGCGTCTATGACGTCCGTACATAGGTTCATGTTCACTGTGCCCTGAGGCAGCGTGCTTGGCTAGAGGGGACAAGTTTTACAAGTATTAAGTCACTAAACATGTATAAAATAGTGCAAAATATTAGGAGAACACTGAAAAATGTGGAAAACATTTAAATGGGATACTTGAGTCACTGCTTTGTTTCCATATCGGATGGGTGACTGCTCGACTAAACACTGATATCATCTGTATCACATTTCAAATAGTTCAAAACTCAAACAGAAGATCTGAAGGAAAAGTCCCTTCCAATCCCTCGTCTCTCTTTAAGAGGCAGATTACAGGGCCTGTGCTGTATGGACACTCTGCTGTTATCACCAGGTCGCCATGGTAACGAGGCAAATCCTTTCAGTTGTTGCACACACCGAGTGAAAAGAGGGAGATGACAGCAATGGGATGCCGGACTAAAGCCGCTTTGTGTGTGTGTGTGTGTGTGTGTGTGTGTGTGTGTGAGAGATAAGTGAAAAGCTTCGTCACCGGCTACGACACATAAGCGCTTTACCTATGATAGGGTCAAATAAAAATATAAATTCAATAAGACGCAGACAATACACTAATGTAAGTTTCCTGTATGTTTTACATGACAGGATAATAAACGCCCCGTCACTTGGACCTGATAACTCATTGTCTCGTTAGCTTTAGAGTGAAGAAATCCCCTGAACTTCCTTTGAGTCTGCCCTGAATCCTGCGGCTCTGTTATCAGGCTTCGCTGGCCTATGCCTGCTACAGATGTAAAACAGGTGCTGGGTCTCTTTCCAGCTCCTTTTAAGGCCACTGAACACAGATCCAGCTTTATTAAGATATGCCTGTAAACCCCCAGGGGCTGCCAAATATGGCAATTACACTGCGTCGCACTTTAGAACTCAGACACTGTGGAAGAATTTCCTCCACTAGAATCATGTTTGAGAAGTAGCAGTGTGGGACTGAGAGGAGCCCTGCAGTGTGGTGAAACCTCAATATCACAGTCCTGTTGGCTAAGATGAGAATGGTAACATGGAGAAAAGCTGAGATTATATATGATGAGTTCCTATGAAGCCAGTATGAAGCCAGTATGAAGCCACAGGAACTAAACTCAGGTTTAGTCAAATTTAGAGCTCCAACGACAGAAAAATTTACTATTAACTATTTTTAAGTCTATAACAGATCAACTAACTGTTCAAACCATCTTTAAGCACAATTTCCAAATGTTTGCTGGTTCCTCTAATGTGAGGACTTTTCTTTGTATATGTATGATAGAAAACAAATATATTTGGGTTTTTAACTAAAATACCTAGCAGATTAATCAATAAGAAAAATAATAGTTAGCTGCAGCCCTAAACACCATGAAACAATCAGCAAAATCTCTCACTCTCACTTGCAACCATCCAGTGCTTCCTTGTTTTGTAACCAAAGCTTTACAGAAGTTGTACCAGCCGCAGGTTTTATGCTCAAACTATCGGTGAAGTTCATCACCTCAAACTCCGACCCGATAGTTCATGGGCCATCAGAGAGTAGGACACCCAGAGCGGGGGAATTATCGGCACCTGGAACTATGGTAAAGGAACTAAATTTGGGGGCTGGGTTGGTTCCTCCTGTTGAAACACAGGTAAGATTCCTGGTCCTTTCGAAATGTTCCTGCGACAGAATAAGGACATAACACTGGAGCAGTGAAACTAGAGCTGAAATGATGAGTCAATTAATTGATCAGAAAAATAATTCAGAAAAAAATATTTTGATAATTTATTAAGTCCATTTTCAAGCAAAAATGCTAACCTTTCCCTTGTTTCAGGTTCTAAATTGTGAGGATTGCTGCTTTTCTTTGTCTTATGTGATAATAAACTGAATATCTTTGGGTTTTATACTTCTTGTCTGACAAAACAAGACATTTGATGATGTCACACTGGGGTTTAAAAAATAGTGAGCAGCATTTTTCACGATAATTTGACATTTAATAGACCAACTGTTCAACCGCTTAATGGAAAACAGATTTCTAACTCTTCCATCCATCACTATCCATCCATAAGGTCAGTGTATGAGATCAAGCAGAGATGATGTGACACTCACAGTGCCTGAAGGTGAGTTTGCAGTGTTATTTGTTGCTGCTAGGTGGAGCCTGGATTTCTAAAGTCCAGCTGATCATGGTCCTGAGAGTATGAAAGCAACTTGTTGCTTAGAAACTGCCCTCTGCTACTGGCACCCAAACAAAGGAGACGTATCTGCCAGGGCTACCATTCAAACGCAAATGAATTGTCGTGGGTTTGATTTCTACACAACTGGGCCAATTCCATATCCTCCAATTGTGTCTCCCTTCCATGGGGCTGACTATTTTTAGCTTTGCAATGGGATATTATTAAATTCAACAACGTTCTCAGACTCCTCTTGAGATGTCTGTCTCTCTGGTTGACTTAACACGAGAGGCTATGAAACACGCAAAGACACTGAACTACACTGAAACAATACAACCCAGGGGAGACTGACTAAAGTAAAATGGTTTACACAAAAAAAAAAGGAATGTGTCTATGGGTAATTACTCCATGCTAAAGTCTTTATTTTTCATTGCAGCCCATGCCCAATGGTAAACTTTCCCCCCGAAAAACCCAGTAAAAACTGCATGAAAAAACAACAGAGCCATCTTTAGAATTAAGTGGAGTACACCCACTCCATAAATAATAATAAATCCTCCAGGAGGCTTTTACAGGCCGAGCCAAAGGCAAGTCAGCCGCAGCAGGCTCTGGAGAGGAGACTGCTGTTTTATATGGTACATGTGCCTCGACACAGCACCCTCCATCAAAACTCTTAACCGACAGGAACTGCCAGTCTAGGTTCAAATGCTACGCCTGGCATGATGGAAACACTTTCAGAAAAAGTACAGTGGCTTATTTTGACTAAAAAGTGAGTGACAGATCTGCTTTAATTTTCTAACATATGATGCAGGACAGGAGCAGCTCTGGAGCAGAGTGGTCCACCTCTGACCCTTCAGCATGTTCTCATGGTCATTGACCTTTTAACCGTAAAGCTTTCAGGGTGGTCTCATATATTTCAATATCTATGGACAGACTATCTTTCCATTTACAGTCTTCCCCTCAGTTTGATTAGTCTTATATCCAACAGTGATGTACTTACTAAACTATTCCTCTAACTGTTCAACTATCTGATGCATTCGCAGCATCAGCAGAGCTGGGTACTTGCTGTGGCAGGCCGTGTGTGGAATGTCTGGGTCTCGGGCATATCTGACGTTTCCTCTGTGGTTTTTAGGGGCTACAGCTCCCTTTCTCTTGCTCTCTGTGGTCCCGGGGCTGCGAGCTCACTGCACTTCACCAAATAAGGGCATTGGAGGAGGAATGCTGCTTTAGATGGGAGAGCATCTTTCCCTCTGCTCGTGGTGAAAATAGTTCAGCTTTAAGAGGCCACTGCTTCAGATAGCACCCTGCTGTCTACTGGGCGAAAAATAGCAGACAACGTCATCGCTCCCTGGACCCTGTTCTTCAAGAGGATTATGAACATGGGCAAACCTGCTCGATTCAACCACCTTTTTACTTTATAATCTGTAGTGGGATGTGGTGACTGACAACAGGCTGTCTTCCAATGTTTGTTATAGTAACAGTATCATAGTCATATATGTATAAGCATACAAAACCCGACTGCATGCTTAGACCAGTCAGAGTCTGTGGCTCAGCCACACACACACACACACACACACACACACACACACACACACACACACACACACACACACACACACACACACACACACACACACACACACACACACACACAACAGCGGCTAGTCCAGCTTACAGCCATTGTCTGTACAGTCGGTACTTCGGCCTATTGGGCGATTAAACACAGACCCTGTGACTAATAGTCAACATAGCTCGACCTCTGCTGCTCTTGTGATTTCCTAAGTGTATGGAAGCTGAAATATAACCTTTAAATTATCGACCAGACTATTTCTCAAAAATGTCACTGTCTGCACATATGCCCCCCATAAAATTGCAAATTGACATTTTGTACAGATTAAACAAACAACATATGACATTTTGATTAACAAGCTTTAGAGGTGCTGGCAGGCTGATTGTATCCCCCCCCCCCCCCCATTTCCAGTCTTTAGGCTCAACTAAGTTATGCTGGGCTGAACTAATCAACGGCAGGCTTTAGATATGAGAGTGGTATTGATCTTTCCACCTCTCTCAGCAACAAAGCAAATAATCAGAACTGTCAAACCAATCCTTAAAAAGTCATAGGGAGCAACTAGTTCCAGCTCAGATTTGGACATGAGGACATATAAGAGTATTTTTGGGGTGGTTTTTTTTTTGTTGTTTTTTTTAACTCTGTGCTAATACAGCTGAATCATGGCCACCTCAGCTCAGAGTTGGAGCTCTCTCTGCAGTTAGCTATGTCAACTATGCTAAAGCAATGAAATTCTATCAATAACTAAGATCTTAGTCTTGGAGGGGAAAAATAATTTCTCTCCACTTCTGGCATATTTCTTAAAACATCTTGAATATGTTAGACGGTTGTGGACCACAATCAAACTCAAAGGAATTGGTTTACTATTAGTCAGCACAAAACATGAACAGGAAGGAGGAGACTTGACTTCAAGCTTCTGTGACCATAAGCTTGAACCCTGTTGAAGTGTCTCGATATGGCCACTGTTGAACACTGATCTGAAAATAACAATACATCTTTATGCATGAACCTCCTTGGTATGAGAGGTCTGTTGATGAACAGGGCCAGAGATAATGTGATCAAAAAAGTCATAAGACAAAGAGTGGGTGGGTGTGGTTCCTGTAACTCTCTCCACAGTATAAAAGCCACGAAAGGAATGAATGTAAACCTGAACCCTGACCTCAAACAAATCATATTAGCCCTCCACTGGTGGCTTGGGCCACTGGGTAAACAATGATGAGCTTGATGAGATCAAGAACATTAATGTGTTGTTATCAGCTCTAGGGTTTTGGAGAGTTCCTATCCTCAGGGTCCAGAGCACAAAGCAGCCATTTCCCTGACCCAGTTTTCCTGCCTTGTGGAGCACATGAAAAGACCGAAAGGACAATGAGGCAGACAGTTTTGGAATCACTGTTACAATGAGAGGAAAACAACTGCACACCAGCCTGGGTGTCACTGGAAACACATTACACAGTGGAAACACGCACACGCACGCACGCAAACGCAACAGAGTTTCCTCCCATTGTCATCACTGGCAAACACAAAGAGATTCACCAAATGTGACTTCAAACGGCTGGCTTACACACAGAGGCATTGCCGGGCTATTATAAAGTCAGCTCATCTCCTTTCCCCTCGCTGTCCTACTTACTCACAGGGACACACCTGCTGAAAGAGGCTATGTATTTCATATAAAACACTGGTGAAGAAAACAAGTCAAAAACCGTTGCTGGCCTGGAGTGGAGCTCATTAGGAACAACCTGAGCCCAGAGATTTAAACACCCTGCACTTCGTCTTCACAACACATGTAAAAGTAAATATGGGTGTGTGTGTGTGGGTTTCTGGCTGGTAGTGTGTGGCCCCCAGTGTTTACACACAAGCAGTCTAATCTCCAGCATGATCAGACGGTATGGGTTTGGTCACCCGTGTCACATTCCCCTAGCGACACACTACCACCACAAACACAGGCTTACAGTGGGCACCAAGAGAAGACTTCCCAGCCTCTCTTTAGTTCACTGCACAATGCCTACCCAGGGGTCTCTCTGACTCCTTTGGCTATGATGGTGCTACCAGTTTCGAAATGTGGTTTACAAACCCATTTTGCATATCATATGTGAAATGATGTCTGATTTTTGCAGCACCATTGTTTCATTCTTTCTCTCCAAGAACTCCCAATCAGACCAGAGTGTCAAGACATTATTCCACTGATCAACAGCTGGTGGCTGTAATGTGTCGAGAAACGTGGTAAAAAAAGAAGAAGACTGCAAGCTCGTGAACATGGATTTAAATAATGCAGTTTCAAAATAAGTTTTATGAGGAAGGAAAATGTAATCAACATATTTGTTAGGCCTCAATAATACACAAATGTGTTTTAAGAAGAAATACTGGATGTAAACATACATTTGTTTGTCTACAAGAAAACGCCACAGGGGCACCTTTAACTACTGATGTTGTAATACCACAAAACCCCAACATTTCAAATATATGACCTCATGCACCAGTGCAACACACAAGCAAAACAAGTATATAAGTACAAAGATTTTCACCCATGAACCTTTGCCACTCTCAGTTTTGACTTGAGCTGCTCTCGCTAAAGGCCTGGTGTCACAACAGAGGGAGTCTGAACAGTGGACAAGATGCATTACTTACCGATTCGTCCAGGGCAAAGCGTAGACAGCCATGTTCATACAGCACAAAGAACCTCCGTTGCCATTTCTGCCAGAAGAAATGAATGCAATCAGAATAGCCTGGTTTTGAACCACGGTAGGTGGTTTTATGAGTCACGAAAGAACAGACATGTTGTTCTTTCTCAACAGACCAAAAACAATTGAGCATTAGAGTTAAGCCTCACTTTTAATTATTCCAGAGGAGTCTGTAGGGGCAGTGAATGGAGTTTGTGGAGGTATCAGCATATGTATTTGTATACATTGTGTGTGTGTGTGTGTGTGTGTGTGTGTGTGTGTGTGTGTGTGTGTGTGTGTGTGTGTGTACACCCGTTTAGTGCAGGCCTATAATGCATGCTCTTACCCGGGATCTCTGCATTGGATTGTCAAAGTCAGTTCCCTCAGGGGCCAAGCACAGCCATCCACCATAAATAGGTTTAGCCTGTAAAAGAGAGAGGGGGAGAAAAAGAGCAATTTAGGTAATCATTAAAACTAGAGGAGAGTGTGAGCCAAGGGGGATGGAAGGCAGAGAGATGGTGTAAATATGAGAGCGGGAGAAGCCTTTTGGGGTCCAGATGTTGCCTCCGTTCTCACAGTGCATTTTGCAGCCACACACAACCAGTTAGTGAGCCTTTTGCTGTAATCAACTCTGTTTGATGACATGCTTGAGAGCCTCTCTTTCCTGTTTCCCCACACCAGATGACAGCAGTATGGAAAAAACACTGACTGACTGACTCGTGCCATATTCAAAACAAACAAGATACATCCACACACACGATTTACCTTGACCGCAAACTACCTCAGCAGAGAAGTTCAAAAGACATGGAAACATATAAACATAGAGCCTGCTCCCATTGGGCAGCAGGTAAGCTCTTTGCTCTCCATTAACACTGACAGTCTCTCTGCTTTAAGTGTTAACCATTAACAAGCAGCTCTCATACCAGCACTCACTCCCTCACCTCTTCAAAAAAACCTAACCTAGAATGTCTGCTGGAAGGTAGAAGGGATCCGATTATTAGTCTGCTATACTAATACTGGCCCTGTTGCAGCTCCATGTCGCTGCATGCCTGCCATAAATGTATACATGCCTTGTTTGAACTTGTATGGACATGCCTATGAAGGCAGTTTTGATGAGCCGAAACCATTAAAAATGTTATGTTGGAGGGGAAGCATGTTGTGACCCAGATAAGTCACATCAGTCTGGTAATATGGTGGAAGATGACAAACGATTTTGCTCTGTCCTGCAGACAGAGAGCCTGGAAAGGTACAGAAAGACAACCGCTGTGAGGGAGGGAGAAAGCATGGAGCAGCTGCTTCAGGAAGAACAGGGGCAAGAACACATCCCTGCACACAGTACCACACTTTTAAAAACACATAATAGACAAACTTTCTGTCCAATGATCCTGCAGTGCACACCCCTGCAGAGAGCCATCAGTCATCTTGGGCCACATCCAAACTTATACGGGTAAATTATAAAAGTAATCTCAGCTCATCTCTCCTCCGTCTTGACAACTGCAAAGTAACCAGTAGAATTAGCACCATGCTGCATCGTTCTGTACGATAAAACGTGCACTCGCATGTATCTGATTTTCCAACAAAGTGCATTCCTGTCCTGATGTTGCGTTGCAGAAAAAGCTAAGCCAGGATCAGCTTCTTTTTTTGTGTGTGTGTGCTGGAGCCCTCTGCGCCAGCACACCTATGCAGTGGTCTCACTGAAATGAATGGAGAGGGTGTGCTTTAGATGCTTCGCTGATCAGTATCACACATCTAGCGAAGCCATTTCCACTGCAAACCATCAGCATTAGTTTCAACACAACTGAACACACAATACGGGTGTTCTTCTCATTCACATATCTTTCTGCTAGACGACTGCAAATAGCTGCTGTCTTATCAAAAGCTACAGGTACTTCCTGGGCAGACCTTCAATCAGTTCTATAATTGTGCCGGCACTTGACAGCATAAACATAATTACATCAGTGACTACACAGCATTATATGTTTGGCATTAGTGACATACAAAATGAGTGATCATGGAGATGGATAACCGAAAGTTGGACTCTTAACACTGCTGCTACACTGACGCACTCAACTATACCATTAGTATGTTGCTAAACTACCATATGAGACCAGTGTTCACAGATTTGTCTATTCTGAAGAGCATTTTTCCAGAGTAAAAAACAGCAGCTTGGTGTGCAGCAAAGGCTTTTGAGAAACAAACGTATTTTCCAATTTGTCTTACTGTGGACATGGTCATGGTTCATTCTAGTAGGGGTTCTGTTGTCACTGACCAGGATGTGGGAGGTAAACAGAAGGAGCTGGGTATGACACCAAGGGACCCATGTGAAAGTCATTCCATTATCACACAGTGATCTTACATAGAAAAGGCCCTTGCAGAGCCTTAGATAGGAGCTATATTCTGTTTAGCATGAAGTGACGGCATCTATCCTTGAGCGATGAAAACAACAGCCTGCAGGCAGTATGTGTGTTGGAACATTTGGTACGTGTTAAAGCTATGGGCTCTGTAAAGTTTGACTCCGCTGTGTATCATTATAATCTCACATGGTGGGATGTTGAGCAGCAGCCGATGGGAAACTCTACTCTGGTTTCCCGACCCCACACTTCCTCTCCGCCCCCCCCCTCCCCGTGACTCCTGCTCCCACTCCTTGAGTCCCATCGCATCCCTGCCTGTCTCTCTCCCGTCTCTCCCACGTACATGTAAACCTTAGCCTGCCTGCATCCTCCATCACTGCCCTGCCTCCCACCACCTCTCCTGGATAGCGTGATCACTTTTCTACGACGGGGGGCGGGGGGAGGGCTCGGACCAGCCTGACGAGCATCTCGGCTCTCTGGGGACAAACAATTCATGTGACCGAGTGAAAAACCGTGACAACAGACTAGGAACTCGTGGGGAAATAAAAACTTCTTTTGGAGCACATTGACTGAAATAAATGAATGCACTCGCTCTCCGGCAGCAGCCCCTCCCCCAAGTCCACCTTTTATTCTAGCAGTGTTGAACAAAGAGATTGTTTATATTGGATACTGTCCTTCCGACATTCAGCTCTCTTCCCTTTGCATAACTTTTCCATGTGGGCTATCTGTTTCAAAGCTGCATTCTCGAGCTCCAGCTCCCTTCAAGTTCTGAATAACTCGCATTTAATTTAGGGCTCAAATTCACTTAGCTAAATCACCTATTCATGGTGTTTTAACAGCATTACACAGCTCGACAGAAGCTTTCTTTTCACTGGGTTATTGAGTTTATCTCCTCTAAGTCAGCCCGTATCAGTTTCTGAACACTGGGAACATTTTACAAAGCGTAACCCTCACCTTGGGCCTGTAGAACAAGGCTCAGAAGTTTAACATGGTGTTATATAATACAGCTTTAGGCCAGTAATGGTCTGGTGCGTAGCAGTAACTGGTTTGAGGGCTGACCAGAAAGAAGCCTTACAAACCTGCTTGTGCAGCTGAGCTCCCTGCTAACTGTTTGGATAGCTGAAAGACTGGAGACATTTTCAAAAGCCTGCAGGAGACGCGGGCAATGGCGTATGATTCTCGAAGGCCGGGGCAGTAAGCCTATCTGGTTCCGGGTTTCATCGCAGAGTGTGGGCCAGGTCACAGGGAGATTAGAGGAAGTGATGTAACCATAAAGGTGTCTATCTTGACTCACGAGTCTTGCATCCGAAGGGGTTAACCTGCGGTGAACTCACTTCAGCAAGCGATACACAAGCCAGTGCCCCCACACACTCGCAGGGGAGAGGAGGATGCTGACGTTGCTGTTTGGCCCTCTTCAAGAGCCCATCTGGGCCTCATGTCTGGGATCAATTACAGGATATAACAGAGACCAAACTAATGATCTGAGGGAGAGAAAACACGCTTATAATATGACCTCCACGGCTCTCCACTTTATCTCTGCTGCACTCATCTTTGCTGCTCTTTATTCAGGTCCCCATTCGCCAACACACAGCGGTAGTGCTGGTCTTCCTGGGGTACACACTTAAAAAAACAAACAACTGCAGATAAACAACAGCTGAAGGTTACACAATCAATCACAGAGACCAAACTGGCAGGCAGATGTAGTTAGAAGAAATCCACAGGAATTCACTTTCACCAGCCGGGCTCGTTCACAAGGAGAGAGAGGCACAAGAAAGACGTGAAGAAACCATAGATGTCCTGTGCTGCAGCCAAAAGTAAACAGCCTAACTTGCTCTACACCATAGCTGTACTGCACTGTTGCTTATCAAGTATTTGCAGACTTATTGCACCACATGCAGATGTGATTGTGTCTCTTTCATGGACATCCTGCCGGTCTTTACAACTCAACTTTGACATCCACCTCCTCACGGGGAGGGCAGCTGTTAACATTTTAAACTGAATACATGTTAAAGAAAAAAAATTAAAAGCCTTCAGGATGTAGCTGTCAGCCCACACTCACTAGCTTGACAAGCTGGTTATCAGCCAGTAATCATTTTTCACCTCACAAAGTTTGGCAGCAACAAACAGCTGGCAATCACTGAAGGGGCTCTAAACTGTTAAAGGCACTGGGGATAAAATCTCAACGTTGTTATTATTCTTTTTATTGATCGTGACATGCAGTGCTTACCTGGGTCAAGTCCTGGTCCGTCAACAGATGCAGCTCTCGGGGTTTGAAGCAGTTCTGACATTTACTTTTGTTGAAGAAGTTCGCCTGGAATTTCCTGCAGGGGTTTTCTTTAGCGGCAGACATTATATTTCACCTCTTCTTTTTTTTTTTTTTTTTTTTTTTTTAAGAGTCTCCGGACTAGTTTCTGTGGAGGACTTCTATCAGCAGTGCAGCTTTTATCCCCGCTGTTTTCTTGTGCGTCTCTTCTATCCCAACTTGGGAAAAGCTCCAGCGCTCCGATGCATTTTCAAGTAAAAAAAAAAAAAAAAAAAAAAAAGAAAGAAAGAAAGAAAGAAAAGAGAAAAAGAAACAAACAAACAGGGGGCGAAGAGTTTGGGGGAGAGCGTTTAAATCAAACGCTCCTTTTGCCTGTTTAGTTGTATCCTATTGCTGCTTCCCAATAAATAATTAGCTGCCATCCAGCCAGCCTTCTCATCACTCGGTCGGTGATGACTGCTCCTCAGTCCGTGGCCTGCGACCACAAAGCGGAGTGGGGAGAAAGGTGGCTAATATCCTGTTAGCTCGCCAGCGGGTTTCCAAATCAATAAGGCGATGGCGTACGCCGCAGAAGCGACATTTGCGCGCAGTTACCGCCTTCAAGCTCCGAGGCGAGAGTGTCCAGTGGGCGACGACAGGCTCCCATGTGAAGGGCCAAACCCCGGAGAAGGCTCGCAGTCGGGCGGCGGGCTGCTATCCGAGCCGCAGCAGTCCGTCCAGGCGGAGCTCATCCAGCGCTCCTCTGCTAGGCTACGGCGAGCTAGCTGGCAGACAGGGGCAGCTAATGAGATCCTCTCCGGGCGCCTTTTAACGGGACCTCCACAGAAGACACGGTCCGGAAAGGCCGACAGGTTCCCGTGCTTTTCTCCCGGGTGGAGACGCTGCATGCAGGGGGGAGCGCCTCTTGGCCGGTCACAGAGGGCAAAGGGAGTAGTTAGGGTTTGGTTCCATAACTAGCCTGGTTAGCAGCAATGGGTTTATTTTCTTCTTTCCCAGCGGAGTGAGGGAGGGAGGGAGGGAGGGAGAGAGAGACACAGAAACACAGAGAGAGAGAGAGAGCACAAGATCCTGGAATTCTTTCAAGTCTCGCGATAACTGCTCACTGTCGCCGCCCACAGAGAGAACACGGCTACTGTTACTATAGCGCCACATACTATATGAAGTAGATAAACATATTATGCTATATTATTTAAATTAATTTGACATTATATTTAAACTCAATTTATTTCACAGTTTACTCTCTAGCAAAATAAGCAATACAATAATATAGCAAAAAATACTCAAAAAGTAAAGGTCCAGCATTAGATTGTACTTAAGTAAAGGGGTAAAATAAAACAAGGTAAATTATACTTCATTACAAGAAGTGTTGCATTCAAAATTCTAATTAAGTAGAATAATTAGCAGCTACAAAAAATACTGTTATTGATACTAATACTTAATACTTTATTAACTTTTGTATTACTTACATACTTATGCATAACTGCATGCATGTTGTGTCATTTTTAATGGTGCCATTCTAATATTGCAGCTGGAAAAAGGAGGACTTAATGCTAACTATTTCATATATGGATCGGTATTTTAATCGACGACAATGCATCATATTTTATAAAATGATCATGTGTTTTGTATGTCAAATCTTTATCAGCAAAGTTTAAAACTAAAGCTGTCAAATAAATGTAGAGTAAGAAAGACAATATTTCCTTCTAAAAATAAAGTCAAGTAGAAGTAGAAAGTAGCACAAAATGGACATACTGGTATAGTAAGTATATTAATGGTATTTAAATGCAGTATGAGTAGATGTTATTTATAATAGTTACTTTCCATCACATGCAAACTATTGCCAGCAAACTGTACCTAATGTATCAAAAGTAAAATACCCCTGTAAGTCATATTATTATATAACTGGATTATTATTACTGATGCATTCATGTGTCAGCAGGTTTTTATTCTTGTAGTTGTTTGAGGTGGAGCTCATTTAAAGAGCACAACATTCACACTAAAATGTGCTGGAGTGTAATAATAAAGTAGCATAATATTTAAATGCAAAGTAAAGTACAAGTACCTCAAAACTGTACTTAAGTGCAATATTTAGTTACTCTAGAATTACTTCATTAATTAAGATAAATCAGTTGAGTCAACCAAATGATAGTAATGCAGTCTTTTTGCTGTACCCTCATTGAGGAATATTGAATATACTGAGGTGTATTCTCTCACTTATTAAGTAAGAGAGTGATTTATGAGTTGGAAACTAACTAACTGACATTAAAAGAGCAATATAATACAAACAAATACCCCTTAACATAAAGTGGAAATAAGAATCTTAACTTGTCATCCATCCCTCCATGCTGGCAACACGGAAACATGCCTCAGATACTATGCATCACATATGTGTGTATAAATGGCTGACTCAAGCAGAGGCTATTATAAGCAGCAGGTTCCAGCGGACAGCAGCCGGACAGACAGACGGACAGGGGAACAGAGCTGTGTGAATGGACGAAGGACACAGAGGGAGGAGAAGGGCCTCTGTTACCTAACTAAACCTGGAAAATACAACAGCCAGTCCTGCCGAAGGATTAGTTCCCTGTTCGTGCTGTAAGTGAACCAGGAATAACCCAGATTACAGGTGTGTGTGTGTGTGTGTCTGTTGTGTGGTTGCTATAGATGTGCACTCACAAGCCGACTAACCCACTGGGATCCAATCATGTGTCAGCCCAAATATGGGGCTGAGCTGGGGAAGTGGAGTCTCTGGAGTCCTCATAAATACTAGTTTTAATGTGGATTAGAGGTTATTTTAATGTGTTTTCCCAAGTAAAGCAGGGCAAGTAAGGTCATCCATTGCTTATAAATGTGAGCCTCCCCGGCTGCCCCCCTTGGGGTATCTTATGACAATGTCCTGGAGATGACAGAGTGAAAGGCATTCTGTGGTGGCAGCATGGCCAGAATATATTTAGCTGATCTCCTCAAACTCACTTTACATGGCAAGTGTGTTATCAAGGCCGCCAAACACATTTAGATCAGGAAACTACAGTTTGTCACCGTTAAAGCAAATACAGGTACACATCCAGAAAAGATCTGATATATTAGTCTGCAAGTAGCTTTGGATATATGGACAGTGTACATGACTCTGGGTATAGGAAGTAGTTTATCTAGTAGCTTATCTGGCTTTAGTTTTGTGTGGTCCACTTTAAAGTAATATTAAGACAGTTTGGGAAATAACTACTGCTTTGAAATACAATAGCAGTAGTTCCATATGTTGAAAATTATATTTTGCTGAGATTTCTCTCCTTCCAGTGTATACAGGAAGAGACACAGGATACAGAGAACTCTATTGTTTCATAACCTGAGATTTAACCCTTTGCTATTGTGGAAACACATTTAGTAATGTTACTGTCTCACACACGATTGCTTCTGCCAGAACATGCTGATGTACGCAGAATTTACGAAACATTAGGAACCCTTACTGTTTAAGTACACTGATAAGATGAATCCTGGTAAAAAAAAATTAAAAAAAAAAAACATCTTCCATTGGCTTCCATGATTAAATCAATGCCAAACACAAAAGAGGTTATACATAAAGAAAATGAATGGATTTTTTGCTTTCTGATGACTGACATGTGTGCATTTCCTTTCAATTTAATGTACATGTACTACTTGTCATTGACACTGTACTAGTTTACACCTTAGGAGACCTTAAACCGGATCCGAGCCGTCCTGTAAGCACAGACTGCTGGCTCATGTGATGCAGGCCGGTAGGTCTGTAGCTGTTCCCTGCAGTGATCCTGTGCTCTCTCTCCTCCACAGAACATGGCCCTGCCCTCTGTGATGGTGTTGCCCCTGCTGATAGTCGTGGCGGCGGGGGTCTACTACATCTACAATGAGGTCATACACTTCATGTCCAAGTCCTTAGTGCGAAACAAAGTGGTGGTGATCACCGATGCTGTGTCCGGGGTGGGAACTGGTAAATTATCCCGCTTGTGTTTTTAGTATTTAACCTCACTGTCATTTCCATGGAGGTTTTGTTTTCACCCTTCTTTCTTAGTTTGTCAGTCTGTCTGTCTGTCAGCAGTATGACTCAAAAGTAGATTCCGTGAAATTTCACTAGATTTGTAAGCCTTGGGGGCTGAGGGACACTGAATTGATTTAGGTGATTCAGATCTTGGATTTTTGCCATTTGTGGGCAGAGTTTTTTAACTTCAGACAAAGCCTGGGTAGCTGTTTCCCACCTACGTCCACTCTTTATGCTCAGCTAATCACCTCCTGGCTCCAGCTTCATATTTAGCATGCAGACATGAGAGTGGTATCAATCTATCCACTAAAATAAGAAGTTTTTCGCAAAAATAACATGACAAAATGCAAAAACAATAACCAAAGTGTAAAAAATAATGTTTACATGGGCTTATTTCTTGGCTGGAGGCAGTGATTTTCTGGAGTCTTGGCAGGTTGCTTAGCAACTTCACGGTGACAGGCAGTCACTGCTCCCGGCCAGGAAGTAATCTGGCACATAGCCCCACATAACAAGATATAACATGTTAATTAATATTTATAGGTTTTTACCTTTGGACAGTGCCAGGCTAGCTGTTTCCCCCTGTTTCCAGTCTCTATGCTAAGCTAAGTTAACCGGCTGCTGGCTGTAGCTGCATATTTAGCATACTGAGTGGTATTAATGTTTTTATCTAACTCTCAGCAAGAAAGGGAATAAGTGTAGTTCACAACATGCCAAACTATTCCTTTAAATGAAGGGACAAATGTGTCCAACAGGTTTTTTTTCTGTCTCTTCAGAGTGTGCCCATCTCTTCCATAAGGGCGGTGCCAGGCTGATCCTCTGTGGGACTAGCTGGGATAAGCTGGAGTCTCTGTATGACTCTCTGACTAATGGCGCTGACCCCAGAGAGGTATGGAAATAAGAAATATAAAAATGGTGCATGCCAGCATTGGCTTCAGTTTGAAACATCGTAAACATGCCAGACTCTGAGTAAACCCTTCCAAACTAAAACCATTACTCTTTTTTTCTGGTGCTGAGTCACCTTTTTGGTAAACGACGCAGCTGAGAAACAAATCTTTCACCGCGGCTGCTTCGGTAAACACTGTTATCTCACATCTATTAATATACACAGGAAACTTTGGCCTTACAGTGACACTTGTTATCAGAGACCAAAGCCCTCGCCATCATAATGAATGACCAAATGACACTGAAATGACATGGTGGGTTAAGAGTTTAAACAGGAGCATCGCAGGTTCTGTCCTTGTTTTTATCATAATCCTCTGCTTTGTCGCAACCTCCCAGATCACCACTTCCTCCTTTTGTCAACACAATAGCAGGATATCGTTTCTGAGAGCACACTGTCCTCCTTGTGTCTTCTATACACAGGCCAATAGAAAAAGCACATAGATACATAACAGTATCATTTAATTTGCAAACACATGAACTCATGACCGCTAGTGTTTGAGCTCTCAGTGGCACAAATCAAATGGATTTACATTACAGCATTCCTCTGCATTGTCACTGACATTAAATTTTAATGTTGTGGCAAAATGCAAACACTAAGACATAAAATATGGACACTGGGTGCTCTTGAGTAAATTTATTTTCCACATATTCAGTTTTAAATATTGTTTTTATTCTGGACAAAAGCATATTTATGTATTTATGAATTTCCACTTTTTATTTAAGTACAAAACATTCACGAATGGAAAAATAAATAAAGTCCTGTATTAATGTACATTGTCAATTTGTAATATACGTTAAGAGTTATATTTAGTCCTTGATGAGGCTAATCTGAGAAATACAAACAAGTTTAATTCAGCACTGAATGAACTGATGAAAAATAATTTTGTATAGCTACACAACAAGACATTCTGTCCAAATTCAAGGCAATTCAAACAGTGAAATAATAAGTACAATGAGATAACCTGTTATGCTGTTATAGCAAGAAAAGTTAAAGGCCTAGTTTGAGATTTTGGGAAAAAATATACTAGCCAGCAAGTGATTCGCTTAGCTTAGCATAAACACTCAACCAGGGGGAAACAGCTAGTCTGGCTCTGGGTGCTGGTAGGCAGATCTGTCTTACTTTGGACAGGGCCAGACTAGCTGTTTCCCTCTGCTTTCTGTATTTCTGCTAAACTAGGTTAACCGGTTGCTGGATCTAGCGTCATACTAAGTGACATGAGGGTGGTATCAGTGTTCTCATCTAAGCATTAGCAGGAAAGTGTATTACGATGTACTATTGTACTATTAAGTGGGATACTTAATAGTACAATAGTACTTAGTATTTTGCAACGAGAAACTATGTCAAATGGCATGAATACACATCTTGATAAAATTATGTTGCAACGACTCTTCTAATTCTATAAAGAAGCTGAGCAACACACCAGCATTAGTTTGATGAACAGAACATATTGTCCACACATACAGAAAAAGTAGAGAGGTAATAAAGTCTTGTGTCCCCCCCCCCAGACGTTTGCCCCAAAGCTGGTGATCCTGGACTTCAGCGATATGGACAGCATTGAGGAGGTGGTGGCTGAGGTGGTGGAGTGTTACGGCTGTGTGGACGTGTTGATCTGTAACAGCAGCATGAAGCTGAAGGCCCCGGTGCAGGGTGTCTCCCTGGAGCTGGACAGAAACATCATGGACATTAATTACTTTGGCCCCAGCTCTCTGGCCAAAGGTGGGCCCCAATTACTATTTGTATGATGTTGGTTCTTAGTGATCAGTTTTATCCAAATACTAATATGTCCAAATAATGCGGCAGGTGTTCTTCCAACCATGATCTCAAGGAGATCGGGCCACATTGTGCTGGTCAACAGCATCCAGGGAAGACTGGCTGTCCCATTCAGAAGTTCATGTGAGTTACCAACAAAAGTTTCGCACTCTCCTATAATGGCATCTAGCCCTCCAAATTATCCAAAGTATCTACTGAAATGACTAATTTCTATTAAATTGCCTTTTAAATATCATGACAGTATTATAGTACATCGGTGACTGTGTTTTTAGACAGAGCAGAACTTTAGATCTTAATCTTTATTTTGGCTATTTGAGGTGAATAAGCACAAACAGTCCCACATTTCACCTTAACACACCTTAAGAAAGTTGTGTGTTGTATCTTGTCTGATATACTGTTGAACAAATAAAATAAGCATGAGCCATGTAACTATTATGTCAAAACCATGTGCATGGCTAGACAGTACTAGGTACGTGGAACATATGCGGATTTGCATTCATACAAATGAAATACTAGTAACCTGCTCTTTCAAACATGTTCTCCCAGTGTGGTGTGACAGGCAGGAAGTCTTCCTGAGGCAAAGTATGTCCTCTGCAATTTATGGAATGAGAGTTCTTAATGGCCTTGTCACACCTCTTTGGTGTTTGTGCAAGAATTAATATGTGGGTGTTGTGTGTGCGTGTGTGTTGGCACTTGGCAGATGCTGCATCTAAGCATGCGGCACAGGCCTTCTTCGACTGCCTGCGGGCTGAAGTGGAGGAGTACGGGATAATTGTCAGCACCATCAGTCATACCTTCATCAATGTCTCTGACCCGACGCCTTTCAAGGAGCCCGAACCTAAACCAAACACCCTGTCTGCATGTGAGTTTGTGAAGTATTGACAGGGAAATGATTCATGAAAAACAGTTCATGGGAAAGAAATAGGAGTGTAGAGAAAATAGTTGTTCATAACTATTTTTATATGTTTCTTAGTACACAGACAAATCTAAATTTGTCTGTTCTTCCACAGTTATCGCCAGCCAGTTGACCCATGGTGTGCGCCCGTCAGTCCTGGCCAACGAGATTATGCAAACGGTGAACAGGAAGAGAAAGGAGGTTGTGCTGGCCCACCCCATCCCAAGGGTGGCCCTCTACCTCCGCTCCCTCCTCCCCTCTTTCCTCTTTGCTGTGCTGGCTGCTGGAGTGAAGGACTCGGCCCTGGCTGAGCAGATGCAGTAGGAGAAAGGTTGAACTACAGGATGGATTCGTAGAGAGATATGAAATAAAGCATGGATTGTTTGGATATGATATATATGTAATAGTACGTGCTTGACACATGGCTGGATCACCAATTGCGAAAATCAGCAACTTCCCTTGGGCCCCAGACCCTCAGGGGGCCCGAAGGCTTCAGGTTCATTATGTGGCAATTAGTTTGTGGTAATTTCATGAAAGTTATAATCATTCAGATTTTTATGATTTTCTGCTTGGAGGTAAAACCCTGTTTTACATACTAATTATGGTCTGCATTTATCTTCAATAGCCTTTCATTGTATTTACATTCTGTAATGGCCTCTATGTATTGTTTTCATTGTTAGTGGTGGAGTCCGCCATTCCCATGCTGCATTCAAACTGCTTTCACACGCACGAGAGATTCACAGGAAACAATGCATGCATGCACATTACGCCTAAGAATAACTCAACATTTCCTACTGTTGCTGCTTCACATTAAAAGTGGTCTACTGCCGAAACACAGGGAAGGCTTTTATTGGTGATCATGGTCATTTTGTCAGTGCATCAATTTTAAATCTGTCAGGAGCAGCCATGATGAGTGGCAGATGACAGACTGCACACCTCCAGCTCCACAACAAGTTAACCAACTACACTGTGCCACCCCACTCGCACCATGTACAACGCAAGACTTCCTTATTAGTTGCTTGGCAGCACTATAAGCAGATACACCAGATAATCTTATGTTTTCCTTCCAACAAAGTAGCTGCTCAACAAGCTTTTGCTGAGACCTTAAACCAGCAACCAGGGGTGTCGCCAAATCAACCAGGACTGAAATCTTAAGGATTGTATCATTAACAATTAAATTTTGTTTAATCAAATACATGTAATAAAGATTCATCTTGCACATTTCCATGTGTGCACTTCATCAGATATACAGATTGATGTAATGCACGAAAACAGTATATTACAGTATGTAGTGTTCAGATGAGTACTGGTAGTGTTTGCAGATGGAAAGGCAGCCGATATGAACCAGCTCAAACCCAGTGATAGGGTGTATATAGGGATATGCAGTGGTGGAAGTACTATACTTAAGGACAATTTTGAGGAACTTTAATTTTTCTTCAGTATTTCCATATTATGCTACTTCATGGCAGCAAAGAAAGGATTTGAACGGAAAAACTAATTATGAAATTGAATCACTTCTGAATACTTAATATTGACATTTAAATACGACAACATTTATTTTATCTTTACAATCACCCATTTCGATTTATGTGGTTTGAATTTACCTCTTTATAACTGTCAGACAGTCAAATTTAGACATGCAACACACAAAAGCTGTATTCAAGTGGCTCAGATTCAGTCATTTTCACAATAAAATCAAGGTGCTGAAATGCATATTTTGAATGCAGGACTTGGAGTGTTTATTTCATTTATTTTGGGGTTTTTTATTACTTTTAGGTAAGTAAAGAATCTCACTACTTCTCCACAACAAAACAAAGGTAGATTTTATGTTTTTCTCCATATCATTTGAAGGCAGGGGGTTGACTCAGTGTATTGATCTAGTGTTCTATGTTTAATGGACTCTATCTAGAGTGAAGAGTGAATTTCAGTTGTGTAAGTATTTCTCTGTTTGTCCTCTAGGTGGCAGCAACATACAGTCATTAATGATACTGTTTGACTAGTGAAGCTGAAGCGATCAGACCTCCTTTCACAGTCAATTGTTAAATGTGTCCCAGTATTTGCTCTTCTGAAGTATGAATTAACTCTTCTTATTTGTGAACTATGAAATAACTGATGAATCAAATGATGAACCTTGACCCATCTGTTCTGAATTTTGGTGAATGCTATTGACTGGTTCAGTTTGGCACTTTTTCTCTTATGCAATAATTGCTTGTTCATTGTTCTAAAAAAAAAACAATTTAACAAATAATGATATACATATTAGATGATTTCTCTACAACAAATGTTGTAAAACAAGCAACTTAAGGCAGCTATGATGTTTACACAGATGCAATATGTCCAATTACATGTCACTCATATATTTATGGCACTCATCACTTTAGGGCTGGAGGACAGGAGCTGCTGCCTCCTATTATCCTGCAAGGATTACACTGGTGGATCAATGCTGGTCCATGTGCTCTGAACATGACGGATATTCTACTTGGTGATTACTCGCTGTATAAAATAACACGTTTGGTAGATTCATGTTGCATTGTATCAGAAATAAAAAGCAACATGAGTCCAACTCTGTGACAAAACCCTATTTCTGACAACTGTGATTTAAATGAGGAGTGAATTTGGAGGGGCCAGTCAAAGTCCAGCTGGTATGCGTGAGTCTGTCCTCCAGGTCACTCTCCTCTGGGGAGTTCAACATCTTTTGTCTCCGGCGCCGGCCGACAGGAATGTGTCTCTAATGTTCACATGAATAAATGCAGCTCTATGACATTTCCACATGTCAAACAGGAAGGAGTTCTTTAGAGCACTCAGCTGGACTCTCCAAATTGGCATTCTGATCCAACGCATTTACATATGTCACACAGCTCTGCCAGATCATGTATGTTTCATTGCATGCAGTGGAGGTCAGTCCCATATGAATAATTGTTTAACAAGAGTTTCCAGAGAGATCGCGAGCATGTTGTATTATATCAGCCATGAAGCTGTCAGATTCATTTTCTGCTTGGAGGTAAATCAAACGGAAATGCATCGAGGTGTGCAGTAATATCTGAGAATGATCTAAGCTTAATAGTTTCACTCAATCATTTGTCTGGGCTCTCTGGTGAGCAATATGTTGATAAGGATGACTGTCCTGCAGCCATATTCAGAGTGATGCATCCTGAATGTGAGGCATGACTTATATATGAGAATCACCTCACAGGGACGTCTGCTGCTCAGAAATGAGCGAGGTGATCACCCTTATCAATTTTTAAAGCTCAGGTTATTGACACTAACCTGACTTATGGAGGTTATGCAGAGGCCATGGTAATGATTCCTTAAGCGTTCACATACAACACCAGAGGGGCCGGCTCTTACTTTCAGATATTGGTTGATAGCGGACGTTACTGCTCTAATGAGTGTGAAGGTAATGTCTGCACAGTGGGGTTCTCTTTGTCCATCTGTTGTGGCTCTGGATATTTGTGTTCTGCCCTGTGGTGTAACTATAAAGTGAGACATATAGACATGTGTGCCATACTGGGCTTTTATCAAATTTCTTCCTTACCACAACTATACCAAACACAACTTCAAAAAATGCTTTAAAATGCTATTTCTATTTTTCATTGTTCAGTGAATTTTTTTTTGCAGATAAATTGCTATTTTAACACAGCTGACATGAAGTGAAATAAATATCAGGTTTAGCCCCTACAGCATCAGGGCTCATCCAAACACGCATGAAATTAATAAAAAAATAAATTACTCTTCTATGTCTATGTATATTTCTTAGTTCATACTTAGTTCATACATTACACATAATTCCAAATGTTTTTTTTTTCTATTTGATGTCTATTAAATAAATAATCTTTACAAGATTTACATATTATTTCTATTAAAGTTATTGTAATAACTTTAATAGAAATAGTATGTAAATCTTGTAATCTTGTTCTGCTGCCCTCCAGTGGCCAAAATATCAAGTAATGCTGCTTTAATAAAGAAGACTGGAGAAGAGAGTCAGCAATGTCATCCAACTCTGCTGTCTTTTGGCTCACGTCCAGTATGCAAACGCATTGTTTCCTGTGAATCCCTTGTGCATGGGCATGCAATCTGAATCCTCTGCGGGAAAGGCGGACTCCACCAGTGACAATGAAAACCACAATGGAGAGAGACAATATATGTATCATATTATACAATGCAAATACATTGAATAGGTATGGCTGAAGAAAATGCCAGCCATAGATAGCACCAGAAATTCGGTGTGACATGACAAACGAGTTTACCTAGATTAAAACTTTATTTATAACTCCCTAACATTTTACAGCAACCTCAGACAACCACTGTGGAAATACTATATTATGGGATGGAACTTGTTGCTTTTAATGGAACCTTAAACTGATATAATTTAAGGATAACAATACAGGCCTTCAAACCATATGTAAGATACTCTTTTCACTATAAGAAATAAACAGATTAGTAAATACAATTTATAATTGCACATAGAATCATTGTTTTATGACTGTTCAGTTGTACTGATGATCAGTTTACGGAGTACTGACAATGTCTGCTGATTCAAATGCTGAATTAACATTGAAACATTTTTAGGATGAAAGAGACATATTTGCTCAATATGTTATTCTCAGATCTTGCGTCCTGAAAAGGCCTTCTGAGACTGCCTGCTCACTGAAGTAGAAGAATTTACACAGACCCGACCTGTCAGCCTGAGCGCACCATACAGGATTAAACTATTCTTTCAAGGTATAATCTTAGCATCGCACGTCATCTTGAGAAGGGGATTTCTTTAGTCATAGAAGTCTTCCTAATCCCTCAGTCTTGTTTGGTTTAAAGATTACACATATTTAATCTTAAAGGGAAAGTTTGCCTTAATCTCTTATAAATCCCAGCATGCACTGCTCCTCAAACGCCTCACTTCAGAACACTTTCTCACAGACACACAACAGTATCCACAAGAATAAGAGTGCACTGCCAGTTACAGATTAGAGACTTTTAATGTTGGTTACCATAATCCTTCCATTTTCTTGCTTTTAGACAGAAAAGCATTATGATGTTTCTCATGACCCTTAAATCAAGAGGGACCACAGATATAATTATGTTACCAGCGGATGTCGGAGAGAGATTTAAATCCGTGCAACTTCAGGGAATAAGCATTACAGTTGGCCAGGCCAAAGCCTTTATGAATCCTTGTACTGAAACTAGATGTGGATTGGTTTGACAATTGCACAGTTTATCGTTTATTTTTGGAAGTTTGATTGTGACCATTAGGAACAGCTCTTTGTCAGCGTGTCAGAGCCCGTATTGATCTGACTGGGTCTAACTGGAGGTGTTAATAAAGTTTGAGTCTCTCCATTGATCGTCTGCCTATTACCAGTCAATGTATTGGGTGATAACTCAATGTTCAATGTCAGGCGCTGGACTGATGTGTTGGCTTTATTGCTGTGCTTGTAAAATAAACCAAGTCTTACTTTCGATTTTCTTCTAAAATTCTTATTTTACTATCTATTGACAAAGAAGTCCGTAGTCTGTAATCGGTGCCTGTTACTTGAGGATCGATTGTTACAGTACTTAGGTAAATATGCTCGAGTGAACTCAAAGATGTGGATTAGGGTAATAAACAACATTTAGTTTAATATGTTTAATTACAATATGTCTACCTACTTGCTTTTATTGAGCGCATCTTATTGTCTTCATCAGTGGATGGAGTTTGTCAGTTGTAATGGAGAAGGCTCAATTGTCATCACATGACTTGAGTAGTCGTAGTATTTTTTATTACTGTTGTTTGCCCTCTCTTCTTAAAACATAAAAAACATGTTTTTTTGTTGTTGTTGTTTTGGGATCCACAATGCCTTACTTTGTGTTTCTCCATGTAAAGATGGATTGATGATGTGTGTCCTGTATTGATTACTGTTTTTATTGTTAGCTTCAAGTTACACCTGTTCTATTTTTAAAGATTGAGAGAAATATGGGATCCTCCATTTCCCATAATGCATCCAATAGGATGTTTTTAGTAGACCTGAACTGTCTGTTAAATGTCCCAAGAAAGAAATTTAATTTGACACACAGATTTCGACCAAATCGCAGAATAATATATAGACTATGGCAGTCTGCAACATGATATCAGTGTTTATGCACCCTGGCTAAGTTGCTAAGCTCTGGCATATTGAGTTCTGACGAGCCAACCCTCTTTGTGCATATTATATGAGAGCTATGGGAATCCAAATGCAACAATATTGACACTGTGCAATTAGAGTGGGGTCATTAGGTCTGCTGCTATTTAAGAGGAAGAAAAGCAAAGGGTTGCATCACAGGAATCCTGCCTGGCTGAGAGATGGAGAACACACACGAGCAAATAAACTTGAACACACACACACGCAAACAGTCCCAACCCCACCCCCACCCTGCTCCTCATCTAAATTAGAGGGGGGTGATAATGGGAGGAGGGGGTGGCTAATGAAACAGAAGGGGCACTGAGCGAGCAGGGATTTCTAAAGGCCGGCCGTCCCTGGATGCCTAGACCTCTAGCTCAGCTACCGAGCCGGGGGTCTAGACCCTCTTGGCCTCCTTAGGCCACCATCCTCTGACCCAGCGAGGCTTGAGGAAAGGCTGGAGCTATTCAAACGACTTGATTGGATTTTTTTCTGTGAAAGGGAAAAAAGAAAAGCAGCGCGGCGAAGCGTGCCTCTCGGCCCATTCCCTCACAATCACCAAGAAGCTTGTGTGTGTGCTTCAGCATAGCTATCAACTAGCGGAGGATCATATGTGAGTGGCCCCTGGAAGCCCCACAAACACCTTATATAAGCTGTGTTCAAGAGAACGCGTACTTGTGCACACACGTGTGTGGTGCTCAGTCACACATTATAGATCCCATTTAATCCCGTGCAGTCATTGCTTTTTTTTATACGTGAAAAATGTTTTTTAAAATGCTCTCCTTGTTCACAACCAGTTTTGATCATTATGAACATTTGTCTCATCTTCAATGAACACTTATTATATATAACCAGCTCCAACACACACAAATGTTGGTATAAATGTGAAATAAAATGCATTTTCTAAAAGTTGAAATTAAATTAAAATAAGATTAAATCATTAAGGGTAAATAGCGAGTGCTGTATGGGCTTGTTGAAAAATCTAAAATGGTCCTCCATTTACATATCTTGATGGGTACAAACTTGCATGCATAATACCTGTAGTAATTATAGTTTACACTTTCTTCCACAAAAAATGAGAAGTCATATTTAGGTTCTACTGAAATCAAGTGCAAGCTGCACCAAAATCTCAAAAACGAACCAAGAGACTGTTTACAAAAACAAAATACACATAACTGGTAGAGCTTGCCAGCACAGACAGGCCTCCTCGTGCCTTGTGGATTGAAACACACCAAAACCTCACCAGAAACCGTGACTACATACAGACTGGAGACTGTCACACAGAATTTACACCCAGCAGTCTGCTAAACCTACAGATTTTAGGCTGACTTTTAGCCCTCACTGGGCCTTGTGTGAACTGTTTTGGTGTCCTGTCTCTCTGACTTGGTCCTAGCTGGAGCTGACAGCATCAACAGGCCTGGAGGAGGTTCAGTTCAGGGGGTGCAGCGGGGGGACATGGACGGAAGAGGGGGAATCAGAGTGGGAACAGGGAGAATGCAGGAGGTAGAGGGAAGGCATGCGTGGATGTAGACAAGGACAGAAGCAGGAATTCTAATTGTCTGTTAAGAAGACTTTTGTTCTTTTGCACAGGGCTGACAGCATGTTTCTTTATGCTCTCGCTAAAAGGTCCAGTGTGTGTGTGTGTGTGTGTGCGCCTTCTACATGGCCACTAACAGGTCTCGCATCACTGGTTATGAAAAGAGCGGCTGGTAACCGTTGTGTTTCTGCTGGTGGAACTCTGCCCTTTGATTGGCTGGCTGGAGTGGTGCTGCCGCTGCAGGCAGGAAGGGTTATTTTGGATTTGAGAACGAAGGCCATGTGGGCTGTTGGGTAATCTTTGTGACGAGTTACTGTATAATGGACCAAAGAGCGTCTTTTGTGTACATGTGCTTCGCCAAGCTGTTATTCAGCAAGTTTCTTTGTGGCATGAGAATAAGTTTAAAGGAGTTTAAAGGGACATTTCAACATGTTTTCCAAACTTTTGAACATGTGCATAAATTAGGGAGAAAAAGATTGATCAGTTGGTGATATATTGACATAATAATAGCTTTTTTCTTAAGCTACAGTACGATTGTGCAAGTTTTTATGATTGCAGCTGAGAGAAAAAGGATTCAGTCTGATGAACAGATAGAAATATTGCAAAGCCCTCATTTTATTCCTTTTTAAGCTGATTGGATTCCCCAAAACACCATTATCATTGAAACCACATAAAAGAGTACTCCATCAATCAGCGTTGCACCCCTAGAACATTGGTGGGCACACGATGGACAGAAGCCAGTGGAAAGTATCAAAATCGATCTTTATATTCCACTTTTTGTCCAAACCTGGCACCTACATTACACACAATCCAACTCAAATGCCGACAGTTCATTAGGAGATTCGGATGTGGCTAATGTAGCTTCTATTAGCAAGCGACATCACTTGAGGACATTTTAGGACAGCGTCCTCTCAAGACACTAAAGGCTTTAAACTACTTTTTTCACATATGAAGTCTTACTCCCTGACACCTGGAACCACACTTTGATGTGTAAAATCAGTGGATTTCCCCTTTAATGACTAAAACATACAGATACTGCTCCTTTGGCAGGGATAAAATGCTTACTTTAAACCTAATTTAAATTATTTACAGCCCACAGTTCATAGGAATCAAGGATATATGTTTTGCTAGGTGCCTGTCCGTCTATATAAATAATTAATTTACAATTTAATATATCTAAATATGTGATTGAATAGTAGCTTAACCCACAAAATTGCATGACAATTTTGAAAAACCAAACAGGTAGTTCTTATGTTTTGTGTTTGTAGGCCAGCGTACCGTATCAGCCTGTTACCATCTGATGAATGTGGGATTGTTATCAGTCCTGATGGAGGCCCGGCTGTAGTGGTCACCGCAGGGACGCTGGTAGAAGCAGTGTTGGACTCTGGGGACTCGGGGATCGATGGAGGGACTGCTGGCTGGGATCTCCTCTGCCCGGCTGAAATAATGGCAAACCGCTCAGGTCTCTGTGGGAGTATTAGAGTATGTAGATAATGGCAAGGCTGGCTTTGAGCAGCTTAGATGTGCCTTAAACAAAGAAACCAAAAGCATGGATAGAAAATTATACAAACAAGCTTTATAACATAGATTTGATATTATTTATATTTATAAGGATATTGTGTGTTTGATGTCTAATCAAAGTAGTTTGAAAATAATATTTTGTGTTTATGTTATGCCGTAGTTAGATCCCATGATGTTATTTACTCATTCACTCAACAGGGATGAGGGCAAATATGGGCAGATTGGGATTTTAGCTCTACAAACATTTCTCAGGGGCAAAGCTGGAGACAGGTTTAATCTTGGCTGAGCTGATTTCTGTGTTCACATATACTGTTTATTTTCCATAGTTTTCCTCAAAATCCAAAGGATGCGATTGCTAGGTGCTCAGAATGTTGTCAGTCCTCGGATCGGAGCGGGTTTTGTTGATGCCACTGAGGAATTTTAGGGCCTGTGGACCCCCTCATAGAACCCCCAAAATGGTTATTTAAAACAAAAAAAAACATTAAAAACTAAAACAATTTGAGTCTTCTTTTAACTCACCTTCAGTACAAAACCGGAAGAAATCACATTTCCAGAAGTTTGGCTCTGGTGTTTAGTGTTTGAAATGGCAAAAGATGTGGTGAAGAAGCCATTACTTTAGGACTCACAACCCCAGACTCTAGGACTTGGGACTTGATCTGGGACTTGACTGCGAATCTGGCTCCATCTTTTCACCCACTGAGGTCAGCAGTGGTAAACATGCTGACAGCGGTGTCCTCAATAACTGCCTGTCATTGACTGTAAATGGTTCGTTGCGAAGACAATAGAAACACAGATTAGGCTGCGTGTGTTTGTGTGTCGGCCCGTTCTGTTGAAGCAAGTGAGCGGCGTCTCTATGTGTGGGTCCATTAGGTGAGAGCAGCATATGTCACAGCTCAGTCAGATGGGCTTGGGTCTCAGTGGGAATACACTCCCTACAGCTGGCATTCACAGGGGAACACGCACGCATGCACGCACACACACACACACGCACGCACACACACACACACACACACACACCACATTGAAAATATGTGTAAAGCTGTCCTTTATGCTTAACCTCTTTACAATATAGGATTATTTTCAGTGTATAATTAGGAGTCGTGGGGTGTTGGCTGGAATTGGGGACATTTAGCAGCAACAGAAATAGTTCATAAAAGGACGTCAATTTTACGTTGACAAAATTAATATTGCCACACAGTGCTCACCGCTGCGGCAGGAAACCAGAAGAGAGGGAGGGTAGAGGGTATTGGTGTTTGTGTTTGGCAGGGTAGGCTGTGCGGAAACAGGAACATTTATTTATTTATTAAAAATAAAATAAAACACCTCAGAAAAAGGGCAATTTCTCTCCATGAAGCCAAACAGCAGGTGTTCAAGCCCCCTCTGAGCCCCCTCTCTATCTATGCACTAATTTTGAGTTTCGAGTTCAACTTTGGGGAACTTTAACCTGCAAATCTGCACCGCCAACCAATAGCAAGCCGTCTTGACAGAGCTGACCTTTATGAGAACAGAGAGCCGGAGAGTCCAAAATGGAGGAGGCTTTTGTAGCTTATCAGCTTTTATTTCACCCTCTTCTGTCAAATTCTAAACTGCTTTGCAAATGATTTACTACCCTGAAACAGTATTTGGGAAAGAGAAAAGAAGTAGAGCACAGAAGTAGGATGTGAACAGCCATGTTGTGCTCCAGACACTGAACCACTGAATGAAACACCCTGCACAGGGTCCAAATATGTGTGTGTGTTCACTTGTGTGTACTTTGGTGTCTCCATACGTGTGTTCCCTATTAAGAGCCAATGAGATAAAGGCCCCCGGGGGCCAGCAAAATGAGCAGGAGGGTCATCAGTCGCTGGCTACTTGCTGCTGACAGGACCGGGGGGTATGGTGGTTTGGGGGATGTGGACAGTATGTGGGTTGATGACATGAATGGGCAGTATTGAGTATTTAATAACACCTAGAACAGAGATAACATTACACTTTCAGAGCGATAAGCTCAGGAAGCTGATTTGAGAACACTGATGAGAACTAGTTGTGAGAAGATTTGGGGACCAATCGAAAATCCTGCTTTGCCCTGAAAGAAATGAATCATCCAATATCCTAACATGAGTGGATTTCAGAGTTTACCACGAGGAGAATCACTCCATCACTCCAAATATTTCATTCTACAACACTTGCGGAAGGGCTCTCGGTGTGCAAATGCAATGACAGGTAGGTAAATACATACAGGATGTAATCCTCCTCGAGATTAGGGGTCAAAGGGGGCGCTAATCTAGTGATAGGAGATGCAATAGGGAGAACTTAATCCCTAGTCCAGCCATGCATGATACATTCTGATTACACATAGCCCACTCCCGTGATCCGACACATGAATATGGGCTAATATACAACATGTTTTGCATTGTGTTCTGTGCGCTGTTAGAAAAACACTGTCAGATGGGAAGCTAATGGGTCACTTTAAGCAAGTACATGAATGATAATGAGTGTTAACAAAAGTCCTATTGTTTGAATTTGAGAAAATCCAAACAGTCCAAAATGTTAAACCACTTTATAGCCATAACAAAGTCCCTTTTTATTATAATCAAATGAAAGCCTGGAGACAGGCAGAGCGCATAATTATTCCAACAAATCCATATGAGCGACTTTTAGGATTAATTTTTCTTTATTGTAAACCGTGGAATGAGAAAACTGAAGCGTTCTTGCACCAGTGATACATCCATTAGGTGCGCAGAATGTTTATGAACCTTAAAACGAGCTTGGAAATTTCACAAACACACAGGAGAAGTCCTCCTTTCCATGACAGCGGGCTTGATAAAAGGTGAAACAGGAAACTGGATGGGATTATTCCCATATTGCTACACTCTCTGTCTTTAATCCCCTTGCAGAGAGTATCCCTGTACAAACCCCGGATAACAGATTTATCTGGGATAACGTCCATGTCGTTACATCGTCTCCCTCCTCTCAGAGGCCACGGGGAGCAATAATCCGTCTCTCTTTACAACGGGGATGTTAAACAATGCTAGCAGATGTGTCTGGGAGCCTGCGGAAATGAGGACAGGCTTTCCAGCAGGTAGTCTTAATCTCTTTTTTCCCCCCTGATCTCTCGCTGTCTCTGCCTCTGAGTGCCGGGGCATTAACCTGTTGTCTCCAGCGGTTAGAGTCCGGCAGTGGGGCTTGGTGAGGCTGGGTGCTGTCAGCTGTGTGTGTGTGTGTGTGTTGGTGACCATTCATGCATGTGCGTACAATTGCTCTGCCCTGAGTGTAATAATACATTTTAATGGCAGAAAACTGTGTGGAAAAATAGATCCTGCCGCCGCTGGTTGTCCTTGTAAAAGCCAAATCAATATGGAATGTGAGGCGTTCATGCTTCAGCTGACTGCAGACGGGTCAATACCAAAAATGCATCGAGACACGGAGAGACTCTTGGAAATTACAATTCATTATTATTCCATTAGGATCCGAAGAGAAACACTTGCAGATGCAGAGAGCCATGCAGCACCTGCGGGCCTGTTCCAGCTTCTCGGCAGACTGTAAATGTTGTCCGTCCTTCCATGCAAAGTGCCTTCATCCCTTTCGACCGTGTTAATCTTGCAACTTAAAGGGGTTAGAGGGTGTGGCTCAGCTGATTAGCCCGACTCTCCGACTGCTGCACTGTGTAGATGTAGCCATGCTGATAGTGGTGTTGGCACCTTCGGCAGGGCATTAGGGCAGATTAGGGTCGGCCCAGCAAGCCCATTAACCCCCCCCGTCTGTTCTTGAGCTCTGGAGGAGGCACAACAAACCAGGACCCCTGAGCAAGGCGCTGGAAAGTCCAGATACAGCAAGGTAAACAGATCAGTGTAAAGGTCGCAGTATGCTACAAAGGAACTAGGCTGTGCGGCCTGTATCCCACTGCCTTCCTGTTATCTCTTCAAGAACTCGCCGTCCTTTGCATGTGTTTGTGGCCTCAAAGCGCTGCATCGGACCAGTGGGGATAACGGCGCGCCTTTTTCGGACAGTGTCTCCTTGAAGGCCTTCGTGGTGTCGCACATGGTCGAAGTTGGTTGCACCATTGAAAAGTAGATCAAAATCAGCCAAACCTTCACGCCTCTGCTCACCTGGAGAATTGTCGTGTTAAATGACCTAACAAGCACTTTGTTTAAAGTGCACAGACTTTTGTAGTGAAATAGATTGTGGGTGAGATACGAAGACTTTACAGACACCAGTCCAAAATCTGCCATCCACAGGGCACTGATCCGGGAGCCTGTCTCTATGAAGGTGCCTGATTGGCTGGTCAACAGACCAGTGTTTACCTTCTGCGTTTCAGCCACAAGGAAGACCTTCTCTTAACCTGAAGTGGGAAACCGCCGCATTGTGTAGATCTGGGCATCCGCGCCTACATTTTAGCAAATATCTGACCAGTTTTATAACATACAGCACCAGCAGAGACTCATCTGGTTGGTTACACTGTTACACACAACCCAGTGTTCCATAACATGGCTTATTATTTTGTAACAAGCTCATTATTCAAAACTATTTTATTAATCAAATATATATTATATATTACAGTTGGTTGAAAACTAATACAACAAGTACAGTAAGAGGCACAAATCAGAGGGTTCAGGTATTGAAAAATAATAAATCTGTGTCATAGTTTCTGAGTTCAGACTTCACTAGAAGGTCAGGAGGTCAAAGCAAAGATGCAGTCACTGTGGTCACTGTTCTCTCTAGGTGGCACAAAGTGAGACAAAGGCAAATTTAGGATTTCACTTCATGGAGACGAAAATAAAAAAAGAGGAGGAACTGGCGGACAACAGAAACTATAGCCTATTTTACATTAGATTTGCTGTCAACACACATTTTCTGAATTGACTTTAAGCATGTTTCTTTCAGAGGAACCTTAATCTACACAGAGATGGACAACACCAAGTTGCTGATGTTGTATATGTTCTATATTTAATAGAACGGTGAAATCAGACTTATAATATATTAAAATTAACTGTAGGTTTGAAAAGCTCATGAATAAACCCTGGTCTCCTCAGCCTACAGACTTATTAATTGAAACAGCTCAGTGGATCAGTGGACCGTGACCTGTATTTTACAACTAGACAATAACCTCATTGCAGCCCCGACATGGAGGGGTCAAAGAAGGCACATTGCTCATTAAAACCAAAACCATATACACACGAAAAAGCCTGAGGGTTCACACAAAGGAACTGCTCAAACACACACACACACACACGCACACACACACACACACACACACACACACACACACACACACACACACACACCCAAAAGGCCCTCCCCAGTGCAGCATAAGCTATAAGAGCTTATCCCTTCTTGGAGAGGTGTGATCTGTTTCGGCACCTCTCATCCCTGTTCACCCTATGGGTCAAACACGCACGCGCAGTCTTCATCAGGGCACTGTGTGGTTTCTCTGCCAGCGTGCGGATCAATGACAGGTGGAGAAGGTGCTGCGGGAGCAGGAGGCGCAGGCCTCTGATCTGGGTGTGGCCCTGGCAACACCCAGTGACCTGGCAGGCCTCCGACACTGGGACACAAGCAGGACACCAGGGCTCTTCAAGGGGAACTGTAGACAGTAATTAGGCCACTACTACATTACCTGTTCACTCCAGATCCAGCGGAACAGAAACGTAAGTGAAGTTTCTCACAATAAAGTACTCACTATCTCTTTAACACCCCGCAAAAGTGATACTGGACGACACATTCAGAAAAAAAACAGACAAAGGAAGCTGGACTGTCCGTTATATAATAATGCTAACTGAAACAACAAAGTTCGCTCCCCTGGGTAGGCAGGAATCAGTGTGACATTGAGTTAAAAGCACAGAAGTGATGTTAGCGATAGAAAAAGTTACATTAGCTTGCATGAAATTCCTGCTGTTTGTCTGCTGCACAACAAGCACAGAATCATCTCATCCTGGATGTTTAAATTGTAACATACAGAATGCTGCTGTTTGCCATCAGAATACATTTAAGCATTAGATTGTGGTGCATTTTCCATCCGGAGCCATCAGTCAGACAACTCTATCAGCAGTGGCCAAGACACACGCTGAACCTCCCATTTGCTTAAAAAGCCATTATTACAGAGGAAGAGTGTGATCTGATCTTAAAGCAGGCTGTCCTTCCTCACTATCCACCACCTCACGAAGATCCAGGGCTCTGTCTTATTGCTAATTCCTGCTCTTGTGATTTTAAAGAGAGATTGCGCATTTTAAAGTAAGTCACTTGTAGACTGGATTGATACAGGGAAAAGATACCGCGACATGGGCCACCAGTGACAGATCGCTTTTAAAGGGTCAGTTCGCCTGAATCACAAAAATTTCCTCTCAATTTGCTACATCTGCATGGCTTCCTCCCTCTGGTGAGAAGCAGTAATTCGGGTGAACTGACCCTTTAAGCACCCAAAAACCCACTTGGGCGTGGCCTGCGGTGCTGAGAGAAGTTAATACAGATCCTTGTGTTTGAAATGGATGGCAAGATCAGCAGTCAGGGAGTGCGGTTTGTTAGTTTGCGACTGTGATTGGCTGGTATGAGGCTCTCCACTGAGTGACTTATGGCTGTAATTTAGCCTTGATTACATACACCATTACTTTAACTCTAATTAGACTGTCACTCAGGGGAGGGATGACGGATGCACACAAATTGCCTGTAAGGGATTCATAGATGCAGGGTTAATGACAAATATTGTTGGTAATAAAGAAGATCCTTCCGGAAATGTGATGGCATAGACCTCGGACATCAGAACACAGTGACTCACACAGTCGAGCTTAAAAATTGACACTTTTCTAAAACGTTCTCATTTCATACATTGTGATGCAAGAGTTTATTAATCAGCACGGCTCTGGCCCTGTGTGGGATAATGAATCACCGCCCGGGCTCCGGCCCTGACCCCCGGGGTCACGCTTTTATGGACAACCACTTCATCACGGAACAATCTGCTGGGCGACTGCAGACAAAAGACACACAACCTCACCTGATGACCTTGTCCCATGATCCATGGAGGGAGGTTGGAGAATAAAATAAACAGGGAATAATAAGAAAGATATAGATTTATACACAGACGCCTTTATTATGTCTGTGTATAAGCCGCACTTCATAAAGGTTTGTCATGGTGGAATAAAGGGATAGTCGAGGGTGACTTTGGTGAGTGTTATTGAGTAATTGGGCCACATAATGATTTTCTTATGTCAGGGTCAGTTGAGCACTGCATAGAGTATTTACATCAATGGAAACATTTTTTGGTTCCAACTAACAACAAAATAAAAAAATTTTTCTCCAATAATGTAAAATACAAGACATTTTTCAAACTTCTTTTCTCTTTTTATTTTCTAAAATGTATAGAACTGGAGAAATAAAACATTTTACATATAACATAAACATGACAGTTTTTTAAGAAAAAGTAATACATCAAATTTAGTATTTGCATTGAAAGCATTTACAAATATCTGAAAAATCATAAGTATATAATAATGTAACAAGTAGACAATGGACTAACATTAGATTTATCATACTGACAGTAGTTTATAGTTATAAAACTGTGTATTCTTTGTCATTAATGGACATTTCGACCGATTGGTTGAGCTAATGTCAAAATAATTATTACAAAGTCTGTAGGGATGCATTTACATCACTCTGTTCAGTAAGCCCACTGAAAACTCCACCATAAACAAGCCACACGCCAAGAGCAACTCTTCTTCTGCTACTGTAACTTCCTGGAAGGAGGCCACCTGAAAAGAAATCTGGTTTTGAAAACCGTAGTTCCACCTGGGGATTTTATTTGGGTCTTACTCAACTCAGTATTTAAGATTCCGACTATTATGGTGATTTGATGGTTTTAACAGAAGAAAAATGAATCCTCGACTGCATGTATTTTTCTTGACATTCATGGATTTGAGCTCTCTCGGTTTACTAGGAAAATTTGTCCAGTCTGGGGCAACTGGTCAATAAAGTGTTAATGAGACAGGAAACACTATTGATAGAGGGGTTAATGGTACATTTTTATCAGACTAGATTAGATTATATCTCACTTTTTATTTAGCCTAAATGAAGATTAATGGCATGCAAATGAATTTCCATTGTCATCAAATATATATCACGATATACTGTATCTCCCACATATATAGTTATAGGTTCGATCCTATCTTTCCTGGTGATTTGTTGTTTTCTGTCGAAGTAGACCGGACAAATAACAAAAAGTTTGATGGTGTTTTTGAAACTGGATGGCAGATCTGTTTAGTCTCTCATTGCAGGACAATGCAGTGGTTTTATGGCACAGGTCACATCTGCTGCCGGATAATGACAGGGGTAAGCCAAATGGAACATGAAGCGTGTGCGTATTTGAGTGTGGGAGTGAATGTGTGTGTGTGTTTGCGAGCATGTGCGTGTGCACGTGTGTTTGGAAGGGGGAACTAATGAGTCTCCTATGAGCTATTACCAGTACCTTAGCTCCGCGCTCTGCAATAATAAAAGCCCACATTGCAGAGCTCCCTAACAGCAGACTGCCGATCAACACACGCCTCTGTTAGTGCACGGGAGGAAGCAGCCACTCGTGCAAAAACCTCTTTCAAGTTTCAAAAACACTGAATCAGCACACTGTTTCCTCCACGACATGTGTCACAGAGTGGTTGAAACCCCCTGCATCTGACATTGTTGATATGATTGTAAGATTTTTGAGACCTTGAGTCTGCATGGTGTCTGAATGTGGGTTCACACAGACTGTCCTCTGGGGTCAGGATCAGCCGACTATTGGCAGCTGCACTATATAGTCTAATTCTGTCTGACCACTAAGCCAATTATGTGATCGGCGTTAGGGTGCCTGAGCGTCAGCTGAGTGTGATAACCCAGTTCCAAGTGGCACCAGTGACCCACACTTGTTTACCTGCTGTTGGATCCATTCATGGATCCACTGACCACAGCATCAATATGGGCACAGACGTGTTCAAGTGTGGGGCTATTTAACATGGAATCAATATTATTAGATGCACTGCTGGGCTGTGTGGCACAAACACACAGGACACAATATATGACAGAATCCAAATCATATTCGATGAGAGTGATAATGGCACAGTGATCCCATCCCAGGTCCCCCCAATAAATAATAGTGGAATTAAACGGGCCTCAGGCCATGACCCTCCAATTTGAGGTATCTAAGGAAAGAGGGAGGGGGAGGGAGAGAGAGGGAGAGATGGAGAGAGAGAGAGAGGGGGAGAGAGAGAGAGAGATCCCTGGACGTGAATCCCCGTGAGATGAGCCGTGGTGGAGAGACACAGAGTAATCCAGTGGAGAGGAAAGACAGAAAGATCCCCGCAGCAGGATATTAGAGCTTTTGTTGTCCCCACGTCGCCAGGGTGGGTGAGTAAGTGGGTTCACACTGTGGATGTCACGCAAAAACTGGTTCCTCTGATTTTCTGAGGCTGACCGGTTTCGGGAGGTGGGGGCTCACTGCGCTCCGGACGCGCAACATGAAGGCGGAGGAGGGCAGCGGAGCGCACTGACAGAGACTCTCCAAGAGTTAGCGGTGTGTTCGCGGCGTCGGAGTATGAAGGGATGTGAGCTGAACTTGTGGTAGAATGGCACCTTATCTCACGTGGATCTCTGAGGGATGGCAGCTTTTCACCACCACCACCATCACCACCACCACCCGAGCGCGGACCTGCGGCGGCTCTTCCACCGGCTCACCATCGCGTCCTCTCTGAGCGTCCTCTGCTTCTCCCTGGTCTACCTGCTCACCGGATGCTGCGAGTCGGAGCTGACGGAGAGCTCTGAGATCAGGGCGCCCACGCGCGAGTTCATCGTGTCCGGGTCGGGATGGCCGTACGAGAGGAACGGAACCGGCGTTGCCAAGGAGGCGACCACCGCGGCTGGCGAGAGCGCGTCCAGCGGGCGTCCCGGGCTGGAGGCGAACGGCTCTGGGAAGGAATGGACAGCCGCCCGGAGGCTGCCCCAGGCTCTGATCATAGGGGTTAAAAAGGGAGGCACCAGGGCTCTGCTGGAGTTTCTGCGGCTCCACCCGGACATCCGCGCCCTGGGGTCGGAACCGCACTTCTTCGACCGGCATTACGCGCGGGGACTGGATTGGTACAGGTACGCGCACATTACGCAGGGAATCCATCCCAGCAGAGGCACTGAATCCACCCCCGAATCTCCAAATTACGTTGGTCTTTATTGTTTCTTTCTCTTTATTAACTTTCTATACTGCATTTAAATAAGATTCTAGAGATGTTTTCCCTCCATTTACAACTTTTCTTCCACGTTCACATGCACGTTCAATGCACCCAGTGCACCAATGCACTTGACGACTCATTCTCCTTGTCTTCTAAATAATAGACTGTACTTGAGTCCGGCTTTTTGTGTGATTGTGGAAGTAGAACGTTTGTTTTTGTTTGTTGTATTTTACATCACTGCAATCTAAGTCGGAGAGCCAATCGCGAGCTTCCAGCTTCCGGTCGAATAAATGAATCTCTTTGTGTTGTGTGCATACCCAAACACATCCACAGCTATTCCGCGGAGGTTTAGGTGACAGTCAAAGAGACTCTGCCATCTGGCTATGCCAATCTGTGCATGTGTGCATGCGTGCGCCTGCAGTGCTTGCTGTGTGTGTGTACAGTGGAGAGAGAGGGGGGGCTTGCACGATGAGTTCTCACAGAGCAGCAGAGTAATCATCTCTGGAGCCTGAGCCAGATGTTACTGTTGTCGTGTGGCTTTGTTTGCAGCCTGTTCCATGAAAACTTGGAATTACGCAGAACGCACATGAATGGCATTCAGGGGAACCAGATTCAGTCACTCAGACTGCTTGAGGATCATTTGGGAAGATAAAGGAAAAGGAAAGGTTTTCAACAGACTCAGGATTTCAGATTCCTGGGCTTCAATTTAGCATTTTTGTCCAAGTTTACACCTATAGACCTCTGAAGTGCTCCAAATAGGACAGATTAAAAATGCATCCAAATCTGTGTGTGTGGCGTGCTGTTAACCAGCTTACAGTATATTACTGGGGCTCAATAGTGGCAATGGCTCAGCTCTGGGAGCCTCTTTGGCATGTCAGCCACAATTTAACCTATGACAGAGATAAAGCCAAAGGATGGATATTACTGCACACAGGCCGATGGAAAGAAACACGCTACTGTACCATGTCAGTGCCGTGGGATGTAAACAGAGCCAGAAAATGTGTCAAATCTGGACGTACTGGGAGAAGCCTCTGTAGCCTCTTCCTGTGTGCCAGCATGTGCAGCGTGTCTGCTGTGGGTGTCGTGAATGTGACAGCAGATTGTCAGCGTCCAGATGGGGCTCGCTGCGTGCCGAGCCACTTGACATCACTGTCGGCTCTGTCAACTGACCTCTGACCCGGGGTCACTTTACGCTGGGAGTTAATGATGTGTTCAAACCACTTCATGAAGCACACACACCAGGCGGACAAAGGAAACGTGTCTTTGTTTTGGTTGCTTAAACAGGAAAATACAAAGCAGTTGCAAAATGACTTTTGAGTTTTCAGCAATAGTTTCTTGTATCTTTGAGGCTAATTCTGGCCTATTACAACTTGGGTTCTCACCAAAGTAATTTCTGCAATTTTGGAACACAGTTTGTTAACAAGACAACAGTTTAGCCAGATTACTGAACCATTTTATACTGAAGGAAAAATGCAAAATGTTGATGGTAATCCCTCATTGTACAGGAAAACTGTGCTTACACCTACTGAATAAAAGGTCAAAGTTGAACCACAAAGTCAGTCTGTAACCTGTGATGGCAGACGAGCTGCTACAACCTGCTCGCCGAGCTTATTTCGTTTATTTCTCGTTATCACTCCGTTTCGAGTAGAGAGTTTTTGCATTGATTCCACTTGAATCGCTACCATGAAGCACGGTGCTTCAAGGCGAAAACAAACCAACTTTCCCTTTGCTGTAAAGAGTTTTATTAATTTTTCAAGCACAGTGTGAGTAATATTTTTCTGTTTTCTGCTTTCTCGTCCAACTAATCTTAGCTAACCTGCGGGCTTGTGCCAAGAACAAACAAAACAAAAAACGCGATTGCTTTACTGCTTGTATTTCTTGCCAATGATCCTCTTTTTGGCGATGACAGCGCATTCACGGATTTCAGCAGTTAAAAATATGAAAATAAGACGCAAGTTGTAATAAACCAGAACTATCCTTTAAGGCAGTAGTGGACTTTGAGATCACTCAGCAAGTGGCGGGCAAGCTGCGGCGCTTACTGAGTCAATGTTCCATTTCTGTGTGGATGCTTAGTTTCTCTCAAACCCTATATCATGGTCAGTCAAAGAGATGATGATGAGATGTAACGCATCTTCCTCAGAATCACTCCTCGTTACTCTTAGAGTTAAATAGCATTTAGCCTCACCAGGGCAATTGAGAGCAGAGCCCCCGACAAAGATCCACTAATGGCGTTTGGAGCGGAGATTGGATCAGGAACGACGCTGCGATGAGCCCAGAGATGGACTGAAAGTTTCCTCCTCGCTGCGTTGCCTGGGATCGATAGCTCTATCTCCTCGCTCTGACCTTGGGTTGACTCCAGCATTAGAGCGGTTAGCGCTGGTCAGCTCGGCTTCTGTTACAATTAGCAGGAAGCTTTATCCTACATTGGCATAATCCCCCCCGCGGAGGCACACAGGGGTCGTGTTACACCACAGCCTTTTTCTCTCTCTGGAGCTCTGGAGGAATCCATTAAAGTTGCTCAGCTGGAAATTCACTTCTCACTCGTGATGCTTTCCGGCTGAGAGATGTGTGAGAGAGGTGGACGATGGGGGGGGGGGGGGAGAAAATGGGGGGAGATAAAACAGAGGGTGAGGAGATAAGGCCCGGGTGAGGTGGGGGTTAAAGGGTGAAGTCAGTGTTACCATAACCTCACACATCTCCGCTGACCTTTGCTTCAACCCGGGGGAATGTCATCAGAGCTTTGTGTGTAAAGGCCGACTTCAGGTCTGCACACCGCCCTGCCCTGCAGTGTATTTTGTTCTTGAGGTACAGCAAGATTTATCGATAAATTATTGACTCTGAGTTACCGGCACGGCTTTAACCTGATAGGTTGCTTTGTCAGTGTTTGCTGCTCCTGCCTCATTTCCAAGAAGTCACTTTTTTTCTTTTTTTTTTTTTTTTAATCATAGAGAACACAACAGCCAAGAGCTTTATTTGTGTTTTGGGGTTGGGCTGGTGTGAAGTCCTCAACAGAGTTTGTCATTGGACATGATACAAGTGAACGAAACAAATTTTGATTTTTACACAGAGGTAAACAAAAGCAGCTTTGCATTTGTCACCATTTTGTCGGCTGAAATAATGACTGTAGCTAGATGGAGCTCTGAAGCCGAAGCTACAATAGAAACAGATAGGAGGACGAGGAATAACCATACACACAGCCCTATCCTGCAGCGTAATATAATTGTGATTGGCAATTAGGAGGAGGAGATAACCCCAACCCTAACCTAGGATGACAAGGCTATCATCAAGTCGTAGTGCACAAATGTTCTTGACTTGAAACCCTAAACCTAACCAAGTTGTTCTTTCATACCTCAACTTAACCTAACCAATCACAGCACTCCTCTTCGTTGCAAAGGTTAGCGTTGTGACTAACGCAAAGAGTTTTGTTCAGGTTTTTTTTCCAGTTTGTCATGCCTGTGTGTTATGGCCAAACTCTTTCTTTTTCTTTTAGAACCAATTTCTGTCAGGTTTGATAAATCTGAACTGCCTTTAAATCTGCTGGCATGAGATGATTTTCCCAAGCCGCCATATTTGTGGAAGTCCCTGAGCTTTATATATGTCTGTATGTTTTTGGATGTTATCAAATGCTAACTTTTCCCAAGGAATACGACATTTTTTCTATATTATTTATATATATATCTGAGCCCTCAGTTAGTTTGAATTAATTTGGAGACAATATGCTTCTCAGGACATACAATGACAAGAAGGGAGGGCTGAAATTACTCCATCTCTTCAGAGTCAGCTGCTCTGATGGCAGAGATTCATTTGCAATTCATATTGACTTCGTTAAGGGAGGCTTTTAAATTCATACCCATACATTGGTGGCTTTGTCCTGCCATGACACAGCACATGGTGCTACTTGTGTTTTTGTGTTTGTACAATGGAATATAATTGCCATGCAAATCACAGAAGAATGGCTGCCAAAACATTTGATGTTCAGCAGGATTCAGTGGGCGGGAATTAACTGCAAACATGGCAAGGCAGATTTTCTGATGAATCAGATTTTCTTGATCTGCAAGGAGGGGTATCAAATACTTTGTATTTTTTATTATTTTTGGCATGTTTTTCCTTTGCGAAACATCACGCTGAAGTGTGAAGTACTTAAAGCTATAAGAACAGATTCGATTAGGCTGCCACGCTGAGTTGTGTAACTGGGGTTCAGGTGTGCACTGTCCTGTCCTCGTACTGTACTGGAGGTGATCACCATAAGGCCCAGACGGGTGGGGCAATCTAGCCCTCATTAAGGCCCTCCCCTGGGGCTTGGGAAGCGGAGGCGGGGGGGTCTGGGGCCCCTCTATGATGGATGTCTCCTGGAAGTGGACAGGGCACAGCCACAATGGACCGACCCCTTAATGGTCCCCCATACAGAGGAAATGGATGAGCGGTCCCCCAATAACACACACAATAACACACTCATGCATGCATACGGATGCACAGATACACACGTAAATCTCATATCTGACTCCTAAATAGGCAGTCAGGTGTGTATAATGAATGCAGTAAATACTCCGCTCTTTGATTGGTTATTGTTTCCTCCTTGGATCAAACATCAAAGTTTTTACATCTTTGATCCAGCACACCCTCAAATCCCCCAATCCTTTTCTGCATATATCTTGCTGTACATGTAATGAGCATTGCAATTGCTTCACATTTGTTAATAAACACACACACACACACACACACACACACACACACACACATCACATGACACAGCATGCTACTGATGGGGCTCCAGAGGGTCCTGGCTCCCCCAGTCTCCACCTGCCACTCTTGGTCCCAGCTGAGGCCCAGTGCTGCATTATCATTCTCCGTCCGTCCCCTTACATTTACACCAACACCTTCTCGCTTCATACACCCCATAATACAGCACTCATCCCAATACACACAATCCCTACTGTTCCCAGTTGCACGCCATCCACACCCGCCTATGCGTAGTTACCCTGAGCCCCCACAGGATCAATAGCCAGTGGCCTTGGCTGGCCCGAGGTTATTCACCAGGGAGGCTTGAAATATTGGGGAATGGGCGACAAAAGACAGGTTCCTCAAAGGCAAACAGAAGCTTATTATAAGCTGCTGGATAATCCCTGTGTTCAGCATACTGGATGTTTGATCTCACACTCAATAGTAAATGAGCAGTGTAAGGATGTTGGTAAAACAGGGTTTTAAACTGCCAATTAATTGAGCCATCTTTTTTTGGGAGGATTTTCTCTGTAACACATGGTGTCACCAGCCGATTCCATTCACCTGCCAGTGATGGGCCCTAATGCCCTCCCCCTCCTCCCTCCCCATTCCACTCCCCCACTGTGTAGGCACAGAGGCCAACCAGTAGGAGTCACTAGTGCGGTCACAAGGGGGATATCCCTCACTGGCTTCCCACATGTGAACACGGTCAATCAGTAACACTGCAGGGAGTGGGCCTCAACTGGTGAAAGTGCCTCACCCCTGCTACCCCGATACTGTCATCTTCAGAAAAATAATAATTAGTAATTAGTAATTCCCTTTCAAAGTAGCCAGGTTGAAGGTAGGGACGTTCGTGTACCATTACAAAACATATTCGTGGGAAAGCAGATGAAGTGACTTTGAGTTGGGAAACCGTGGTTCACGTCACATCTCCCACCAAAAATCAACACTGGTTACTTTTAACTTTTACGATGATGTACTTTTGCTTTTGACCATGACCATAATCTTTCCCTGACATCGATCAAATGGTGTCAGTTGACTACACTTGACCAAAGCTCAACCATAGACAACAGTCATGTGGGTCATTAGAAAGAGACTGACAAGCAACCCATTTTCGTTGTTTATATATGATGGCTTGTTGGCCACCCCCGCCTCAGATTCAGCTATCAGAGAGTGGAAAGGAATTTTATATTGTAACACAGCTGTACCCTTGAATTCTTGATGGGTAGTGCTCTCCAGGGTGACTGGAGCAAGAGTCATGTAGTCATACAGTAAGTGTGCAATACAGTGCAGTGTGAAGTGCCCCATTTTTGATCATTGTAGCAGAAAAACATATGAAACTCACTGACAGCAGTAAGTGGCCATGATAGTTAAGAGGTTTAAAGTGATAGCCAGTTAAACAATTTGTGTGCAGGAGGTTCCCCAGTCTCACTCAACCCACAGCGGGGATAGAAATAAATACTACTCAGGTACTCAGGTCAGGTATTCAGTCTTTGATCAATAAATCTAGAGTTACAAAATGTATAAAACAATCAATGAATTAATGAATAATTAATGACCTTGGCAATCATGCAGACTAAACTAATTAACTTACACACAAAGCAACTGTTCCATCAAGTCTCAGAGAATTACTTATTTCTTTGATTTTTTTTAACATAAGTAATGAAGAATATAATGTTAACTACAAGCGCAAAATAATGGATGACAATGTGAAAGTGTTATATTCAACATGACAAAATGTGAAGCTAACATTAACTTTAGCAACTAGTAGTTTGTCAAAACAAATATATTTATTATTTAAACATATTTATATTTTATATTTATGTAGGCCTTATATAATCCCCCGACAGAAAATCCGTCACAGTATAAAATATAGTGAAAATACATTGAAATTAAATTCTATATTTACCTGCCAATCACACTACCCTGAAGGTGTGCGTGATTGCACAATGAACATAAAACATAAAAAGATGAAGCTGTTAGGGAGTAATCATACACATATATAAATCCATATACATAACTACAAATCTTTGCTTTTGATGGTCCCTGCCTTTCTTTATAAATGTATCATCTACTAACATTATTTTATAGATTTAAATAGCAAAACTACTATTCTTTGGCGATTCAGAGAAAAGGTTGCATCACTGAAACTCCAGTCTGCATTTATTCAGGGACGAAATGGAGCTGAAGATACAGACATAGCTCCGGGATCATAAAGTGCTCTATGCCAAAAGTAGGGTAAGGGCATATTTAGTTATTAAAAAAAACTAACAGCTATTTTGTCCGTCAATTAGTGTGTCTGCGCAAACCTTACAGCAGAAGCATATTTATAATGGATCTTTTCTTTTGATGGTGCTCTTAGGGGCAGTAATTAGCTCTTTGTGCTGAGGTAATGGTATGGGGCTCTTGGCTCTGAGGCCGTTCACAGACAGATTGTAAATGGAGGCGCGTTTGTATCCACTCCCATCATTCCTTCATCAGTCACCCACCCCTTTCATTTAAAACACTCTGAGACACACACACAGTCTTTAAAGGGTCTGGTAAAAATCCACCACACCCACCCGTTATGTCTTCCGAGTGTGTGTGTGTGTGTGTGTGTGTGTAATTTTGGATTTTTTTTTTAATGTGTCTTTTTTATATGTCTTTGTGTGTGAGCGAGTCCGTTGGGAGTCCATAAGCATGATAGCAACTGTTTGACTAATGAGTGAATAATGAGTGTATGTTTGTGTTTTGCTGTGTGTGTGTGTGTGTGTGTGTGTGTGTGTCTGTACTTGTACAACTATCTTTATGAGAACCAATTTGAGTTTTAGACCATGGGAGTGAGGACATTTTTGGAAAGTGAGGACATTTTTGCTGGTCCTCACTTTCTGAGACACCTTCAGCAGACTGTTTGAGGGTTAAGACTTGGTTTTATGGTTCGATTAGAATTAAATTTAGGTTCAGGTCAGGGTAAGGGTCAGGCATTTAGTTTTGATGGTTAAGGTTAGGGTAATGTGGGCTAGGGAAAGCAATTAGTCAATGAATGTCCTTACAAGTATAGAAGTACAAACGTTTGTGTGTGTGCGTCTGTGTGTGTGTGTGTGTGTGTGTGTGTGTGTGTGTGTGTGTTACAGACAGTTGGGCTCCTCCTGCTCAGGGTATTGGAGTTAAAAGGGAAGTCTTCAGGCTAAGTGGTGGTAAGCTCTACCTCACACGATCAGATCAAATGAAATCACTGTGTGTGTGTGTGGGTGTGTGTGTTTGTCAGATTCATAAAAGTGTGTGGGGGTTGGGGGTGGGGGTGGGGGGTTTTTGGGGGTGGGTGTATTGACAGGAGGTAGTGTTGCAGGAGCATCTGAAACCTGAGCCGATAGCAGAGGACAGTCAGCATCCTGTCCTCACTGTATCAGCCGTGTGTCCCCTCTGCTCTCTTTTTGTTCGTCCTTTATTTATCAATGTCTCCTTTATAGCTCTTTGGGAACATTTTTTATTGACTCGGTGTTGTGATACATCCCTAAAATTGCAGGCTACATAAAAACAAGGTCAGTACTCGTTCATGAGTTTCCTCATTATGAGAGAGGGGAAATAAACTGACAAAGCTAAATAACAAACACTAATTTTTTACTCTTTTAACACAGCGATCGCAACAGTGAACAACAAGCTGCATTAATAGATTATTTCATATTAAGAAAGGGTCAACTAACTATGTGTAATGTGAAGGGGATCACTCATAGTGAAGAACCCCCAAAGTGTTATCACCTAAATCTGCAATTCCCTTCAGAAATTCAAAATGTTTTGGCATCTTTCAGCTCATCTTTTTGGTTTTCTGGCCCACAACTATACTATTTTGGTTCAGTCTCACAGCTCTCATTAACTTCATCGTGATGATCAGAACTCAAAAGACTCAAATGCAGGGATAACAAAAAGAAAAAACAGAGTAGAAGTCCAAACAAAACAAAGTTTGCTTAGAAGCTAGAGACATAAAACAAAACAGGCAGCCAGCGGAGAAATCAATGCAGACAAACAAAAGTCAAATCCAAAAACCAAAAGGGCTCATGAAGCACAGGAAACAAAACAGAGAAACAGGCTACAATCAAAATCCCAAAACAGACTGAGGAAATTCACTATGGGACAAAAATGGCTGGAGAGCTAGTCTGTGACAAGAACTAAGACAATCTGGCAAATGGGTACAGAACAGCTAGGCCTATAAGTACTGGGAGCACTGATGGAATAATGGAATACAGGTGATGAATAAAACTGGCGGGAAAGTCCATACGAGTCATCAGACTAATTTCCAGCTGCAGCAGGCAGCTTTTTTCTATGAAAAAGCTCTGATAAACTAATTGTACCTTACTGTAATGTACTTGCCCAGGACCAAACAGACTTAGAGACTAGCTGGAACAAACTAAATAATTAAGCAGGTAAAGAGCCAAAAGCAAAAATCTAAATGGATGCTAATGTTCATAAAAACAATGAATGCAGCTTTTATGTTTTTGTTTGGCAAATATTAATATTATAGTATATATTATAATATATATTATTAATATTATTATATTATTAAAATTTAAATAACAATTTTGTTATTAACAATGTTAACAATTGGCACTACTTTTAGATAAATAATGTCAATATCATGGTTAAATACTTGAATACTGTGGTTAAAGTTTTGATTTTTAATTTGTATATTTTGAGGAGTTTTGATTCAGACAAGAAACTAATTCTGGGAAAACAGAAATTATTTGTTTATTGGAGGCTTTGGTGATTCAAATCTGATAATAAATCCTTCAGCCTGTTTTAGCCCATTTAATACAAATATGGTACATCATGTTACAACATTTACACATTTGAATGTATCTTTTCAGCGATTTTAGACAATCATTGATTACCATTCATTAAGAAAATGACTGCAAACCAATGGCTTAGCAGTAGTCATTAGTTCATATTAGCAAACGTCTGAAATTTGCTTATATTATGTAACCCATCACCCATCACACCAAGTCTGAATTAATTTCTTTCAAAGGTACATGAATGTTTTGAAAATCTGCACTTGATGAAAAATGTATGCAGCCTAATTGAGTTTTAACTATATATAAATTAATGGAAACTAATGGCTGCCTGCAACGGTAAGTAAAATTCATCGAAAAATCTAAAACTGCACAGCATGAAATATCCGTTTAAATAAGCAGAGATGCTGATTCAGAGCTGTGTATGACCATGCTGCTGAGGCTGTGTGGGTACGGTCAGATAGTCAGGTGTGTGGCAGGTGCGTTGGCAGATGTCCCCGAGTCCCCAGCCGGTCCTGTGGGCCCTCTGGAGTCATTTATCTCTAAATGAGTCCCATCTGCTGGGCTTCTGGTGAGGAGGTAGAGGTGAGAAGAGCCAGACGCATTCAAGGAAAGACGCCTGTGTTTATGTAGCTTGGCTGGATCATGGGAGATCTACTCTGTGGACACTGCTCAGTCTGTGACAGCACCATGTCTATCAAAGTGACTAAGGGGGGATTGTATTAGAGAGAGAGTGTGTGTGTGTGTGTGCTGCTGATTGCTGAACGGACTGCAAAGATAAAATTGAGGATAACCTCACTTTCAGGCAAATAATAACTAATTTCTCTCTAAATTACCCCATAATTAACTGTAAAATAATAATAATTAAAGAAATTGTTAGCTTAGCTTAGCATAAAGACTGGAAGCAAGGGGAAACAGCTAGCCTGGCTCTGTCTAAACTATAAAACATCTGCCTGACTTCACTTCTAAACTTAACTAATTGACTAATAATTTAACTGAACTGTTTCCCCCTGTTTCAAGCCTTTATATTAAGATAAGATAAACCTCTCTCAGTGGTAAGAAAGCAATTTGTGTTTCCCAAAATGTTGAACTATTCTTTTAAAATCATTCTCTGCTGTATTACCATGTTGCATATTAGTCAATATCCCATATGTTATGGTGAACTATGGAGAAAATAGTGTATAATGAAACACAGTATGTCTAGCATATTTCCATTGGATGGAGTCATGCACCCATGAAAACATACCTGAAGCAATATTGAAAACAATCTGCCACTTTTATCACTATTTAATGCTACCTGCACATCATAGCACCCATGGTAGCAGTTACCCTGCTACATACAGCACATGCATTCTGATATTTTACCAGTAATTTGCCCTTACAACATCTTCTTCCTGTACTTCCAGAAGCATGATGCCCAAAGCCCTGGACGGCCAGATCGTTATGGAGAAGACGCCGCGCTACTTTGTGACCGTGGAAACGCCGGCACGAGTCCACGCCATGTCGCGGGATGTGAAGCTGATTGTGGTGGTCCGTGACCCCGTGACCAGAGCCATATCTGACTACACACAGATCATCTCCAAGACCCCCGACATCCCTCCCTTTGAGAGCCTGGCCTTCAAGAACCGCACCACAGGTACTGATCCAGCTGAGTGCTCTGGAGCTGTCAGTGCGACACTTCATAAAGAGGAGAAGCTTGGTGTCTTCCTAGCTGCTCACACAGGACATTGGCTTGTTCCTGGAGCTTTTTCATATATCAGTCTCTTCCTTCCCCTAACAAGCTTTATATTATAATATCATATCATATATTATTATATTAGGTAGAAAGGAATAGAGATGTTCTTATACCAGAGCCTACATTTTTCAAACTTATAAGATCACGCTTAAGAATCAGCTTACTCCTTCCTGTAAGTAAGTGTAAAAGGGACATTTAGGAGCAACTCTTAACTGATTAATCACATGGCTTTTCTAAACACCCACTTAAAGAGGCAAAACATATTGAATTTTGATTTTAAACAAGTTCATTCTGTTAATATCTTTAGTACCATTTAAAATTGAAATTAATGTTTAAAAAAAGAACAACAATGTCGTATAGTACTTAAATAGGAAATTGGTTGAAATGGAAATGAATGAAAAGAAAAACAGGTGAGGTGAGAAGGGGTGAGAAGTTCTGCTGCGGGTATTTGACAAAGAAATCATAAGGAGAATTTAGTGCCACATTGAAAATGAAGGCAATGGGGATGCATGGGTAGTGACTGCAAACAATGTGGTTTGGACCTATGAGAAAAAAAAAAACAAACATCCTTAGTAACTGACTCTATGGTGTCATCTCTCATCTATTTATTCATATACAGATATATAATAATAATATATGTATAAGTCAGTAGCCACAATGATTTTGAGTGAAGAGCCTTGTTGTATCTGTCTTTCCTCTAGGTCAGATTGACTCTCTGTGGAGCCCGCTGTGGATCGGCCTGTACGCCCAGCACCTGGAGCGCTGGCTGGCCTGGTTCCCCAGGACTCAGATCCATCTGGTCAGCGGGGAGAGGCTCATCTCCGACCCTGCCGGAGAACTGGGCAAGGTCCAGGACTTTCTGGGTCTCCAGAGGATCGTCACGGACAAGCACTTCTACTTCAACAAAACAAAAGGCTTCCCCTGCCTGAAGAAGCCGGAGGGCAGCAGCAAGCCTCACTGCCTGGGGAAGACGAAAGGGAGGACGCACGCCTCCATCGACCCGGAGGTGATGCGGAGACTGAGGGACTTCTACAGGCCGCACAACCAGCGCTTCTATCAGATGGCGGGCCAGGACTTTGGATGGCAGTGACCCCTTTGATTTGTGCGGAACCAGAGGCTTTTGTTCGCACAACGCCGCTGTGGGTAGAAGCCTGTTAAAGTCTGACTGGAACAGATTCAAAGACTCAGAGTGCAAAAGGTTCAGAGAACTGAGCCAATTATCTGCTTCTGACCAGCACAGAGACATTTCAGAGACTTCATAATGAATACCCAGTGTCAATACATTCACCTCTTTCAATCAATCATCTTGTCCAAGTGTTTGAAAGACAGCAGTGTCATGTTATCTGTCATAGATGTTTTCAGTAAAAAGAGGTGCTTCTGTGGTGTTAAACAAGGGTTATCCCTTCGCACCGTTCTCCTTTGGTGGGCCACGTGTTCCTACTAATGATTCAATAAAGCATTTGTGTGCAAAGTTGGTCACGTGACTGTGGTTGCTATAGGTTACGGCTGTATAAAAGCTGAATGGTGGAATACACGGTGTAGCTTTTAGTGTCTCTGGTCTGCAGTTTAATCCTGATGCTGTAGTTGGTAGGCTGTAGTGGCTAGGACACATTTTCACATCCCTGAATTTCCACAACTTTCTTTTTCTACCTGTATGTTCTTCGGCCTGACTGGTTAAGAATTTAAGGGCAATCAATGCGTACATATTGAGTATCGCCCTCCAAGCGTTGTTCCCGATAAAAGTGGGGGGATGAATCTTTTATGTGGTGAGCAGCAGAGGGGCGAGCGAGAGAATCTTTATATGAGCTCAGATTTGACTGAGTGGTTTTGTATTCTTGAATAATGAATGTGGTTAAATGGATGTAGGGAACTGGTGTGGATCACTTGCCTCTTCGCCTACTGGCACACTTATGTGCTAAGCTTAGGTTGGCATCCGATGGCAGAACCACTATTGCCTGTACCTTGAGAGAAGTAAAGGGAACGAAACGAGACCAGGTCAAATCAATGAGGGAAGGTCGACCGATCGGTGGTCATTTCTCTGAACGTGATGTATGGAGCTGTTTCTGTTAGAAGGCCTGCTGACAGGGTTGTCTGTTTTCAGTTTGCATGTATTTGCACTAGTTTCAAAGCATAAAAAATAAAACTATTTTTAAGCAAAGGGCTTGCGAGTGATTTTTGTGCTGATCTTCCTCGCATTTCTTCTTTGTCCTCATTGTCTGCCAACAAAATGCTGTTGTTATAAGGTCCTGTTGAGCCGTAATGAGCAAGGATTTATGCTGCATGTGAGAGCAGACATTAGTGCAATTGCTTTGCAAATGTAAATCTGTTTACGTCAGAGATGTAGGGCCTACAAACTGGCTTGTTGATAAGATGCAGAAAGTCTAGTGGTCCCTGTGATAATGCAAATTAAATATACTTCAATCAATTGCTGAGTTATACGGTTGCTTATTATTTGTGATTCTAATTTCAAAAGGGTAAATTACAATGAAAAATGAAAATCTGCAACAGAACACATTCTGGTATTTCAAGTCCTGTGTGTGTGTGTGTGTGTGTGTGTGTGTGTGTGTTTGCCTACATCTGGTTGAGTTAAAGATGAAAAACAAAGCAAATTTCATTTTAAAAAAAAGACATTACACGTCTCTGCTAATGTCAGAGTTAGACGCCGCCGCCATCTAGTGGACAATAAAGGAAGCATTTGAGAAAAAGATAAAAACAAGTTGCTTCTTTATTATGATGTTTCCTCCTTGTTTAAATATCTTTTCATAGAAATGTATTCATATCAATATATTAGGTTGCAAATAATTATCCACAAAAATGTAACAAGAGAACACTACACAAAAAATGCCACTGTAAATAAGTCTGACGTACACAAAACACAGCACATCCATGCTTCAGCATATAATGCAACCCAGTGTGATGAAATAGAATTTAAACTGAACCAGAATAAATCTTTAAGTTGCCTACAATACATTTCACTTTGAATTGAACAAATAAATCAAATACACAAATATATAATATACATTTTCAAATGCACTTAAAATGTCTGTAAATAACAACAATCCTGGTCTGTGTTTCTCCATAGGTACAATTCTGTGAATACATAAGAAAAGTCCCCCATTGTTAAGTAAATGTTACACAGAGAGCTTCAGGAGAGCTCATGAGTTTTGGCAGTTTGCACGGACAGCTACGCATTTCCTCTAAAGCAGCTAGTTTTTCGGAGGAACAGCATCGCCCTCGTTAGAATGTGGTGAGCACGGAGCGTGCCGTTCAATCAGAGGCATGCTGCTGTAAGTAAAGGCACTCAGCATGGCCTACAGGCATCATCCTCCACCCACGTAACCCTCTGTCTTTACACCTGTATTTCTGCGTGGGTGAGACAACAGCCCTCAGGTCCACTCTCTGTTACTCCCCTTCTTCCAACACTCTGTAAATACTGCAGTACAGGGATTAAAACCGGACAAGGTGTGTTTTAAGCTACTTAATGCTGTTTGGATCACGTGTTGGGTGAAGGCAGTGTATCATCACTCCAGTGTACAGTATGTGTGTCCTAGAAGCAATATGCAGAGCTCCTTATCACTGGGCTGTCCGGCAATGTGTATCTATAGCTGAGTGAGTCACAGTGAGTCATGGACACGCAGCTTTAGCAACTTCGTACATTTTCATCAGTGGATCAAATCCAGCGGGCAGCGAGCCGAGAGGCGCCACAGTCATTTGGAGTCATTACAGTGTGATAGTGTTGGATGCAAGAGTGTTGCCGCCGTCCTCTCCACTGAGGACTGGTCTGTTACTCCTGTCCCCAGCTTCCCTTTGACTCACAGTGACCCTCTGTAGCAGTACTGCTTGGACAGAGGTATACTGTAAGTTTACGCCTACTAACACAATTGTAGGGTGGATGTTAGGAGATACGGTGTGCGGTTCAGTGCTGGTCCTTAAAGGGGCTACATGTAACATTCAAGCATCAATAGATCATCAGCACGGTCTGAGACATTAGTATAGTTTCTGTAAACAACTGAGACCGCTGCTGGTAAGACTGCAAATCCTTTTCTGGCAATTTGCACTTAATGTGATTGGCTTGGTGGGAAATGTGTTGGAACAGAAGGGTTTATGGTGACCGTGAATGATGGAGCTGCTGGCAAAATCCTCTTCAAAACATTTGTCTTCATTGGGAAGCTAAATGTTTAACCAGGACTGTACGGAGGACTTTAAAAACACTGAGATCAGGATCCTTTTTTGCTTGGTTTGGTCTCAATAATAGCTAAACAGCTGTTGGTTATACTATTGGATCATAATAAAAAAGTCTAATGTAATGTAAATGTTACACAAAATGTATGTTGGGCCACTTAAAACATAGGCTTCCTACCCTCTGGCAGATGGCTGATATGGGGCCAGAGAGCATCTGCTAGGGAACAATAGGAATTGGCAAAAAAGCTGAATAATAATAAATACAATTTCATACTCCATTTGTATCCGTAATTATCTTGAATTTTGGCACAGTCTGTTTATGCTGCATCTATTCTCATCAGCCCACAACACAACTATTGTAGGTTATCAGTCGGTCAACTACCTTATTCAACCTGCGTGTGCTGTTTTGATGTAGTAACAACTTGCAAAAAATGCCTACATCCCCCAAAATGACACTTCAGCGGCCTTACATTTTCAACTGGCTTTGTTTTATTAAAATGTTGGTAGTATATGCAAATATGTACCCTTCATCCATGTTTCCTGCACCCACAGCTCCTCGCTCATTTGCCGGATGACGTGAAATGCCTCGTTTTGTTGGCAGATCCAGGTAACAGCGGCAGAGGAAAGTTCAACATTGTTCGTTTGCATATACTACCGACATTGTTATGATACACGGCAGATGGAAATTGGCAAAGTTTCCCTTGAATGGTAGCTACATCACTAAATTGATTTTCAATAAAGAAGGAACATACTTTTAGGAATAAAGGTAAGGAAGCCAAAATGGGGAATGTATTTTCAACTTTAAAGCTTCACTAGTGTTTTAGGATGTTTTTGGTTCAGTCTCACGGCTCTCATCAACCTTGTGTCCAGCAGCAGTAGCTGCTCCCAGCTAAAGTTAAATCCTCTGTACACTACCTGCTCAGAACTGAACAGCAGACAGAGGTAGCTGGGTGAACATAATGAAACATCCAGCAGCTAAAGACCCGGTTATAACTCTCAGGAGTTGGTGGAGACCAAAACAGACATTTATCAGGTGGCCAGAAACACGACTCCAAGTGAATGGTGATGTTGCTCCAAATCTGCTCCATGTTAACACGTTAGCCACATTATTTATAGTATGTGTGTTCTATTCAGCCTGTTGTGGGGTAACGAAACACCAGAGCTCTCAGCCAGTGTCCTATTTTGTTTACAGTAATTATATTGTTGTGGCACACTGAACATGACAACGAGCTCCTGATGTTTGAAATGCCACACGCCGCTCCTCTAGCAGTACTCCTCTCCCTGCGGGTCGGGCAGGTCATTGAGGTCCAGGAAGATGGAGGTGTTGGAGAGTTTGCGGCCGTTGGACGACAGGTCCAGCAGCTCCTCGGCGGTGCTCGGCACCGAGCTGATGTACATGTCCCACACCTGCTCCGGAGAGTCCAGCTCCAGCAGCTTCTGCTTGATCTTCAGGTTCTTCTCAATATTCCGGCGCTTGTGCTTGAACTCCAGGATGGTTTTGGTGTAGCGGTTGATGGTGGTGACCGAGGACGCCATGCAGGCTGTGAAGGAGCTCCACGCCAAACTAAAGGAGAGACACGCAAACAGTTTGAGCCTCTTCATTCAACCCAGGAAACTATTCCTTCAGCTGTATCAGCTGATAATGTTAAAATGTATCCTGGAGAATGTATTCTTTGCTATAAATCTGCTAAAAATATCCTATTAAAACGAAGAAGAAAAATTTTAATTGTTATGATCTTGACACAACAAGCCTATTTTCTTGAAATCATCCAAAAATAAGCATTAAATGAAAACAGCTTGTCTTATTATTTCATTATCTTGACATAACAATTACTCCGTCTCAACATAACTAGCTGTCAAGACCATTTCTGTCCTGATAAGTAATAATTATTATGTGACAGGCAAACAAAGCTTGTTGTGATGATAAGGCCAAAAAAACAAAAAATATAATTGCATGCCCATTTTTCACCCCCTTTAAATCAACACCAAAGTTGTTAATTTAAATACTCGATATAAGACGTGTGTACTTCAGACTTCACATCGATGGTTTGAGTTTGGTCCTCTCCTGTCTCAACATCACAGTTCACTGTGATTTTCACTGTTTGGTGTGGTCCTGCACAGGTAGCCTCTGACCTCAACCCCACCCAGCACCTTTGGGATGAGCTGGACTGACACTGCCAGTCAGACTTCATCAGCCAACATCAGTGTACCTCAGTTTACCTCAGTTAATGGGTTCAAATCCCTGCAGCCTGGGTCCAAAGGCTGGTGGGGAGGCTTGCAGGGGAGTGGGGGCTGTTAAAGCAGCAGATTAAGGCGTGGGAATTTAATTCAACTATCACATAAAAAAAATTGTGATTCTGAAAAAAATATTTTTCTGATAAACAATCTTCAGATAGAATCCACCTCTTCTGAATCAATATTTCTAATTATCTCCTCCAAGACTTGTCTAAATAAATGAAGGTAATTCAAGTTCTCTCATCTCATTAAAACAAAGTATAGATGAAGGTGTCGTCCACATAGTCTTCCTGTGACGATGCTGAATGCTGTGTGTGAACTCACATGTACGACCAGCTGTAGTCCCATGTCTGGGGCTTCCAGTCCTCCGGGCCCAGACTGACCGTCAGCTGGAAGGCTGTGGTGAACATCATGTGGGCCACCATACCCAGTAGACCTGCCAGAGAGAGGGGGGGAAGAAAGGGGGGGACCGGAGAGATAAAATCACACATCTGCCTCCTCAGCCCCTGCACTTCCCTTCATCTGCCACTTGGTGGCACTGTTATGTTACGCTAGGCTGAATGCCCACAGCACGGTGAACCCACCTTCTGTGTGTATCACTGAGGAAATTAACAAACTAATCAACAGAATTAAATACAAAAGCAGTGTTTAGCTGGCGCTCCTTGTGATTTCCCCTCTTTCATTTAAATAACTGTTTTCTAGGTTAAATTATCCAATATTTCACAAAAGGAAAAGACTTTCATTGTGGTATTGATACATTTACTTCAGTAAAGGATCTGAGTGTTTTTTCACCACTGCTTATTGCAAGCTAACATGACTTATAGTGAGTCACGTTCAACACGCAGCTCATCGTGAGGCTTGTAAGTGAGTCATGCCTGGTGATGGTATACTTTGGACATTATATATTAGATTTGTATATGGGAAAAAGACATAACAGTAAAATCTTGCAGCAGAAATGATGCCACTGGCTGAGTCAACCACAGTTTTGTGTGTCTTTGGATGTTTCAGACGTTCTTATAAAATCAGGATAAATAAATCTTGCAGTAAATTCCAGTCAGAACAGAATAACGTAGTTAAATTATTCATTCAGGCATGAATCACAGGCCTCTGCCTATCACTTACAGATAGGATCAACTGGTGCAGTGGAAGTTTCTGAGCGATAAATATGGTAATCATCCAATCTCTGAGTGTTTCTGTTTGTGAGAGACAAAAAGAGTCAAAGGGAGAGACGGAATTGACTGTTTGCTGAGCCCCGTCCCCTGTGGTTACTGTTGCTATGCATGCCAAGCGTTCTGTTCTTGCGCGGCACATGCAGTTTGTAATGATAACAGGGGCTGACTTGCCACTCAAAAACTCATTTTATTAACAGAAAGAGGTAGACAATAGCAGATGTCACTTCATCCACGTTTTAAACCAGGACCCTGTTAACGTCTCTTAAATGTGCACACAATGCTAAGGGACTAAGGCTGAAGCTATATGTCTCTGGCAAAAAGTAAGCAACCCAACAAGCTATATACAAGATACGGCTCCGCTCAGCCTTGCTTCCAATTTCTCCCAATATCCACTCATGGGTGTTGCAATGAAAAATCCCCTGTGGCCCCAAAAAGCCCCATTGTAAAAGAGACGTCTGTAAAACTGTTGCTATAAACATAGTCAATTATTACTCTTTGTTTTGTAGATTTTTAGGCTATGGAGGTTTAATCTTTGTAAAACTTATCCAAAGCCCAGAAAAGTCATTGAGGGTTTAACACTACTACACATATTAAGTGGAAGAATTCATATTCTGGAAGAACCAGACAGATAGAAAGCTCTTTTTTTCGGGTATGCAGGATGTGAGTGAATCTCTCGGTCTGGTGTCCAGTTCTTATAATACGTCCATGAACCCAACCAGTTTATGATCCATGTAGAAGACATGCAGCTTGCGTAGAGCCAGTTAGCCCTAGTATTATAAATAAAAATGTTGTTAAAATGTTGATTCTCACGTAACCCTGTTTGGATGCTTACTATAGAAAAACATGGACAAGTAACACACAGGTTAGTTTTGTGTTTTAACATTCGTATATTCAAATATCTCATGTAATGTTGACAAGACCAGCTAATTTAAGATTGCTGAACTCGGTTCTGTTTATCTTCCACTCCTCTACTCAGTGTTACTCGTTGTCCTTTTCTCAACACCAACTTCTACGCCTCCCCTTGTCGCTTCTTATATTCCAGCTCATGTCTGCTTTTCACTACTTTCATTCATCATTCATTTCTATTTTTTTTCTTCCCCGTTATGTGCCAGATTTTGTCAGCTGAAGCACAGGCTCTGGCTCTCCTCATGCTGGATCTTTCAATGCCTACAAAACAGAGAAGGAATGAAAAACCAGCATGTGTAGCCCACCAATCCGATTACCACATAAGCCCCCCAAATCCCTGGACTGAACAAGAGTGCACCAGATTCTCTACCAACACCTAAAATCCCATCTCATCCCTATCAGTGCTCATGTTTATTCCTAAAGATATCCCAGAGCAATATTATCATAATGCTATGCAGATCAGAGGCAGCTTTGTGTCACGATGAGTGGAACAAATATCTGAGATCCGTGTCTTGGCACGTTCTGTCAAGTGGAAATGATGCATGTTCTGTCATACAAGGTCAGATTATTCAATAAGAAGTCAATGAGTGTCAATCCAGGTTGTTTATTTTTAGTGCCAAAGCACTTAACAAGGACACAGAGCATCGTAGATGACACGTTCCCTGCAGAGTTCAGCCGTGTCATCAGTAAACTTTATAATTCCCACCAATGGCCGCTAGGGGGCAGCAGGGTTAACAATGCATGAAAGAATGAATGAATAAGTGCAACCTTTTAATGGAATATTGATCTAATGTGTAAATAAATACCACACAGTTCCCTGGATACCTTTTTTTTTTTATTCTGTTTTATGGAGACACGTTGTGCACAAGCCTCCATTCAAGTTTTACAATAATGTTACTGTATGTCTTCATTATTATCATGTTTTGAATCACTACTTTTATTTTGATTCATTTTTGTACTGAGTTTATTTGATCAAACAAGATCCACTACAACTTGCATTAAAATGTGTTCTGGGTAATCGTACTGCAATCGGATAGTGCATGAAAATACATGTGTAAATGCACCCAAGACTCATTGAGGACAGATTGTGATCGCATCGATCAAAACCACCTCCAGAGGTGGTCCGAGACGCATTGAGAGCACATTGAACACAAGTGTCAGATCTAAATGTAGACAGTGGAGACATATTAAAACCAGGTGTAATGTAAACAGGTCAAATCATATATAATGCTCTCTTAATGCAAGGTGTAAAGCTGGTTAAGATCATACTTAAATCCATACTAATCTGATCCATGAGCAAAACAGGATAAGAAAGAAGAACCAGAAAAAATAGATTACTGCTAGGCTAGATAAAGTTTTTTCTTGTAAATAACTGGATCATTTTACCTCTAAGAAAATAAACATAAAAAAAAAAAAAAAATCCACGAACTGGTAACAAGGCAACAGATATAGATGTCACTTCATCTGTGTTTGTTCACAACTCCTTGTGGTGCTGTATTCGGTAAACCACTTCCGCAAGCCAATTACATTGGCGGGATTTGATATAAATCCTCTTGTAATTTTTATTCAGTTTGGTAAAGACACTCGCTAGTTTCACTGCAGAACCAAAAATCGTGCTTCTGCCAGTGTGTGCTGCGTCAGTTCATGTTGTATTCTGATTGGTTGGGTGCAGATATGGGTCACAGCACTATTCATACTGTAAGAATGTGCGTGTCTCAGTGCGATGTAGTGCCATTTTGGGCTGATAACTGAAGATTTCATCAAATCTCTCTTGCCAGTGTGTAAGACCTTTAAGGGAACACATACCAAAACAGTTGGGAACCACTGCTCTGCTAGATTTCCATTTGGCAAAACAAAGATCATTGATGCTATCACCAAAGTGCCAAACATGCAAATACAGTACAGCTTGGGTGGCTATAAAACAGAGATGGTAAAATTAATCGCCCACACTGGAAGTTCATTCTCAACAAGAGTTTATCTTTCTTCCACACACTCCTTTTTTCTTTTTTTCATATACTCACACACTAACTCCTTGTACACTCTCATCAACTCCTGGATGATTGACAGCTATAATAAAGGTTAATCTGGCCCCCTCTGATGTTCCCCTGGACCTCATTACCATAACCACTCTCAATCTATTTACCCCATTAAAAACAGAAACAACTTTAAATGCCTTCCCAAATTCAAACATTTTACAAGCACGTTAAACCCTTTGTGGTCAGATTGGGAGGCAGTTAAAAGCCAACAAGCTGGGAGAGATGCTTTAAAAAATTAACATTTTTTTCTCTCAGAAGGATGAAAACTACACCCAGGATAAATCGAACAGGGCTCACCTCTTTGTTAACGCAAAAAGCTCACTTCTCCAGATCAGCGACTCACGTATAAATAAAACATAACACACATGCAGACGGGGTCGACAGGTTCACTTGCTGTTCGACTGAAAGGTATAACAAGCAAAATGCCAGGGCGAGGCCATGAAAACATAACTCAGTCAAGCTCGAGTCTGAGAGGCTTCAGTGGCAGGAGAGCACGCTGGGTTCAACTCCTGTCACCTAAAACTGAATAGATGGGGACACCACGACTGGATGACTGAAAGATGGTCAACAAGCCGTTTCTGTTGTGATATACAGTACTGAAGATGGGGTCAGTTCCTTGAACCTTTAGACTGCCCTGACACATATAAAATGTACAAAAATCCAATTTTTTTGGGTTGCTAAGGATCTTGTAACATTTCATGAAATTGCCTGCCAAGACAGAAGAGGCAAGGGGGAGCCAGATAGGGAACAGTTCACCTTGTTGCCTGTTCCTGTTTGGTTGCCAAAAATATTTGGGCTTCTGTACAGAAGTCCTTCTTGAAAAACTTCATATTAAAGCTAATCAATATTTTTAAGCACATAAATAATGGATCAAATGACTATGTGTAATGTGAAGGAGGCCACTCATTTTTGTTTTGTTTTTATGGCCCCTGACTTTACTATTTTGGTTCACTCTCACAGCTCCACATTAACCTAATTTCATACTGCTAGTACCTGCCCAGCAGCAGACAGACACAGTTAGCTGCCAGCTGGTGAACTAAGTGGAGCATTTAGCAATCAAAGAGTCCGATATTTCCGATATTAACCTCTGCTGCCCCCAAATGGCCAAAAGAAATCAAGTTATGCAGGTTTGAGGTGCACCATTCCCTGACTAGTTACCAAGCAGCAACCTCCAGTTGTCTTAAACCTGCATTGTCTGTAATGGCCATCAGGGGGCGACTCCACTAGCAGTCTATAAGAAAATGACCCTACTTCTCACTTGATGTATTACCTCAGTAAACATTTTCCTAATGAGTTTATGGTCTGAACAATTACCTTATGAATTGGGCCGGATTAGCTTAGACATATGGACTGCACTTATATATAACACATTATATATTCACATTCACATCTGTTCTCAGCAAAGGACATATCGACATCAGACAACAAATTTATGTGGTATTATTGATGGAAAATAGGCTTTTCAGACTGTTTTCAGAATGTTTTTGATTATAAAACAGAATACATGTATTACAATAATGAAATATATGCTACTGTATGTTTACTAATTAGCTGGCTAGCATCTAGTGTGGCTGTTATAGCTTATAATGGGACATTTAAATAAAAAAGTCTATGTGTTCTGAATATCATGTTTAGGATGTTTTTGGAAATATGCAATATGTAAATATGAATGATGTATGTACATGTCCATTAAAACTTGGGAGGTATTCGTTTGGTGGAAAGATGCTTTATGTTTATGTTGAGTAAACATTAAGTAACTGAGGGCCCTTAAAGGATAAATCCCATGAAAGACCAAAACCAACAATACCAAAGACCAAAACCTGCCTGTGGCTCTCAGTAAATTATTAAATATTAGTCACAAATATATAGCTTCATAAAAATAAAAAGTAATTTCCTAAAATAGCTGGAGTTAACAGTGCATCTGTAGGGGACTATTTTCAGATGCAGATGAATTCACATTGGTGCAATTGTTAGTATTTATTACAGCAGGATGTTGCCTGTGGGACTGGCTCAGAATTCCTGACGTGGTTTTTCCTTGTTTCTTGGCAGCTATTTTATGTGCCTTATCGTTCCCAGATATTGAAGAAGTAGAAATGCCGTTTCCAGTTGCAACAAGAACAGACGAATGTCACATAACACTAATGAGGTACCGAGCAAGTAACACAAAGTTCGAAGGATATTTAACCAGTAAGGGCACAACCTCTCCGCTGATTCACATGCCAACCAGATCAAAGGGTGCTAGGCTGACTCTGTTCTCAGTCTAAAATCAAAGCATTAGTCAGATCAGGGAAATCTTATCTCCAACTCCAAGCTGATCAATATGCAGCCTCGGGCTCAGCAAGGTTTAAATACCCCATGTTTCTGATTAGAGTTTCTCCAGATCTCTGTGTTGCACACATGCTAATGTAAACTCTGTCTGCTGATCACTCCTTTATTGACATAGTGCTGCTGATCACAAGATAGTTCCACAAATGTGACGGAGACTGAAATCTCCTTACCTCAACCCAATAGAGACTTAAAGGGAGACATTTTGGGAAATATGCGTATTTGCTTTCTTTCCAGAGAGTGAGATGAGAAGATCAATAGCACTCTTCTGTCGGTGAGTAAATTACAGAGCTGTCTGAGAAATAAGCTTGGCTTATCGCCCAGTTTAGCATTTACAGACTGGAAGCAGGGGAAAACAGCTCTTGTGGTTGTGTCCAAAGCAAAAAGAAATACACCTGCCCACACAGTGAGGTCACGATGAGGTTGCCAGGTTTGGTACACCCCCCCCCCCCCCCCCCCCCCCGCTTTGAGTCTTTACGCTAAGCTATGCTAATCACTACCCAGCTCCAGCTCTTTACTCAACACAAGGACATGCGAGTGGTTTCGATCCGCTCACCTCACTCGTGGAAAGAGAGCTCATAAATGCATTTCCCAAAATGTTGAACTATTTTGAGGTTAGCAATTCATCACAAACCAAGAGCCTGGAAGCTTTTCGGCATTTACTGAATAGAGATGAGGTGTGCAGCACATGATTAAGTTACGGTGACATTCCAACTTGAAGGGTGTCTTGATTTTATGAAAACACTGCGCATAATAAAATTTTAAAATGTAATTGGCTCCACACGATGGTTGCTGTTGAGGCATCCCTTTTAAAGACTATTCTAGTGAAAAGGCAGCCTTACTGATACTAGCTGGGTGTTTCTAATAAAACAGATACCACGCAAATGTACGTCATCAAAAAACAAAGTTTGGACCCAAGTGGTTTAGGACCCAGGGGGTACAATTCTTCAGCCGGACCCGTCAAGACAGTTAAATTCTACGAGTCATTGCTCAGCGTGGAGTATATCTTTCACTGCTGAATCACTGCCCAGAGTGTGGTGGTTAGGATCATTTTCACAGAGTGGATTAGAGAGAAGGTCATTGTTAAGTCCTCCACCGAGAGAGGGAGGCAGACTGCAAACTGGCTGGAAATCTTGTTTGAGAAGCTGCAACCGGCCGGAATATGTGACTGGCCAAATGCCAGCATGGAAACAGTACTAGGGTCTCAGTTTCTTTAAAGTCTAACTGAAATTAAAATTCATGTTTGCTAAGAGATCAGTACAGTAGATATGATTAGTGTTTGTTTTTGATCTGTCTACTTCATCAAAAAACAAGAAAAAATGTTAATTTTATATATTTTCCTGCAGTGACAGAACCCCCTACATTAGCATTCCATGTTACTGCTATGTCAAAAAAGAAAGTTAACTGTCAAAAACAGCCTTTTAACATATATGAAACAAAATAAAACATAGCTTTAATTTAAACAAAAGTAATTAATCCTAGCCTGATAATCTGACTGAACTGAAAAATTATTTCACTTAATCCATTTGAGATGGAACAATCAATAATAATGAAAATTGCCACAAAAGCATTAGGAAAAGTCAAAATCACCAGCCACTGAAATAACTGGTAATAAATGAACGATTGTTATCAGCTGTCACTGAGTGAAAAAACTGGGTAGCGTTATGTATTAAGGTACAGCTGAAGACTTTGGCCGGCAGGTTTACTTCACCTCTTCAGTATCATCATCATCATCATTACCATGATTTCCAGGGAGAAGGCGGAGAGGCATCTGTTAGGTTATCCGGCTTTCTGAGACATTTGAATGTCCAGGAATTGCTTTCCAACATAGTGGGTAGATTTATAATCAGTCTGCACATGCACATAGACACATAACGGATGCTCGCACGTACAAGATGTGCTGCCAGGGTTAATACTGTAAAACTGTAACAGAATCTTTGTCCATATTTGCCTAGTTTAACAGTTTGATCTGAGTATCGCAAGCCGGCCGCGTTGCACTGGGCGGACCTCATGTTCATTAAGTTGAGTTCGAGTCATGATTATGCAAATTCAAATAAGGCGGTTGTTCTGTCAACTCGCCGTGCCGTATTCATCATCTTCAGCTCTCCATAGAAAATGAAATGGATATGTCGACTTGACATCAGTCAACAGGTCCAGCGTGTCTCCAGTGTATGGACCTCTGGGGGGACAGGGCTACGTGCGGCGGTGAGTTTCGACAGTCTGGTCTTTTGTCACCACACCTGGACCCATGAAAGACAGACAGCTAGAACCCTTCGCTCCTCTAATGCCGGACAAACACAGCACTGAGTTTGCAGGAGCTGCAGGTGACTGAGCAAGAGTTTAAACAACACGAACAAAAAGTAACGTCCAGGCAGTGCTGACGTTAGCAAGTTAGGTTAATTGCCCCCACTATTTACATGCTGACTACCACTAACCTACTGTAACAGCAGGGTGGGTCCTCCCAAGTGTACTATGCTGTCACAAGGTCTTAAATCATTAACAGTTGATAGCCAATGCAGGCTGGTTGAAAAAGTCGAAAGTCTTGTATCAGAATTCAGAGTCTCTACAGGGCAATGACATTCTCCTGTCAGCAGAGCACCACAGAAGTTGGCGAGTAAAAAGTTGGCTCTCAAATGTCAGTCCACTGCTGCCAAAGGAAACAGCCGCCCAGAGGCCTGAAGCTCGCACACAATGTTCCCACAAACGTCCAAAAAGTGAAAATTGGATAAATATGCAGAATAGCTGCATCCTCATTATAGTTTTATTTCCTCACACAAAAAGTGAGGAGGATTTAAATGTCAGTTCGACTTTAGCAAAAACAACACGGAGCAGTTAAAGCAGATGATATTGATGGTATATCTGTCTATTTAAAAACACTGCTTATAATAGTAATCTAAAAATCTAAAAATAACTCTTCATATCATGACACTACCAACCTGAGAGCACAGTGAATATGGCAGCGAAGGCGTTGAGCTTGAGGCCGTCGATAACGTTGCCAAAGTGACACACCTCGATGGACATGAGGATGCCCCCGGTGGCCAGCAGGAGGATGTACAGGCACTCCGCAACAATGCACAGCCACAGCACTCCTACGGAGAGAATCAGTTATGGCAAATGAATAACAAAGAGGCAGAAAAAAAGACGCATATACTGTATGCTGTGGGGGTAGAGGAGAACACGGCGGAGTGAATGATGGGGGGGGGGGGGGGGGGGGGGGGGTGTAGGAATTGAGAGAGAAGAGGAATGGGGGGTTGGGGAATTGATAAAGTATATGGGTAAGCAAGGGCAAAGGGAGAGGACAGGGACGGGAAAAGAAGGAGGAAGAGGGGGAGAACGAATCAGGAAAGGTGGACCGGTGACCCCGTTACCCATATCATTAACCTTCACAGTGGAGGAAAGGATATATGATCTACCAAGAGACGTTCAACATCCTGAGCTCAGCTCGCTGTGCGTGGTAGGACGAAATATCAACGGATTTAAAAAGCTGTAAATGTAAGCTGTGGTGTAATTGAATATATCACCCAAGGGCAGGTGGTTAGTGTGTGGTTAATTAATCACAAGGTGGACTAAAGTAATATGCCTGCTCCCCAAAATATCTCTGTATTAATTATGAATAGAGTTACATCCTTCACCTAAAAAAATCTTTTTTACCTGCTCTAAATTGAATTCTAAATTCCAGTAAAAGATTTCTTCAATCAAATTTATAATAGCAGGGTGGAGAGGATTAAGGGAAATGTTATTAGAGGACATTAAAAGTCTTAAAACTGGCCGCAATTAAGCGCCTAAGAGATTTTCCTCTCATTTTGCTTTGATATATCTAAGATTTAGAACATGCGACACCAGAGTGTGGTAGAGCTGCAGCAAAAGAGACTGATGCTCTCAAGTGAGAAGTGTAAAGCAAGTGGGGTCATGTCGAGTCAGAACACTGCACCGTCTAAATGGACTGGCATCCACGCTGTCATTTCAATGTCTGAAGATTTCAGGCTCAATGTCTGGTGGTGATTTAGGAGACAAACACTCTAAACAACTCTAAATCGCTGCCCACATCTCAGAGTTTTATAGTTTTTTCTTTTTTTTTTGCTCCAACAGGAGGAAATTTGTTGGTGAATATTATTAATCTGGTGTTCTCGTGAATGTTTACGGCAGCAGCCGCTGTGTGTGGCATTGTCCAATGAAGGAACATGACACCCAGCACAGTGGCGTGGCTTTTTAATCACTTAAGTCTAGCTGAGTGATTCTGGTTCATTGTTTGGTCTGTTGTCTTTTGTGCAGACTGAAATATCTAAACAACTATTGGTTGTTGTCAGGACATTTTCTACAGACATTCAGGGTCCCCAGAGGATATATCCCAATGTCTTTGGTGAGCTTTATGAACTTTGGTAATGCTTTAACTTCTTTTCGAGCAACATCATCGGGTCAAGATTTCAGTTTATCCAACACCTTGTTTCATAACCAAATACCTTCCAGCCATTACATTACATTCCTCAGCCATGCCTTCCATGCTATTTTGCACGTTTGCAAATGTTACACAAAACAGGGCTTAGATCTTTTAAAGACCAGAGTAAAAGTACAACATGACCTGAATTTCTATTGGCAGCAAAATACTTTGCTTTTGTTTGCACCATTTTGTGTGCCTTTTTTCCCCTAACACTGCCCTTGGGCCAATTATTACATTTAGTTCACAGCGACAGCTAAAGATCAGAAACAAATGCTGGACCTCACAGAGCTGTTAGCTGTGGACTCTCCGTCTTGTTAATAGGTTCTGGACAACTGTGGAGCTCTGAGGCACAGAGGAACAAGATATATCAGGCTTTGATACACACAGTACGTGTTAGCAGGATACATTCATTGTTGTTGGATGGTGACGTCATCTAAATGTACCGGAGCCAGAAAAATGTTGACAGAAACACTGCCCAGGAAATGGCAATAAATGTGGATGAGACTGACACAGCTACTGTTGTCGCTTGTTGTAAGCTGACTTGCAGAAATAAACTTTTAAATTATTACGATACTTAAATCAACAACACCAACACCACTCCCGGCAAACTCGGAAGATGTCTTTGAGCGCAGGCACACATCATTGATTCTGGCAAAGTAAAAAATGCCTCCGAAACAGAAAACAGCTAACGACTGAATAATGAAGTGAAAGAAAATTCACTCAGTGATTAGCCGGCTCAACACTGAGAGCGCAGGTGAAAAGGAGGTTTCAGCACAGGATGAGGGCTGAGAGAACTGATTAGAGTTATTGATTTGTTGAAGAACCACTTTGCTTATTACCTAACAGTGCAACTGATCAGTTAATCCACAGCTCTGGGGTGTCATTTGGTGGAGTGAGGATAATTCTGCCTCGGCATTACGTTGTTGACTTGATTACATTAGATTTATTTGTCTGAGACAGGGACACTATGAGCTACTGACATGGCTTTAAATTTAATTGAGGTTTAAAGATAAAAAGGCAGACAGATGTTCTAACAACTGTCTGATTGGTACAAGCACTGGCAGTATTTCATCACAGTAGCCGTGTTTCCATCCAAATCTATCACAAGTTTTAACCAAATTTTCGAGAAAATCAGCAAAAGAAAATTCGAATGAATGCTTGTTTCCATCGTCTAGCATTATGCGATTATTAGTGGGTTGGTTCATCATGATAAGCAGCAGGTGGCGCCGATTCTCCAGTCAGAAAACCATTATACCACTGCAGAAGAAGAGGGCGCAACAGGATGACGTAATTAAAAGATCACCAGTCGAACCTCACACGGTGAAAAATATCGTAGAAAACTCAATGGAAATGTGATATTTCTGTAAGTTTCATGTATTAATGTGGGGAAGGTGACGTCAGATCTGTGTGGAGCGAGGAGGAGACTGTGACCATGTTTTTCGCACTTTATGGGAATATCCGGGAAAGCCCAAACACATGATCATGGTCATGTGAGTTAAAGGCTTCATCAACCTTTTCCGATGCAATACTTCAAAATGCGCATAAAAACACATTGATGGGAAAATGCCTAGTGAAAAAAAAATCATTGAATACTTAAATTCCTTTTTTCCAAAATGTCCACCTCAGTCAAAATGGTCACCACAGTGCTACGCAGCTTACTGTACGTAGAGAGAGCTAAAGAGCCTTGTGGCTTTGTGTTTTCCTGCTATGAGCAACTTGTCCACCTTTCGTGACTCTTACAGCCGTGTGAGCAGCACAGGAAACTGTTGCACCAGTGAGATATCACTGCGTCACCACATGCTGCTGAGTTAGTGATGTATGAATTGGATGGCTTGTCAGTGATAATATTTGCATATCCAACAATAGTTTTTTTAACATGTATGCTTACCTCTCTCATTTGAAGGTGCAACATAAAGGAAACTTCTGCAGTTTTCACCTGGAAAAGATTGTAAATGAGACAAATGACACTCAGTGACACTATATGATGAGACAGGGACTTCTGTATTCCAGCGGTTTTCATAGGTGGCCTCTTTCATGTTGTGTTACAGAGATAAACAAAATAAATAAATCACCATTTGATCCAATCTGTGAAGGGATTTTCTTTCTGTGTCTGTGCAATAATAAGTTCTGACATCCCCCCCCCCCCCCCCCCCCCCCCACGTCCAAATCTAGTGCCTCAAATCCAGCTTGTAGCCAAGCACTCTGTAAGATTTCACTGCCAACAGAACAAATGCTTGTCTGGAGACGGACTCGGATACTGTAGCCACATACATCCACAGTTGGAGGAACATGCAGCTCTCAGCTGGCTTATCTGGAACTGGTCCATGAATCAGTTTCACACAAAACAGTGACTGCTGTAGAGACTAAAACATCAAATCTGAGACTTTAAAATAAAGCTTCAATGATTAGTCATTAACCAGTTAACAGAAAGTTCATCAGCAACTACTTTGATCCATTTGAGTAATTTTTTATTAATAATATATATATAAAAAAAACAAACACCAAACTGTCCCTGTTTACTGTGAAACAAAGATCTAAAAATAAAATAAAATTGTATCTGATGTGATTTTTTTATACAATTTTCTGCCATTTTCTGGAGCGTGCATCCTCATCCTCAGTGTACCAAACACTGCACCAGGTGTTGAGGTGATGCGTTTCTGGCATTTTTAATCTAACCTTCACGTTAACTTCTGATATCAGTCCCGCGATCTAGCCTCCGTGTTGGAACGGGGATTGCAGGAGCGGGACTTGTTTTCATGAGCCGCTGGGGCGACGTGTCCCTCCGTGACGCACCTCTCCGCGCGCACCGCCGGCGCGCCCCGCTGCGCCTCATCCTCATCCTCAGCCCCCCCACACTCACCGGTCATGTTGATGTTCTGCTCGCAGGAGAGCCAGATGCCGGTGTGAAACTTCCTCATCACGTACTTGTCCTCCCCGGTCTCCCAGATGTACTGCACCAGCCGCGTGTCGTTGATGTTGGAGCTGTTGAACCTGATGCAGAAGGACTGCCGGGTGGTGACCGGCCCGGTGCAGAACGGCTTCACCACTTTGCGCGTCCCCTCGCACCAGTAGCTGGTGGTGAGAGCCGACACGGCCAGGAACAGCGCCAGGAAGTTCAGGGTGAGCGCCAGCGACGCTCTGCGCCGCCGGTCTATCCCCATGACGGCGGCCGGAGGAGTGGAGACGCTTGAACTTAATCCGCCGCCTCGTGTGACACCGGATCCCGGAGACTTCCCCTCCTCAGATCCTCATAATCCGGTTATTCCCGTTAATATATCCGCGGCTAATTATCGCGGCGCGTCGGGCCCCTACAGTGCGCCTCTCACATCTGCTCCTCCACTGGAGCTGGCTCTGGCATTTTGTAGGCTGCACCCCCACCAGATCCCCCCCCACCTCCACACACACACACACACACACACACACACACACGCGCGCGCCTCTTCCCAGCCTCACGGTGCTGAGGGGATGAGCAGCGGGGCGTTCTTCCTGGAATTTCTCTCATTAGAAATAAAACGCCATAAAACGCAATTTTATATTATAAAGTGCGGGTGCGTCCAACCGGGTAAGTCCCCGTGCTGTTTTCATTGCAGCTGCACTTTTTTCAATTCAGCTGAAAAGACTCGATTGTCTTTCACATCATGATAGGAATTTGTTTTAGGGGCTACACCCATGAAAGCATCACATAAAAATGACATTTAAACACCAACAATTCCATCAATAAATAAGAGCAGGGTGCAAAGCATCATTAAAAAGTGTTAACAGTCTGTTTGGTCTGAGTTAAAATGGATATTGCAGTGAGAATGAAAGGAGTTGGAGTAAGTTCTCTTTTTGACCTGAGGAGCTCTGAAGTGCTGCCTGATGGGAGCAGCTGAAAGGAGTGTGAAGGGTCCTCAGTTATGGAGTCTGCCTTTCTTTTTACTGCATGACTGTGAAGATCTGAGAGTTGGGTTTGGTTGAGTTTCTCTTCTCGCTTTTCTCTGTGAGAAGAGGATGCGGTGGTGAATGGGAGTGACTGGCATGCTGCTGTTAAATAATCCTGTCTGACATTAAAACCTTTCAGCCTCCGTGGGAGAAAACGTGCGCTGTTGGGTCTTTTTGTGGACCTTTTTTGGTCAGGAATGTTCTGGCCTCATTACTTTGAAACAAAGTAGAATGATGGTGATCACCGCAAGGCTATTAATGACTCAATTTAAGAAAGCAAAAAAGCTTTAAAAAGCAACACTGAAAACAGGTGGCATCCCACCTGCAGAGTTTTCTTTGACAGACTATAAAAACGATTTGTTCGAGTGGATTATATTGGCTACATATAGCTTTAATTTCCCCCACTTTTTTCTACCACAAATTCAAGTGCCTATAAAAAGTTTTCAGCTCCCTTTGGACTTTTTAAAGGGGGAGATCTAGTATTGCACTTCTTTAAAGTAGAAGGTAAAAAGAATGATCTAAGTTTGAAGCAGCTATGGCCAAGATATCCTGACTTAAGTCAAGCTCCAGAAACACAACATTTCCCCTAATGCAACCGATAACTTCTTTTCATTAGCCCCCTGTTGTCTAGTGTTGCCTATTCCCCTTAATCATTGTTCATATTTCATGCCCCCAGTTTGTAACACAGGCTTTCTGTTATGAATCTGAAGTCTCCAAGCTCAAAGTGAAATGACCCTGACGACATCACTATGATGTCGTAACGTTTTTTTTTTTTCTCGGATTGGACAGATCTCATCCAGGGTGTTCCTACACATGTTTATGTGTAAAATCAACGTTAATGTTTTACTGTAGATTCATGAAGCTGATCACCAGAAACAAAGCAACAAATCTCTGTCAAATGTGTCTAAATACAACATAGATATAAAGCATCAAATACTTGCTCGCTATTCACACCCCTTATCATGACACACTACAATTATTTTTTAGGCACTGCATATTTAAACCTAATCTATTTGAACAAGTTAAAATCAATTAAATTACATAGAAATGACACTGGAAAGTGCAGGAACAGGAATAAAATCCCAATAGGCAAAACGACCTTTGCTCAAGTAATACAAAGCGATAATCACAATGTCAAAGATATAAAGTTGACTACGTAAAAAAACTATAAAGATTATGCAGTCTTTTTAAAACTTGCTCCGTAGGACTTTAAGGAATACATAGTAAGTAAGAAAAAGAAAAAGTACTATCTACCCCTCAAAAATTATATTTAATTAGTTTTTCCAAATGCCTTTTTCAATCAGACAAAGTAGCTGCCTGTCGAGAAGTAACTTTTTTTCAGTGATGGACTCATAGGGCGGGTGGTGGGTGTACAAAGCACTGGACTTTGATATATGGTTAGGTTTCTCTAACCCTAACCAATTGCCTAAACATAACCATAAAAACATTAAACAAGCTTTAGTTGTGTTGCATTGTATTACAAGAGTTAATGTTGTTGAAAACAAATTAAACATAGAATGTTCAGTATGAACATTTGGCATCTTGGCAAATTAAAAACGTTTCCTCATTATGGGGTCAAAAATGTAATGTTTTTCTCACTAGGTAATTGCTGTTGCAGGTGAGTTGTATATAAACACAAAAGCTTATACATACTGTACACAACTCTCCCAATGATTTTTCTCTGCAGAGCAGTTGCAAAATATATAAAAAACCCTGCATAAATACATGGCTTTTTGGGTCATAGCATCAGGGACCTGCTGCAGACACCAACACCGCCCCCCCACCCTATGAAAGGAGCGAAAAAATGACTATTGACAGCAAAAGTTTATCGCAGCACAAACAGACAGTTACCACCTCCGTGTAATTGCTACCAGGGGAATAACTCTTTTGGTGTCAGGTTAGGGTGGGCAGCTTTCAATCAGGGACAGAGGCACCAGAAATCAATGTGGGGGGGGGCTGTAAAACTGAGTCCTTCACATTTGGGGCGGCTTTTATCTATATGCAAATATTCTGCTTATATCGAGTTATATGGGTGTGTGTGTAAATGTCTCAGGATATTCAGCACATTGTGATGGCCATCAGTAATTTCCTCTGACTGCATGCTGTAGATATGAATAAGAGAGAAAAATGGTGTGTGTGTGTGTGTGTGTGTGTGTGTGTTGGAGTGACATGGGAAGTGTGTGTGTGTGTTCGAAGGAGGCTGTCGAGGAACTGCAAACGTTTGTCCCCTGAGATTAGAAGTCATCATTCTTTCCTCCTGCCCTCCCCCTTCTTCTGACCTACACCACCCTATCTCACACACACACACACACACACACACACACACAGCATCAGTGCGGCAGCTTCATGCCGCTGTACCCCCAGAAGCGATACAATATGGTCGTTCAATTTCAGCGCCCTTTACATTCTTCCTTGCGTCGAAGTAGAATCATAATTAATATCAGTGATGTATGCATTGCCTCTGCTTCCCGTCATATCTAACATATCCTCACAGATTGTGTGTGTGTGTGTGTGTTCGTGTGTGCGTTGCTCCCACGGGCCACCCGAGAGTATCAATAGTGGGTTACAGTGTCCTCAGTGCACGGGTGTGACACGCACACACACACCCCGATCGATCCGGCGTCCTCAGGCCCGTTATCCAGATCCGAGGCTCTCCGTCACCTTCAGGTTGATCTCTGCCGTTGGAGGAGGGAGGACTCGCTCTGACTGGAATACCTCGCTGCTGCTTGACTCCTTTTCCGCCCCCGACGCCAGAGCAGAAAGCCTCCAAGGACGGCCCGGCGCAACAGATTCTTGTCACATGCGATGACCTTGCGGGGGCCCGGACGAGCAGTGGAGCCAGAGAGATAAATATTGGAGATGTTTCATCTGGGGGGAGGGGGTTGTTTGGTGCAGTCGGCTCAGGTGATGGACTGCCAGAGGAAAGGGTGCCGCTTGTGGGAGAGGTCAAAGTATTTTTTCTCAATGGGAAAGCCATCAGTTATCCTTTTCGAACATTATCAGCAATAACTCGTATGTGTGATCTATCTGAATATTTTTAAATTCTTATCTTTTTCACAGGAAGATGGGATGTGCTGTTTTCCTTCTGCACACATTCAGACATGGGAATGACAGTATCCGCGAGGGCCCCAAAAAACATGTTTATGTTCAGGTGACAGCGCCCCTCTGGCAGTCGCAGTGATTATAACAGGAGCAAAGAGGAAGTCAGGTCATGACAGAGGGAGGACGTCTGGGTTTTGTCGTTGAATGTGGAGGACTTGCTAGTGTTCACGTCAACATCCAAGTCGTAGTTATGTCTGGGAAACTCGGCTTGATAAACATGTCATTTTGAGGCATATGTGAGCTATGTGGTCGTGTAAGGCACCCCCAGCTGGAAGGGCGCCACAGTAGGGCTGTTCAATACGATGAGATATATCGTGTGACGGTAGAAAAACATAAATTATCGTTTGTTCTGTTGTGTCGCAAATCCCACTCTTTACGGCAATATTTTTCGTCATTTGACCCTGCTTTTTACTATCTGTTTTATACATTTTCTTTACATTATGTTACAAGCTTAATTGAAATTTGCACAAAGGTTCTAAATAAAGGGAGAAAAGTAATCAAATATAAGTACATTTTATTAATAAGAAACAGGCTTTTCCATGTGGTCATTTTTTGTGGTAACTATTTATTAATTGAATTGACAGAAAATGTGCTATATTGTGATATGTATCCTTATCTGGATATTAAATGACCTATATCGAGACATGAGATTGTGGTCATATTGCACAGCCTTACGCCACAGAGAAGGAAGAAATCTTTTGAGATGAATTACGTGTTGCATGTTGCTCTATCTGCACTAAACATCCTCCCTGATGCTGAGTCTGTAGAGTCTAGGGGATGCTGTACTGACTCTCGCTGTCTTATCATTAATTCAACCGGATTTCTTTGTGGCCTATACAAGGTTAATTTGGTCCCACAGCTGTGTAGGAATCGCGATCAAACATCATCACATGATCTACGCTGGGATACGACTCGACCAGAATACAAAAACTGCGCGTCCTCAAC